>CP099845.1:5811067-6411067 GCA_030062745.1 Capitulum mitella
TGCTTCGGTGTGGTCAGGGGCTTTCGAATGACCAATGGTTGTCTTCCCCTCCACCCTTCTCCCCAGCTGACGATATGGGTCTGGGCAAGACGCTGACGATGATAGCGCACTGCTTGAGAATGAAGGAGCTGGATCAGCAGTCGAACGCCCAGGAGAACCGAAAAGAAGGTGAAGACAAAGACGACCCCTGGCTGTCAAAATCAAACGGTAATCGATTGGAGGATATGCACGAGCCTGATATTTTATCACCAATTTGCCAGATGTGCCGGCAGGTATTAAATGTTACAAAAAACAAACAAGAACCTATTATAATCAGCGCCACTTGCCATTCACTTAGCCACATTTACATGCATGTGTTTCCGGGTATTTTTGAGGGCTTTGTGTGCCCAGCATGTCCATTTTTTCCGACCTTGCAGAATTATTTTATCGAACTTGATTATAATCATGGATGAACACTGTAATTGATATTGATTATCCTTAAAATTGTGAACGTCGGGCGATGACCTTCAGTTTGATTGGTATATATGTTTATATGTTCAGATGTAGCCCTGGTTCTTCGACTTTCAGCGGAGGTGAATCTTAACGTTGCCCTATCTGATTCACACATCGTTTATTGTTAACGGTTCACCCTCCATATTACTCCGTCGGCGCGTGCCTTGCTCGCTCAGGGGACGGGGTGAGGGCGGTGTCGGAGGCCACCCTGGTGGTGTGTCCGGCCTCCGTGCTGCTGCAGTGGGAGGCCGAGGTGAAGCGGCGTACCAGCGGCAGCGCCACCGTCATCGTCTACCACGGCACCAACCGCACCGACAGCCGGAGGAGGTCGGTTGGCCGGGCGTGAACCGCTGATGGACAGGGACGCGCAGTGTTGCCGCAGGGGAGGCTGGTGGGTTATCGGACTCGTCATGACACCCCTGGTCAGCAGGATTACTGAGCACCCGAATTACGCCCTGCGTCCTCGCGGGTGTCACCGTTATTTACCTCGCTGTGTATCTGGACTCTTCACTAGAGCTGCGGAAACATGCGGCGTCACCTCGCACTCCACACTGTTACCAGATACAGGTTTGGTATTGCCAGGAGCCCGTTTCGCCTGTCGGCAGTCCGGTGATCCGTAATGACATGGAGGTAGAGACTAAACGAAACAAGACAAATTTGACTAGACATGACTAAGCATGACAAGACAAGACAAGACAAATTGCTCACCTCCCGATGGTACATGTAGAAAGGCATAAAAGCTTCACTGGAAGGTAGCGATCCCATTTAATTATAATACCCCAAGATGGCTATTCATCTGATACATTCCCAACTGGTCAAGTACGAGAAATAATGCGATTTCGTCGTCCCCTCAGCAGTCGAACTGCGAGGTTGCGTTGCACGCACTCAAAGTAAGTGGGAATTGTCGCCGGAAGTACAATGGTGATAATTTGAACGGACTCTTAGGGCGTTATTTCGTCATCATGCTTTCAGGGCTTTGGCAGGGCAGGTCCCTTAGTTAAGACATTAGCCACACGTCACATTACTATGGACTCGTGCATAGCTAATGATTCACCACCTGTACCGCTTTTTCTATGCGCATGGCTTGCCAGGTGATTCAGAGCAATCATTTGGTTCGCCAGCCTGAAAAAAATAGAGGACAGGTCTCTGGGGTTTGAGAGACATATCGTTGGCCGTATGTAACATTTTGCTTGTTTTCCAGGCTCAGAAAAGCGGATTTTGTGATCACCACGTACGACCTCGTCCGCCAGGAGATGAAAACAGAAAACTCCTTAGAACCTCACGAAGTGAGTTAGCAAGAGAGAGGTGGTAGAAGTACTTATGGCAGAAACAATTCACATTCTAAATCACGTCGCTGATTTTGCCAGCCCTGTTTCGAACAGCCCTCCTCTCTCCACCACAGGCTGGTCTCGCCTAGCGGTTTGCAGGATCCTTCGGTGGATCGACTGGATCTTCGGTTCATTTTCATTGTATTTATGGCACGCTTTTTACATGATAAGATAGAGTGATCATTTACAAGCGACAACTTGCCCATTGCGTATACGTTCTTCTTTCTTAAAATGAGCCACCCTCGTCCTGTTGATGACATCGGGCTGCTAGCAGAGCAGAAATGCCGGAAATCGGTGACGTCCAGTGCTGTCGCCGGTTTCCCGACTTTGCGGGTAATGAGGAAACGCGCTAAAATACAACGCTATCGTAAAGTTGCTGTTCATACTGCCCAGAAACCTTTTCCCCAGCTGGCCAGAAATTGAGCTCTTGTACGACGATATATCCTGCCACTTTCCTATTGGCGCCTTTACATTGTTTCTGCGGTCTGGTTGCCGCTTTTCCCGGCCCGAGAGAAGTCTGGTTCCCCGCTGCTACACGAACAGGGGTGTAATCAGAGCGAAGTGCGTACATTCGTGTTGCCTTTTTTGTGGTCTGGTCGCCGTAATTTTCGGCCCTGGCCGCTCTGACAAGATCCCCTGCTCTTGTTAAAGTGGAAAATCCGAATGTTTTCCGGGTGGAAAAAACGGCGACCATGCCACAGAAACTCATCAGTCAAACCACCGTATCGCATTGGCCAGGCTGTCTGCACACTTGGCACCGTTACATTTGATTGAGCTCGTGCTGCGTGCGGTCGTGGCCGCCGTTCCCCCGTCACTGTTGCCGGGCCCACTTCCAGTCGAGGCGACCGCCTCTGATGGCCACCGCCTGGAAGCGCATCATTCTGGACGAGGCGCACCAGATCCGCAACCGGAACACCAAGTCGGCCAAGGCCGTGTGCCAGCTGCAGGCGCCGCACCGCTGGCTGCACTCTGGCACACCGATCCAGAACGGCCGGGAGGACCTCTACAGTCTGGTGCGCTTCTCCTGCACGCCGCGCCGTTCCACGAGTACGAGGTACGCCCCGGGCGTTGTTGGCCCGTTGTTGTCGTTAGTATGACTGAGCGACTCCCGCCTGTCCCAGGTGAACGCTGACCGACGGGATGTAGCTGCTCGCCGCATGAGATGGTCAATCATGAACCACCAGCAGTACGTAGAAGTACGGTGGTATAGAGGAAGTGAAGGTCCTCTAGCTGACGTGGTGACCGCTGTCTATCGTTTTATGTGACGCGCTGGTTCGGCTGCAGGTGTGGAAGCGCTGGATCGACAAAAGTCCGAAAGGAGACATGCGCCTCAACCTGATTGTCAAGGCCTTGGTGCTGCGCCGTGTCAAAGACGAAACGTCCCCATTGTCCGGTAAGAGGGTCTGAACGAGTACCTGCCAGTTTTCCATCACCCATCTCCGTCTGTTTATTGCCATATCACGTAGTCTGCAATGTCGAGTGAGGGTCTGAGTTTCTTCGACGGGGCCGCTTGCCCGAGGTATGACCTGTGTCTGTAGAGCAGGAAAACCTCTGGTGAGCCTGCCGGAGCGACAGAAGGCGACACACCAAGTGGAGCTGCACCGGTGCGAGAGGGAGATCTACGACAAGGTCTTCGCGTTCTGCCGGTGCGTGTTGCCCGTCGACTCTGATTTTGCCAGAGCTGATAGATCAAGCCTGTACTGTTTTGTGCCGCAGGCTGTACGGGTTTTGCCAGAGCGGATAGCTCAAGCCTGTACTGCTTTGTGCCGCAGGCTGTACGGGTTTTGCAAGAGCGGATAGATCAAACCTGTACTGCTTTGTGCCGCAGGCTGTACGGGTTTTGCCAGAGCGGATAGATCAAGCCTTTACTGCTTTGTGCCGCAGGCTAAACGGGTTTTGCCAGAGCGGGTAGATTCGACATGAACGCACGTCAGATGTGCCGGTTTAGAGGGCTTTACGATAAGAAAGAAGTTTGCTTATCTTATCAGTGGGAGAGTAGGAGTTACGCCTTTGCGGTTGTTGCGTTCTACCTTTTCTTTGTTTAGATCGTGTATACCATGCCGTTTGCAGATTATCTCGACAGCGTTCGAATTTTCAACCACATTTCTTGTCATTGTATGGATGGGAATACCAACATATGCTGGTGCTACCCAGTACCGCAAATGACTATTAAATTGACGTTATATTTGGCCAACACATCGCTCGTTCAATCATTTGCTGTCTTCTGATCAGTATTCCTCTGCCTATGTCTACTAACATGATGAGGTAACTGCATTACCTCCCAGGGCAAATGTAGCTAGCAGTGCGTCATGTTGCTCCTGAGAATTGTTGGTATATGAAGAGGCTCTGTGGAATGACGTCATATCCTGGGACGCACCGGTGCGCGAGCACGCGCCGGCCGTAGAGTATGTTGCTGGTGCTAGACTATTAATGACGTTTACATCGGTCTTAGGGACGGGTCCTTGAGGAAAAATTACGGCGAAATGATGTCTAAGCAAACTCGGGATTATGGTAGCTGTGTGTGAAGAATCCGACTTCGCGGAGCTAGTGCAGGATTGGCGCAGGTCATTTGATGGACTCTGCAGCCTTGTCAGAGGACACACAGTCAGTTCAATGGGCCAACATTCGATACGACCTCGGCGACTTCACTGTCGATCTGATCGGCTCAGGCTAGATATTGATGTTCTGTTTGACCTGGCCTGACCTGACCGCAGACGTGAATCCTGCTGTCGACCCGGTCAGCTGACGGCCTTTCCGCGGGGCGGCAGGTCCTCGCTGCTGGAGTTCATCAAGCTGCAGGAGCAGCGCGAGTACGAAAAGGAACTGCTGACGAACCCCAACGCCCGGCCACCGCCGAGTCGCGTTGTCGGCTTCCAGCCAGTCACTGCAGGTCAGTTCAGGTCGCCGACCTGTTGTAAGCGACGAGTTCAGGCTACCGACCTGTTGTAAGCGGCAAGGCCAGTTTACCTACCTGGTGTAAGCGGCAAGCTCAGGTCACTGACATCGTGCAAGCGGTTTGTTTAGATCATGGGTTTGTCTCCAGAGGATTACTTTGTGATATCGTTCTTTTTTCAGGAAAACGCCCGATGTAAACGCCTATGAACCGAACTAAGTCTTACTTAAGTTTAAGTTGCTGGTAATCAAAACCAGACTCCAACGGAGGCTGTATTTTTGTTGCAAATCGTTTCTAGTCAGGCTGTATAAGTGGTGTTAACGATTCGTGGGGGGTGTGACAGGTGCGTCAGAGCCAGCTGGCCTGGGCCAAAAGGGCAGCATCAAGCAGCACCATCAGCTGGTCCAGCTGCTGCGACTGCGTCAGATCTGCTGCCACCCGAGCCTGGCCAAAACGGTGGGTCGCAGTGCCGGCCGGCCGCGTTGTATATTCAGCGTCCGATGCGTCTTCACAGGACCGAAACGGGTAGCTAACGTGATTTCTGAATGCGTCGTTCTGCGCCCGTGATGTCTCAAGACTGATTGCAGCGTGCGAGGTGTGTAAGGTAATGGCTCATGGGACTCTATCATGTGCTTAATCCTCAGTCGATCGCAGTGCGTTACACTGCCCATGGCATCTGCGCAGGTGATGACGTCATCTGACCGGGAGACGGCCGGGGTGGACGCCGATGACGAGGCGGCCGAGCTGCAGGAGCAGCTGATGGGGCTGTCGCTGAGCGAGCCGGTCGGAGAGTCGGGCAGGGGCCCCAGCGTGTTGTCCGCAGACAACCCGGCCTTCAGCAGCCAGTGGCGCAGCTCCAAGGTGCGTCGGCGGAACGTGCCGCGCCTCCAGTCACGCTCTGAGGTGTACTGGAAACTGGACGGTCTGACGGTCGCGTGCGTTATGTGAATCGGGGTCACTGGCTTTTTTGGAGTGTTGGTGCCTAGGTCGAGGGCCGGCAAGGCCAGCGCAACATGTGCTCTTGATTTGGCCCGAGATCGTGCTTTCGTCCAGTTCAGGCGTTCAGTTCAAAGTTAAAAAAGACGTGATGTTTATTCCCTTCCCGGAGCTACGCTGGATTGTTTTCCGCCAAGACTCGAGGATGCTTGCTGTTCACGAGCATGTTCTGTTCACGCACGAAGCGACTTTACGCGTTCGGCGGCCAGATGACGAGCCTGTTGGAGGAGGTCGAAAGCATCGTGAGCAGCAGCGAGGAGAAGGTGGTGGTGGTGTCCCAGTGGACGTCGATGTTGGAAATCGTGAAGGAACACCTGGGGCGGGCACGCATCCGCACCTGTACCATCTCTGGATCTGTGCGCATGGCCGAACGTCAGGAGATCATCGAGACGTTCAACGGACACTCCGGCGGGCCGCGGGTGGGTGAATCGGTCACGGAACGGCGCCTGGACGCCTGTTCTATCTTGAAGACCGGTCACGGGTGTTATTTTTGCTTGCTGTTCAAGGTTGTCTTGATTTTACTGGTTATTTCTAATACTTTCTTCGTTTCCATAAATTCCAGAAGGTTAGGGAGAAACCATTCTGAGGCTCATGAAACTGTACAGTCTCTCTCGTTTGTTTCTGTCAGACAGAATTCATGTCACACCATCGTGAAATGCCACTGGTGCCCTCTAGTCCGTCGTAAATTGGGCGACAGTCCTCACTGTACATCGGCCGGAGAGGACCTCGCCGTTTGTTACTGACACCGTGCCGTCCAGGTGATGCTGCTCTCCCTGCTGGCGGGCGGAGTGGGTCTGAACCTGGTGGGCGGCAACCACCTCTTCATCATCGACCCGCACTGGAACCCCCAGCTGGAGGAGCAGGCCGGCGACCGCATCTACCGCGTCGGCCAACGCAGGGACGTGTTCATCCACCGGTCAGCGCTTTCCCCGTCTTTTCGTTCTTTCGGCTTTCTTTTTTAACCATGGAAGGTCCTGCTACCGAAGTGCCACGGACCTTGAATGAAACACCTTTGCGATGATTATTATGAAAAGAACAGTTGTCTCTGGGTTAAGTCAGGTTTCCCTTTCCCGTCTCGCCTTTCTGACGCCGCCGGCGGCGTTTCAGGTTCATCTGTAAGGACACGGTGGAGGAGCGCATTCAGGAGCTGCAGATCAGCAAGCTGAACGTGGCGCGAAGAGTGCTTTCTGGCGACAAACAGCGGACATCCCACCGACTGACGCTGAACGACCTCAAGACGCTTTTCGGAGTCCAGTGACCCTGAGGTGGCGACCGCTGCAGCCTTTTGATGATGAGGACGCGGCTGCGGAGAACCGCGGATGAAGACGTTAGCTGGCTGATGATGGCTGATCGGAACCACAGACGTCATCTTGAGGAGGCTGGTCGGGGTCTGCTGATGGGGTCCCGAGAAGGATGCTCGGGATCTGTCCTGGTAGTCCCGGGGCAGGTGCTTAAGATGTGCTGGCGTGGTCCGGTGATGTCACGTTGGTGTGCGTTGCGGGACGGCAAGTGATGTCGAGTAAATAGGATTCAGAGTATCGAGGGGCTGCAGGGGAATCTTGCCACGGGCAGAGAATGATGATGGCGTTATTACGGCTGCCGATCACGGAATAGTCACACGGCGATGGTATTTTGCCTTTGCAAGATGGATGCTGGTGCCTATGATTAACAGCAATGCAGAACTGTTGAGACGTGTGGAGACCTGTTGGGTGTGGAGCAGGTGCTTGTTGACTGCACTCTGCTCAGCTCAGAAAGACAGAGATTCTTTGGACGCTCCGCGATTCTGACGTCGCTTGTAGGTGAATTTCCCGACAATGGGCTGGGTGCCATAACGCAGGTGGTAGCTACAGTTGGACTAGTCATTTATTCTCCCCAATAGGCGCTTACTACCATGTATATCAACTTCTTGATCAGATAGGCCATGTGACCAGCGTGAAATGGCCACAGTAGGCGAAGCGTTGTATGAAACTCAATCATCATCATCATCAGTCGAGGACTGTTGTCGACCTGGTGTTGTAATAAATATTTCATGACATCAGGAGCTTGAGGAAACGTGTTCCTGCCATATCGCGACGCCTCTGGAGCTGTGTTTTGTAGGTGGAGAAAGCGGACCTGTACTCGACGGCTTGCGGCTACACAGGGGCGATTGCACGAGTAACAGGCTCGAAATTTTCCCACGATTCATGAGGGTCCAAAGGTCATCTGGGGACCCACTCCCTCCATGGAACAACACATGCTTAATGTTAATTTCTTTGCTAGGATGGGAAGTACGCGCGTCCTCTTCGCACTGTAGTCCCGCCCATGGCAACTGTGCATATCTGGTGGCTTGATGATGTCCGGTTCAGCGCTGTTCCGATGCTTGTTCTTGGTCTTGGAGGGTTGAGGTGCATAGCCTTAACTGAGAGCCATGGCTCATGGGCAGAAGGTTATCTAGAAGGTTATCAGTTGTACTCATCTGGTCTTAGATATTAGCCAACAGACTTGAAACTGTTGAGTCTTGTCCTGCGGAATGTTTATCTTGATCTGACCTTGATTTGACCTAGATTTGATCAGATAACCAGCCTGTGACGGATGATCGCCGTCAGATTTGAGGGAAAAAGTGAGTGTGATACATGAAACACATGAGCTTTTATAATAGGTCGTGCAAGTGGGCGCGGCGACCCAGAGTGAAATTTCGAGAATATTAGCACACGGGCCGCAATGGGGTTAGCCCTATTCCCGGAGGGCTAGACGGTATGGCCGATTCCCGGCAGGGGGGGCGGATTCGGCCCCCCCTGAGATCTCGAGAACTACTTATCCGATTTCATCGCAACAAACGGCAATCGATTTGCCGTGACGTGAACTACATTTTTATAAAAAAAAAATTTCAAAATTTTGAAATTTGTGGATACAGGGGGGCAAAAATGTCAAAATGGGGGGTACTTTTTGACTTCTTATAACTCCGTTGTTTATGGACCGATTTCGATGAAACTGGCATCAATCGAAAGATTATGGATAGGGCTTTTACCATGGGTATGCAAATTTGAAATTTTGAGAAAATTCATGGGCGTTCACAGGGTTTCAAAAATAGGGGGATTAGTTTTCCAATAACGAAATGAACAAAAGAGGCCAAAACACTTTTTTAGCTTCTGCTAGTCATGTCATGCTAAAGAAGTACAAATCGCATTACAATGTTTGTATAATGTTAGCATAGGCGGTGCCAGGGACATAAAAAAAGGGGGAACTGTCATGGTCACACGTTTCTCAGATCAACTTGTGACCTTTGACCTTAAATGACCTCCAGTGACCTTGGGGTCACCTGAAATGATGTGGTGTGCATTTAATTTTATCTGTAAACGTTTTTAATCGATTAAATTCACTCTATTCCCAAAAATTCATTTTTTGGCTTTTGCGATATAGGGTACGTGCACTGACATTTTAGGTCATAGCTCCGTGACCTGACCTGATATCAAGCTGAAACTTGGTACACAAGTAGAGGGCATATTTCTACGTCACATATATTCCGGGTTTGGCATTTGAAAAAACGGCGCCGAAATTATTGCGAAAAAACAAATTTTGAATTTTGACCTTGACCTGACCTTGGAAAATGACCTAAGGTAAACAAAATTACATCTGCACATTGCCCAACTATTTAGCTATATATCCATATAAAGTTTTAAGTTCTAGATTTAAAACTCTGTTTTTGGCAGACATTTTCCTTTTACCCTCAACATGGCCAAAAATGACCTGAGGTGCCTCTCAAAAACGTTGCCTGGCTCCGCCCCTGAACAAAATAGAATTTCGAAATTTTGTCACGGCGCGTAGAAGGAATAGCTAGGAAAAGTGACCAAGTTTCGTGAAGCTGCGTCAAAAAGCCTGGAATTGGCAAGCAAAAAACCCGAGGGTGGGGCGGATTCCGCCCCCCCCCCCTGCCGGGAATAGGGTTAAGATAGCAAGATAAGGCCTCTTGCATTGTGCCACGGCAATGTCTTTTTCCGACAGGGTTTGGCACCGTAAACTGATACCTCAGAGGACCCGCTCGTATCGCACAATAATGCCGTAGACCCCGGTCGGGTTTTCTCGTGTACTCAGCCGTGTGAGTCGTAAAACGTAACGTAACATAAAGCTGTATGCCTTGATGATATGACTGTCGATCGAAGGTTGGGTGGATCGTTGGGGCTCCTCCGATCTGTTAGACCATTGCGGAGCAATAGGATGGAGGAATAGGGAAGACTGACATTTAGATGAGCCGAATAGGGCAGGTATAAAGGATAAAGGCCTTGAAAACGAGGATAAAAGGAGAGATGAATCGACCTGATTACTTTCTTTTGTAGGATTTAAGGTGTTTGGACTTGCGTAACCATTTCGCACCTATTGAAATGAAGTTTGATGGAGGGTTTCGGCATGTGCATGTTGAAACATTCAACCCTAAGAGGCAATGAAGGCAATACTCACGATAATAGTAAGTACTCATACAAGGTGATTTCTATTACATTAGAATGCGTATATCTGCAAATAAAATGGGCAGATAAATAATGCACAAATGTATAAGAAAAAAACACGAAAAGAAACCAAATAAATTAATATGTTAATTAAAGGCGAATAACAGTGTCAGTGACATGTACTTTATACTTTAAAAGATCCCACGTACTAGCTATGTATTCAAGCATATGCTGAACATATCCTGATACCTAGAGGTAAGTCTCAAAATCCGCCGAAGCAAAAAAAGTGGTCAATCTGAAATGGAATACTGTAGTCAAATGAAAAGAAAAACTTCCCAAAACTTGCCCGACACTTGGTCAAATTATCCAGAACCTGCCCAACAATTGGTCACGAACACATAAACAGAACGGAAAGACAAATGACGAGCGAGATAACGATAAATAATGGCCTACATACATCGAGAGAAGGGGTTAAAGAAATCAAATGCATTGTCATCTATTGCATTAATTATGAACTTCCTACAAGGGGATTTTTAAACAAAAAAAAAACAGTTCTGTGAGGGTTTTCAGGTAACAGATGACTGAAAATTTAATTTCTCCACTTCCATTTTCACATAAAACAGTAAACAGGAAGGTCATAAAAATATTGTGTGGACTGAAGGAAGAAACCGACCTCCAACTGGTTTTAGGCATGCTGATTTGAAAGATATTTATGCAGTCATAGCCCTCGTGTTATCAATAATATTTCAAATCGTTAAACAAGTGAAAGGATCGTACGACCGGTGGTTTGAAAGATCCTCACAGTGAAACTGTAATTTTCTCTCCCCCACGACCATTTTGGAAATTTCCACTCAGCGGCTCTTCTCTTGACATCTAGAGGATACCAGACGTCAAAGACGTCTCTATACGGGCACTGCACGAACGGTTATTCTGGGAACGGCGGTTGCACAGCGGACCCCGGTTTCTGGCCGCCGGTCCTGCAGCATCCGATTGTCAGCTGAGATGGCAGCGTCGCCCAGGGACGGATCCAGCTGCGAGTTTTTGGAGAGGCAAAAATGCGGTTTTACCCACCCACTTTTCATTTTGCCCGTTGTAAAGATGACGCTACGGCTTGTTAATTCTCGCCGGATAGTTTAGCTTATTTAAACACAAAAATCACTTCACGACATTTGTTCCTAACGATTAAAATTCTAAAATCTAAATCGATCAATGTTAACCCAACATCCACTGCTAATCCACTCGGTCCAGTTCAATGTTTCAGGTACAGGAAGTCTCGCGCAAATTAACACACCAAAACTGGAGGGAGGCTCCAGTTCTGTTGATCACATCCTCCCCCACCCCCCTCCCCCACAAAGTTAGAGCTACACACGACGCGCAGCACATGCCCACTGCTTATACACATCATGACACAAGTCAACCGCGACCCGTTGCCCCTTTCATCAAACATGGTGTGTCTCTCGGTCGGTATATGAGTCCGCCGCGTGAGCGCACACGTGCCGAACACATGTGTTCATCTGCACCTGGTAGAACCTGCGTTATGCACCGATGTCCTCGCAGCACGGCCACGGCACAACTTGTACGAAGTCGCCGGTTTTCAGTGCTCGATAGCTTGCTGCCCATTTCCGACGACAGGTCAGAGTAGGCAAGTGCTCCCTCAAACAGCTTCTGCAAAACTGGTCGGCCACCGCTTGTGATCGCCGCCAAGCCCTTCTGTTTCCCACGTCGCTCGGCTGGAACAGTCCGGGAGGCAGTGCGAAGGTATGACGTCGAAGCAGAATAAATATGAGAGCCATTGCCTCTAGGAGCCTCCTTGCCGAGTTCTGAGCCGCCTTGGGAGCTGCTGCTGACTCCCAGTCCACTTGGGGAGCCGCTGCTGACTCACGGTCCACTCGGGGGGGGCCATCGAATTCTTCGAGTCGTAGCCTGAGCAGCACTGCGTTGCGGCAGAGCACGGCATGAAGCGCTGGTGCGACCGTCAATAGGGCTTTCTCCCTCAACGCTCTCAACCTACCCTCCGATGCGGTCACGACACTCTCGCGCCGACAGCTCCAGGGGCTGTCCAGTGGCGCGGCGCAAAGGAACATGATCCTGAGCTACATCAACATCTGCACATCCATGCTGGGACTTTATCTCCTCGTCTAGCACGGACAGTTCCATATTGTCGAGTTCAGCCTCATCCAAGGTGCACTACGCCTTCGCCTTAGCCTCTACAGCACCGATCTCTGCCTGAAGAAGCGTCCACGCGGCCCGCTCGGTTGCTGCTCTCTGCGGCTCCTCGGATTTGAGATGAGACAGATCTGCCTTCGTCTTCAGTGCGTTTATTGATGGGGAAGCTGCAGTCCAGTTCGTTTTCGTTGACAGGGACGTCTCCGCCAACTTGTTTACTCTTGCCAGATGATTTAATTGGTTTAAACTCAATTATCATCACCAAACATTTATTACCAGCGGTCCAAACATAAAAATTAAATTCGCCCAACGCTTACCCAACAACCATTGCTAAACCCAAGGCCGTACATTGGGGGTCCGCTGTACAATCCAGTCATTTCCCGAGGAAAGTTCAGCACGAGATATGCCTATGCGCACGTCCATCAAGAGAGGCGTGAATTCGCTCCTTTGGTAAAGCGAATTCACGCCTGTTCCCCACACTTTCGAATTTCCACATCAACGGCTGGATGAATGTTCATGTGAATGCCGAGTTAATGCTTTTGCCTCGTCACAGCTCAGTTTGATTTGCACGGTGTGAGCAATGTTTCAGTTTGTCGTGTCCGTTTGCGTCCTACATGTCGACGACGATTCGAAAAGGTCACATAACGCTGGTGTCTCCCTGCAGAACTTCCGTTCACTGACACGGTCCGCTGGGCCGACCCGGAATTCCATCGACTACACACAGCGCGCGGCTGACAGGGTGGGTTCGCTGTCGCTATTTGTCGGGACGACAAAGGCGCGCTGGGGCACGTCTCAATCGGCCTCCGAAGACGGCCGACGCGGTCGGTCCGAAGCGTCGGCGTAACGGCACCGGGCCCGTACGCGGCTGTCGCGTCTTAGCCGAGGGGTATTGGTGGACATCGGTGTGAGACTAACGTGTTAAGTTTCGGACACGCCAAAGCCAGTTTCAGGTAACTCCTTTCCGTTCAGCTCCAGAAAGTTACATACAAAGTGTGGCCTATGTCCTACCTGCGCTACGAGCTCCCATACGCATGTCGGGATGTCGGGTGAGGAACGCTGGGCCTTGTGTTAGGCCCTGTGTGACGCGGGTCAGCGTCACAGAGTGTCTGTCCGACATGTCGGCGCGACGTTACCTGATGCCAACCCAACAGCGGACTGATGTCTGGTCGCCCTGCCGGCCTGCTCACTGAGCACGTGGTACCGAATTTTATAACCGGCCTAACTACGCAAACTGTCCGCCGTGAAGGTCATCGCGAACACTCCGACGGAACACTGACCCCAGTTCAAATAAAAACTTGTGTGGCCTGGCTGCTACTACTTGACTTGCTGCTACCGCAGGCGTGGCAATGAGTAGACCACCGATTGCCGGTCGTCGATTCGTGTGCCTGTCCCCTCCCCTTCCCGATCTGACCTTGGCGCGACCCCTAGACCAGACGCCCTGTGTTCTGACAGAACTGTGTACGCCCGGGGCCATGCTCGGCAGTCAGACATCTTGCTCGTCGGTTGGGTCAGTTAACGGCGATTGTAAAACGGATGAACGCTTGATTTATGTCCTGTGGAGCCGGGTCGTGCCGGCCGTGTTCGAATCGTCAGGTCTCCGGCAAGTTAGCGAACGTGACGTTGGCTGGGACAGCAGAACCAGAAATAACTGCATTCATTTATGGCGCAATACGGGCGGCAAACGGCGCATCTTTAACCCTATTCCCGGACGGCTAGACGGTATGGCTGATTCCCGGCAGGGGGGCGGATTCGGCCTCCCCCCCTGAGATCTCGAGAACTACTTGTCCGATTTCATCGCAACAAACGGCAATCGATTTGCCGTGACGTGAACTATTTTCTTTGAAAGAAATTTCCAAAATCTTGAAATTTGTGGATACAGGGAGGCAAAAAATCAGAATGGGTGTACTTCTGGACTTCTTGTAGCTCCGTTGTTTATAGACCGATTTCGATGGAACTGGCATGAATCGAGAGATTATGGATAGGGCTTTTACCATGGGTCCGCAAATCTGAAATTTTGAGAAAATTCATGATTCATTCAAAATTCATGCGTTCACAGGGTTTCAAAAATAGGAGGATTAGTTTTCTAACAACTGAATGAACAAAAAAGGCAAACACCCTTTTTTGGCTTCTGCTAGTCATCTTATACTAAAAAAGTACAAATCGCGCTACAGTGTTTGTATAATGTTAGCATAGGCGGTGCCAGGGACATGAAAAAGGGGAACTGTCATGGTCACACGTTTCTCAGATCAGCTTGTGACCTTTGACCTTAAATGACCTCCATTGACCTTGGGGTCACTTGGAATGATCTCGTGTGCATGTAATATTATCTGTCAACATTTTCAATCATTTGAATTCACTCTATTTCAAAAATTTTATTTTATGGCTATTGCGATATAGGGTACGCGCACTGACATTTTATGCCATAGCTCCGTGACCCGACCTGATATCAAGCTGAAACTTGGTACTCAGGTAGAAAGCACCCTTCTTCGTCATATGTATTCCGGGTGTGGCACTTGAAAAATATAGCGCCGAAATTATAGCGAAAAAAAACAAATTTTGACTTTTGACCTTCACCTGACCTTGTGAAGTGATCTCAGATAAACAAAGTTGCATCTGCACATTGCCCAACTATTTAGCTACACATCCATATAAAGTTTTAAGTTCTATCTTTAAAACTCTGCTTTTAGCAGACATTTTCCTTTTACCCTCAACATGGCCAAAAATGGCCTGAGGTGCCTCCCAAAAACGTTGCATGGCTCCGTCCCTGAGTAAAATGGATTTTGAAATTTTGTCACTGCACGTAGAAAGAATAGCTAGGAAAAGTGACGAAGTTTCGTGGAGCTGCGTTAAAAAGCCCGGAATTGAAAAGCAAAAAACCCGAGGGGGGGGCGGATTCAGCCCCCCTACCGGGAATAGGGTTAAGGGCAAAGGTTCCGTGTAATCCGCGTGGTCTGACAGTAGCCGTACAGGGTCCTAGATACTTGCATTTAAAGACACGGACTTACATGTTTGTTTATAGTCCTTTGATTTTAGGCGTTATCTTAGTTTTTTATGGATGTGTTCTTGAAACTAGCTTAAACTGAAACTAACCTAACCCCAGTTCCTTAAACTGCAGTTATGCCTATGCAGTTAGGTATAACTGCAGTTTTTTAAAAAGAATGTTTGACTGAAATTTCCAGTGTCCATGTTGGGAAGGTATTTTCGTCAACTGGTGTTCTAAATTGTTGAATTATCTCTCCACAGATGTTTTGGTGTTCTGGCACCAAATTATTTGCCTGAATGTTACCTGATCTGATAGCACCAAATCTAAATAGCATCAAATATTAATTTGTCTGGAACCTTACGTGATTGTCTGGATGCTGTTAAGTCCAGAAACAATTCATGGTGCTTTTTATGTCGTCAAACTGTATCATTTTATGATTCTTTGTGTCAAATATTACTGATTTGTCTTCACAGGCAGCAAACATGTCAGACTCAGATGAAGACTTAACAGTCAGGCCTGATTATGTTTCTGTGCCTGCGCACATTGCAAGTCCTGTCAGTATGCTATGCATGATGTTACTTCAAAAATGTGTTTTTTAGCCAGGTTGCATTGCAGCTAGTCAGGTTGTGCCGTGACAAACGTTGTAACCTCCAACATCTTTTTTACTAAAGTATTTCTCACAGTAGCAGTGGAACCTCTGTGGAGGTGAAGTGGGTGGGTGACCGACATAACTTTTACCTTGCTTTTTTCCATGCACTGCCACAGGGTTCAATGTCAAATGCTGCCTGGAGTGGGGGAATCTGCTCTTCCTGACCTGCAGTTTTTGTTGGCTTTCTACAGACATTATCTGATGTCTGTTCAGACTAACTTAAACTCCTCTGATCACATGCTGACCAAGACAAGACAATAGACCGCACTGATTTGGTCTGGTCTGGTCTCTTCTGGTACGTTCTTGTTTGCCTGATCCTGTTACACCCCACCTTGTCCCATCCCGTCTTTGTCTCCCATCCAGTCTGCCCAATGGTCTGGTCTGTGCTGGTCTGGTCCAGTGTGGCCCAGTCTGGTCTGGTTCAGTCCGGTCCATTCATATCATGCATTGTATCAGTCCTTTTCAGCACTGTGAAGTGTCGACATTGGTGCCCCCATGTCCGGTGCTCAGGATGTGACTCCGGGCAGTGATCGAAGCACTGGCAGGTGGTGCCTCAACCTGCAGCGCTGGTGGCAGCTCTCCACGTTCGGTGCCGCTGTCGCTACAACGGAGAAAAAGCTGACTAGCACGAACAATGTGGCGAAATATGACGACTGGACCAGGCATCCAGTCCAGGTGGCATAACGAGCAGAACTGTCGTCCTACAAACACCATCACACACAAGCTCACAGCGTTGGCCGAGCAGGCAGAATCTGGTGTGGTGGCCCACCTGCCCAAAGATGCGCAGTTCATGCTGATCACTAAAGTACGAGAGATGGAACAAATCACGACCAGGGACGAATCCAACGGCTCGGTTTGAGGGGAAAACAAAAATTCGCTCGGTGTGAACGGTAGGTCAGCGACCAGGTGGGGGAGGGGGACGGGGCGAAGACGCTGGCCGTGGTTCCGGAGTATCGAGTGACTTCACGCTCTGGCTTTGTCGTAATAGTCATGCGTTTTTTTTGAGGGGGAAATGTCCACCGGTCCTCTCCCAATAGCGGATGGAGGGGGCATGGTCGAGATTTACCCCCCCCCCACGATCCGCCAATGATCACGACTCGCACGGTTCCGTCAGAGCCTACACTTCCAGAACACAAAAGTTGTAACTTCTCCGGAAGCTTGTACACCAGGCCGTGTCCCCCTGCAGTTAAGGCCATGTTCGCCAGGCGTGACCAGGTGACGCTCACAGAGACCCATGCCGCGGCGGCTGGAGTGCTGGAGCTCCCCAGATAAAGGTTGGCAGGCATCCAGTGAGCATTCGCGTTCAGAGCGGCATCATCTTGCAACGCCCTGCCTCCTGGTACCGGCCCCTCTGTGCTGCCATGATGTCAATACGTATCGCGGACGTCATGCTCACCGCGTGGTTATGATGTCGATTCCGTTTTTTATCTACCCCTTCATTTCGTCTTTTTGAACCATTCTTTGATTACTATCAATGCCCTGAAAGAGCATTTTGTCGGCTCATTGACTGTACGTACCACTGACCGGATTCGTTATTACCACTGTCTGGATGAATCTTGATATACGAGTATGGCTATGATTATAACCAAGGGGGTACTGACAATTTGACGATGCTATGCAGTTCGGTTACCGAGTCACACGACGTAGAAAAGGCGGGCGTCTTATTCTCAGTAAGTCGCGAATCAAGTAGCATGTGCATGTATGTATCAGGGGTTTGCATTGATGAGTTTCCGACCTGAGTATTGTTCGCAAACAAGCCGATGGCCTTCGTATTAGCAATGCTGCATGTATAGCTGCCTTTCAATGTGTGTTGCGTTGCGGACGTGAAAAACATGGATGCATTTGTGTGTATATTTAGGCAAACGTCGTGCATTACATAAGAGCTATTTCAGCGACTCGTGACTGGTGAAAATGATGTGGAAATATCAAACGATATAGCACTAAGAGAGACTCAGAATACCCTTCCAGCTCTTGATGACTGACGGCGGTAGAGTTTTAGTCACTCGAGCGCGTGGCTCGGTTGAGGCCTGTTCTTAGACGCACTGGTGAAGACAGTGCAGCGGCGAGACCTTGACATCAGATGACCAGACGGGGGTGGATGAGAGCGGAGGCAAGCTAAGCCTTTTCGTCGGCACAAGGCCTCATTTGTCGTCGACATCGTAGCCGAGAGCTTCATACACGTCGTCGTCGGCGACGGCGCGGAAGCGGCTCGGCGGCTGGGCTCTGGCGCGGAAGAAGTCGATGTCCGGGATGGTGATGGCCCGGGCGGTGGGAGAGGGCGCCGGCTGCGGCCACGTCCCGTGCCAGTCGTCATCGTCGTCGTCGTCGACTTCGAACGCGTCGTCCCAGTCGTCGTCGAAGCAGTCGTCCCAGTCGTCGGCTTCGATGAGGTCGTCGACGTCGACGGGGCGGCAGACGGCGGCGGGCGCGGCGCCGAGCCGGCGCCAGACGCAGGCGAGGCCGGCGCCGCACGGAGGGCTGCAGACGGCGGCGGGCGGCGCCGGCCGGCAGGCGGCCTGGCCGGACCGCAGCCAGCCGCAGCGCTGCCCGGCCGGGCAGCCGGCGCCGCAGACGGGCGCCGGGCAGCGGCAGCGGCTGCCGCACGGGCCCGGGCAGCAGAGCAGCACGCCGCCGCACTGGCCGTCTGTCTGGCACTGGTCCACGCTGGGGCAGCGCAGCCAGGGGAGCAGCGGCGACGGCGGGCACTGGCCCGGCGCGGCCGCCGCGCCTGCGGCAGAACGGCGCCGGTCAGAGCCTGCCGAACAGGCTGACACGCAGGCAGGACACAGAGGGGAAAACGTGCAGACTGACGGAGGCAGAAGTACCGCTCAGAGCCAACCGAACAGACTGCCACAGAGGCTGGATGCCGGTACCGGACATCATCGTTTATATCTCGGCAGAAAAACATGAGGGTAGGCAGCTATGCTATGAGCCCCATTAGGTGTCAAAAACTGAGGCTGGCATTGAGGCTGAGCATCGTAACGAAAACCTCAGTAGTGACTACTGGTTTGCCAAAAAAAAAAAATATTTAAGGGACGCAGAAGTTGGTTTCAGAAAAATGATACGGTACAGTTCCAAAAGTTAATGGGACGATGTACGATCAGTGATTGTAAAATCGCGGATTTTGCTAGAAGGGGTTCCAAACTACAAATTTCCAAAGTGGCGGAAGAGGTGCACGAAGTGGCTTGGAGGCTGACCAATCGGCCTGAAAGGTCTACTCCGAGATGCCTTTGCAGTCGTTCGCACATCCACGCAACAAAATTTGTCACACAGGCTGGATAATTTTACAAGGAATCTGGAATCTCCAGACGTGACCTGGTAACCCAACCCTAGCTACAGGTCCATGACGAAGCCTTTGACCCACGGTGGCCGCGAGTCGCTCCCAGGCAGTTCCAGGGGCCCTAAATCAGACCCCCCTGATACGTCAGATCTCCGGACGACCAGCGCATCGTGATACGTCAGATCTCCGGGCGACCAGCGCATCTGACCAGCCGCGGCTACATCCAGCTGAGCAGGGCGTGGATCTCACCTGCCGCGACTGCGTCCGGTTGAGGAAGGGTGTGGGTCTCGCCTTCTGCGGCCACATCCAGTTGAGGAAGGGCGGGGGTTTCGCCTCCCGCGACTGCATCCAGTTGAGGAAGGGTGTGGGTCTCGCCTTCCGCGGCTACATCCAGTTGAGGAAGGGCGGGGGGTCTCGCCTCCCGCGACTGCATCCAGTTGAGGAAGGGCGGGGGTCTCGCCTCCCGCAGCTTCACCCAGCTGGGACACGGCGTGGGTCTCACCTTCTGCGGCTTCACCCAGCTGGGACACGGCGTGGGTCTCACCTTCTGCGGCTTCACCCAGCTGGGACACGGCGTGGGTCTCAACTGTCGCGGCTACACCCAGCTGGGACACGGCGTGGGTCTCACCTGCCGCGGCTACATCCAGCTGAGGCAGGGCGTGTGCGCCGAGCAGGCAACAGAGCGCCAGCAGCAGTACGGCCGCCATGGCTGCGTCGTCGACTGATGGCGGTCGGCGCCGACTGGCTCTTATGCGGGCGGAGGAGGAGGCGGCGCCCGCCGGCCGGAGGACGCTGCCCGGCCGTAAAAACTGGCCGCGCGACCTCGACAGGACAGCGTCGGCCGCCATGTGTGACCTCCGGCGAGGTATGTCCGGCGGGCGGCCGTAAATGCCGGCTCGTCCCGCCCCGGGCGCCGGTCGTCAGCGTTCAGTGACGGAATGTCGCCACTGCCGGGACGGCGTCTCGCCTCCGCCAGTCACAGCGGGGAACGGGTTGTCCTGCTGAGTATGCTTTTACGTAGGAATGCGTACTATTTATTAAAAGCTTCCTCAGAAGTATAACTACCGTAAAGGCGGGGAAATGCATTTCACAATGTTTGTAAACGAATTAACGCAGTTTGATGTGGAGCCTAAACTGCCGTCTTTGTAAAAACTGTGCCCTGTTTGAACGCTGTGTGTGATACCTACAAATAGATAATAAGATTCATGCCACACTGCGACATTGCGTCATACCTTCGCAGTTTTGCTGTTAAGATTTCTGATGTTACGGCTTTTGGCGATGATAAACTGTTTGCAGGGTGAGTGTTCGTATATCAGGCAAGAGCTTTAGGTCACAGGCGTCATTTTATTTATGCAAATAATAAATATCAATATTAACTCATTTTTGGAACCGTTTGTCTGCATACTGATGTTGCTAATCTCGGAAACGGCGCAAAGCGGCAATCCGAAAATTTGGATGCATATGTGGCGCACCCGTAGATGGATGTCCATCGACTTTTGGAGCGCCAGTTGCGTTCGCTCCGCCCACGACTCACGAGCTTCGCGACCAAAAATTATTGCCAGAGGTGTGTCCTGATAACCGCACGTGACTATGGACGTAGTTGGTCACATTGACTTGGAAGAAGATTTCAGACGTCCAAATCAACTGCATCGCCATTGTTTTCAGACAGGTGCGCTCAAAAGTACATGTCTCGCTAAATCTTGTTCTCTTTCATCATATTGGTTAAGCTTAATCTAGCATAATTCTGTATTTTTATACAGACTGTAACATAAGATATCCTGATTTTAGCATATATGCTGAATTAAGTACGGCCGATCCCTAACCACCGAACTCAGCAAAAATGGACAAGTTGGTGAATGGGACATACAGATGACTTCCAACGACGGGATAGAAAGGGCAACTGTAGGACCATTTGCTCAACACCGTAGGGCAAAGACGAACGACACAGAACGTCTCCTCGTAGTCAGCTGCAGAAAACATATCATTACCTTTGTCAAGAGATAACATTCCTCAGCCAGACACCGTACCGCTCTGCGAAAACATGCAACTCCAATGAATCCAACAACTGAAGCATTTCGAAACTTCCGCCAAAGACAATTCATTAAGCAGGGTAGGCGGTCAAGGGGAAGTGTTTATGAGAGCAGCAGTTAAACCGCATCATAAAAGCATTTTTAAATAAAAAATAAATGATCACATCATCAACATCCGGAAAAGGTAGTTATAGTTTGACACTACGGCATTACAAGATGCGATAAAAATAGAAATATCAGGATTATGTTATGAATATGTGATATGATTAGCAATATTAGCTGAGTAGTAGTAGTGACTAAGTATTAACTAAGTAGCTAACTTCGAGATGAGTATGCCTGTAGGCCATCTCATTGCATAATGACATCTTTGCATTATGTCCGGTTTCTTATCTTCTGGTTGGAGCCAGTGCTCAGTATGCGGTGCTCGCGTTGCACGTAGCGTAGCCACGACATTTCGATTATTGCTGACATGCCGACCAAAAGCTTGAAAAAGTGTTGCGGCCTGGGGATGCAGTTTTGATTGGCACGTGCCGTCAACCGGTATGAATAGTGTTGCACGACGAAATAAAGAGGATATTAAGTTAGCTCATGTAAACAGGTCATCCATTGTCACGGTAGAGAAGAGAAAGCGGCAATGAAATGAATTCACGGGCGCAGCTCAGAAATTTAAAATGGATGGCTTTCTACTAAAGAGCAAGACATATTACGGTTCTCGTATGGTTCATTTGTTCGCAGTTTCTCGGAATTCGCATGCGTCATTTTGTTCTACATGTGCTATCGCCCCAGCTCTCGAGAAGTTTCCGGCTCACAGTTATGCGATGTCCGAATATGTATTTTGTTAAACGTAAGGACAACAGTTTGAAAACGAAGCTGCGCCGAGTTCTGGAAACATCGTGGCTTGAACGGACTTAGGAAATGAAACACATTTGACCAAATACTGAACATTGTTTCTCTAATCCAAGCCAACTGACCTTCACCATGGCCGTAGTTTCAATCTCGTGCCGTTGGCGCGGGTGACAGAGATCCGAGGGATGTAATAATATGCCCCGCTAAGGAATAAAAGTCCTCAAAACCGAATCAGACCAAACGAGATACACAAGAGTAACTAAGGACAGGCTCGAGCCATTGCAGTATAAACAGAAGTTGTCAGAAGGAAATGGAAAAGGACAGGTTGTCCTGAAATGGTGCTTGTTTGTTAAGCTCCTAGGCTCAATCCTATCCTTGTATGAGGGAGGGGCTTTAGAAGCCTCCCCCGGTTTTTGCTTGTCGTTTCTAGGGTTTTGAAGCATCGCCACGAAACTTGCTCACCTTTCCTATCAATCCCTCCCACGTATGCGTCAAATCGTTATATTTTTGTTTTGCCCAGGGGCAGAGCCAGGCTAAGACTTTGGTGGGTACCTCAGGCCATCTTTGGTACTGTTGGAGGTAAAAATGAACGTACAGTTCATGCGAACAAATATTGCATTTAATTACATTATTTATAATGTAATAAAGTTATATTATTTATTGTTCTATTCATAACATAATAAATATTATATTATTTGTTATAATTGTGCTATTTATAATGTTAATTGCTATATACGTAATATATATATATATATATATATATATATATATATATATATATATATATATATATATATATCAATATATATATATATCAATATATATATATATATATATATTATATATATATCAATATATATATATATATATCAATAACTTAATATATATATATATATATTATGTAAAATATAATAGAATGAATATATATATATATATATATAAAATTGTAAATAGTGAGTAGGTTAATATCTGGGCAAAAATACGAAAATATTTCTGTTGAACTGAGGCCACTTCGCAGTGTCGGGTCAAGTTCGAAAGTGAAAATTTGGTTTTCTGCAAATATTTTCACTGTTTACAATAAATGTTTTTCACTATTTTTACTATTTTTCTGTTAAAAGAAAATTTCGCAGAAGTTAACCAACAAAACTTTAGCATCCGGAACATAAATTGCCCCGCACAGCCTTCTCCACTTTCCCTTTAAGCTTTAAACTATCATCAGGTTGCGCCACGGAGCTATGGCCTAGAATGTTCGCGCGCGTTTCCTTTATCGCGACGGCCATAAACAGGATTTTTAGACATGCCGTCAATTCAAACATTTGGAAACGTTTTCAAACAATATTAAAGGAACTCAAGGCCATTCCATGTAACTCTGGGGTTATCTGATGCTATTTAAGGTCAAAAGCCATAAGCTGACCTGATAAACATGCAACCACAGCAGTTTCCCTTGTCCCTGGTCCCGCCTATGCTAACATCATAAACGCCATGTAACGTGATTTGTACTTCTTAACCCTATTTCTGTACCCTTAATGCTAGGTCCCATTTCGATATGGGGGGTGGCTCATTTGCCCCCTGATATCTCGAGAACTACTCGTCAAATGACCCCAGATGACCTCAGAGTCACGTTGAATGGTCTTGGATTCGTCTCATGGTGTTTTAAAACGATTCTAATAATTTGAAATGACGATATTTTTAAAGTCCCGTGCCTTATATGACGACGGCCATGAGGCCGTCGTCATATAAGGCACGAGCGCGGACGTCTTAGGTTATAGCTCCATAACTCAACCTGATATCAACGTGGCATTTCACACACAAGAAGACGACGCTATGCTTAATCATATATGTTCTGCACGTTTCATTTTGATAATCAGCGCAAAAAAAGATATCTACATAAAAGCACATTCTGACTGCTGACGTTCACCTGACCTTGTAAAGTGACCTCAGATGAACAGAAACAGTTGTGTTTGTTTGCTCCCCTATTTTCCTACATGTTCACATCAAGTTTTAAGCTCTATTTTAAACCCTGTATATTTGGCAGGCATTATTTTTTCACCTTAAACAGTGCAAAGAACGGTCTGAGATACGTCCCAAACAGTCGCTTGGCTCCACCCCTGGCGAAATGAATTATGACAATTTGGCATATTGCGTAGGAAGAATACGTAGGAAATGTTACCAAGTTTCATGGAGCTTCTTTAAAAACTCTGGAAATCGTGGGCAAAAACTCGGAGTACAAAAGTTTTCACCACCCGTAAGGGAATAGGGTTAAGTATAGCATAGCTAGTAAAAGCTTAAGAAATATTTCAAGGTTTCATGTTGATTCAGTTTCACTATTTCAAAAAACACTTTTCTCATTTTCCAAACCCTGTGAACGTATATGGCTTTTTTGAAATTCTAAAAATATAGGCCAATGGACAATGTTCCATCGACTTGCTCTCAATTCATCCTGCCATTTGCATCAAAGTCGGTGCGTGAACATCGAAGTTATAACAAGTCAAAGAAACCTTTTTCTGAATTTTGACCCCCATCCCCGTATTCACCCCTTTCAGTTTTTTTTCGAATCTTCGTTTTGTATTAATGTAGCCGACGTCATAGCGAGTCCACCGTCGTTGGTTGCGATTCAATCGAATGGGTAGTTCGCGACATGTCGGGTATGGGGCAATAACCCCCATCCGGCAATACGGCCTATCGTTACGGGTCCGGGAAAAGGGTTAAGCTGCTAAATTCTTCTTGGAAACAACACGGCGAAATAGGGAACGCCGAGTGAGCGAAGTGATAAAGGTCTAGTGGAAATAAACGGACTGACGGCCGGCGTTTTCTGCTGGTTGTTTTTATGTATCTCGTAACCGACAGTCCGCTGTGAGAAGTCCAACAGCCTCCCGAGCGGCACACGCCAGCGGCCGCACCTCGAGAAGCGCCATTGGCCGGATCAGCCAACCCATGTCGGCGAACGTCCCACGATAGCTGGCTGGCCGGGCCGGTCCGGCGACCGTCGCACCGAGGAAAACGGAAGAGACTGTTCGCAGACGTCCGGGAGGTCGGGATGGACGATAGTCGGTCTCCTCCGCGCGGAGTGATGAAGTAGATCACGTTCCCCACGCGGCCTCCCTGCCAGGTCCGCGAGGATATCCTTCGTGCAAGGCCGACGACCGGCGTCAGACCGTACGGCTCCAGCCGATGACGAGCAAACGCCGGCCCCGCCTGCTAGCCACTGAAATTTAAACACCCGTGAGTTGCATGTGTCAGATGAGGCCGAAATAACCCCCATGGGAGCCATGGAAATCCAGATAGGAGCAATACACAGCTCGTACGTTTTAGTGCTTGCGTGGGCATGATTGTTGTAACAGGTAAGGTAGAATTAGTTTTAGCTTGCACTAAGACGGGTCGCCGGATGATTTCCTGGCTCGCATCATCACCTGCGATGAGACGCGGGTCCACCACTGTGACCCGGAGACCCAGACTAAGTCGAGCCAGGAGTAGCACAAGATTTCCCCGAAGCCGAAAGTCCGCGCTCCTAGGCATCAGCGGACAAGATCATGATGATCTTCTGGGACTGCGACGGCGTAGTGATGATTGGCCATTAAGACACAAGCAGACCGTCAGTTACATATACAACTACTTCTAATCAAATGCAGCTACTTCTCACAACTGATCGGCCGCCTGCCCGAAGCTGTGAGGCAGAAGCAGCGAGTAAAGCTGACGCACGGCGTGTTGTTGCGCGGTCACGCGTTCACCAACAAATCGGCTGCTACGCAGACCACCATTCACGACCCCGTCTTCAAGGAGTCCAATCATCCGCCGTACTCGTTAGGTGTGGCCCCCACCGACTCCTCTCTCTCTCTCCCAATCTGAAGAAGGGCCTCCATAGCGGGCAGGACGGTGACGTCGACGGGCTGATGCTAGCCGTAAACGGCTGGTTTGATTCGGAATCTGTTGGTTTGTTACCGTTCCGCATTGTTAGCTGGCGCGATGGGTGGTGCTTGAGGTGGATGCGGCGCGGGGTCAATGCTTTGAATAAATGTTAAAAGATTGGTCTGAATCCCATTCTTGATAGGTTAGGTCGGGAACTTTTTGATCCACCTGGTATGTCCGCAACTGACCAGGTTTCCTTACACGCTTTCCGAGAAAAATCTGCACATTTCCTCGTCGCTGGGCGGTCAGTTGACCCGTGGCTTTGTGCGCTTTGGCCTTGGGTTGGCGATTGTTTTATGGCCTGTCAGCGCCGTCAGCTAAGGTTACGGCCAACGAGGGAGAGCGAGACAGTCGCACAAAGAGCGTTTCCTGTCCATACAGCTGGCTGGTTAATTAGACTCTGCCTTTTGTCGCGTTGTCCAAGTTTAATGGATCTGTTAATTCCGTTACGCCACTGGGCTTCCGGTTGGATTTCCATCTCTTCCGCACCGGAGACCTATGCGTCACAAGCATGGTGTCAGCGCGGAGGTAGAACCATGAAAGGCGAATTGTGAGAGAATCATCCAAAGGACGGAATTCTGCCTGTTCCAAAATTAAGCTGAATGCGCAAGCGGGTGGCCCTCTGAGATTCACGCGCTCCGGTGAAGCATATTTTACTGCTTCCTCCTGTCCCATCATGTATCCAACCGACTGTAACGAAAGTCTGCAGGGTGGTGGTGTTCTGTGGTATGCAGAATCTGATCTAGGCCAAGTCATTTGAGATCATCCGAGGCCAACCGATGTCAGCAACATACATCCACACAAAATCTAATTGATATCGTTTAGACAAATCTGGAACCAGGGTGTAATGTTGTACCTTCTTTAATGGACCACGAATGACCTCAGTGGACCTGAGTTAGCTTACCTATGCATTGGGGCATCTGCATCCATCACACAATCAACGTTCCCACTAAATCCTCTTGTCTTTCATTTACAAAGCTCTGTATTTCAAATGCCTGATCACGGTTGACCTGGACTGGCCTGGCCTAGGCCGCGTTTGTTTCGGGATAAATGTTTTCATCCTGTAGACTAATTTTCACGAACTTTCATAAGGAATGGACGAACAGATCTCGAGAAAAAAGCAACAAAATGTTTTACGTCGATTATTTCATGTTAGTTGACCTCGTTTGTCCCGACCTAGCCTATCTTAGTCTTGGGATTGGGGTGTCCGGTGCGTGGAAATGAATACGATGACACCTTTAATGCCAAATGAAGACGACCGAACTCAAGCCAGACCTAAAGGAATGCTCTGAACGCAGCAGGAATGGGACGAGGTCTCGGTTCGTTATATTTTTTTGACTCATATTTCAAATCTGGATCAAACTGCCTTTTTTCCCTCGCCAGAAAAGTAACTCATACCATTGCTCCTACAACCGGCGAATGTCATGTCACTGCAACGTCACAAATGACGACAGGATAAAAATATCCCTGCCGATTTCGCACACGAGGCCACAGGAAAAATGAGTCTTGCGACAACAGTTGTTTTCTGGATAGGGTCTGGGGCAATGCACGCAGTCCATTTGAACGTTTCAGATTTCAACGACACACAACATTTAACGTCCAACATAGAAGATCCATTGGCACTTACTAAACAACACGATCTTTGACCAGCCTTTTACTCCTCCGGCCGAGCCGATATGACCGGTCAATGTATGTATGCTTCCTGGTCGGCGTGTCATTCATTCCTGCCCATTCTTATCTTACGGCTAGAAATAAGGCAACACACAACGCACACGGGCAAGAACAGAGTTCCCCAGATTGGTGAACACTTGTTTAAAATTTTAAATCATGTTACAAATCATCCTCCCGCACTCGTGGCCACATAATCACACAGGATAATGCCGAATATGCCAGCCGCACTGGCTGTTACACAACACCATCAATAAAATGTGTTTGCGGAGGGTGACAGCGGGCCCGAAGGCAGACACAGGGCAGCTGACAGGCCACGCATGCTATCTGCTTTTTGGTCGAGCAACGCCTTCTGCGGCTGTGAACCAAAAGGGGTGGCAAAATGTAGGGTTTAATGGCTTATGTACCAATCTCGGTGACGAAAAATAAGTGAGACACGACGCACAATAAGCTGTACGGAAGGTGTATGCATGCAATCGTTCTGGCGAAATGGGAAGGCACATATTTACTTTGCTAACCGCGGACATTTGCGGGAGACAAAAGGAAGTCACTTCAACGAATGGTTTTAACCCTGTTCCCGGCAGGGGGGGGGGCTGAATCGTCCCCTCCCTCGGGTTTTTTGCTTGCCAATTTTGGAGTTTTTGAACGCAGCTTCCCGAAACTTGGTCACTTTTCCTAGTTATTCTTTCTTCGTACTGTGACAAAATGATGAAATTCTATTTTGCTCAGGGGCGGAGCCAAGCAACGTTTTTGGGAGGCACCTCAAGACATTTTAGGTTCTGTTGAGGGTAAAAGGAAAATGTCTGCCAAAAAAAGTGTTTTTAAGATGGAGCTTAAAACTTTAGATGGATGTACCGCTGAATAGCTGGGCAACATGTAAATACAATTTTGTTTGTCTGAGATCACTTCACAAGGTCAGGTCAAGGTCAAATGTCAAAATTTGGTTTTATAGTAATAATTTTGGAGCTATTCCTTGAAATGCCAAACCCGAAATAATTATGACGTAGAACGGCTCCTTCTGTTTGTGTATCAAGTTTCAGCTTGATATCAGATCGGGTCACGGAGCTATGACCTGAAATGTCGGTACGCGTACCCTATATCACAATAGCCGGAGCATGGAATTTTTTAAGCAGAGTGAATTCAAATGATTGAAAGCGTTTACAGATGATACTAAATGCACACAAGATCATTCCAGGTAACCCCAAGGTCACTGGAGGTCATTTAAGGTCAAAGGTCACAAGTTGATCTGAAGAGCACGTGACCATGACAGTTTCCCCTTTTTCATGTCCCTGGCACCGTCTATGCTAACATTATACAAACACTGTAATACGATTTGTACTTCTTTAGCATAACATGACTAGCAGAAGCCCAAAAATTTCGTTTACCTTTTTTGTTCATCCAGTTATTGAAAAACTAATCCTCCTATTTTTGAAGCCCTGTGAACGCCCATGAATTTTCTCAACATTTCAAATGTGTTTACAAATCATAAAAATCCCATCCATAATCTTTCGATTTATGCCAATTTCATCGAAATCGGTTCTTAAACAATGGAGTTATAAGAAGTCCAAAAGTATCCCCCATTTTGATATTTTTGTCCCCCTGCATCCACCCCTTTCAAAATTTTGGAAACTTTTCTAAAATTGCAGTTCACGTCAAGGCAAATCGATTGCCGTTTGCTGCGATGAAATCGGATGTGTAGTTCTCGAGATCTCAAGGGGGGGTGCCGGATCCGCCCCCCCTGCCGGACATCGGTCATACCGTGTAGCCATCCGGGAATAGGGTTAACCAATGGAGCGCCTTCAGAGGACCATTGAAATGCCTTCTTGTTTAAATATTGCATTCTCATAACTTACGGATTTTTTAAATCAAACCATTCATGCTCACCCACCGTTCGTTCCCAGTCTTGGACACGGCGCTTACTGAAGTTAATCCTGCTTGTCTCACGTCGAACAAGATCGTGTAGGCGGAATGAGTTCTACTCCAAGCAAGAAACCAAAATACTGGCCCTGACCAGCCTGGCCACACCGCAGGGTTCTCTACAGGCTCGTTACTTCGCAATGACTTCGAATTAAATCATGTTTTTTTCAGAAAATAGTACACTTAGTCGGGATGTTTGCACTTCATTTCCACTGCAAAAACGTTAGCCTCCTTTGGCCTCATAGCTATTTTGGAACTCATCTTTTCTGTTTGGGGAACTATGTGAATTTGCATTTTGCCTCCACTGTATCATACTTTGAATGAATCATGGACATATTCAATATATTTGGCTTTGCAGTCACCCGACAATACAAGTCGGGCACGGGCACGACACGAGCACGTAATGGCATTTTGATCAGTTGTGGTTGATAACGTTTTTCAGAGTGTATGTCAGTATGATCAGTTTTGTCTAACACAAAGCTCATCTTTCCCTATCGGCATCTTTTGTTTATAACACCGAGGGAGCAGCGGTGGCTCGAGCAGCGTCAGCCTGAACAGCGTGGGTCGTCATCTCGCTGCTGTCGTTCGGTCTGGATGTGGCGGTGGCGGCTGGAGGCTGTGTCGTGCTGGCTGCAGAGCTGGTGGCCGTGGCCAGGGTGGGAAGACCTCGAGCAGAGGGAGGCCGCCAAATCACGGTCATGGACACGATCGGTCGGCCGGGACTGGACGCGGGTGGTACAGCCGGCTGCCGGTCGGGCGAGCAGCGCCACGTCGATATCGGAACATCCATGGCCACCGGTACAGGAGGCGAAGAAAACGTTAGCCGGAAATCACCCCAAACATCAGGAAGATGAAAATAGTCCCTCCTCACCCCAAATACGTTGTTGTCGCCTGACGGATGGACTTGTTTTACCCCCAAGCAAATTCTACAATTAGGGGATTGGAGATTTTGTATGTTTGAAAATACCCGCAATTTCATTGCCGGATTTGGGACCTTTAGAACATTTCGTTTCGTCAGTGTCATAAACAGGTTGAATGATGCAAGTTAGCGTAGAATCAGTGTAGGTCTGTTATAATCGTAGGTAGGTATGTAGGTAGGTGATCATGCCCATGATATCCGAAAAGTTATCATTTCGGAAACTAAGCTGTTTTACGTCATGCTGATGAATACTTAACCTGCACACGCGGTTGCCAGAAGTTTGCGGTTCACAGTTCATCAAACCCAGCCCCTCATGATCTCAAGGACCGAGAAGCTCAAAACTGATAAACGCAAAATACAAAATGCATGAATTTTGCGAAAGCATGCTTTTCGGGATATTAAACAAGGGTCAGCAGTCAAGACGGAGAGATGACGTTAATGCACAATAACACCAAAACCTCAGCTGTTCATTTTCTAACGTCATCCAATGATCCCGGAGTCTCGGCAGTATCTCAGGCACGAAGAACGTGGATCTAACATCTCGATGTGACCTTTCAGAAACCGGTCTGTGGAAATGGAAGGGAAAAATGTCAGCCGTATTTCCACGACTTCTGAGGTTCGGGACGATTGGTCAGCGCTGCGGCTGGCTGAGGTCCGGCCAGGCCGCCTGCCGGCCGGCGCCGCCCGCCGCCGTCTGCAGCCCTCCGTGCGGCGCCGGCCTCGCCTGCGTCTGGCGCCGGCTCGGCGCCGCGCCCGCCGCCGTCTGCCGCCCCGTCGACGTCGACGACCTCATCGAAGCCGACGACTGGGACGACTGCTTCGACGACGACTGGGACGACGCGTTCGAGGTCGACGACGACGACGATGACGACTGGCACGGGGCGTGGCCGCAGCCGGCGCCCTCTCCCACCGCCAGGGCCATCACCATCCCGGACATCGACTTCTTCCGCGCCAGAGCTCAGCCGCCGAGCCGCTTCCGCGCCGTCGCCGACGACGACGTGTATGAAGCTCTCGGCTACGATGTCGACGACAAATGAGGCCTTGTGCCGACGAAAAGGCCTAGCTTGCCTCCGCTCTCATCCACCCCCGTCTGGTCATCTGATGTCAAGGTCTCGCCGCTGCACTGTCTTCACCAGTGCGTCTAAGGACAGGCCTCAACCGAGCCACCCGCTCGAGTGGCTAAAGCTCTATCACCGTCAGTCATCTCGAGCTGTAGGGTATTCTGAGTCTCTCTTAGTGCTATATCGTTTGATATTTCCTCATCATTTTTACCAGTCACGAGTCGCTGAAAGAGCTTTTATGTAATACACGACGTTTGTCTAAACACACACACAAGTGCATCCATGTTTTTCACGTCTGCAACGCAACACACATTGGAAAGGCAGTTATACATGCAGCATTGCTAATGCGAAGGCCATCGGCTTGTTTGCGAACAATATTCAGATCGGAAACTCATGCAAATCCCTGATGCATGCATGTACATGCTACTTAATTCGTCACTTACTGAGAAGTAGATGCCCCACTTTTTCTACGTCGTGTGACTCGGTAACCGAACTGCATAGCATCGTCGTTATAGCCACCGCAGTGGCTATGATGGCATGGCATGGCATGGCATGGCATGAGCCAACAAAATGCTCTTTCAGGACATTGACAATAATCCAAAAATGGTTCCAAAAGATGAAATTAACCCGAGCACGACCGTCGGTCGGCAACGACCACGCCCCATTGAGGGGGTTGGCCGCTCCCCTCTAACTCACGAACGGTTGGTCGCACGACAAAAATAAACACACCGTTCAAAAGCTCGTTTTGAGTAGAGCGTGAAACTGGTCTTATTTTTTGGTTTTGGATAATATGTAAGCCATTTACCCCCTATATATTTCTTCTCATGGCCCCTTGCATGAGACCGAGGAACGGCCTGGATCTCAGGGGCTTTGACTAATAAAGTCTAGATAAAAGCACCAGCGGACAGGGAAAAGTCTGCAGATGCCGATACACGTCCAATTTCTTTGATTTCCTTAATATGTACGCGGAAACGTTTAATTGAAGACACGGCGATTTTCGCTCCGCTGCTGGACGGACGCCATAGACGAGCACGGTATGAAATTAACATTAAATAACTTTATCGCTCTTTTATTTTCGCGAAATACGCCTTTCCAAGTATTGACGCTTGATCCGTATGGTTCTTGTGGTCGTTCACCTTTCTTAAATGTTGAAAAAATAGTAGTTATCAACCTACACAACTGGGGAAACTTTACTCGCGACGTCCTGTTTCTTTCCCAAATTTGCAACTTCTTGAAGCTTTTTTAATTTTTTGGTATTATTCGCAACAGTTCGAGCCAATTCTGCCATCTTCTACCCGATCTGAGTCATTCATTGCCGATTTTGGTGGTGGTGCATTTTGGCTTACAACGGTTATTCTTGACCTGACCTCAGCTCAGTGGTCGGAGATCACTGAAAATTTTGCTAATTGACGGAAAATGGATGTCTGGATCTCCCCACGCTCAAAGTGTCATAAAACAATCCGTCGATTTTCGAAAAAAACGAAGATATATCTTGAAAACAAGCTTGTTCTTAGGTCAATGACCCAGATAGTTTCAAAAAATCTGAGATAATGGATTTGTTGCATTTATCAAAACCTCTAACCTTGGGAAAGTTTTATTGTGATGTCACGTTTTTCGAAAAAGTTACAGAGCGCTGAACTTGTTTGGACATAGGTCCACTTGACCTCACCTAGGTCAGACACCTTACTTGATCTGAGGTCAAAAACTGGATACAAGTTGTAAAAATGATCTAGCAAAAGATACACCGAGTTTCGTGGCGCTGCGTTTGTTTGTCCTCTCGCAATCTCGGAAAACTTAACCCGCTCCCAGTCGGGGCGGGTTAAGTTATCCCATGGCAGGTGATGGTCGAGGAGAACTCCAAGTATCTTTACAAGTATCAGCGCAGGTGTCGATAGCTGTATAGGTGGCAACAATAGAGGTATTTCCAAACAACAATTTGTTCTGCTGATAGGTGAGGTAACATCAGATTTCTTTCCAGACTATCCAAGACGAACTGAACCAGAACAATGGATTTTAAAGAAGAAAATGATGAGCTAGAGTATTATGTGGCATTTCCAGCAGCTGTGTCGCGTGAGTTTCATGAGGAGAGCTACACTGAATCAGAGAAGGAGCCAATTGTGTTTCTGTTTGGGTGGGCTGGATGTGATGATAGACATCTAGCCAAGTACGCAGAGATGTACAAAGATCTGGGGTAAGAAGTTTTGCCAGCATTTCTGACCTGTTAGTTGCTGTTCAATTGTCTTTTTAAGGACAGGTGAATACGGAAAGAGCATTTTCTATTGTTGGCACTAAGCTACGACGAATATTGTTGGCGGATAAGCTAGGACGCGAGTTGAATGGACACGGCTTTTGCAGGATCGAAATAGACCGAAAATCGTCTACATTTGAGCGGTCACCGGAGTTCTGACATAGCGTAACTCGAGCTTTTACCAGACTGTTGAAAAACGGAGGTGACGATGGAGCAGCTCGTGAGGTGAAGGAGATGGGACCGGCAACGGAAAAACAATTATAGCATGCGGGGACACACAGTCCACACCAGCCGCCCGAGAGCTCATGAATCCGATGGCCTTGTAGAGCTCGGACAAGGTGGCAGGGCCGAGAACCAGCGCGGAGGGGCACACGCGACGGGGCCGGGACTAACGCCGGCACCATCGCCGCGGGCGATTTTAGCGATGAGGCGCGGGCCGACCAAGTGTGCGTTGAACTCGTCCGCAGCGTCCGTGACGTCGTTACAGATTGAAGGCCGAAGAACAAAGTTCTTCGTCCAGAAAGTTTGTCGGTCAGGCAGCAGGCTTCCACAGAGGACCTTCCGTCTGGCGCCGATGAGGAGGCTTTTCAGCCTGTTGCGGCTCAGCTGATGGCCGAGCTGCGCCCGTGGTATTTTGCTGCCCTCCCCGGATCGCCCTGCCGAGTCGCGCTCCTCCATCGCTGCCGAGATGTCGGGCTCGTCACCGATCGACAGCCAGTCCGGGCGGCGCCGCGTCACCGTGACAGTCGGACGATACCCGTCGACGGCCTTGTTCTGGACGTCCATGGACGCAGCGAGCCTGTCGTCCACTGATGCGGCGCTGCGGAGCGGCTCCCAGTCGGCGGTCAGGAGACGGAGATAGAAAGCGTCTCAGTGGATGCGTCTCCAGGGCCTTGACGTGACGGAGGCCGGCCGCGGGGGGGGGGGGCACTGCCGACGGACCCGGGCGCTAAAACCGACGGCCTGGTGATCTATTCAATTAATGCATCAGTTCTGCAAGTTTTCGGCAAAAAGCCAGTTTTGAAGGTCGCCGAAGGTCATGCCAAAACGATGTCATACATACAATGATGTTTTATGGCTGCCGTTTCTGAAATTAACGGCGCAGCCAAAAGGGACCCTCGGGTCCGCCCTCCCTTTAGGCCGGAATATTTTGTGGAAGCCGTTGCATATCGTCTTCTTAGTAGGCGGTTTCGTATTTCAGTTCACACTGAGCTCCCTCCCCCTCTTTAAGAAAATCCTGGCTGCGCCCCTGTCCGAGATGGCGAGGTTTTTGATAGTTACTGCTGCAAGATATAGTTGATGTTTGAAGCACACGCTGTAGTGTCGCGAAAGGCAGTTACAAAACCAGTTTTATGACAGCCATTTTGAAATTTTCTGGTAAAAATGAACATTTGAAGTTCTTACAGTTTTGGCCTTTTTATGAAACCTCACACGTCATATCGGGTATGTATGAGGCATGTACAAAGCAACGCCTATTGTATCTCATACATTGCCTCACCTAGTTTGACCTGTGTCACCCTGTTGTTCAGAGAGACGTGTCTTGGTGCCTTTTGCATATCGTTACACGTATTTCAGTTTTATGTTGTTTGTAAATTGGAATGTCCGATTTTTACGTCCGAGCGGCGTTTATCAAATCGGCCAAATGTTGACCGTTGACATAACTTGTGACTCCAAAAATAACCGTGAAATCCAAAGATATGACATTTGGGGGTTGTAGTGTTGCCGGCAGTCGATTACCTCTTCAGACAGAGAAGTCCGTCCACTGGTTTTGCGTAGCTGTTTACAATGGAGACGTCTGACGCCACCTCCCAGCAAGTGGCGAAGTATCTGGCAGCAACTGCCAGACTAACTTCAGCAACCTAATGTGACCTACTCATCGCCATGTCACGGGCAGAGCTAGCCGCACGAAATTCACACGATTTTAAGCGCGTTTTTGCGACAATGCACTAAAGACTGGCATTGTGTCAGTTATTTCCTATTTAATTTGATAATCAGTTTATGATACGATCTGTATGTGCACGCATTCCGGGACAAAATTGGGCCGATTTATTGTGAAACGTACTCGCTTTGAATCTTTGTTGTGATGCATCGCTTAAATAACTCTGAATGGTCGCCACCCATGCTGGAGGAAACTTGCTTTTCGGTAACTTTAAACTGATTACATCAAAGTGCTCTGAAACGGGGAAACCAGAGTTGTCCACACGATAGCTGATTTTTGAGACAGAACGTCACGTTCGCTAATTGGCCGGAGACCTGACGATTCGAGCAGGCCGGCCCCACGGTCCGGCTACACAGGGCACAAACGGTTGCCCACCCGTTTTACAATCGTCGCTAACTGACCCGCCCAACGATCAATATGTCTGACTGCCGAACATGGTCTCGGGCTTCGAGATACGGCTCATTCGGAACATAGTGTGTCACGTCTAGGGGTCGCGCCAAGGTCAGATCGGGGGAGGGGAGGCGGACACACGAATCACACGAATGGACGACCGGCAGTCGGTGGTCTACTCATGGCCACGCCTGCGGTAGCAGCAAGTCAAGTAGTAGCAGCCAGGCCGCACAAGTTTTTATTTGAACTGGGGTCAATGTTCTGTCGGAGTGTTCGCGATGACCTTCACGGCGGGCAGTTTGTCCGAGTCTCTGGCGCAGTAAGGTCGGTTATAAAATTCGGTACCACGTGCTCAGTGAGCAGGCCGGCGGCGACCAGACATCACTCCGCTATCGGGTTGGCACCAGGTTACGTCGCGCCGACATGTCGGACCGACACTCTGCAACGATGACCCGCGTACATCCAACACAGGGCCCAACGCTCCTCACCCGGCATCCCGACATACGTATGGTAGCTCGTAGCGCAGGTAGGACATAGGCCACACTTTGTATGTAACTTTCTGGAGCTGAACGGAAAGGAGTTACCTGAAACTGGCTTTGGCGTGTCCGAAACTTAACACGTTAGTCTCACACCGATGTCCACCAATACCCCTCGGCTAAGACGCGACAGCCGCGGACGGGCCCGGTGCCGCTACGCCGACGCTTCGGACCGACCGCGTCGGCCGACTTCGGAGGCCGATTGAGACGTGCCCCAGCGCGCCTTTGTCGTCCCGACAAATAGCGACAGCGAACCCACCCTGTCAGCCGCGCGCCGTGTGTGTAGTCGATGGAATTCCGGGTCGTGCCCAGCGGACTGTGTCAGTGAACGGAAGTTCTGCCGGGAAACGCCTACGTTACGTGACTTTTTCGAATCGTCGTCGACGTTAAGAACGCAGACGGACACACAAACTGGAACTTCGCACAAACCGTGCAAATCAAACGGAGTTGAGACGAAGCAGGAGCATTAACCCGGCATTCACATGAAGATTCATCTAACCCTTGATGTGGGAATTCGAGTGTGAAAAACGGGCTTTACCAAAGGAGCGAATTCATGCCTCTCTAGATGGACGTGCGCATAGATTTCTCTCGTACTGGACTTTCTGCGAGAAATAAGCGTATGTATATCAATAACCTCTATACTACCTTGGGTTTAGCAATGTTTGTTGATTAAGCGTTGAGTGGCTTTGATTTTTAAATTTGAACGGCAAGTAATAAATGTTTTGTAATGATTTTTGAGTTTTAACAAGTTAAACCGTCTGGCAAGAGTAAACAAGTTGGGGGAGACGTCCTTGTCAACGAAAACAAGCTCGACTGCGGCTTCCCCACCAGTAAATGCACTGAAGAGGAAATCAGAACTGTCTCGCCTCAAATCCGAGGAGCCGCAGAGAGCGGTAACCGAGCGGGCCGCATGGACGCTTCTTCAGGCAGAGATCGGTGCTGTGGAGGCTAAGGCGGAGGCGTAGTGCACTTTGGATCAGACTGAACTCGACAATATGGGACTGCACTTGCCGGATGAGGAGATAAATTTCCAGCCTGGAGATGTAGACGTTAATGTAGCTCAGACGGATCACGTTCCTTGGCGATGAGCCACTGGACAGCCCCTGGAGCTGTCTGCGCGAGAGCGTCGTGACCGCTTCGAAGAGTAGGTTGAGAGCGTTGAGGGAGAAAGCCCCACTGACGGTCACACTAGCGCCAAATGCTTTGCTCCGTGCCGCAACGCATTGCTGCCCAAGCCACAACTCGAAGAATTCGATGCCCCCCCCCCCCCCCGAGTGGACCGTGAGTCCACTCGGGGGACTCACAAGCGGCTCCCCAAGTGTACTGGGAATCGTCAGCGGCTGACTTAGTGGACTAGGAGTAGTGGCTCCCGTATTGGACCGAGAATCGGAAGCAACTCCTCGAGTCGGATCAGGAGTCGGCAGCGGCTCCCTTAGTGAACCGGAAACTAGTAGCAGCTCGCGAGGCGGCCCGGAAGTCGGAAGGTCCTCACAAGTGATTACTCTCATTCCTATTCTGCTTGGACGTCATACTTATGTGCTGCCCCCCGGACTGTTCCAGCCGGGCGACGTGGGCAGCAGAAGGGCTTGGCGGCGATCAATAGGGCGATCAATAGGCGATCAATTAAGGCCGACCAGTTTTGGAGAAGGTGGTTGAAGCTGACCCACTGACCTGCCGCCTGCCGTCGGAAATGGACAGCAAGCTATTGAGCACTGTGAACCGGCGACTTGGTGCAAGTTGTTGATGACCACGTGCCGCGAGGACATTGGTCATTGGACTGCATAATGCAGGTCCTACCAGGTGCAGATGTGCTTGGTACGTGTATGTTCACGCGGCAGACTCATATACCGACCGGGAAGCACACCATGTTTGATGGTAGAGACAACGGGTTGCGGTTGATTTATATGGTGGTCTGTATGAGCAGTGCGCATGTGCTGCACGTCGTGCATAGCTCTCGCGCTGTCGGGGGAAGGATGTGATCAACAGAACTGGAGTAGCCCTTTAAATCTGTTGTGGGTTTATTGGCGCGAGACTGTTTCTTAACCCGAAATATTTAGGTAGACCGAGCGGTTTAGCAATGGTTGTTTGATTAACGTTGAAAAATTTGGATTTTGAAGTTTTCGTCGTTAGTTATAAATGTGTTGGAGCGATTCTTGAGTTTGATTAAGCTTAACCATTCATCAAGAATCAACAACAGTAACGTCACCTCTGCAACTGGGGAAATAAAAAGTGGGTGGGTAAAACTATATTTTTGTCCTTCCCAAAACAAGCTGTTGGATTCGTCCTTGGGCGATCTGCGATCTCAGCCGATGATCGCGTGCTGAAGGATTAGCGGCCGCAAACCGGGGTCCGCTATGCAACCGCCATTCCCAGAATAACCGTTCGTGCGAAGTCCAGGTAAAGAGAGATCTATGACGTGCATTATCGTTTAGATCTCAATAGATGAGCTGGTGAGTGGAGATTTTCAAAATGGTCGTAAGGGAGAGGAAATCACAGTTCCACTTTGAGGATCTTTCCAGCAACCGACTGTATGGTCCTTACACTTGTTTAACGTTTTAAAATATTATTGAGAACAAGAGGACTATGACTGTAGAAGTATCTTTGATATTTACATGTCCAAAACCAGCTGGAGGTGGTTTCTTCTTTCAGTCCACACAACGTTTTTTTATGATCTTCCTGTTTACTGCTTTTTGCGGAAATGCAAGTGGAGAAATTATTTCGTTTTCTGCTTATCCCTTCGTACACTATACATTTGCACGCTTTACTTGCAGATATGAGCATTCTAATTTCTTAGAAATCACCAGGTGATGAGTACCTTCTATTATCATGAATATTGCCTCTCAGGGTTGAATGTTTCAAGATGCGCATTTCGATACACTATAAACCCGGCATCGCCCGGGTGTGTCATAAAGCGCATCCTCCTCGATTTGTCTTCAATAACTTCTGAACCGTTAGAGCCAACCCAACTAAATTTGCCGTGCCTGTTCAACAAACAATTCTACATATTTTGATACCAAAACCATTTCCATGCCAGGTAAGGTCATGGAGAAATGACGTCATAACTGAGCCCTTGCACGCTTGATTTTGCTTGTTCAGACGGTGGCGCGAATAGGCTTCGCTTTTTATAATATTTGCGAGTATAATGCATGGATTATTTGGATTTGCATAAGAAACTGTCTCCAAAAGGATATACAATATCGTGACATGTCAACATTAGAGGTCATGCTAGTTTCCGTGCTTGATGGCAATTGGACTGATTCGCATTGTGGTTGATAGAAGTTGTTGCAGCTGACTTTCCCCATCGTTCAAGTCAGACAGGCGAATCATTATGCGCTTCCTAGTAAAGTTCACCAAACGCAGCGTGAGGTCATGCCAGGTCAGGTCACGTCATAGGTAGACGTCAAAACGAAATGAAATGCAACATTGCCTGTAGAAGATCGTTCAGTACCAGGAGACAACAATTATTGTTCGAAGTAAAAAAAAAGAAAATGACTATTTGTCTTGATCTGGCTTGACCTTGATCCGCTAAGGAGCAGACAGAATATATTTAATTATCACGAGATGTCATTTCAGTTCTCTACTTGACGCAGTTAAGAATCAAAGCGAGTAAAATTTGCTCTTTGTCAGGAAGAGTAATGCAGCCTAATTTGACTTGACCTAGACTGACTTGGACCGGATCTAACGCAGATAATGCAAAACTGGTGATAAGAAGGTCTCACTTTCGATCTTTTTGTGACGCACATCAAAACGGCTGAGAGTAAGTATCGATCTTTGGCTTTTAAAGTAATACCAATATTTCGCCTGACCTAGATTGACCTTAACCTGGCGTTTTTAACATTTTGGCAGGCATTTCATGCAAAAGAGTACAATGAAGAAAATCGTGGCCTTTTGTTTGATATCCAACTGAAGGCTGTAAGATCACTATTACCGATGATATAAAGTACAAACCGATGATAGTTTTTCCGACGTCGTGTTATGCGTTTCACCTGGCCTGCGACGTCATCAGTCACGAGACCAGGGTTAACATAGCATTTTCTGAATCGCAAGACTCAGACCTATCGATTGGTGATAGACCGGTTCAGATCCGACGGTTAACTCCTGAGATAGCAGGGGGTGCCCTTTTTGGCACCCGCCGGGCGGTGGTGGGCACAAAAACACGCCAGGAGGTGCCGGGTTAAACTCCATTTCAATGGGCGCGAAATGGTTACTCAGGTCCAAACACCTTAAATCCTACAAAAGAAAGTAATCAGGTCGATTCATCTCTCCTTTCATCCTCGTTTTCAAGGCCTTTATCCTTTATACCTGCCCTATTCGGCTCATCTAAACGCCAGTCTTCCCTATTCCTCCATCCTATTGCTCCGCAGTGATCTAACAGGTCGAAGAAGCGCCAACTGTCTACCCAACCTTCGATCGACAACGATCTCATCAAGACATACAACTTTACGTTACGTTACGTTTTACGACTCACGCGGCTGAATACACGAGAAAGCCCCGTGCGCGGTCTACATTATTGTGCATTATTGTGCAATACGTGCGGGGTCCTCTGAGGTATCGGTTTACGGTGCCAAACCCTGTCGGAAAACGACACTGCCGTGGGGCTATCTGCGGCAGAAGTAATGCAAAAGGCCTTTAACTAACTGAACCCCAGGAGTGTCGATCTGTTGAGATCTTTTGAGAGGGCCCTGGCCCACCCAATGTTGGTCTGGGCCCGCCCAATATTTTCTGCTGGTTTTGAAGGGAAATGAGTAATAATAACGAAAACAACGGGAGAAATAGATAAGAGATAGGCAGAAAGTAAAGAATAAAGTCTAAATCGACATATCTTTCTATTATTTTATCTTCTGTCTCTCTCTGTCTCTCTTTATATATATATGTACATATATAGATATATGTATACAAGGGGTAAAAACATTTTTTAATTTGATAAATAATAATAAAAAACTTACAAATTTCCGTTGGTCAAAAGAAAGTGGGCTAAATCCGCTAAAAAATCCACATTTTGGTGGAGGTTAGGTTATCGGGCTCTCGGCTCCCCCCCCCCAAATCATTTACAGAAATCGACGCCCCTGCTTAACCCTATTACGACCCGTTTGCTAATATTCTCGAAATCTGACTCTGGGTCGCCGCCCCCACTTGCACGGCCTATTATAAAAGCTATATACATTACACCCACCTCTTCCCTCAAATCTGACGGCGATCATCCGTCACAGGCAGATTATCTAGTTCAAATCAAGATCAACATTCCGCAGGACAAGACTCAACAATTTCAACCCTTTTGGCTACTATCCAAGACCAGCTGAATAACTGATAGCCATGAGATAGACGCATGAGCCTGAGGCTATGCACCATAGCCCTACGAGAGCAAGAACAAGCGTTGGGGCAGTGTAGAACCGAGAATCATCAAGCCACCAGGTATGTACAGTTGCCATGGGCGGGACTACAATGCGAAAAGTATGCACATGCTTCTCCATCTTAAAAAATAAATTAGCATTACGTATGTGGTGTTCATGGAGGGCGTGGGCCCCCAGATGACATTTGGACCCCAATAAATTTGAGGAAAATTTCTAGCCTGCTATTTCCACAATCGCCCCTGTGTAGCCGCAAGCCATCGTGTGCAGGTCCGCTTTCTACACCTACAAAACACAGCTCCAGAGGCGTCGCGATATAGCAGGAACACGTCTCCACAAACTCCTGATGTCATGACGTATTTATTACAACACCAGGTCGATAACAGTTGTTCCAGGTTGTTATTAATCATGGCACCAACGGCAACGGCAAAATACCAGCGCTGTGTGACTTTTCCTTAAGCCGGCGAAAACAATGAGCGTACCATCGTCGTGCCTAAGGCAGCCGTGATAACGCCGTCATCACTCTCAGCCGGTGGTAAAATTCCCCTGCAGCCCCTCGATGCTCTGAATCCTATTCAATCGCACTCAATCGCCGCCATCACATTCCGCAACGCACACCAACGTGACATCACTGGACCACGCCAGCACATCTTGCGCACCGGGACTACCAGAACAGATCCCGAGCATCCTTCTCGGGACCCCATCAGCAGGTTCCGACCAGCCTCCTCTAGATGCCTCAGTGGTTCCGATCAGCCACCTGACGTCACCATCAGCAGTTCCCCGCAGCCGCGTCCTCATCATCAAAAGGCCGCAGCGGTCGCCACCTCAGGGTCACTGGACTCCGAAAAGCGTCTTGAGGTCGTTCAGCGTCAGTCGGTGGGATGTCCGCTGTTTGTCGCCAGAAAGCACTCCACGCGCCACGTTCAGCTTGCTGATCTGCAGCTCCTGAATGCGCTCCTCCACCGTGTCCTTACAGATGAACCTGAAACGCCGCTGGCGGCGTCAGAAAGGCGGAACGGAAAACGGAAACCTGACTTAACCTAAAGACAACCGTTCTTTTCATGATAATCAGCGCAGAGGTGTTCCATCCGCGGACCGTGGCACTTCGGTAGCAGGGCCTCCATGGTTAAAAAAGAGAGCCAAAAGAACAAAAAGACGGGGAAAGCGCTGACCGGTGGATGAACACGTCCCTGCGTTGGCCGACGCGGTAGATGCGGTCGCCGGCCTGCTCCTCCAGCTGGGGGATTCCAGTGCGGGTCGATGATGAAGAGGTGGTTGCCGCCCACCAGGTTCAGACCCACTCCGCCCGCCAGCAGCGAGAGCAGCATCACCTGGACGGCACGGTGTCAGCAAGGAAGGGCGAGGCCCTCCCCGGCCGATGTACAGTGAGGACTATCGCCCGATTCACGACGCAGCAGAGGGCGCCAGTGGCATTTCACGATGGTGTGACATGACTTCTGTTTGACAGAATCAGCCGGGAGACAGACTGTACATTTTCGTGAGCCTCAGAATGGTTTCTCCTTAACGCTTAGGGATAGAGGAAACGAAAAACGTATTAGAAATAAACAGTGAAACCAATGAAAGTCTTGAACAGCAAGCAAAAACAACACCCGTGACCGGTCTTCAAGATAGAACAGGCGTCCAGGCGCCGTTCCGTGACCGATTCACCCACCCGCGGCCCGCCAGAGTGTCCGTTGAACGTCTCGATGATCTCCTGACGTTCGGCCATGCGCACAGATCCGGAGATGGTACAGGTGCGGATGCGTGCCCGTCCCAGGTGTTCCTTCACGATTTCCAACATCGACGTCCACTGGGACACCACCACCACCTTCTCCTCGCCGCTGCTCACGATGCTTTCGACCTCCTCCAGCAGGCTCGTCATCTGGCCGCCGAACGTGTAAAGTCGCTTCGTGCGTGAACAGAACATGCTCGTGAACAGCAAGCATCCGCGAGTCTTGGCGGAAAACAATCCGACGTGGCTCCAGGACGTGGAAAACCATCACGTCTTTTTTAAAACTTTGAACTGAGTGCCTGAACTGGACGAAAGTGCGGTCCCGGCCAAATCATCAGTACACGTTGCGCCGGTCTAGGCCACCAAGGCACCAACACTCCAAAAAAGCCAGTGACTACGATTCACATAACGCACGCCACCGTCAGACCGTCCAGTTTCCAGTACACCTCAGAGCGTGACTGGAGGCGCGGCACGTCCCGCCCACGCACCTTGGAGCTGCGCCATTGGCTGCTGAAGGCCGGGTTGTCTGCGGACAACACGCTGGGGCCCCTGCCCGACTCTCCGACCGGCTCGCTCAGCGACAGCCCCATCAGCTGCTCCTGCAGCTCGGCCGCCTCGTCATCGGCGTCCACCCCGGCCGTCTCCCGGTCAGATGACGTCATCACCTGCGCAGATGCCATGGGCAGTGTAACGCACTGCGATCGACTGGGGATTAAGCGCATGATAGAGTCCCATGAGCTATTAGCTTACACACCTCGCACGCTCACATCAGTGGTGAGACAGCACGGGCGAAGAACGGCGCATTCAGAAATCACGTTAGCTACCAGTTTCGCCATCACATCGCCATCCTGTGAAGACGCATCGGACGATGAATATACAACGCGGCCGGCCGGCACTGCGACCCACCGTTTTGGCCAGGTTCGGGTGGCAGCAGATCTGACGCAGTCGCAGCAGCTGGACCAGCAGATGGTGCTGCTTGATGCTGCCCTTTTGGCCCAGGCCAGCTGGCTCTGACGCACCTGAAACACCCCCAACAACTCGTTAACACCACTTATACAGCCTGACCAGAAACAATCTGCAACAAAAATACAGCCTCTGTTGGAGTTGTTTACCAGCAAACTAAATTTCAGCAGAACTTAGTTCGGTTAGTAGGCGTTTACATCGGGCGTTCACATCGTTTGGATCGGGTCTGTTTACATTGGCGTTTTCCTCGAAAAAAGACGAAATCACAAAGTCCATCCTCTGGAGACAAACCCATGATCTACACTAACCGCTTACACGATGTCGGCATCTGAGCCTGCCACTTACATCAGGTCGGTAAACTGAACCTGCCGCTTACAACAGGTCGGTAACCTGAACTTGCTGCTTATACTAGGTCCATGACCTGAACTGACCTGCAGTGACTGGCTGGAAGCCGACACCGCGACTCGGCGGTGGCCGGGCGTTGGGGTTCGTCAGCAGTTCCTTTTCGTACTCGCGCTGCTCCTGCAGCTTGATGAACTCCTGCAGCGAGGACCTGCCGCCCCGCGGAAAGGCCGTCAGCTGACCGGGTCGACAGCAGGATTCACGTCAGCGGTCAGGTCAGGCCAGGTCAAACAGAACACCAATATCTAGCCTGAGCCGATCGGATCGGCAGTGAAGTCGCCGAGGTCGTATCGAATGTTGGCCCATTGAACAGGCTGTGTGCCCTCTGGCAGCAGTACAATACAGGCTGTACAGTGCAGTACAGGCTTGACCTATCAGCTCTGGCAAAACCCGTTTAGCCTGCGGCACAAAGCAGTACAGGCTTGATCTATCCGCTCTGGCAAAACCCGTTTAGCCTGCGGCACAAAGCAGTACAGGCTTGACCTATCCGCTCTGGCAAAACCCGTACAGCCTGCGGCACAAAGCAGTACAGGCTTGATCTATCCGCTCTGGCAAAACCCGTACAGCCTGCGGCACAAAGCAGTACAGGCTTGATCTATCCGCTCTGGCAAAACCCGTTCAGCCTGCGGCAAAAAGCAGTACAGGCTTGATCTATCCGCTCTGGCAAAATCAGAGTCGACGGGCAACACGCACCGGCAGAACGCGAAGACCTTGTCGTAGATCTCCCTCTCGCGCTGGTGCAGCTCAACTTGGTGTGTCGCTGTCTGTCGCTCCGGCAGGCTCACCAGAGGTTTTCCTGCTCGTACAGACACAGGTCATACCTCGGGCAAGCGGCCCCGCCGAAGAGACCCAGACCCTCACTCGACATTGCAGGCTACGTGATATGGCAATAAACAGACGGAGATGGGTGAAGGAAAACTGACGGGTACTCGTTCAGACTCTCTTACCGGATAATGAGGACGTTTCGTCTTTGGTACGACGCAGCACCAAAGCCTTGACAATCAGGTTGAGGCGCATGTCTCCTTTCGGACTTTTGTCGATCCAGCGCTTCCACACCTGCAACCGAACCAGCGCGTCACATAAAACGATAGACAGCGGTCACCGCATCAGCTAGAGGACCTTCACTTTTTCTACACCATCGTACTTCTACGCAATGCTGGTTGTTAATGACTGACCATCTCATGCGGCGAGCAGCTATATCCCGTCGGTTGGCGTTCACCTGGTACAGGCGGGAGTCGCTCAGTCACACTAACGACAACAACGGGCCAACAGCGTCCGGGGCGTACCTCGTACTCGTGGAACGGCGCGGCGCGCAGGAAGCGCACCAGACTGTAGAGGTCCTCCCGGCCGTTCTGGATCGGTGTGCCCGAGAGCAGCCAGCGGTGCGGCGCCTGCAGCTGGCACACGGCCTTGGCCGACTTGGTGTTCCGGTTGCGGATCTGGTGCGCCTCGTCCAGAATGACGCGCTTCCAGGCGGTGGCCATCAGCGGCGGTCGCCTCGACTGAAAGTGGGCCCGGCAACAGTGACGGGGGAACGGCGGCCACGACCGCACGCAGCACGAGTTCAATCAAATGTAACGGTGCCAAGTGCGCAGACAGCCTGGCCAATGCGATACGGTGGTTTGACTGATGTGTTTCTGTGGCATGGTCGCCGTTTTTTCCACCCCGAAAGCAGTCGAATTTTTCACCCTAACCAGAGCAGGGCGGTCTTGTTAGAGCGTCCAGGGCCGAAAATTACGGCGACCAGACCACAAAAAAGCAACACGAATGTACGCACGTCGCTCCGATTACACCCCTGTTCGTGTAACAGCGGGAAACCGGGCCCCTCTCGTGGCCGGAAACAGCGGCGACCAGACCGCAGAAACAATGTAAAGGCGCCAATAGGAAAGTGGCAGGATATCTGGTCGCACAAGAGCTCTCTCTCTCTGGCCAACTGGGGGGAAGTTTTCTGAGCAGTATGAGCAGGAACTTTACGATAGCGTCGTATTTTAGCTCGCTTCCCGATTACCCACAAAGCTGGGGAACCGGCGACAGCACTGGACGTCACCGATTTTCGGTATTTCTGTTCTGCTGGCAGCCCGATGTCAACAGGACGAGGGTAGCTCCTTTCAAGAATAAGAACGTATACGCAATGGGCAAGTTGCCGCTTGTAAATGACCACGTTATTTCATCATGTAAAAAGCGTGCCGAAAACACAATGAAAGCGAACCAAAGACCCAATGTGTCTGAGAGCGCGTGACTTTTCTCACATGTATAGCCCATACTCCTCTCGCCACTTGCTGTCCCGACACCAGGTCAAGGACAAACGCGTGCAGCCTACAGAGGGGATCCTGCAAACCGCTAAGCGAGACCAGCCTGTGGTGGAGGGAAGAGGGCTGTTCGAAACAGGGCTGGCAAAATCAGCGACGTGATTCAAAATGTGAATTGTTTCTGCCATAAGTACTTCTACCACCTCTCTCTTGCTAACTCACTTCGTGAGGTTCTAAGGAGTTTTCTGTTTTCATCTCCTGGCGGACGAGGTCGTACGTGGTGATCACAAAATCCGCTTTTCTGAGCCTGGAAAACAAACAAAATGTTATATACGGCCAATGATATGTCTCTCAAACCCCAGAGACCTGTCCTCTATTTTTTTCGGCCTGGCGAACCAAATGATTGTTCTTAATCACCTGGCAAGCCATCCGCATAGAAAAAGCGGTACAGATGGCGAATCACCAGCTATGCACGAGTCCATAGTAATGTGACGTGTAGCTAGTGTCTTAACTAAGGGACCTGCCCTGCCAAAACCCTGAAAGCATGATGACGAAATAAGGCCCTAAGAGTCCGTTCAAGTTATCACCATTGAGCTTTTGTCAACAAGTTGTCAACAAGTCCTTTGCCCTTTGAGTGCGTGCAACGCAACCTCTCCGTCCGGCTGTTGGGGGGACGACGAAATCGCATTATTACTCGTACCTTACCAGTTGAGAATATACCACATGAATAGCCATCTTAGGCCATCATAATCGAATGGGATCGCTACCTTGCAGTGAAGCTTTTATGCCTTCCTTCCTAACTACATGTACCATGGGGAGGTGAGAAATTTGTCTTTGTCTTGTTTGTTTCGTTTAGTCTCTACCTCCATGTCATTACGGATCACCGGACTGGCGGCACGCGACATGGGTTCCTGGCAACACCAGACCTGTATCTGGTAACAGTGCGGAGTGCGAGGTGACGCCGCATGTTTCCGCAGCTCTAATGAAGAGTCCAGATACACAGCGAGGTAAATAACGGTGACACCCGCGAGGTCGCATGGCTTATTTCGAGTGCTCAGTAAGCCTGCTGACCAGCGGTGTCATGACGAGTCCGATAACCCAGCAGCCTCCCCTACGGCAACCCTGTGCGTCCCTAAACGTCAACGGTTCACGCCCGGCCAACCGACCTGCTGCGGCTGTCGGTGCGGTTGGTGCCGTGGTAGACGATGACGGTGGCGCTGCCGCTGGTACGCCGCTTCACCTCGGCCTCCCACTGCAGCAGCACGGAGGCCGGACACACCACCAGGGTGGCCTCCGACACCGCCCTCACCCCGTCCCCTGAGCGGGCAAGGCACGCGCCGACGGAGTAATATGGAGGGTGAACCGTTAACAATAAACGATGTTTAAATCAGATAGGGCAACGTTAAGATTCGCTTCCGCTGAAAGTCGAAGAACATGTGCTGTAGCAAATAAAACTCAAGCTCATCGTACGACGTTCACCATTTTAAGGACAAACAATATCAGCTGAAGTGTCCATCGATTGTTATAACCAAGTTCGATAAAATAATTCTGCAAGGTCGAAAAGCGCATATCCTGAGCACATAAAGTCCTGAAAAATACCCGGAAACACATGCATGTAAATATCGCTATGTCAATGGTGACCGACGATGATTATGGTGCGTTCCTGTTTATTTTTTTTGTAACATTTAACACCAGCCGGCATACCTGGCAAATTGGTGATAAAATATCAGGCTCGTCCATGTTCTCTAATCGATTACCGTTTGATTTTGACAGCCAGGGGTCATGTTTGTCTTCGCCTTCCTTTCGGTTCTCCTGGGCGTTCGACTGCTGATCCAGCTCCTTCATTCTCAGGCAGTGAGCTATCATCGTCAGCGTCTTGCCCAGACCCATATCGTCAGCTGGGGGGAAGGGTGGAGGGGAAGACAACCATTGGTCATTCGAAAGCCCCTGGCCACACCGAAGCAAACGCGCGTCATTGTTTGATTCACCGTCTCACCGTCTATGCAACCGTTTGGACCGTATACACTAATTAATAGCGCACGCTTTCTTCAGAAATGGCAATTTCCTGGTAACATGAAGCAACGTAAGTATTTCCTGTTCAGATAACTAGCAGAATCACCATAAGAATGACTACAGGGGTTGGCACATTTGCACGCCTGTAGGATGATTTTGGTGGTATAAATTGCTGTCTGTCAAACAAATGGCGAAAGTCGCAAGTGAAAATGTGGCAGTACATGTGATTGTCCGTTGCCGTGCATAAGGGTTCAAAGAAATATAACGTCCAATGCATGCTTTTTATGACCCTCAACAGAAGACATTCGACAAAATACGTTGACGAAATATGACCAACAGTGGCATCCATAGTACTGAATACCACTGTTGGTTCACCATAGCGAACAACCAACTCCAGTTGTTATCGCTTTACAACACCAACCAAGTCAATTTCAGGATAGAAATATTTTCGCACATCCTTCTTTGCCATTCAATTTTTCTACGTGCGACGTTTGACGCCATCTCATAACATACACACCGACCAACGCAGCCACCCTGCACGCGACAAGCCACGACCACGTGAGCCTTGCCGCACCACTGCAGCCGTATCAGACCAGCAACGCCACCTACCGAGAACGCCGCCGGACGGCTGCTGCTGCTCCCGCCACTGCAGCCACGAGAGCGCGTACTGCTGGTGCTCCATGAGCGGCACGTTCAGGCAGGCCGGCGCCAGCCCGACGGCCGTCGGCGGCGGCCGCGCCTCCAGCGAGCGGTGCAGCCGCTCCAGCACCTCGGAGGTCACGTTCGACGCCTGCCGATGGCGAGCTGCCGGGGAGGGGGCCGACCTGAGACATTCGGTTATGTCGAGGGATCGACGACTCCCGGCATGCCTATGTTGCAAAGCATACACAAGGCGATTTATGACTAATTTTGTCCCAAATTCCAGTGCACTGGAGCTCATCTCCTTCTGCTACCCAAAAGTGATATGTAGTAAAAGGTACTGTACTGATTTGATTGATTTGGGTCTGAAGTCTGGAAACCAACGGCTGGAAGCTGTCATAGTTTGGGCATGACGAATCAATGAAATAGACTCTCAGACTGATGCAACCCGGAAAACAACGCGTTCTGGCTGGCTGATGACGACTGAAGATTGAAGATGGTGATCTGATGGACGACTGGCACTTCCTCGATGCGAATGACGATCATTCATTCGACAGCAAACGAGACGGAGGTCTGATCTGTCTGCACATGTCTTGCCAATGGCCAGATGTAACACAGAAAACACTTATTGCTTACTGCATAGATAAATAAAATTTATACACATAAATACAATATATATATATATATATATATATATATATATATATATATATAAACGTAATGACGACGCCCCATGTTTCTACTTCACGTAATGACGACGCCCCATGTTTCTACTTCAACGCAGAACTGCTTTTCGACAGACAAAATAAAACCTGACTCCTCGACGTGTGTTGTCGGTAGGAATCGGGTTTGCGAAGTGGTGGTGGTGGTGGTGGATGGGGGGTGGGGGAGGATGAGAGGGTGACAGAATGACTTCTTGATTGCCGTGCAGTTTATAATGAAACAAAGAACACAATGACGAGGGTCAGAGCATTGCCCTTCTGTCGTGGAGTGACCGGATTATGCACAATAAATGGATAACAAAATAAATATTTCGTTATACACCGTGTCATAGACAACCTACTAATTCATAAGTACTGGTCGTAGGTTTCGTTTGGAATATGTCTGCTCTGGGGTTCCTAAACATAAAATCGTTGGACGAAAACATTTCGTATGACAGTTACTTCAACAACAATTTACGCAAATTCTACCAGCGTATATCATTTCACCTGGCAGACTTAAGACCCGCATCTGTTCAATGGTGAATTTTGAGACACCCATGGATAGATTTTAAGTCCGAGCCTCTGCTATGGCAGACTATGATACCCACTAAACAAAAGAACCCGCAAAACTCAGGACTCAATCGTTGTTTAACCAAATTCTATCCCGGCTCTACTCCATCTTTCATATGAATGACCTCCCACGTGATGGATAAGACAATGCCTAAAGGAGCTCGCGGACGACTTAATTTTAACTGCACTGGAAACGGAGGTGGTGGCAGAACAAACCTGTCACATTTCCCTTAAAAACAGGTTGAGCACCCTCCCTTGTCTCACCCCGCACATATGAAATACCTACAATTCCTCAACACCACGTTCGGTCCTTCATACTCCATATCCGCGAGTGGAGTATAAACTTTTCAACGTTCGTCGCGAATCACCCGGCCAGCCCCTAGCCCTTAACCACCCTCACGTCCCCCGCGCAGTCGACAGGTGCCCGCGATTCGGCGCTCCCACCCTCACCTTCCGTCATGCGCCCTCCGTATAGCCGACCGAGCTCCGGGTTCGAGGCCATGAGGGCGGCGGTCAGCTCCGGCCGGATCTTGCCAAAGTCCCGGAGCGACTCGCGCGCCTCGTGCTCCAGCCGGCGCTGCTCCTCCGTTACGACGGCCGTCGTCCTGGCGCCCGTCAGCAGCGCCGTCTCCAGCGACGGCTGGGGAACCACAGAGCACCGGTCACCGGGCGGCCTCAGGCGCGGCGGCCACGTCATGTCACAGTCCGCTCAGACGTGGCCGTCACGTCACGTTTTCTTCAAACATGGCCGCCATGTCAAGTTCCTCTGAAACGAGGCGTCAGGAGATATCCCGTCCAAACGTGGCCGTCACGTTCAAGAACGTGGCGTCAGGTTCTGCCCAGCGTGGCGGCTAAATCATGTCCGGCCCACAGATGCGATCATCTAAGCTCCTAAAATCCACTGGTCATTTGACGTCGCGATACACACCGGTCGTTCAACGTCTGCATACAGGATAGTCGACACCAACTAATTTAGAGCAGCATCATGACATGCTGTAAGTCACAGCGCAAAAATAAGCATCACCCTGCATTCTGCAGGAAACCTAACAAACACCAAAACCATTAAAGTACTTCATCGCACGTGTCAGGCATCGCACGGTATTGTTCACCCTCTGACACGGAATTAAAACTAAAGCAGTTTTCTCGAACTGCCAATGGAAAAATATGCACTCGGAATCCCGTGCCAGAATGAATGGCTCTGCCAGCCATTCATTCTGGCCACCCTGATCGTCCAAACCAATCACCGCCATGCAATCAAAAATAATGGACCGGGATGATGTCAGCATCACGAGCTTACCTGAGACCCGGACAACCCAATCCAATGCAATCCATTTTTCAATCCAATCCAAATTCCCAAACACAGCCAGCGAATATTCACGCACCACGCACGCCTTCGTCGACGTCGCATAGCTCTACGTTCGATTTCTAAAGGCCCACCGGGAGCTGCGCTGGCGTTGGTTGGTTGACCTAAATTTGCTACCTGCGCTACAAGTTTGTCATCCGAAGACTCCTTGGTGTACCAGAGTATTTCTGTGAATGCAGCTGATAGCTTGTAGACGTCACTCTCTCAGTCCTAGCCTGAAGATCGCAAGAGCATGCCACTGTTTAAAATTACACGGGGTAAATGGTGTGGAGGTTCACCGTGACGCCATTCTCATTAGCCGACGTTAGCACCACTGACCTCTGACTGGCCGAGGCCGGCAGTCGCGGCCGTCTGATTGGCTGCGGTCTGCTGAGCCGGCCGCCGTCCGGCCGCGGGCTGCGCAGTCTGCCAGCTCGACTTGGAAGCTGAACGTCCGTCTGTTCCAACGCGACCGAACGGATTCCTGTCCGCCTCTGAGGACGGGCACAGGAGATTACGGTACCAACGCAGACAGGCCCCACAGGGATTCTGTCTCGCCCTCGCGATACGCTGCGCACGTGACAAGCCAATGTCTCTTCAAGGACGAATGTAAACAGCTAGCGTTTCCCCCTTCTGGGGATTCCCAATAATCGAAGCGACGTCCACGGAAGAGAAATGACAGAGAAGATCGAACTACATTCTCGCATCAAAAAAGCCGTACAACCAAGCTTGTATTCCAGAAACCTTGCACCACATCGCAAACCACTTCATCCGATATTCAAACGTGGAACAACCCCTTTAGAAATAACTTTCAGCTTTACGTGATATTTGCCTTGCATAACAGACGACTTCCTAAAAACTTTCTAATGAAACTGGATGTTTGCAGAGTAACATGAAATAGCTTCTACAAACTTAACCTTTCTTACAAAGTGGACATTTCCCGGTGGTGCTGCTCCGGATACACACAAAAACCATCACACCCGCCTCCCACCTGTTTCGACACCCGGCTGCATCTGGAGGCTCATCATCTCCGACTGCAGCTGCGCAATGTCCCTCTGCAATTCAGCACAGCGCTCTGGCTGTGACCGGAACATGGCCGTGCTGTACATCACCTGCCACAGACCGTCACAGACCGTCACAGCAACAGCGTCGGCAGGGTCGTAAACAGGGCCGAAACACGAATGTGCCGTCCGTGGCCAGCCCGAGACATGCGCAGAACTGCATTGTCATCAACGTTACGGAAACACACTGCAGTTTTCAGAATGTTTCAAACTGCAAGCAGCGATCGGCTGCAAACGGCGAATTTTCAACGTGTAAATGAGGATGTGGTAGACCAAGTCCAAACGGACCAAACGAAAATCTTTTTTCGTGTCGTTGTTAATTGTGTTCGCAGAATGCTGCAGCTCAAGTGCCAGTCGCGTCAGATATTAAAAACCATTTATAATGCAACTGCAATGATCCTAATTTCCTGTCCAGATTACTAAAGCTGTGATATAATGTTTACATCATGGCACTCACAGGAAAAACATACTGAAGTACTGTGCAAATAACTAATGTTGGTAAACAGACGAAAGCACTCGGCTTCCAAACCGCGATGGATACCTTTTTCTGCTGCAGCTGTGCCATGACGCGTTCAGCTCGGCTCAGTCCGTCTTCTGAACTGGCCGGGTCCCTGAGCCGCGAGCCAGCACCGGCGCTGCACGCACCCCTGTCCGGGGCGCTGGGAGGAACCCTGCCCGGAGCGCTGCCCGGAGCCTTGCCCGGGACGCTGCCCGGAGCGCTGACCGGGGTGCTGACCGCGGTGCTCGTGTCAGCGCGTTTCAGCGCCAGAGCCCGGCGCAGCTGGCTCAACTGGCTCTGAAGGCGGCGGCCACCGTCCGGCAGCGCCGCCATGTTGGAAACGCGACACACCATCTGAGGGCGTCAGGCGGATGTCAGACGGTCTGCGACTGCCAGAACAGCACCGTCACCACGTTGGGAAAAAATGCACTATCTGAGAGCGTCAAGTCATGCAAGATGATCTGGAGCATCCAGTACCAACAATCTACAACGAGAATATTTTACGCATACTGATCACGAAACTCATGGAGATTCATTCGGTCTGTGACAATCATGACGCACGTCAGACCAAACTGCGTACAGGGCGAGCCACAGCAATCAACCAGCCGCAAACTGCACCTGATAAAACTCGTTTGTGACAGAAGACGAAACAGTATAGTGCGGATATGACCAAGTACGGAACGATGATTTGTCATTACATTTGAATTGGCCCGAATGCCACCAGAGCAGCGTTTGGTGTGGCGCCACGCTGACCTCCTTCTGCCTCAGATGGTGCTCCAGCTCGCGTATGGAGAGCACGCTGAAGTCAGGCGAGTCACCGGCGCCGGCCACGGCAGAGGCCGGGACGCCGGGTCCCGCGCTGCTACTGGGCCCAGGTCCCGCGCTGCTGCCGAGCCCCAGTCCCGCGCTGCCGCTGGGCCCAGGTCCCGCGCTGCTGCTGGACCCAGGTCCCGCGCTGCTGCTGGACCCAGGTCCCGCGCTGCCGCTGGGCCCAGGTCCCGCGCTGCTGCCGAGCCCCAGTCCCGCGCTGCTGCTGGGCTCGGCCGCCGATTGCACGGGGCGGCCGCCGGCCGGGGCCTCGGCCGCCGAAGGGCTGGAGCGCTTCTTGACGGTGAACTTGCCGTAGAGGCGCGCCGTCCCGTCTCCGGAGCCGCCGTCACCGGCAGCCGTTCGCCGCCGGCCGCTGATGGAGTGTTCGCAGTCGCTCGCGGCCGGTTCCCGCGGGCTGGGCTCGGCGGGCGCGGGGCCGGGGGAGCCCCGGAGGCTCTGGGCCGAGGAGCCGCCCGGGAGCGTCTTCCCGTCCGTCACGTCCGACTGCTGCGGGTCTGGCCGAGTCGCGCGCGGCTGGGTCGAAATCGACTGAGTCGGACCGGGCCTGAGTCGCGGCCGGACTCGTCCGGGGGCGGTCCGGAGTCTCGGCACCGACTCGACGGATCTGCGCGGCCTTCCCGCGTCGGCGGCTCCGCCCGCCCACAGCTCGACCGCGAGCCCGTCGATTCGAACGAACGGCCGATCAGCTCGGGCGACTCGCCGCCGTCGGAGGTGCCGGACCGCCGGCGGCCGATGACCGCCGGCGACGCCGCCCCCGCCCCCGGCTCCGACTCCGACTCATCGGAGCTGATGAGCGGCCGGCCGCCGGCCGCCGGCGGCGCCGCCTCCGCCTCCGACTCGGACTCTGACTCGTCGGAGCTGATGAGCGGCCGGCGGCCGGCGCCGCGGCGCGGCACGGACCACAGCTGCAGCCGACTGAGGCCCGGCGCCGGCCGCCGCGGCGACGGCGACGCCGGGATGATCTCCACCGACGAGGAGAGGCTCTCGTCTGGGCTGGACATGCCGACACGCTGCTGCTCCTGCCGCAGACCAGCCGCGGTTAGCCGACGCCCGCTGACAGTTGCCCGTTAGCCAGTTACTTGAACGGCCTAAATCCAATGCGCGATTCGAAACGCTTTCACTGTGGATAATAATATCGCCATGAACTGATAACCCTAGCCAGTACACGAGGAGTGGGGGGAGGGGTGCAACCCCCGAGGTTTTCCGCATGTTGGTTACTAATGTCTTCTACCATCTCTCCAGCATTTGGTATGGCTGACTGCAGCCCTTTATGCGTATTCTCTAGACTTCGGTTATAGCTGTAACAGCACATGGACCCAGTATCTCTTTTTGAAGGGTGCGACAAGGAGAAGTTCCGTTACGGCGACGTGTAGCAAACGTTTCATGATGCTCAGTCTTACTCAACGTAAGAGTCATCCACGTTGCCAATGGCCCGGAAATAAAATACCTGCGTCAAGGTCATCGTACGCCAAACTGGTGAATTAAGGTCACTGACCTTTTTTACCTATTACTGGTTTCGGAGGCCATCAAGTATTCGGAAGCGACGGTTTGCATAGCAACAGTAGTTTTAGTACTTCATCGTCAGAAATCGTTCCGGACACCTCTAAAAACACCTTGTAGGTTACGCCACATATGACCCAATGGAAACGAGAATATGCTGACGTGAACTCATATGTGGTCGTCTGTAACGTCTTTGTGTGAGCTTAAATAGTTAAAACGGGTACAACGGTGGAGCCAAAATAACCAAGCTTTACATTCGTTTTTTGTTGCTGTTGTTTCATTGTGCTATTACGTCATGCTTGAAAATGGCTGGGGGGTGTACCAACGAACTGTCGTACTACCGAAAGTGGCCAAATGGTGCGCAGAGGGGAGAATCAACCGTACAGCTGGATCATGATGACCAATAAATTCCGCTCAAGCATCATATAATTAAAGGCTTATGATAGGCTTACTTATGCCTCGTTCATGACGTTATGTTCACAGCGCGTTTCTGACAGGTGCATGAGTTTCCAGCTTCCAAAATCGAGATCTGTTTCAAGGCTGAATGACACTCAAGCAGTGCACAAGGTTATCATGTTTATCATGTCTATCATCAAGTATGCACCGGTTTAAATGTCTGAGATGCCTCAGAGTTAGAACGTCATGTCCTGATACCACCGCCATTGACCTGTCAGTCTCACACTGTTCCCTTTTCACAGATCATTTAATATCTTTCTTTATTCTTTCTTCGAAACGTAGACTGACGGAATTTGAGCTGGCAATGCCCCAACATATCGTTATAACACCAGAGACGCGGCCAAGGGGGGCCGGGGGCTTGCCCCCCCCCCCTTAGGCCCGCATTTTTGTGGAAACCATTGCACATTGTCTTTCCGGTAGGTGGTTTCCGTATGGCTTCAGTTCACAGAGCTCCGGCCCCCCTCCTTAAGAAAATTCCGGCTGCGCCCCTTGTTAACACTAAGTCTTAGCACGCATCTTCTCAGATCGCTACAGTGGGCAGTAGCAAGTTTCTCTGCTGATATTTTCTCTCGTGTTACTTAAACGTGTAAGATCCACGAGCCTGTTGTAGAGTATGTACTTTGTATCGTCTTTCAGCAGTGAAAGCCATGACTTGATGCGACAGGTTCATTGCTGATCATGACAGGAGATTTCACAGAATTACTGGGGGATCGTTCGCCATGACGCTCGCCGAGCGGACAACGCGCCACACCACGCTCCTGCTGAGCTTTCAGAGCAACGAATCACCGCCGCCTGGAACCGACCAGTGGCCTCCGAATGTCCGAAATCCAAAACAGGATAAACGTCATGCATCGGCGACCGGTTCTGAGCAGTTCATTGGAATCCGTATAGAACAGAGCAACGGAAATAATCTCAGTGGACCTCATTGCCTATAGTCCTACATCTTGACTCAGATGAATGAAGGATTTGAAAAACGTCGAAAAAATCGGATGGCATGACGTGTAGTCGGTTGGCATTCTTGAGAACGTCGAGCATTCACGTCCTCGCGATCAGATCAGATTCAAATTACGAAGAAAATTATATATTTCAAGTCAAAAGTTTTTTGAACATCGGACTAAAAACCACGCAGGACCAACGGAACTTCTTATTCAAGGAACGACGACCTCGCATCTCAAGGTTCCCTTACCTTGAGATGATCACCATATCGCGTCTCCAGGGTTCAAACGGCACCCAGGGCTCCTATCGAAACAAACTCAGTGTTCAAAACGCTATCCTTCCACCACCGGGAGACACCTTTCCAGCACGCGGAAAAATCACGTCGGCGGCCCAAAGCTAGACGCCCCCACTCTCCTTCAGCGCCCGCTGGATTTTGATGACGTGGCGCACGTGCTGGCGCGCTATCAGCAGCATCTGCTGGGTCGGCAGCCCTCCGGCCACCTTCACGTCCTCCACATACGCCTGCACTATGGCCGACAGCTTGCGCGCGCACGGGCGGAACAGCGGATCCCGGCCGGTGACGCCGCGCTCCGACAAAGACGCGAAGACGGCCTTCCTGAGGCGGTGTTTGGAGTCGGCCGGCTCGGCGCGGCCGGCGGCGGCGCGCGGCGGCCGCACGGGTCCCGGTCGCGGCGAGGGGGGCGCCCTGCGTCGAAGGCCGCGCAGGGGCCCCGTCTTGGTGACCGACACGGCGTCCGACCGCCACACGGAGCACGTGCAGGCCGTCTCGTTGGGCACGCAGCGCTCCTGCAACTCGGCGCCGCGCGCCTCGCGCGCCTCGGCCGCCGCCGACGTGTTGTAGTAGACGCCGGGGCGGGCCAGGCCGGCCGCCTGCGGCCAGCCGACCGCAGCCGACTCCGCCCAGTCCGGCTCGGCCTCCCCGGCGCCGGCGGCCAGCGCGGCGGGGCCGGATGGCGGCGCCGGAGAACGCGCCCAGGATGCCATCGGCGTCCAGGACGAGCGAGTCGGCGGCCGGCGGCCGGTCGGCGCCGCCGCTGCGCCGGTGCGCCGCCTGCCAATGCGCCAGGCCGCGCCGCTCCGGCCAGGCGGACGGCTCGTCGCCGGCCAGCGCCACCCGGCGCACCAGCGCGGCAGCGCGCGTCCAGCCGTCGCCGTCGCCGGCGGCGGCCTCCTGCGCGGCCAGCGCGCCCAGCGCGGCCAGGCTGAGCGCCGGCAGGCGGCCCGGCGCTGCGACCGGCTCCCGGAGCCGCTCCGCCGCCGCCGGACTCAGCAGCGTCATCCGGCCGCAGTCGGCCGCGCCGTCGGCGGCCGTCACCAGGAAGTGCAGCTGCCGGCTGGTCGGCGGCGGGATGTCGCCGCCGTCGAGGTCGGCCGCGCCGTCCTCGGCATGCAGCCGCAGCCGACGCGTCCAGTCGGCGACGCCGCGCCGGCCGCCGTCGACCGGCCCCACTGTGTGCAGCAGGCGGACCAGCAGCGCGCCGCCGCCGCCCGGCCAGCACGGCCGGCCGGCGGCGGCGCTCAGCGGCCGCACGCGCAGCGAGCACGGTGTCAGCGCGGCGGCCGGCACCGAGCGCAGCGCCACCTGGGCCACCACGACGGCGCCGAGGCGCAGCGACAGCGCCACCTGGTGCCGCTCAGCAGCGGTCAGGCCGTGGGAGGCGGCCGCTGCCGCCGTCAACCGCTCCCAGGCGGCCGCGTCGCAGCTGGCCTCGAACTGCAGCTCGGCGGCGCCGGGCAGCCCGGCACCGCGCGGCCACTGGTCCGCCCGGCGGAGCGTGGCGCGCAGCGTCGGCCGCAGCGCCGCCGTCTCGTCCGCGTCCAGCAGGCGGAGCCAGGCGTCCCAGTCGGGCCCGGCGCCGCCGTTGCCGCCACCGCCGCCCGGCCGCAGCCGCACGCGGGCGCCGCGCGCGATTCGGAGCCGCAGCAGCGCCGCCAACAGGCCGCCGTCGCGCGGCGGCCGCGGCCGGCCGCCCACCAGGATCACGCTGACCACCACGTCGCCGTCGGGCAGCTGGTCGGCCAGCAGGTCCAGCGCGCGGCCGGCGTCGGCCGGGCCGCGGCCGTCCGCGGGGCCCGCCTCTCGCAGGTCGTCTGGGCCGGCGAGCGCGTCCAGTCGCCGCCACGCCGGCCGGCGCGACCTGCCCGTCACCCGAGCCACGAACGACTGGCCAGCGGCGCCGGCCGGCGGACGGCGCAACTCCTCCAGCGTCTCTGTGACGGCGGCCCGCAGCGGGGCGGCCGCCGCCTCCGCCGGCTGGCCGCACACCAGCACCGTATAGCTATCCATGGCCGGCCTCCGACGGCGCCAGCCTCTGGGCGGAGAGAGAACAGCGCGTGAGGCGGTCGGAAGGCATCGCTCCAGCGCTCCGCAGTGTCTTCCAGGGCCGGCCGGCCATTGCCTGGCCACCGAATGTCACGTAGAATGACCGCCTGTCCACGTGCAACGGCGTCTCAGTAGAAAACGCGTCCGCAAACTTGAAGAAGAAATTAAACATTTGCAGATCACTGTCCAGCATCCTTACATCACAATGGTGAAGCCTTGCAATGCAGAAGCACAAGGACATAACAGGTTCAGCCTCACTGGCATGGAACAGCTCAATCCGCAACAGACCATCTGTCAAAGCCCAGTTTCCCAGGTGAACATATGAAGCAACAGAACTGTTGCATCATTAGCAATTTATAGTTTTTAAAGATGTTTCATCAACCACATAGGCAACTAGTGACCTGAAGGAGGTACATGCTGTACAATGAAAAGAAACGCAGCAAAAAAAACTGACAAACATCCCAATCCTACCTTCAATTATAGAGAACTCTTACTCCTTTCTAGAAAGAGTATTGGGATGTATTACAGTGCATAGGCCAACTTTTTTTGCCTCCAACAGAGATAAGCTCAGTACAAAATATATCAAGAAAAATAAGCTCTTCAACTGGAAAGAAGTTCACAGGTTTCATAACCTACAGATTTCAGGTGCCTCACTACCACATGTGAAATGTCTGCAAGCATACTAATTACTAAACAAAACACACTTCCAGCAACATTTCTGAAGACAACAGGCTCAATCACTTCATCTAATTAGCTGGATTCCTGAAATTTTATCACCATACCCTAATTTTTTCCAACATGATGAAATGCCAACAAAACAACCAAAATTGCATACTGTAATTGCAAATGAATGGTTCAGAAGGTATGAAGGAGGGCTGTGGTTGAATGGTTTGGAATAGGGTACATGATGCTTGGACTCATGCATCTGGTGTCCAATCTTCACCATGCATGCCACTGACTCAGAGCTAATGGTGTTCAAATTTGGCCCTGTAACCATGTCATTATTAATCTGACACCTGGAGGCTGAGCTAATGTGGACAAGCAAGTCAGTGAGCACTACTGCTTTTGCTAGTAACCATTTCAATGGCAATGGATTTTCTTCAGAGCACAACACAGAACAAGCACAAAACCTTGGCCCAGCAGTCTCATTAAAAAAAAGACAGCACAAAATGATCCTTCAGTTTATGCATATTCGCACTTCAATACCGCAGAGAATGTGCTTTGTGACATACTGAAATACAGTGCATAAATCAAACAAACTAGTGTGTTAAAAAAATCCTCCAAGATGTACACTATTCAGTGTCTTTCATTATCATTGCAAACACACAATACACATGTCTTAAGAGGGATGAACCTGCCTCAATATTAGGAACTGATTGCATATTTTGCAAGACCATCAGAGCTAATGGAGTCCTTGGCCAATGGAATTTTACAAAAAAATGAAGCGGCTCATGACCACTCTGTCATCTGCTCAAACAGGAAATGTCCTACCAATGCCACTCCAAGCAACAAACAAATTACAGGGGATTCAATAGACAAGTAACAAGCTTCATCATAATACACAAAGGGAATAATTGTTTACCAATGCTCAGTATGTTGTCATTTGAGTAAGTTTAAGTACAGGAGGTAGTAGAGGCATTTTAGATGCACTACATATTTCCTTGTTTTGCAACAGCAATCCTATTTTTATTTAACAACACACTGCATGCTACACCCACACTTAAAAATGATAAAATAAGTTATGCATAACAGTCCTTTTGAACAATGAAACTTGCCATTTTTTGTAGTCAAATGAAAGGCAATATACCAAACTGACTAATTATCCAAGTGCTTGACAATGAAAATGCGGCCACATGTGCATATAAAGCTAATGATGTGAATACGAAAGCACCTAATTAAAAACCCTACAGATACAAGTTTTCCCTGTACATAAACCAACCGCACATTGTCCATTACCTGAAACAAATACGGTACTGGTTCTGTCTCGGCCAACTGTTACCCGTATGAACACCAGCCGACTGTGGAGACCAACCGCGGCGCTTCGTCCAGCCACGTGCAAAACCGCTCTATACATGGTGGCCTTAACGTATCCAATATCCATCATGCGTCACTGCCAGCGCCCTGTATCTTCATCAGTACAACACTCACCCACGTCAAGTAATCCACATCCGGTGTATTCAGGCTGGATCTGCAACACCGCCACCTACGCTCCGCGCGAGCTCGCTGCGCGACTTCTTTACGCGCGCTTGAGGCATCAAGGTTTTGAAATATTCCCGCGCAAATTCCGGCGCTGAAGGCTGATATTAGCTTCAAGAACACAACACATCCTCCTAAAAGTTTAGGACGTATCCATCCCAAGATGGGAAACGGGGTTAAGAGCGAATATATCCTAAACTTAAATAACAAACAATGGCGGAGAAACAATAGCTTAGAAACGAAACAACATAGAGACACGGAATTTTGAACTGTTTTCACCATTTTACATCATCTCCCAAAGTTCCAGTTTGAGGTCACTAATGTTGCTTGGGGCACTGACCAGTCAATTATTCATTCGCAATACTAGTGCAAAATAAAAAAAAATGCCGTAAAAATAAACCGCTTACTTAACCCGCACCCGACTGTGGGTCGGCGCCGTGCTTGTCCAGTTGGGAGGTGGGCGGTTAACCGCCCCCTCTAACTCACGAATGGTTGGTCGCACGATAAAAATAAGCACACTTTTGAAAAGCTCGTGACGAGTAGAGTTCGAAACTGATCTCTTTTTTTTAGTTCTGGTTAATATGCAAGCCATTTACGCCCAAAATGTTTTCTCATAGCCGCTTGCATGGGACAGAGAAACGGCATGGATCTCAAGAGCTGTAACTAAAAACGTTTTCGGGCAGGTAAAAGTCTGCAGATGACGATACACGTTTAATTTCTCTGATTTATTTGATATCTACGCGGAAACGTTGAGTTAAACAAAAGGCGATTTTCGTACCGTTGTACGGCGGGCGGCAGCAACGAAGGCGGTATGAAATTAACGGGAATTAATTTTAGCGCTCTTTTATTTTCACGAAATATGCCGTTCCAAGGCGTGATTTCTTGATCCTAGTGGTTCTTGGGATGTTTCCTTAAGCTTGAATTTTGGAAAAACGAAGTAGTTATCAGTCTACAAAATTGGCGGAGCTTTATTCGCGCAAGTCTGTCAGTTTCCAAAACATGCAATTTTTCGTAACTTTTTAGACGTCTTGGTATTAGTCGCAACTGTGCGAGCCATTTCTGCCATTTTCAACCTGATCTCAGTCATTCATCGCCGATTTTGATGGCAGTGCATTTTGACTCATAACAGTTATTCGTGACCCAACCTTAGGTCAGTGGTCGGAGGTCATTGAAACTTTGTCTTTTGACGGAAACTGGATGTCTTGATCTCCCCACACTCAAATTGTTTCCAAAAACTCTGTCAGTTTTCGAAAGAACGGTAACTTGTGTTGAAAACGGCCTTGGTCTTAGTTCCATGACCCAGACATTTCCGAAAAATCCGAAATAGCAGATCTGTTGCATTTATCAAAGTCTTTAACCCTTGAAAGTTTTATCGTGATGTCATGTTTTGCGAAAAAGTTACAGGGCGCTAAGTTTTTTTGGACATAGGTCCATTTAACCCGCGCACGACCGTCGGTCCGTCTCGAACATGGGCGACTGGGGGGGGGGGCAGTTGGCCGCCCCCCTCTAACTCACGAACGGTTGGTTGCACGATAAAAATAAACATACCGTTGGAAAGCTTGTGACGAGTAGAGCTCGAAACTGGTCTCATTTTTAGTTTAGATAATATGTAAGCCAATTTACGCCCTATATATGTTTTCTCATAGCCGATTGCACGAAACCGAGAAATGGCCTGAATCTCAAGGGCTGTGACTAATAACGCATAGGTGAAGGCACCAGCGCACAAGTAAAGGTCCGCGGATGCCGATGCACGTCTAATTGCCCCAGATTTGTTCAATATATATGCCGAAACGTTGAGTTAAAGAAACGGCAATTCTCCCACCAGCTGTCGGTGTGCGCCTCTGCCGTATGCAATACGAAATTGACGGGAACTAATTTTAGCGTTCTCCTATTTTCGCGAAAAAAGACAATCTATGTCAATTTTATTGATCTTGGTGATTTTTGTGATGGTTTTTCACGCTTAAATTTTGGAAAAATTCATTAGTTACCAATCTACACAATTGGCGTGGCTTTATTCGGGAGAGCCTGTTTATTTGCAAAATATGTTACTTTTTCAAACTTTTGGAGGTTCCTGGTATTACTTACGTCTGTGTAAGTTAGTTCTGCCATTTTCTACCCATTCTGAGTAATTCATCGTCGATTTTGACGGTGGTACATTTTGGCTCACTACAGTTATTGGTGACCTGACCTCAGGTCAGTTGCTGGAAGTCATTGATACTTGGCCCAATGACGGCAACTAGATGTCTGCTTTACTCCACACTAAAAATGTTATGAAATATTCCGTCAGTTTCCGAAAAAAACGAAGACATGTCTTAAAAATGGGCTTGACATTAGGTCAATGACCCGGAAAATTCCGAAAAATCTGAGATAGCAGATTTGTTGCATCTATCACGATCACTAATCCCTGAAAGTATTATTGAGATATCTTGTTTTGCGGAAAAGGTTACAGGGCGCTAAACTTTTTTTGACATAGGTCTGTTTGACCTGACCTAGGTCAGGCACCTCGCCTGACCTGAGGTCAAAATTTTGAGACGAGATGTAAAATTGATGACGCAAAGGTACACAAAGTTTCGTGACTCTGTGTTTGTTGGTTCTCTCGTAATCCAAGAAAAACCTCAGGGGGGGGGGGGCAGTTAACTGCTTCCCCCCAGTCGGGGACGGGTTAACCTGACCTACGTCAGACACCTTTCTTGATTTGACATCAAAAATTGGATACAGGGTGTGAAGATGATAAAACAAAAGGCACACGAAGTTTCGTGGCGCTGCGTTTGTTCGTTCTCTTGCAATCTCGGAAAGACGTCAGGGGGCGGTCAAACGCCTCCCAATTGTTAGCGGGTTTATGTAAATCCCTTTGCCACATCAAGGGCGGAGGCCAACGGCCCGATCTTGGGTCAAGTCCACTACGGGGCATTTTTGGCCTGAGCCAATAGCTTTGGTTGATACCACTCTCTCCAGCTGAATATGGGTACTATTCACAATGCGGAGGATTTCAATGAATGTATTAGAAGGTCAGTGACCGAGGGGCAGATCTTATATAGTGATGCAATGCAATGCAATGCATGCAATGCAAGATGATGATAGAATGGTGCTATGACGTATTAATGGCATCCAAGCATGGCCGTGCATCCTGCATTTTGTGGTAGGTGTACCTAAGGTATCCACGGACCCCCGTGTCACACGCTAGCCAGGCGCATTACGAGGGAAAAGGTCGGATCATACAGTTGTACAATCGGCAAATGATAACCAAAATTTAAAAATGAAAAAGTTAGTGTCGATCAAAATAAAGCGGCTAAATCCGTTCACAAACTCATTTGGAGGGTAGATTAGGTAGCCAGGCCCTTGGCTTCCCCCCTCCCCCTCCTTATCATTTACGCAGAATGACTGCAGCTACCTAAACCATAAATTTCCATCACGGCAATTCAGACTTTTCAGTTGTGCCATGTGCTTTGTCCGTTACTTGACTCAACTCACGCAGGGTCGTTTGTATATATATATATATATATATATATATATATATATATATATATATATATATATATATATATATATATATATATATATATTTTTATATAATATATATATATATATATATATATTTATATTTTTTTTTTTTTTTATTTTTAAATGTGTGGATATTAACCATTATATATATATATATATATATATATATATATATATATATATATATATATATATAGGCCCTTGGTTTTTGCACATGTATATATAACGTCACAGACACCGCGCGCAAGGACACAAACGCGGTTCGAGTCTGCGCGAAGTCGTTTGCATAAATGGTATTATCGTTTTTACAATATTCACTTTTTAAGGTATCGAGATAAGAAGGAAAGCATGACGTGGTACCTGAATATTAGCACGGCGTTTCCGCATTCTACAGTTCTGGCGTTCTTTCTACATGTCTCAAGTCAACAGGAATCGACATTCGTCACCAGGCAAATAACGCTTGTATCGGTTGATATTTCTATCCGTTTGAGACCACCTCGGTTTTTTTGAGTTTTCTTTAAATCTTTCAACGTTGGTGAGCTTTGTCAGGTCTGAGATGAATGGAGGGTTGTCTCCATTTGGCCGATGGATACATGCGATGCGATGCACCTAGGGCTCAGGGAAACATTCACACCGGTACATTCCCTTGTCTACGTTTCTGAATGCGCAGCCATTATTGAGTAAACCAAGACCATCATACGTCGCATGGCAACTGATGTCTTTCATTATTTGATACGGCCTTCTCTCGTTCTCTCATTCCACCTTCGAAGCTGTGACTTCCTGCACTGCCATAGCTTAGCATTAGCTACTCGGCGAAGCGAAATACAGCACTTTTATTAAAACTTGCATCGGTGGGATTCATGCCTGCGACTAGTTGAACATAATGGAAAAACCGCCGTATAGTGAGCCGACGCCTGAGGGATGGGCACCATTAATGATCACCACATGGTAGTGCTTCGAACTGCTGTCGCTGTGAGGTCTTGCTACGACGTGCACATCCCCGCAGGCCGCACGCAAGCTACAACCGTCTGGCTACTTCTCCTCGCTATCTATGTTCCTGTGCTGCGGCACTACGCTGCCGTCGATGATGCGGTTCTCGAAGCTCCAGCTGGAGAAGCCGTCGCAGCGGAGCTGCTCGCCGCAACTGTCCTCGTAGAGCCGCTGGCCCGAGTAGCAGGCCGCCTCGGGCCCGTACTTGAACATGGCCTCGTTGGAGAGCTGCTGCACCAGACCGTGCAGCGGTATGGGCACCTGAAGCAGGGAACCTGCTGTTTCTGGGGAGCTCCGTGTTTTAGCGCACGTTGCGCGCGCGTTACGAACCGAACTGGGTGCATCTCGTGAAAAACACGCCAACACGTGAACTAGTAACGCTACATTTAACGAGACCTCAATGCCTCTCATAGGACATTGAACACACAGTCAGTGTTGAAAGACAAGGTTCTGTCGGCCAATGTGACGTCACCCGGGTTGGCCGCCGCCGCCTCGCGCTGCGCGCTCACCCGGTGCTTCTGGGCGATCTGGTAGCCGAGGTCGAGGTCCTTGCAGTGCAGGTCGATGGTGAAGGTCGGGTCGTAGTCGCCACGCAGCAGCGACGGCCCGGCTGTCTCCCAGGTGAAGCTGTTGCCGCAGCCGGCGCGGATGGCGTGCCAGAACTGCTTCAGGTCCAGGCCAGACCGCTTGGCTGCCGGCGGGGACGGAGCCGGTCAGCCGCGGCGCGGTGGGGCCCCGGCTGGCGCCCCTGAGGCGACCTTCACTTTGAACGACGAGCTCCACTTAGCGTGACTGATATAGAGAAATGCACCGACGAGTCTAACGTGTCTTTTTCTTGCGTTTTTTTTTTTTTTTGTTCGGCGCATATGTGTTGTGGCCAGGGCAGTGTATTGTGGCTCTGCTGATTATCAGATGTGGTGGTTGTTACGGTTGCAAACCCCTTGGGCGAAGGAGAAAAAAGCTGACATGCCGGGGTTTTTAACCGGTGTTGTATAAGGTTTCACGAGTTTGTTCCGGCATTGGTTGCCGGTTCCCACGTGTGGTGCGTATGTTTTGGTTTCGGGCCTTAGCGACATGCTGGGGAAGCCGACTAAACAGTCGCCTATGGCGCGGACACCATCTGATCTCAAGTGTCAAGGAAAAACGGAAGTCATCCAAGGAAGCACATGTGTAACCTGGCCTTGAGTGGTTTTCCCTCGTCTCCCCCCCCCCCGTCCCTGTGATTGACAGGATGTCGAACGCTGTGGCCGGAAAAAGTCCGTAAGTCGTAAAAGTTCTTCATTTTAAGAGTAATTTTACAACGCGTCCAAATGATTGGTGGTCTAATGTCATTGCAGCCAGATCTACTTCATCCATTTGACGCACAACAGTGTTGTAGCCTTGTGAACACTTCCCAACTCCCTGGGGAATTAGGCACGGCAGAGGCAGTACAACTTTTGGTTTGGACTACGTCGCGATGGAACGCAAGAAATCAGCGCTCTCTCCTGCTCGGTGACCGGTCGGTGCCTGTCGGTCTAACCGCTAACTTCACGTCAGGATTCGAATGCTAGGCCATGAAGGAAGTGTGTGGTATTACCTCAGACTTTCCCGGGGCAGTTCACGTTAAAAACAGGTTAAACGGCCCTGCGCCCAATCAAAAGGTATTTGCAGCACCAACATGACGTCGACGACGCAGACTCACCGATCATCATGGCCTCGGCCATGCCGATGGCGTTGAGCATGCAGAGCATGTTCGACATGACCTTGGTGATGAGTGCTGACCCCACAGGGCCCAGATAGATCAGTTCAGTGTAGCTGGCCTGGAACACGGACCGCGCGCAGGTCCAGGGACAGACGTGCCGAACATATTGCGGATCAACACTGAAAAGCTTTCGCGATGTGGCTGACGATACGCGAAATGGCGCGCAAGAACGAAAAATGTACGTTCGCTGACCTATACCTATACTAGATGTTTGCAAATATGTCTTGTTGATGTCCTTGATGTCCTGATGATCCTTACGTTAAACTTTCGCCACAAAATTCCATCTTTAACATGGAATTACGCGACCGGATGTAGGGATCAAGTCCGCGCAAAAAACTCCTTAGCCAGTTCCGGAGCACTCCAGCAAAGCATTCGAATCGAACTTCTCAAAAAAAATAAAAGGGAGCCTTTATTGGTTGGTTGATTATAGGGTTATTTAACGACGCCCTCGACTGTTAGGGTCATTTCGCGTCGCAACTTTTAACGTCCATAGTCGCGGGAGGAGGCAAAATGGTAGTTTTTCTCTTGGATGATGCACCAACCCATGGTTTTATTTTTTCCTTTACAGAAACGCAAGAGAGTAATATCCCGCTCGAAGTACTTCATTCCGTCAAGCATAGCGCAAATGGAACCGAAGACTGATGTTCCTGGAACGACCACCAATTTCAGGGAAATCGCGCGAGCTACACGATCTCCCGAGGACCGCTGCGAGCATCACTGGCCGTCCGCACCACTCACGGATCGCACCGCTCACCGAGAGTATGGGCGAGACGAGGTCGACCACGGCCTTGTCGCCACCGAGGTAGGTCACCATGGTGCCGGTCTGCAGCGCCGACAGGCCGCCGGTGATCGGCGCCTCCACCATGTCCACTCCGCGCTCCTTCACCTGGGGGTGGCGGCTGAGGCGATAACGGAGAGCGTGGTGAGCGGCGCCGGCCCGCGCCGACGGCAGAGACTGTCGACAGCACTCGGGGAAATGTTCAGCCGGGATCTGACACTGAACCCGCTGATGTAGTGTGTCGTGACGGTGGTTATGATGGTAACTGGTCACAGTCACAAAATGTTATTTCGGTAGAGGTGTCGCTGTGGAAAATCCAAACACTTTTGTTTACTTTTTGCTTTTTGCTTTGCGAGTGGCTAAAATTTCAACATCCTATCCATATCCTTCGATCATCTTCGTGCTGATATTGGTTCCGATGTTAAGGAAACGTCTAAATGTGTTTGCTTTGTCAGATCACGCGAACGGCAGCTTCTAACCAAGCCTGCGAATGGTCAGCATAAGTAAGAGCCGGAACGCCCCGAAGGCACCTGATGCCTGCTGGTGGTCGGCAGTTAGCTATTACAAAGAGTTATTCCCATTGATAGTATCTGATCGTCTGTAGTCAGCACATGTTGGTGCCATTTGAAGGTCTGCTGGAAATCAGTACCATTTGGTGGTATTTGATGGTCTGCCGGCATTCGGTACCTGCTGACACTTGATGATATGACAGTAGTCAGCAGCTGTTGGTGGTATTTGACGGTCGGCCGGAAGACGGTACTTGCTGGTACTATTTGATGCTCTACCGTTTGTGTGCTCGTGTCGTTGGAAATGGGTGGTCTGCCGGTAGTCTGTAGGTGCCTGTTGGTGGTATTTGATGGTGTGCTGGTATTTGGCACCTGTTGGTGGTATTTGATGGTCTGCTGGTGGTAGGTATTTGTTGGTGGTATTTGATGGTCTGCTGGTAGTCGGTGCCTGTTGTGATCTCATGGTCTGCCGGTAGTCGGTACCTGTTGGTGGTATTTGATGGTCTGCTGGTAGTCGGTAGTCGAGTGGTCGATCCAGACGGCTCCTGGTCGGAAGCCGGCCAGGAGGCCGTCCGGGCCGGAGTAGGAGGCCTCCACGTTCGGCGGCTTGGGCAGACCTGTCGTCACGTGCCGTCCGACGTGTCAACAGAGGGGGCCGGAGGTCAGGCATCTCATACAACGGTGCAGGGGACGACAAAGGTATGCACACTGGACTTTGGTTGTCAACTTAGAAGTCGCCGTGGAGCCCCTGGATGTGTCTTTGACTCGGACAGTTCCTGCGACATAAACATCCCGTGCAGTTATATGGCAGGACGTCTTACGGCATGGTAGCTTACGCATTGTAAATCATTTGTGGACACGGTTTTCTCATACATAGTTTTCTTATACCTAATACGTCCCTGGGATTATCACACGAGAGTCAGTAGCTATAATGAGATGGTGGGTTATAATGAGATAGAAAATAGTATCCGTTGCGTTTACCATTGACGACTGGTTTTGGCTTAAATCCACGAAAATTAAGCCCAGCACAGCCCAAGTAGAAACCTTAAGTTTGCATAACGCCACGAAGGCTTGGCTCGCCCGCTAGATCTCTCAGATTTTCAAAATGTCCAAAGCGGGTTTAAAAGACATTTCAGACATCTTCAGCGCCTTTCTTTTATATCTGAACTCCGCCGATCCGAGAGGCCATGGACCCAAAATCCGAATTTTGTGTGGGCCAAAGTCTATGCTAATATACTTCTATGCAACCGGAAAAGAAATCGGCGTAATGTTTTGTGTCGTGTGCTATCGAACGTTTGGTACCGCCTGTCATAACCTATGTGCTGCATGCACTCTTTTAGAAAGTGGAAGGAACCGATACCGCAAATAATCTAGTAGTCTGCTGAAAAATTTCTAATATCATCGGCATCAGAGGGGTCAAAGAATAGCCGTCCTGAGTTGTTACACTAATGAAACTGCGTAACGTCGTACCAAAGTTGACGCCTTTCAAACCAGATGGCCTTTTACACCGGGAGAACCATAAAGCAGAGGGCCTGGAACTGCACTTTACTCGCTCATGGTAAAAACGTCTTCTCTCTCTCTCTCTGTCTTTACAGTGGTGATCACGCACATATGATTAGGACGTGATCATGCCCCAATCTGCGTGATTAATTACGGCATTCATTGTGTTAATCCGACTCGAAACACGTCATCAGCTTTTGTTCTCTTGCCCCAGCACAACGGCCTGGACAAGAGAAGACCGTCAAAACGAATTTGAATTCAGTCCCGTGCCACTCGGCTGGCCGATGCAATGAGGGTGAAATACCCTTGATCACATCGCTCGCTGAACTGCGTTGCCCGAGTGGGACACTGTCCTCAGTTAGTCAGAGCATGACCATGCAGCAATGACTTCATTAAAGATGTGCTGGTTCGTCTCGACTCCTGAGCATAAAGGTCGTGACCGCACCCTCCGTGCCACCTCATGCCGAAGCGACGTCGTGTCCCTTCGTATCTCCTCACATGACGGAAACATCCTCTCCCTTTTCTCCCACTCACACGTGATGACCACGTCGGAGCGTTCAGCAACGTCTCTGGCGCAGGTGCCCCGGGCGATTCGGTCAGCTAAGTCGGCACCCCTCTGCAGGTCCGTGTCGTACATGACGGCCACATTGTACCCGCTGCGTATCAGATTCTTGCAGACGGCGTCGCCTGTTCCGGAGAGTCGAATTACAAGGCGGATGTGGCAGACACGAAGGACATGCCATTCGATAGCTTTCCGGAAGGGCATGAAGAAAACACAGCTCGACGCGCGATCCAAGGAGAAGCTCACCGACGTTGCCGACACCGACCACACCGATGGGCGTCTGCGCGGTGACAGAGGTCAGGTTCCGTGCCCCGGGGGCGGCCGAGCGGAGCCCGGACAGCAGAGCTCGGCAGGCGCGAAGCATGGCGGTGGCGGCGGCGGGCGAGACTGGACGGGCCACGTGCCGGGCCGGCCTGGTCGCCGGCCGGCCCGCGGCGTGCTTCATAATATAAACGAACGCGTCTACGGAGTGAGGAGGCTGTCGAGGTTGCGATGTCTCCATGTGGTGACTAAACGGCCCGTGGGCTGAGAAAGCTGACAATCCTGTCGCTGTTTAATCTACGTAAGACGATGAATTATTCCAGTCCCGTAATGTGGCCTTGATTACATTCAGCGTTCCCTTCAATGTGTTCGGCGATGGTCGACGTGTGACGTTTGCTATGAAGTTCGGCTATGGCTCAGTTTGACGTGTCCCATGTGCTGTCGGGGAGGCCGGGTACGTCCGAAGGTCGGGCAGCGCCAAGATGTGCTGGGAAATAGTGGAGCGGTGGGCGGACCGACTTGCAGGAGAACATTGGATGCTAAAGAACGTCAAATTGACTGTGACGGCAAGCATATAAACTATCCCAGTTTCTTGCTCCCGCCGTTATTGACGACTTTGATTCGACCATGAGCACACATTGCCGATCTATCACTCAGTGCCTCTGTTATAATGTCATTTTAGATCTAGTGACTGCCATAAGAGCATTCTGCTGTAGGACGCGAGTCACTGAGAGGTTAAATGCCGGCATTAATATTTACATCGTGTCAAACACCCACGCTGGAAAGATGCAATCGCTGTTGGGCGAGCGAGAGCGTTGGCCTTTCGTGAGGCTGTTTCAGTGTGACAAGTAGCTTTTACATTGGCCGTTGCGTGAGACATGGAAGCTACGAAGGACTTACATCATGGTTCTCGCACATCCTCTGTCTGAAAATCGTCCAGATATGCACACCTTTTAGTACCGGTTTGCCAGGAAGTTGAAATTCGGAATTCTTATTGCGATAGATTCGAAACGGGAAATGGTTGGCTTCCCGGGACCGGCGCTGCTCGCTCAGCGTCGCGGTGTCATGCCACCGTCTCCCACGCTGGGACCGACACCGTTCGCCTGAGCAGTGAAAAGGCGTGGGCATGCGGGACATGGGGCTAGGACACTGACTCGCAGTTTCAGCTGGGATGAGACAGCGGGAGCAATCGGTTTCTACATGGGGCCCTATGGATTTCAAATCGTCCTGTGGCGGCTGAGCGCATCTCGGTCGCCGAAAGAGACATCTACCAAAAGCTTCAGTAGCGACATCTACGAGGGCTGCTCAAGTATCGCTCTACTACCAACGAGATGATGGCTGAGAACAAAAATACATTCAAATGGTACTCAGGTCCAAAACGTCTTTTTAATTCCACGAAAGCCGAGATAGTCCTACATCGAGCTTTCAGACAGCATGAAATTTCCATGCCATCAAACGTATTCACAGTGCGTAGAATCATGTCCAGCGAACTACGATGAACGCTTCCATTGCTATGAGTGTGCGACGTCCGCCAAGACTCCAGGATTTGGTGTCTCGCGGCGAATCAGTTCCTCGCCGGGGGACTTAAGGGAGTTCCGACTACGTGGTCATATGACGGTTCTTCGCAGACTGCGTGCCTGATATACTGATTTACTGCATTCTGAAGCACTACAAGGCAGGCCGTCTTACGAAGAAAAACAAATTCGATCCAGACATGTAGCAGTTTTTACTCTCGCCCGAGATCCATGGCCGAATTGAAATTTAACTTCAGGATGCCAGCCCATTAAAGGTGCTACATTGAAAGAATGGCTTCCATGAAGACATCTGCATCCCCAGTAAAGCTGGAGGAGTTCCGCCCCTGGCGGGGTCAAGTTTCCGACATCGACAAAGGTTTCCGCCACCTGTGAGTCACTGGGGTCATGACTTGCCTCCAACCTGTAACCATTCATCCGTCCGTTCCATCCGCTGCCAAAAATGGTTTTGAGGAGTCAAAAGGCAATTGGCAGCCTATCAACCAACGACGGCGGAGCATACCCCTCCTAGCCGCATGTGCACAGAAGCATCTCGTCCGGCTACTGCGCATGCGACATGCTTTTTACAAGCCGTCAGAGCATTCATTCAGGCCGTTTAGCCTGATGGCAAACGTTAAAGCCCTGCCGTTTTTTTTTTTTCTTTCCTAGCGCGGGGTAAGTCAGGTATTTCCGTCAGCGCTCGTGACGTGTCAAACTTTGAGGTGGGAGAAATTGCAGTTTTGAGCGCGTTCTTTCCACCCGTTGTCCGTAGATATTATCATGCGTATGGCACATTCTAAAACGAACCTCCTCTTCAGTTGGGGGAGGCATTTTGGGCCAGTTCTTTCCAGTCCACGCCCATGGGATTATTATTGAATTTCAGAGAAGTTGGGGGGCTGAAACCCCCATGGCCCCCTGGTTATTGCGCCTGTGCGCTTCCCTCTCCATCTTTCCGTTCCTGCAAATGGAACAGAACTAAATCTTGTGACGTAACAACGACGCCATATATGGAGATGAAAATAAACGCATCTCATTTGAAAGCCTCTCGTAAAATCCTACATAAAAACACGACAGGCCACGTGTCGGGATATGACCACATTATGACGGGATATGCTCGCAACCAGCATTGATAATGGGTAACTTTTTTATATTACGAAACGTTGTGGCACTAGAAGCCAGTAGCGTAGCCAGGGGGTCCTAGGGGCCCTGGAAACCCCAGAAGTTTTTCGAGGGGCCCCCCGGTATTAGCCTAATACCCCATTGGCCCGGCATGACAAATCCATTCCTCCGCAAAGGGCCTCCAGACCCCAGGCAAAGACCCCTCTGGCAGGTGGCAGTGTGCCCCCTGAAAGGTGTCCCTGGGAAAGGTAAGGAAGCCTCCCGGCATATACCTGCCAAAAGGCATATGCGAGGGCAGGAAAGGATGTTCTACAAAGGAGCCGCCAGCCAGCAAAGGCCCCCCTGCCATGGATGGTGTATGTGTGTCGGGAAGGGAACCCCAGTGGCGGAACATAAGCCAAAGGACCTAGGGATCTTATCATCCCAACTCTAGAAATTCTTGCGAGGGAAAGGGAATCCCCTGGGCCAGGTCCCTGGCATGTCCTACAGACCCGCAGTGTCCACTGACCTGGGGAGATCAGTGGACACTGGGGCCTTTCCAAGATACCTTTCCTGCCGGGCAGCTCCTGGCAGGAAAGGTAGGGGTGACCGGGGCTGGATGGACCACTTTTTGCTCTGGGCGCTTTTCTGCAGGAACCGTTCGACCCAGCGATTTGTGGCATCGTGCGCATGACACCCCATTCCACGCCGGTCGTAACGGCATGGTGAAAAAAAACAGGTTCTTCATTACCCTGTGCAAGCTGTCTCCGCTCGAAATAGACCTTGCAGTGTGGTGCAGTTTGCTCCGAGTCGGGGCAAGTCGGGCCAGCCAGCGCGGTTTATTGAACTTGGGCTCATGAGGCGATCAGAAGTAGGCTTAAAAACAATGCATGTGCAAAAAAAAAATGCATTTTCTTTGCTGATGCATCATCGAAAGCCGCTAGCCGGAGGTGCATGGTTTTGTACGACACTTATTCAGGCTCGCTGTCATGAAACTGCAAGTGACTGAGAACACGTTGGTATTAACTACATTTTCTCAATCACTGTCGTAGTTTTGACACACATAATACGCATCTCCCGGAGTGCAGAGCTGGTGTGCCCAACCCTTGCACGCCGTGAACTAAATCCAACGCTCTCTGGCTTTGCTGTTACCGTACGTTTCGCAGCATACCAGGCAGAAGGTTTTCTCGTCAGTTTCTTCATCCTCAAACCGATGAGTTGTTTGCGGTAGGACCGTGCCTATCTTCGTAGCACTAATTTTCTTTTCCTGATCGATTGCTTGCTTTTCTGGAGAGTATGCGAGGATCGCTTTCACCTCTTTCTCCCTTTTGGTCGCCTTTCGGGGCTGTCTGAGCCCCGGAATCGGCCCGACACCTTTGGTGAAAATTCAGTTGGGCTTGACGCCACTGAGAGACGCTCGTTTTCGGCTGTACGGCTGCTCGTGTGCGGATCGGTGCTCCTCGTCTCTGGGTCAGTCCTCGTCCGCGGATCAGCGCTCCTCGACTGCGGAACAGCGCTCGTTTGCCGATCGGCGCTCGTCCACGGGCCGGTGCTCGTCTGTGGGTCAGAGATCGACTGAACGCGCTCTGGCCTATCAGTGACTTGTGCAGGGGCGAAGTCGGCGTCAGTGCATGCTTCTGGCTGGTAGGGAAATATACCCGCTACACGGAATCCACTCGCGATGTTGCACGGACCGGCAGCCCGTGGCCACACCTCCCGGACTATCCCGGGAACGTCATATATCGCCATGGTTTTCCCCGGGTTAGACCTCATCCAGGAGTCTTGCTCGGCTGCAGGGAGTCCCTTGAACGGTCCGTAGACGTTCCGATCAAGAGGTTGTAGTTATGGCTGCAGTGAGGGGGGGAGGGACGATAACATTATTACACCATGCCGCTTTGCCAATTTCAGGAAATCCACGTTCAGATGGGACTCGTGGTTACCAAGCAGCAATACCAGATGCCATGGAATTGGTGTGGCAGCGGCGACAAAATGCGTCATGAAAACTTCGAAGTCAGGCACGGCCATCCAGACCGATGGGTCGGCAGACCCGACACATCCTGGGGGACCATCCACGGATGAAATGGTCTTTGAAGTTCTTTCTTGGGAACACAAACATCGGGGAGCTGGAGCTGCCGACTGCGTTCACCGCACCGCATGAAGTCACTAGTGAGACGCGTTCAACAGAGGTAAATGAGCCGACCTGCTTTGTGCCTTCCTTGGCAATCACGTCTGCACCGTCTTCACTCCGGTCTCATCCATATTTCAGATATCGCCAGGAGAAAAACTGTAGTGGTCCATAACATTCGCCAGCTTTGAGAAAAACGCATTCGCGTTATGCCTGTTAAATCCCGTGGACGAGCCAGACTTGTGGCTTTGGGTGTCCTGACTGATGACCCCGGGTGCCGCTTCAGGAAGGACGTCCAGCCAGTCCGAGCCCTCACGCCCGTCCCTCTTCCAGGACTCAGGCACTTCCGTGTCATGCCTTTTGGCACACTAGTACGCCAGGATGCGCACTTCCATGGGGCTAGGACCAAAATAGACGGCCACGGCTTCTTTCACGTAAGTCTCGATCATTTCCTCTTGACCATCATCAAAACTTGCCGGGCCTTTATACACCCTGAACCTTTTTTTTGTCCCGTGGTTCTTAACATATCGCCTGAGTGTGTTGTAAGGTACGTCGTACCTTTTCGAGACGGAGCGGACGGTCTTTTTCAGATCAATTACTTCGTTAACCGCATTTCGTATGTGCTCCTCGAAAGTTTTCGCCCGACCTGTTTTTCAGTTGTAAATTCTCATTCTGGAAGGACAAAGGATACATAAATGGAACGAGAAAAATGGTTTACATAGGAAGGTAATGAGCATAGGCGTAGGAATGGGAGGGGGGCAGAAGAGGCAGCTGCCCCCTGACTTAGGCAAGAGTTAAAATCAGGCCTATGCTTGCACTTTCCCCCCTCCCCCCCCCACCACACGCTCATTCATCATCAGACACCCAGTCACCACCAGACACCTAGTCATCACCAGACACCCAGTCACCACCAGACACCTAGTCATCACCGGACATCCAGTCATTACCAGACGCCCAGTCACCACCAGACACCCAGTCACAACCGTACACCTAGTCACCACCAGACGCTTGTACAGACCAGGTTTTCAAGATTTTCTGCATTCTTAAATATCTTCAATACCTAAGCTACATTTCACATAGGTAGTCGAAATGGAAGAGATACGTACGCAGTACGTACAATGATAATGGAACCGGTAGACTAAATTCGCGCCGGCAGTTCCATCTCCGTATCGGGGCTGGGAACGCTGTTGCCTGCACTAACGGCATCATGAAATTTCGCCCCGCATTGAAGATCTATACTGATAACGTACCAAACGTTAGATAGGTTCTTATACCAAACTGGTTGGTCTATAAATTACGTTACGTGTTTCCGGCGGTTTTCCAACCCCCATTTCCACTACTTACGTACTTTTCCGTAGTTAGCAATTTAGTTTGGCAAAGCAGTTACGTTCCATCAACACCCCCATCCCCCACTCCTCCATGCGTAACGTATTTATTCTGCGCACCACTCACTTAGGTAATTTAAGCCAATTACATAGGTATACCTACAAGAGATGCGATATTTTCATACTGGCATATCGGCGGCCGGTATATTTTTCATACCGGCGGTACGAAACCGGTATCTGACCTGACCAATGTCGGTACATGCCGGTACGGAGGGCTCTGGCTTATGTTTTTCTGTGTAAAAATGTGTTTAATCCACAACAGAAATGGAGAAATCCCAACAGAACCAAAATGTTAATACGTTTTCAAAGCTTGTTGTTTGAAAGCGGCTTATTCAATGGCTGATAAATGATATAATCTCAGTGAAGTGCACAACACGCCGGTGCCAGTCTGTATATTGGCGGGTATATGTCGGTATGCCAAAAAGGGTGGCGGATTTCGGTATGGTGCCGGAATCAGGTTTTTGGGAAAACTTAGCACCTCTAATACCTAGCCTCGTACTTGGGTGACGAGAGGCTGAAAAATATAACCATCAGCATTAATTCGAGGACGGGGCTAGTTGGTACTTGTACCAGCTAGCCCCGCAAAAAAGTCCCAATTTGCCCCAAACACATTCCTCGTCTTTGAAGGCCTAACACGTCTGTTGCTGTCCGGCAGAAAGACGCTTCCACGACGAAAAGTGCATCAAAACAATTACATTGGTCACATAAGGGCAAAAGTCGCTTAGCTCTTACCTCCGCCCTACAGTATAAAAAGTTCCTATACAGCAGAAAACAAGTTTCAGCGTGAAAAAAAAACATTTATAAACGTATTTTCGGAGACCTACTTCTTTCCGCGCCGGCCGCCAGCAGGAAAAAGGGCAGGTCTACTGCGCATGCGCAAATGAACTACTGGAGACATCTGCTGGAAACTGCCGGAGTTATTGCCAATTCACCCACTTGCCCCGTACACGGGTCTCCCCTATCTCTGACCTGGAATGGCTGCCGGATGCCAGAGCCGGGCGTCGTAGCGGCGTAACTAGGCGATCATCAAAGCAATTCAATTCAGTTCAAGGTCTCGGGGTCATCTGCGGTGTACAGGCCCATCTTGCCGTCCCAGAAACCACCTGACCTTCCCGGGGGCCCCTGACAGCATCAAGAACCCCAAAGGTTTCAAAAAGGCCAATGTAGCCCATTTGTGGCTCCTCTCGAGACTGAGTAGGTTACCGACGAATCCCCGTTCAGGGGGTCCCTCTGGCTGGCCAGGGTCTCCTTATGCCGTGCCAGGCACCATCGAAAGTTCTTTCCGTCTCAGGTGCCTCTCCGGCAATGTTAGCGGTCTCATGGACCCTTTGCGGCGTTGGGGCCCCTTGCAGCCCCAGGGGCCCCCGAAGAGTTTCAAGGACCCTTCTTTCTATCTTAGGGGCCATCTTAGCGTGTCAGGGTCTCATTAACCCTCCCGGAGGTCCTCTGACTACATCAAGAACCTTCAGCTTTTCACTCACAGGGGCCTCTAGGGACTCAGTCCTCATCATCGTCTCAGGGGCCCTATGAGCCATCTGGCGGTCTCGAGAACAGTCTGCCGAGTTGGGGCCCTGCTGTGGTCTCAGAGGCCCTTCGGAAGTTTCAGGGGCCCACTATGCGTCTCAGAAGCCATCTAGCCCTCCAGGAGGTCTCTCTGAATGCATCAAGAGCCCGTCAGGTTTTTATAGAGATCCCGTGAAGCTCATACGGGGCCCCTTTGGGACTCCTTTTAAGTCTGACAGGGGCCCCTTCTCATCCCTAAGGGGGAAAGGGATGGCCACCCCAACTGCTCTCCCTTTGGATCCGCACCTGGCCCTCGTCATCAATGGGCTCCATGTGGTTAAAATTACTTTCGGTTTGTAAAGGTGCCTCGCTGAAATGTAAACGGGCCCATGCTCACCTGTAAAGATGTTCCTGTCGACCTGGCGGGTGCCTGTTACTGGTCGGCAGGGGCATCTTTACAGGAAAGCAGGGGCTCCTGAATGATCGTTTAGAGGCGCTTGTTGGCCAGAAGGGTCATTGCCTGTCTGTAGAGGGCAGCCTATCTATCTGTAAAGGGCCCCTATCGACCTTTGGAGGCAGGGGCAAGGTGCTTTTTTTAGACCGAAAGGAGGTTCCTTCAGAGGCTGGCGGGGGTCATTTATGGGTCTACAGGGGGCCCTTCTCAAACAAGCAGTGAATTCCCCTACAAGCTAGCAGGGGCCCCTAAACGCTCATTCAGACCACGGGCCTCTGTTCATAGCACAAAACCTTCTTGTATATTCGTAGTACAAATTCGCTTCCGGTTCGTACATCGATTTTTTTCTTTTTCCTTAATAGCGTAAGGTTAATTTTTTACGATTTTGCTTGGTGCAGTGACCGAAATTTCTGGGGGGCGAAAACATAGTTTTGCCCCCCAGCCTGACGGCTGGGGGGCGGCCGCCCCTCCTCCCCCCCCCTTTCCGCCGTCGCTGTTTGAAATCCTTTTGAAGGGGTGCACGCACCTCCCCTCAATGTTTATCTCAGCCCCCCCATGATGATTTCAGCCCCCCAGTCTTGAAGTTGGGCCCACAATGGTATTCCGAGGCCCATGATTGAAATGATGTTTAAATCTGATGAAATATCCCGCAACTTTTTTCAAACGGCGGAACTAGTCAATGACCAAATCCAAGTTACAGAAAGATTTCCTAGTCAGGTTGAGAGAATCCTCTCCTGAAAGTCTGGGGACTTTCTAAAAATAGTGAGTGCACCTTCAAAAGCTCGAGAGCCCAACAACATACTCCATGGATCCTCTAGAAGAATCCAGTGGGCTCTACTCTGGTCTTAGGGACCCTCCTAAAACATTTTTATGCACCTCCTCGAACAATCATAAGCTGATTCTTAAATCAACGAGGAAATGGTTGAGGGGTCCTGCGAAAATGTTTGAGAAGCCCTCTGAAAATACCAAGAGCTCTCTCGAAAAGTCGAGGGTCTAAAAAACTGTCCTGGACCCTTTGGATGAATTGACGGTATTACCCTCTCCCAGGCCTGAGAGTTCCCTTTTCAATTCATCTCGAGGAATTGAAGCGTTGATTTTTTCGCGACGCCCGCAAATTTTTGAGATGCTCCGAACATTCAGAAAGGGAGTTTTGAACCGGACGAAATATTGTTTGGGACAGGCACGTAGCCAGGATTTTCCTCAGGGTGGAGGCCAACTGTCAAGTTTTGTCATATGCCACAGGCATATAACGAAATTTACAAGAAAAGGCAGCAATTTTAGGCAATTTATCGCATATTTAGTGCACAAGAAAACATATAGTGCTTGCTTTTGCAACATATTTATGATCACTATTATATATTCATGAGAAATCGCCATGTTTAGCTTGGGGGGGTGGCCCCAGTGGCCCTCCCTTGGCTATGTCCCTGGTTTGGGAGGTTCTCTAAAAGTATTAAGGGGCCTGTCGAAAAGCTTTAGGGACCACCAAATTCCAAAGGGTCCTTAAAATTAGGGCAAGGAGGGGTCCCTCTCTAAGGCCCAAAGAATTTTTTTTTGAAATAAAATTTCTTCAGAGTCCTTGCAACGAAATCTTTGAATTCGTTTCCAGGGCCTTGATATCTTCAGAGTGCACCTCAGACATAGCAAGGACACGCCGGACGAGGATATGCTTGAGGCCCGTTTGAAAATATCAAAGACTCCCTGAAAAGGCCGTCAGCTTCACAGAAGAACTTGAAGGACCCTTTACATGAATCCAAGGAGTGGCCTCCTAAAATCTAAGGGGCCCGCACTGAATTGCTCTCGAGGGCTCATTGGAGTTTTTGTGCGGCCCTCAAACATTGAGAGTCCCATTAGCATTTCGAAGATCTTTTGAAACGTTCAGGATAGTTTTTAATCGGATGAGAAAATATCTGAGGCGCCCTCCGAAAATATTAGAGGCCTCTCAAAAGATTTGAGGTTCCAAACACAAACTCAATGGATCCTTAAAGAAAGGAAGGGACCTCCGTGGTGTTCGATATCCCATCTTCAAATTTATTTGAAATGCCCTTGATGCTTTCAGAGGAACCTCACATATTCTGGAGAGGGTGAACTGGACGAGTAAAAGTTTCATGTGCCCTCTGAAAATATCAAGGGCACCCCTAAAACGTTTAAAGGCCCACAAAAACTCTCATGAACACTTAATATAAATTCAAAGAGAGGCATTCCCGAAAGTCTATTTGAACTCACTTAGCAGGCCCACTGAAATGCTTGTGTACCCCTTAAACCTCTGAGAGGGCCTTCATTACCTTCAGGGGGTCCACATTTAGGAACGTAGTTTTAAGGTGGACAAGGGAACGTTCGTGGGCCCACCAGGCACGTAGCGAGGATTTTCCTCAGGGGGCGCCAACGTCAAATTTTGTCATATGCTACAGGCATATGACGAGATTGTGAAGAAAAGACATCAGTTTTGGGCAATTTATATCATATTTAATGCACAGGAAAACATATAATGTTTGCTTCTGCAACATATCCATGATCATTATTCCGTATTCATGCGAAATCGCCATCTAGTGTTGACCGCTTGGCTCAGGGGGGGGGGCATGGCACCCATGCCCCCCCTTGGCTGCGTCCCTGGGGCCCACTAAAGATATCAAATGCCTTCTCAAAAAGCTTAAGGGCTCCATGGAAAACTCCAATGAGCACTCGAGATGAATTTAGCGAGGACGCTTGAGACCACGGGGATGGCCCCGTCTTGAACTTATCTAGTGGGCCCATTAGAGTTTTTGTGGGCCTTTAACTCTCTGAGTGGGCCCTTGATCATCGTATTTTCAGAGTAACTCTTAACAATGCCTAGCGTGGTTAAACAAATTTTCCTCAGTGTTTTAGGGGTTTTCTGGAAATATCAATGGCCTCTCTCCTTGATGGCATCACAACAGTTGTACTGACGCTTTGGATAAATGTGATTATATATATATATATATATATATATATATATTCATATGTACATGAAACAAAGCAAGACCATCCATAAATCCTTTTTTTAGATGAACTTGCATCGCTCAAGGCAAAGTGCCTTAAATCCATTGAGAAACCCGCATTTGGGGGAGGTGAGGTTGTGAGGCCCCTCCATCCGCCCCCTCCCCCAAATCATTTACACAAAACGACATCCCTGGCCATGGGGCCCACCGTAATGTTCAAGGGGCCCCCTCACCGTAAGGGACCCCTCATCCTCTAGGACCCGCCCGAAAAAAATCCTGGCTACGCCACTGCAAGAAGATAACAAGATGTCGTAATATGTCTGCTCGACCTCTTTTCCCCGTGTTAGCCGGGACGTAATTGTCTATTTTTGGGCTATCCAATAAAATGGCCCACGCGCGAACCCGTAATGGCACGCGCAGACCCTTCCACACGTGAACGATCGCATCTCACTTGGGAGGCGGCGTCCGTGGGCCCGCCCCGCCCAGCTGACATTCCGTGACGTCACAAGTGACCAGCTGGCGCCCACGGGCAACGAAGTCCACTGACGGCCGCGGTGGGGGCTTCGCAGTAGGCGCCAGGAAGTCGGACACGTGGGACGTGGTGAGAGAGCTGGCTAGCACTGGGAATTCGGATCGTCGTCCTCACTCATCAGGTCAGAGGAGTTTTGGCTCACGAAACTCGCCGCGAGCGCTCGCCGTTTGTTTTCGTTCTCCTGGGGGTGGCTGGAGCCGACCTTGGTGTTACGCGTGTTTTTGATGTGTGACGTATTTTCGCACCCGTCATTCTCGGACGATCGGGTGGGAATTGAAGGGAAAACACTTGACATTACTGTGTATTATGATTCCTATGGATACACGTCCTGTGCGGTTTGAACATTGCGTAGGCAAGAATGGACACTGAGTAAACTGGAATGAAGAGCCGTGACTGGATTTTCATAGAGTGAAATCAAATGCCGCCAGCGTATTCGGATCATTTGTGTATTTTGTGCATTCCCCTTAGGTCTATACTTAAATAAAAAGCATAAAAAACAATGCACTAGGAAGTCGTATTAGTACTGAAATACCGCCATTTGACATATCTTCAGCCCGCGTTCAAATATTGTTTTGCTTTATAAGTGAAATGGGGAATTGTATAAACTTTCAAAGATTGAAAAGACTTGGAGTGGTCATCATGTATTGTGCGGTTTCGGACGTGATAAAATCTAGTGTTTCTTGTGTGATACGGGCATTCTCGAAGCCGGGCCAATTCATTCAGCCGAGTCAGGTGCAAAAAAGTGTGTTCGGACTCGTTAACGGGATAAAAAATTTTACATATGAATGGTCGGCGTGAAGTATGTGCTCTCATGGCCTCCTTCTCGAGTATGTTCACTGGTATTTTAGTAGCTTCCTAATAATGAGACTTTGATACTGGATACATAGTATACACATACGGTTTTCCACGAGTACGTTGTGTAGCCGTGTTTTGTTTCCTGTTGCCGTCACTTGGCTACAGCTTCCAAATTAACGAGTGAGAAAATGGGTTACGTCAATGCGGCTAATTTCTAGTATCCACCTTGAAATCTGGAAAATATCGTTTACAGATTTTGGGCGGTTTTCAGCATCTTAATGCACTCGTTCTGCATCCTTCATTCATTCGCGGAGGCTTTCTGCATCTCTGTAATCTGAGGAGAGAACCACAGGCACACTCTTTACAGAGGTCGAAGCGCCACACACAGATCCGTAGAAATGTCTCTGGTCTCATGAACACCCATCAGAAGCCACTCTGAAAACCAGTGTAAGGTCGAGTTTGAGCCGAGAGCCCGCAGCCAGTGCCGAACATGCTGGATCGGCTGTCAGCCGCCGTGTCCTGTTTCGGCCGTCTGCCGGTCGCCGTGCCCTGTCGGGCCGTCTGCCGGTCGCCATGTCCTGTCGGGCCGTCTGCCGGTCGCCGTGCCCTGTCGGGCCGTCTGCCGGTCGCTGTGCCCTGTCGGACCGGCTGCCGGTCGCCGTGTCCTGTTGGCCGTCTGCCGGTCGCTGTGTCCTGTCCGGCCGTCTGCCGGTCGCCGTGCCCTGTCGGGCCGGCTGCCGGTCGCCGTGCCCTGTCGGGCCGGCTGCCGGTCGCCGTGCCCTGTCGGGCCGGCTGCCGGTCGCCGTGCCCTGTCGGGCCGGCTGCCGGTCGGCTCGGTATCGATTAGCGCGGGTCTGTGGCGTCAGAGGCCCGGCCGTCTGTGGCGAGCTTCAGCCGCCTCCCCGGCAGCCGATCGAGCGAGTATCCGGATCGAGACGCACCGGGTCAGGTTCGAGCCCTGCTCGGGGACGCGGCCGCTCGGTGACGGGACGTTCCGAGACGGCCCGGTCCAGGCTGGACTGCGGGGGGGAGGGGGCGGGCACCCTGCGGAGAAGGGACGGCGTCAGGTGTCTGGTCGATACCACATGGCGCAGGGGCGGGCCGGTAGTTTTCCACGACGGTGCCTAGTCCTTCAGCCTCCTTCGACCGAGCACAGGCTGGGTCGGGTCCGAGACCTGTCGGTGTGGATAACTTTGTCATAGTCACGGTTATTGGTGCCCAGATTTCTGTTCTCGTCGGGATGACTTGTCATCCGAACTCGCCGAGAAACACTTGTGCTAAAGCAATGTTTTGATGAAGCTTATCTTTTTGATATCTAAGTTATCTGAAGGCAGTTGAACGATTTTGAAACGTTACTCGAATGTGACTGTAGTGCGCGTGTGGAACTTCTACGCAGTTTGTACTTTTATTCTGCTAGTCTCTGCTTGTGACAAGTCAGGGCTTTTCAGGATCCATAAGAGTTCCTCTTGCTAGGCGGGAGGTGTTTCACCTGGCTGCGAGTTTGACCTTTCGCCCTGGTGCCATAAATGTGGTCTGGATGAGTAGCTAGGGCGATGCTGGGGACCAAATTTTGTGCAGAATTTTGCTTGTTGCATAGGTTCTGAGCACTATCCTAGTCGATGCGGTGTCAGGCAACGGCTGATGTCAAAGCGCCAACATAACGTGCTGGTAGCAGGGACGTAGCCAGGGGGGCATTGGCCATGATCCATCTGAGCGAAACGGTCAACACTAGATGTATAGCGATTTGGCACGAATACAGAATAGTGGTCATATATATATACTTATATGTAGATATGTATATATATATATATATATATATCTATATTACAAAAGCAAACACTATATGTATTTCTGTGGGTTAAAGACCGGACCAGTTGTTTCAAATTTCTGCTTTTTCCTATAAATGACATATGCCCCTACTCCCCTCCCCCCAGGAAAATCCTGCTACATGCCTGGCTGGTAGTGACAAAGGTGTGACGTACCGTGCGGCAACCAGCCAGTTTGTCTTATGGCCGATTAACAACTTACTCAAGCGGCAAATACCAAGAGCCGAAACAGTTCGAATCGGTCTGGAGGAGAGCGGCTACCCATCGCGGTCCCCATGTACAAACTTACGTTTTCGTTTAATCGGGCAAGCGATTGGTCAGTACCGAACAGCACGAAATGAGAGTCGCTGTGCCGCATTGAAGGTTTTGGTCTTGCAATTATTAAAACGGAACTAAATTCACTACCACAAAATGGAACTAAATTCACTACCACAAAATCATTCGATGGTTCACGCTAGTCTGTCCGTAGCTTCTTAGGACACGATTAGCTTTGCTATAGGACCCATGATGCTGGAAAATAGCGAAATATGACCTCTGTTTTTGTTCTGCCTTTTCATTGTCCTGTGTTTTCACTTCCCCAGGTGCGTGAAGCCAAAATGACGGATTTACCATCAATAATGACTGTTGTTTTTCATTTAACTGGTCGCCAACAAAAATTTTGAAAACGTGAAAAAGAGAAATGCGTAATAACCACATCGATCTCTTGTAGTAACGGTATTATTTTTCATCGGTCCCTTTGCTAGCAGGAACTGCCGCGATTTTGCCTTCTCCTTTTTTCATTCAAGCCATGGCGTAAGGTTCTGTGCGTCGCATGTCTGTGCTAGTGCATATCGTCGCGTGACTAAAGGGAGGGAGCACTCCGCTCTTGGGCAGACTTAAAGATAATCTCTTTTACGGCGATCTAATAATAGGTCAGTAGGCCAGTTCAAAACGTCGAACGTCACAGTTATAAATAGAAAGCCACACGTTCAAAAGTCTGCGCGACCCCTAATCCACAGACGTCTCGTCTAAAAAAATAAGTTCAGCAGACAGTGCGTTGGGAACCTTGAACGTTCAATCGACTATGTTGGTTACAGGAAGCCATGGCATGCAAATGCATGATTTTCCGTCGCTCAGTTTAGTTTGATAGGCTCCAGGCCAAGCAAAAATACTGCTCCGTGGCGTGGACACAGTCTTATGTGGTTGCCGGAACATCTGCAAAACCGATGCCGTGCGCGTAAATATCTGGATCGATTGCCTGCAGTGAGATGCGAGTCCGAGCTCATATGCACAAATCCTCAAATCTTGGGATTTGCTAGCATTTCGAGCTTATTACGGGAGTTTTCGTTGTCTTTTTTGGAGCCGGAACGGTACAAAATGTGGTACGAAAAGTGTCAAAATGAGACATCATTGCCTTGTTAGGCACTCCGGCAATCTTGAAACGTTACGTTCCATTCTGCACTCCACTGGGAATGTATTTTATCCCTGCATACGCAAACGAGACATCACGCTTCGTGGTCGACCAATGAGGCCGTTCCAAACCGCCAGCCTGTTTTTCGTCAGCGGGCAACGGTGCGGCTAATCAGTCCAGCTGTGCCGTGTGATGAATCCCGTGGTCGGGGCCTGGTCGCGCGGCGTCATCGACCGGTGAAGGTGGCGCAATACTGCGCCACATCTGCGCAGCATTTGCCTGCGACACGCTGCATCGGCGAGGCCCGGACGTTCTATGAAAACTTCGAGCATTGCCGCGAGAAAAGGAGGGACGACGAAGGCTAAGCAGGAGGCAATTTGGTCCCGTTGACGGAAATTTTAGCAGTCTCGAGTAGTAAGTAGAATTGTCTTCGACTCCGTCGAAATCAGCATTGATTCCGAAGTCGATTCATTTCCGACCCGAGTGGAATCGGAACCGATTTCACTGACAAGTACCGGAATTATAACCTGAGTTGCTGGATTGATAATCAGAGCTGAATCACACCCTTGTCCACGGAATCATAATCGGAATAGATTAGAATGACATAAGACAACCAAATGGATCTTAGTGGATTCAATTCTCCAATCGACCCATTTCATTGCGAGTCGGAATTGGAATCGATTCAGTTTTGGAAAACCACATTGAGTCAGAATCGGAATCAATTCAGCGACTCATCAGTCGGATGCGGAATCGATTCCCACCGACGTGAAATCAAGGAGGAGTCTGGTGGTAAAAGCCCGGTATCATTGTACGCAAACCACGTTGGAAGAGCCGTATCTGGTCGAATCTCATCGAGGCGGGGACTCGTTTAACATATCAACTGGGGGTGGGGGTCAAGGCTGTGAACCGTGGTGCTCTGATGTAGCATTGTCCCTGAATGCAATATGTTTTTTTGTAGGGGGTGTAATGCATTTCATTGGACAGAGCGGCATCGTCATGTGATGACCATAACGACTGTGCACTTATTTCATGTCAGTCAAAAGTGATGCGAACATTCTTTGAAGATCATCACGACTAAAGGCAACGCGCGATTGAATATGTGGCCACCACAGGACTAACACGGACGTGTGGCCGCCAAGAGTCAGTGTAAAACTCATGCTGTGCAATACTTACTCATGCAATACTTACTCTCCATCTTACTCATGGAACACACATCTCTCGCGATTTTTTTTTTCTCGTGCTGACCAGGCCTGAAGAGTTATACATCTTAAAGACGTTGCGTACCGAGTACGGAGCGCGGTCGTTGACTTCAAACATGTGTTGGGTTAAGTATTTAAAGCTAACCTTGACTTTTCAGCCAAATGCAGGAGTATTATAGCAAATCAAACTTCACCATGTTTAATGAATACCATTGTCCTTTCAAACGATGTCAGTGAGCCTTGCAAAATCCAGAAAGTGCAGTTGTTAAGTGTAGTTGTTCATGGAGAGCCAGATTACAACATGTCATCTCACGCCTACTCCCTCCCCCCAGTCGGATTTCCTCGACGAGTCCCTGCATCGAGGCGAGCTGAGACCAAAATAGGGCACTGCCGTGAAGCCTGTCGGAACCAAACACGGCGCTGTAGCGAAAACGAACCGACGGCCCAGTGGCCTGGCCCCGTTGGTGACTTACGGCCGGCTAAGGTCGCTCCAGGACTGCTCCACCCGGTTACGCCCAAGGCCACTGCCCCTCACCCATAGCCGCGTGGTAACCCGACAGTGGCAAGTGAACAGTTTGATCCAAGCGTCCCCAGTAATGGAGCAGTAGGACGCTTTACGAGGCTCTGGGCAGCGTTCTGTAAGATGCAACAAGCTGTCGCGTTTTAGTCAAATTAAGAAGGATATGCATGGACCTATTTCGTTAGTTTGCTCCCGAGGAATTCCAAGCTGAACGTCACGCGCACCAAGGGCATTGTTCACTACGATTACTGAATGGCCCAAAAGCATGGTTGAAAAAAAAAACGCCAAAGAGCGAAAGCATGACCCCTGGAATTCTTCCACGAACAAAAGCGGTTATAAGCTTACGCATTCAGGGTGACCGTGATGCGAACCTCTCAAAGAATCAGCCTATACGCAGCAATTTGAAGTGGATTGGGAGGGAGCTACCACATGTGTGTTAAATTGGGCACTCCAAATCCTTCCCAGTGCCTGCTGCAGAAGGTTCCGTGTTAAATTCGCAAATTTTTAGGGGTGCCTCATCAACGCTGGGTTGCTAAAACACACACTTTGGGTTGCTAAAACGAATAGAAAACTACACCATGTATCTGTATGTTCTGGCGAAATCTGTGTAGTCAACTGCCAGGGGGATGCCAGTTAAATAGCATGCAAAAAACGTTATGGCCGAACCGGAGCATTCTGCTTGATTTGTTCTGCTCGTAGAAGTTGCTGCAACTCACTCAACCTACGGCCTCCCTCGTAAATACCCACTGTTAGGAGTAGTTGCCTCATCCCTACATAAAGTGAGCGCATCGTCCCGTCATCACTACCTCGCTGACATAACTCTGCACAGGAAAACACGCCTGCAGTTCATTTCCCCGAACTGTTTATGGCCGGTCCAGCAGGGGTCGGCCGGTTCCCCTGAATGGGCGGCTTCCCTGGTTCCAGGTTCAGCATGGCGTCCTGGAGGCCTGCCCTGCTGGCGGCCGTCTCGACAGGCTACCGCCTGACGCGCGGCCGGACGAGCTGCGTCGGCGCCAGCCGCCTTCTGCAGCACGTCAGAGGTCAGAGGACGACCCCAGACCGGCGGCCCGGCACCGTTTCGTGCTGACGGGACGTCCCTCTCACCCGTTGCACGCTGTCTTTGTGCTCGCCTGCACGGTCTTTGGCTGGAGCTGCAGTCATCTCTGCTGGTGGCATTGTCATTCTCGTTTTCGGAATCGTATTTATCTTTTTTGGATCGTGGAACCCGACATTTTGAGGAATGTGAGTTGCGTTCATTATTACTCATGATTCGGGTCTGATGCGGATAACGATTACTTCATCCTTTCGATTAACACCGATCGGCGGTTGGCATCTGGTCAGCCGCATCTCCCCGTGTCCCCGCACCAGTGGCGATCTGAAGACCAGGGCATGACGCACGCCGCCGCCATCCGCCCGCTCAGGGCGCCTCTCGTTCCAGCCAAGAGCTCGCTGGCCGGCAGCGTGTACCTGAAGGACATCCCCCGGATCGTGTCGGCCGTGCCCGCCTGCCACCAGACGGCCAAGGTCATCTTCGACGACAACAAGACGGCCGAGTTCAAGTACATCTGGGTAGGTGGCGCCGCCGGAGAAGGCTCTGATCGGTCGTCGCCGCGTCCGCTTCAAGCCTGCAGATCTGATTTCTTCACGTTTGTTAGCTGGAAAGTTCGAGGTTGTCATCACTGGCTCGCTGTGGAGGTCGGTGACATGAGAGTGCTGCTCATCCTTGTCACTGACGGTGTGATTTTCGGTGCTGCTGAAATGAGCCGTGACTGGAAACTCCTCGCTGCGTGGTGCAGTGCCGGTACTGTACCATTAGTGGGGACATAATGTTAGTGCGATGCTTGCCTGATTTTCGCACGAGGGCTGCTTGCTGGATTTTCCGCGTCTCAGGCGTGCAGTTGCAGGCTTTAGTCCCGGCCGTTCTTCCGGCGCTCTGGCTGCCCGACATCAACAAAGGCGCAGCGCGTAGTCAAGCAGATTATGCGCCGAAAAACTGTTTATCGGTCTTTGACTCGCGCGGAGAATCCAGACGCGTCTGACGGCCGCGGAAACTTCCCGCCGGCGCTCACGTGTTCACTTTCGAACGGAGGCACCGTTCACGTGCACCGACTGTTGACTCAGCGGCCCCGCTTCCAGCTGAGGGACAACTGCAAGTGCCCCAGCTGCGTCGACGTCAACACGCGCCAGAAGCTGCTGGACACGCCGTCCATTGATCCCAAGATTAAGCCCAAGGCCCTGCAGATCAATGAGAATAATCAGCTGGTGATCACGTGGCTTTCCAGTGACGGCGAGCACGTCTCCCACTTTGACAACTCTTGGTGAGTGAACCCTCTTTCTGCTGTTGCGCTTACGACAAAGCTGTTTGTCAGATAGCTTCCTTTTGACGATGTATTTGTTGGATACTGTCAGGAGTTCCCGCCTGCACTATGGATTTTTTATGGACTGCTGATGACGTAAATATGCTCGTGCTGGCATCCAATAAATCTTTCAAACAGACCCTTCAAAGGAATTTAAAACGATGAGGCTTTTGGATATGTTGTATGGACGAGGTTCGTTCCACACACAGCGTCAACGCTACCTCATTGTTCCGACGCCCCCCCCCCCAGGCTGTACCGGTACGGCCAGTGCTTCATGCATGACACATTCAATGCGCCATCGCCGCTGGAGGAGGAGGGTGTGCGGCCGCGGCCGCCGCTCTGCCTCTGGAACCGCTACGTCATCCAGAAGCGGCTGCCCGAGGTCGACTTCGACGAGTTCATAGAGTCGGACGACGCGCTCTTCGATTGGCTGGACATGTTCTACAAGTACGGCATCGCCCTGCTTCGCGGCGTGCCGACGGAAAACGTAAGCGTGCGATGGAGGCGGCGCGGAAGGTCTCAGGGAGAGTGAGGGCGGGCCGGACTGGGGTGAGACACTGGGTGGCGGGTGGTCGTGGTTGCAGAAAAATGTATGACGTCAGAGCTGGCTGCCAGCTGGCCGAGATTTAAGGGTTTCAGAAAGGTTGGGCTGTGAGGTAACTCCGACACTGTTGATTGCCCGTTGGAGGTCGATGACACATGCTTTGCGCGGCTTGGAGCGTCTCTTTGACTTCTGATGAAGTTCTTGGTAGAAGCTCTCCTGAAACTTTGGATTGTTCATGCCTGCGCTTACGATCGACATTGGCCCAAAATGTAGGAACATTAGACAGAGGAACATTATGAATCGTCATTGCCGTCGCTGTTCTTATCCTGCAGCGTCGGTATGTCGTCGCAGAGAGGAGCCTGCCTGCTCAGCGGCAGTTTCTCTAAACCTTGACGCTTCTGATGATGCGTTCGGTGGGCTTCCTCACTCTTCCGCCCTCTCACAGGACCAGCTGAAGCGGGTCGTCGACCGCTTCGCCTACATCAAGGAGACGCAGTACGGCCTGACCTGGAGCGTGCGCATCGACCCGACGCCGGGCGTGCACCTGTTCTCCACGAACATGCACCTGGAGCTGCACACGGACATGAACTACCGCGAGAACTCGCCCGGCATGCAGCTGCTTCACTGTCTGGAGGTCAGAGGAGCGCGGCGTACACCTGCTACGGCGTCCGCTGTGCGTCAGCCGGACGTGGGTGGTCCCCCAGGATAGGACGTTGCAAGCTTACACCCTCGTAGCAAGGCACGGGAAGGGACGTCCCTCGGTTCACGGAAGCGGAATGCGGCTTCACGGCCAATGGACGGAATGGCCGGGAAAGAACGCGGGGAGCGTGGTTTTTGAGCGTTACGGCGCGGAAAGTGGTGACCATGGGGCCGAAGTAGGAAAGATGAAGAGTGTTGGGTCACGAGAAACGGTGATCCACGGGACCGCGGAAGACATGGAGCTCACGGTCCGGGGATGGAGTGGGCTGAGGCTGCGGAAAGGTGGGACGTCAAGTTCTCGGTCACTCGCCAGTGGCTGAGCCCGGCAGATCATTGTGATGCAGGGATTGTCTTTATTCCTCATTCGACCCAGTTTTCTCTACGGCAGTGTTTGGGATCAGAGGCCATGCTAAACAGAGCTTGTGGCATACGTTCAGAACCGCACACGGAATAATAAGACTCACAGTTAACGATTAGTGATACCGGTAAGCACTCCTGCAGAAACGTTTCAGTTGAAAAATGTCTTTATGTCGCATTTTTGTAGTTTCCTTTGTCGTTATTCATGTTGTACTTTGAAATGACTGGAATCGAAAGGAAACCGCAGGAACACGCCGTGACACTGCGTCGTCTGGTCGCCCTGCACGTACCGTGTCAACCGTCTTCAGAATGGTCCGCCATCGCAACGCTGTTCCCATCGACGTGACTGCTCCGAACGACTGATCTCCTGACTGGGTGCTGCCCCCAGGCGGAACACCCGGAAAAACTGGGTCGCGACCCGGGCGGCCAGTCATTCTTCGTCGACGGCTTCCGCGTGGCCAAGTGGATGGAGGATAACGAGCCGTCCGCCTACCACATCCTCACCTCCACGCCGATCCGCTTCTCCATCAAGAACCAGGGCCAGCGCTACAGCAACATGTGGCCCATCATCGTCACCGACCCGGAGGGAGACGTCCAGGAGATCCACTACAACAACCGCACCATGGGGCCGCTGCAGGTGCGTGGACCGCGAGGTCCGTGGGTCGGCGAACAGGAGACATCAGGTCCACGGGGGAGTAGGGGCGTCGTTCTGTATCATTTGGTAGGGCCCAAAATCCGCTTGTATGGATTTGGGCCCCACCAACTGAGTTGGCCGGAAATATCGTTAAGAAATGGAATTCTAAATGGTACTGATCGTCGTTCTATTAAACAGGCTATTGGCAGGTAAGTTCAAAAAACTTCAGGGAAAAAACGAAGCTATAATATTTCGAGGGAACAAATCGTAATACAGACGACAAATACAAAAAAATATAAGTGCATGCATAATAGGTGCCGCTTAGGGTACTGCTACATTGTTCTTGTAAAATAAAATATAAAAAAACGCCGCCAGACAAAGTGAAATGACCTACAGCCGCTGAGAATATACCTTTGGAGGGAGGTTAATTTGTCCAGCAGCACCTCTGAGCATCACCAGTCGTTCCACATGAAATGGCACCCAAGCGGTGGAGTGTGCGACCTCGGGAAAATAAACAAGAAGTGCTGGGGGCGAGGTTCACGATGCTGGCCTCGCAGCCAGACGTTCCAACCACTTTTTTGTTCGATATGCATGCGTTTCTAGGTCTCATTGTTTTGACTGTGTAGCCCAATTCTAGAGGTCGCTTGGAATAAAAATAGATATTAAGTGACAAACACAGCATTTATGTCTTGCTTCAATCTCGCTGCGGCTCGTGTACGTGACCCAGTTCTTTTGTATAACTTCCAAATGCTTAGGCTGTACACAACGCCGGTTATCTCTTCACTGTCAGCTTTCCGAGAAAAGCACGAAACCGATATTGTGCGGATGTTAGTCAATGGTAAAACTAACTGACACACTAGTCTGCCACTCGTCAGGCACCGCCCCTCGTCTGAGACTTGAGCCATTGTTTATTGTTTGCGAAATGCACCGTGGACTCATGAGCACGCAACGAGAGCGGCTGGTGAAGGTGGCTGTTTTGGCCGGATTCCGCCGGAGAGATTGTTTAACCGGACTTTTGCCCGGCGCACCAGCGGCGGGAGTATTGGATAAGGTCACATTTACACACAGCAAACGGCGCCCCTGCATGCGTCGACCGTTTCGTACCGAAGTCCCCATACGTCCTGTGTTAGGTCATCTGCCGCATGGCGAGCCTGCCGTGGAAGAAGGCCGCGGGCATCGGAACTCTGCCGGGCACCTCCGGCGGCGGCTCTGGTTGGTAACCGGCGGGGCCTCGCTGTGAATGACCGCCGGCGATCGCGGCGGGCGCAGGCCGAGCCCGCGCAAATAAACACGGCCTGCAGGCCACGGTGCCGGCCGCGGCCGGCTGGGATGTGTCGCACGCTCGCACCGCCGCTGCCCGCGCCCCGGCGCCCTCCGGTGTTGACGCCAACTGCGGAGTTCCCATGTGGTCGTCCGTGTTTAGTCTTGGCTCGGCGCAAGAAAGGGGACTGGCGGACGCGGATGAGGTCACGTTATTTGCACGTGTCGCTTGCGGGGCTTCTGGGATTTTTGTCGCTAGCGGGGCTCGTGGAATTTTCCAGTCGGGCCTGTGGTCGCGCTTCTACCGAACTGGTGTGAACTCAGCTGTGGCCGTCCAGTGACTGCCTTTCACCGTTAAGCGCATTCGGTGTGCTCTTCCCTAATGTTCTGCCCACCGTGCTTTTATTTCGCTCGCTGTCTGTGCTATGATGTAGAATGCGCTCTTTTTACCGGAGTCACCGTGAGTCATTTATCGACCTCGCATTTCCGTCACTAATTTTCAGCGTGACGAGACTTTGTGCAGCGTGATTTTCGTCTTTCGCTGTGCAGGCTTTTCGCGAAGTTCTCGCTGTAGAGACATTTGTGATACCGCTTGTAGGAGACGCCCCGGAACGCTTCGCTCGAGCGCCGAACTCCTATGTCCCCAGGCGCCGGACCACGTGGTGGTGCCGTTCTACCACGCGTACAAGCTGTTCTCGCAGCGGATGCGCGAGGAGAGCCAGCAGCTGTCGTTCCACCTGACCCCGGGCGACCTGGTGGCCTTCAACAACCGCCGCGTCCTGCACGGCAGGACCAGCTTCGACCCGTCCAAGGTCAAGAGGTGAGTCCCTGGTCGAGGTCGATGCTCAAGGAGTGTCAACATGGCTGCCCGGGGCCAGTGTTCCCGAGTCCGGGACTGAATCTCGCCGTCCGGAATGGTGTACCGGGAAACGACAAGATACTGGCATGGATTTAGAATTTACGTTTCCTTGTGTTTTTGTTTGTATTGTAGGCACTGCAGTAGTGTTTACCGCCTGTTGCCGAGCGGAGGGTGTTGTGGAGTGTACACGCTGAGCGGTAACTGCCCCTCCCCCGAACGTATGCTGGAAAGGTCACGCGTGCAGCGTGCAGAAGCGCTGTGTTTGTGCGAGATCGTCAGCCAAAGTGGGTCGGCGGCCGATCTGGGGCCTTTGACTGGCTGTGAGCGGCGTCCTGTGCCCGCTCCGCGTGACGCGCTTGCCCTGCCGGCCAGGCACCTGCACGGCTGCTACGTGGACATCGACGAAGCCTTCTCCAAGTACGACCAGCTCATGTCGAAGCGGCCCACCCTGTAGGGAATTGGCGTCCCGGGACGTCATCAGCAGGAGGGGGGGGGGGGGAAGAGTGATGTGGTGCCGGAGTCTTCGGCCAGAGTTCCGAGCTTCCCGCAGCTGCGGTACGGACGGCTGTGCTGCTGAGGAGGTGGGCGCCCTGGTGGCGGCGAGCGACTGTCGAGCAGTAATGTTTTATGTTAAAACGTGTCTGCACCATGTGTGGTTTCCGACTCTCTTTTGAGTGTTGCTGTCTATTTGCTACCATAGCGCCGTTGTTTCGTTTAATTGTACCTTTCGAAACAGCTCCGGTTCCTGGGAGGTCTAAAAGCTGCCTTTTTTCCTTGAACGTCATTGTCCTGTGCCTGATATTAATAGGTACTAAACGTCTCCGAAACCGTTTGGCTGGCTGCTTAGTGTTTTGAGTTCTGGTGTCATGAATGGACTATATAGCGACATTGTTATGTGAAAGATACCTGCGGATTTTAGGTGGAGTCGTCGATGTCGTAATCAAAACTGAATTGTTGCTGAGTTTCTTCATCTTGCACAAGTGTTAGGCACGCTGCAAAACAGGCACTGTGTTTTATCTGTTGTTGCGCTAAATAAAGGTTCGGTTACTGGCTAGTGGCTGTGCGGCTGGATTGTCCGTCACTGCTGGTTAGGAATAAAATGTCCTCAAGGTTAAGCTGCTTTCTCGGGACCGAAGTTCATGTTCAACCCTCGCCGTACGAGACTGGGGGGCGGGGCGGATTCGACCTTATGTATATATGTACCATTTCTTTCTACAGTTTGTGGAGACGACGGAGCAGCTAAACGAAACTCTGAATGGCTGAGCTCTAGGCTACTAGAATCCTCTAGTTAGCTCTTAGTTAGTCAGTCATAGTCAGTTAATTCGTACAGGCGTAGGAACGGGGAACGGAGGCATGACCCTCACTTTTGGGGAAAATTAACATTAGCCCTATGCGAAAAACGTCTCTGCTCCACCCTACTTTTCTGAATGCTCCTAGCCTCCTACGTCCGAGTGGATCGTTTAGTGGGTTGTAAAGTTGTTGGCAGTCTCGCTATTAAACAAGACAACTTTTTTGCTATCGGAGGGCATGAAGAGCATCGGTACGTCATCTTCAGAGCCGGCGCCACGGATTTTTGACTGTTGGTTTCCACCACGAGCCGAGTCCAGTCAATGAAATCTTGAAAGCAGAACTCCCCCTTCAAAACTGGATTTTTCTCTGGATTTGGGCCGCGTTTTCCACTACATGTTCTCGCAAATTTTGGAACTTGCCTCCTCCGAGCAACAGCCAAATTTCGATGACGTCATTCATGGAAGTAAACTTTGTCACAACGTATGGAAAGCTAAATTTCATTTCACCTGCAAAATGAGTTCATAATATTCTGCTATTCAATGCACCGGTTTTCAGATCTCTTTCGCAGTCTGGCTGATAATCGTCCAAAACCAGCCAATTTCGCTGAAATGGCCAAATTCCTGAAGAAAAGCTCTACGGTTTCCGTCTCACCCTAAAAATTTGGAACCAGCCGTATCATTCGCCACAGCAGTTCACCTCGCCAGTTGCGATTTGTGGGGTATGGGGTATGGCCAGTACCTCACAATTAAATGGCTGTAGGGTACTAGTACCCCACGTTTCCCACGGTGGCGCCGCCCATGATCATCTCCGTATTCGCACCCGAATTAAAACGAATCTAGTAAATAAGGTATGCTATGTACGGACCTAAGTCTTCATCTATTTTCACTAATGGATGAATCGTAGTTGTTGGCAAATCGATGTTAAATGTCGTAAATAAATTACTTTATTGGAATTGGTTTCCTTTTCCAAAAATGAGATGGTATCAATATTCCTTTGTAACCTGGAAGCAATCATTTTACATAAACGGCCCGTCCAAGACAATTGTCTGCTCCCTAGTGAAGTAAGCAGAGTGCCTATCGCTCACTGAAAAAAGTTGCAGGTGCCGCTGGTCAGGCGGTGGTTGTGGTAGTGGTTGTGGTTATTTCATGCTTTTCTTGATGATTGTCCTGCTGTTTGCATCAAGTAAACCAAGATGAATTTTTCCGAAGTCAGTTTTATGCTGTTAATTCACGTCGAATGTTGGTCCCCATGTATTCGTAGAATTACCCATAATCGCAGGCATACCTTAGATTTTGGTTGTTCATTCTTGACTCTCATTATTCAGGTTATGGAAATTGAAGGGGAAAGAATGGCTGCTCACACTCAGCCCGAGACATTGTGGATATGATGCACTCTGTATTCCACTGATAAGGATACTGTATTGCACTGTTCAAGCAAAATGTGTATTGGAAGTTGTAAAACATTGTTGAATTAGGTTGTTTTGAATGCATTTTACATCACTGTGTGTGTTTATTTTTATTCATTTATTTGTTCATGTGTTTTATATCTCATTCATGCAGTGCAGCTCTGCACCAGAACAAGGTGGATATTGTAGTGCCATTATTATGTAGTGCATGGAAAGTTCATCAAAACCACTTAAAAAACTTGCTCTGAAAATCCCTCTAAGCTATGTAAAAAGCTTGTAATTTCTTATCATTGTGTGTCTGTGCAATACCTGGGTCATTATGAAGTGTAAAAAGACATACCCAGAGTGTACAAATCAGTAGTATTGCACTACCCCTTAAGATTTGCAGTTGTTGTAGTATAGATGGTTACTGGGCATTGATGTCATTTTGTTCCACATAAAAAGAGATCATAGCACTGCATGTTTTACATGAAAGTTTGACATCTAAAAAACTTGGTATTTTTGATGGTATGCACAAAATGATGTCAGTTTATGCATGCTTGAACAGGCTATGCAGGCCATCACACTTTAAATGCAAATTATAGACTAAGCAGATTGCTATATCTTATCACACTACTAAGTAGTCCACCACACTGCATTGTGACTGAAATTACCTGATGATATAAAAAGAAAATCTTTCACTCCTTGAAATTACCTGATGATATAAAAAGAAAATCTTTCACTCCTCAGTCTAAAAACTAGGGCCTTCTTGTGACAGAAATGAGTGCCACACAATCAGAATGAATTTTGATCTTAAGCTTGTTTCTAACCAAAATTGTTACTTTTGGTTAAGGAAATTTATCTCTGAAGCACCATTGTCTGTTACACTGTTTGTGTGTTTCATATCCCCTGATGATTTTTTAAGTGGAATTTGTCCATGGTCTTAATCTATCACATCTCCATTTCAGAGCATTTTAGTGTAAAACATGCTTGCTTCATAACTGCAAACATGAATCTCCTTGGATCACAGACATCTGCTCAGTTGAGGTCATGTGGCCTGGCATTGTCATCTTGCCAAGAGTCGTCATTGAGAAATCTTAGAACAGGTGTGCCATTGTTCAAATTTTGGGAAAGAGATGTAAAGGCAGAGTATAGAAAGGAAAGGAAAACTATGCCAGATAAGCAGATGGTCATTGATGGTCTCAAGGAGCTGAAGCATGAAGTTGGAGTGTGGAAGGATGAAGTTTGGGACAAGTTCACCAAGGAGCCTTTGTTTCTTGTCAGACCTGGTAAGTTCTGCATGACAGTATTCTTTGCTGGTATACATCAGAAGTAACACATTAATGTTGTGCTGATTCATCCAACAGCTTACTTTGGATTTTCAACATCATTGGCTTTGCCAGTAAAAACGAACTATGAGACCAGTGGTATCCTTCAGACAGATGTCTGACATTGGTAAAATAACTAAACCAAAGGTTTTAATGCATCCCCTTTGTGATGCTTCTTTTCTGTTTGCTTCTGACTTTAATTTCAGAGATGAAATTTCATGTCAGTCGTCCGTCTCCATTTCGTAGCCTGCAGATGTCCACGGGTGACGTTTGCGATCATTTCACGCAGTCTCCCCAGTCACAGAACCCACAGACCTCGTAACCCTCGTGACCACTCCCCCTCCCACAGGCGAGGTGGACACCGTGTTCAAGTTCGACAGCGAGGAGGCGCTGCGTCGCTGGAACGTCACCGCCGACCGCGACAACGACGACGGCCAGAGCAGCTGCGAGCTGGTGCTGGGCCGCGGCGGCAAGGCCGTGCTGCGCGGCACCCTGGACACCACCGTGCCCAAGGACGGCTCGAAACAGCGCGCCGGATACTGCAACATGCGCTGCCTCCGGCCTCAGGTCTGACCTGCGATCCTTCACGGCGCGTGCTGAAAGACCGGCGAAGTGGCGGGCGCGGGTAGTTGGTGTTGTGGGTTCAGCCCGGTGGCTGTGTGGGGTGCTGGGAGCATTATGATTGGGACCGGGATGAGGCAGTCTTGTGGGAACCCTGACCTTGCCAACCTTTGCCGGGCTTGGGGGTTCATGAGAATGTGTTTCTTGAGACCAGCCAAAAAAGCGTAGTATGGTTAACTTGTGGTATCTTTTCATGCATCATTTTTACACCTTCTATCAATTTTCAAAGCCAGTGTTACCTCAGGCCATTGACCTAGGAGAGGCCAAATATGACCATGTTCTGAAAAATTAAACTGGCATTGCATTCATTTAAGTGTATCGATTGACGTGAAACTTGGCGTATTGATAGAACATGACAGTTACAGCAATTCTGCTATCTCGATTTTTTTGGAAATTTCCAGATCGTTGACCTTGGGTCAGCCGAACTTTTGTCCCTTTTTACGTTTACTCTTGAGATTTTTGGACTGGTTCGGCGGTTTTAAAACTTGGATATGCGCCCTATTACTTCTTACGCCATTTTCACACTTAATTGTATCCCTTGACCTGTGACCTAGGATCATGTCGCGGTTCATACCAAACTTTCAGACCCATGCCTGAGTGCAATTTTTTGCTTCACATTCTTGGAATGTTTATTGGTAGTCATATGTGTTTTGGAAGCACTAACATATGATAAAAACTTATTTGTTAAGGGCGACCAATCCCATTGACTCAGGCTGACCTGATTTGGCTTTTTGAAATATTATGTTTGTTTTCAATGCAAACGCATTTTTATGGCCACAGATGACAAGAACTATATCCTTGCCTTTCTCCTATACAATTTGTATTGCCTGAGTAGTCTTATTTTTGGTCGCCAAAATGAAAACTCTTGTCGTCGCGAAAATAATTTTCCGCCACATATCAGGCTTTGCGGCCGTGCCCGTTTTGCTGTGTCTGAGTGACTTACGTGAAATATGCTTTGGAGCATGAGTTTCATGATGTAAAAGGGGTGTTATATGATTGGGTGTTATAAAATTTTATGCTTTACCATGTTTGATCAATGATAATACAGCAGATGACATGACAGACACCAGAATCGTATAGGAGTCACTACGTTGACCTACGTTGGCTTTGCTTGACTAATATGTTAGCTAATGACTTCATATGCATGCCAAACATATTTGCAGCATATTCCAGCCAAGACACATGCTTATATATTCAGAAAAGCAGGACTTCTGCCCATAAAAAGACGATTGCTGCCGTCATTTCCCGCTTGTCTTAAAATAGTCAAATTTAGGTCCAAATGCCCCCTTTCCACCCCACATGAACAAAGCAAGCCCACTTTTACGCATTAATTTGGATCAATTGATCGAACTAGATTAATCTGGAAATTAACGGATTATTTTAACCTAAGGTGACCTCCGGTGGCTTTAATACTGACCCTTAAAAAATAAAAAGGTGCCTCGTTTCCGAGAGGGGCTTTCCAGCGATGTTTTCACTTTTTTCTGTGGGACTTGTAGTTCTCGAGATGTTAGGGTGGTTCCCATGACCCCCTCTCTGTCCACCCCACCCGGCGAAGGTGAATCCGGAGGCCGGCCCGTCGAGGGTTAAGTGTTGCTTAGTGTGTAGTGAAGTGGTCAGGCGCCGCACCAGGTGGCGCTGGGGGTTTTTGCTCGGACGGTGACCTTGCTGGCGATGCTTTGCCAGGTATGGGGAAATATTGTCGGGTACTGAGTCAAATGTCACTGGGGATTTCATGCTCGTTGGCTCGGACTAGGGCACATAGCCATTTGGGGGTGTGCTTAGGCGTTCGGTGTCCAGTCCACATCAAACGTGTGACCGACATAGAGCTGGTGGCGTCGAAATTTGAACCCGATTATAAGCCCTGGTCTGAATTTACTCAGCGATCGAGGAGAGCTCAAAGGGGATGTCATCGCCTTCCGTCACGTTCTGCTCGTGATGGGTAACCCCGATTTTCGAGGTACGTTCCTAGACCTCGAACGCATTCCTTGTCTCGTCACACGCAGGTTTCTTTGCGCAGTCTAACATCCATGTGACGTCACTTGTAAGTCGGTCGGCTCCGGTGCTTGTTTCAAGACCATGATGCTTCAGTCTTTGTCCGTCGCGGCAGGCACACCAGCCCCGGCGGTACAGCCGGCGAGAGAAGCTGCAACGTCATCTGTTCGGGACACATAACTGTAGTGTTAAGTGGCGGGACGGACACTGCAGGCCGGGAGGGAGTGGTGCTCGTGCTTAGGTCCCGGGGTCGAGGTCCAGGGGGCCGGTACGGTGGACTGGGCCCGTGTGTTGGCCTACGTACCGTGTTCATAGTAGCACGGTGCTGTGTACGCCTCGGGGTATGCTGGGAGCAGCGTGTAAACATAGACCTCTTCTTGATCGATGTATGACAGTGGCGCAGAGTTGTGTACTGTTGGGCGGTTTATTTGGTTGCCCTAACCCGGATTCTCATGCTTCTATTGCGTCGTTTGAACATTGCTCGCAAGGGTCTGGCTCACAACAGTTTGACGTGAATGGCTCGTTCGTTGGCCCGTATTTAGATGTGCTTTTAACAGACCTGTACTCTGAGTCTGTGCTGCGCCCATTTTGTACTGAACCCTTCACAGATCGAGGGCGTATGGCTGGCTAGCCCAGTAGAGATGCTGCTTTTTCGGGGCTGTGAGTTATTTGATGACCTGGCTAATTCGGTCAGCATTTTTTGCATTAGTCGTGTTCTGAGATGTAAAGCAAACAAAAGCCAGCTGTTAACGGAACAGTTGAAAGTTTACATAAAGCATGCTTCTTTCGGTCTGGAAAATATCTGTAGTAATATAAAATAACTAATAAAACCACTGCACTTCCGTTGGCCTGGTCTGACATTTCACATTCCGGCCCAGGCGGTCCGTGAAGGACGCGGAATGACTCAACATTTACACATCCTGAAACCACAGACACACGCACACAGCTGCCCATGAATGGCTCAGTACAAAATCGACCCGACACAAACTTAAAAGTCTGTGTTGAGTACGATTTTTTTTGCTTCGATGAAATCAGGTGTTGGGTGAAGAAAAGGGTAACGTAAAATGTAAACGTTGTTTTTGACTGGTTCATTGTCCTCAAATTCCGAATGAAAAATTATTTCGCCACACTATGTGTAAGCTGTTACACAGAGACAATGGCGCCGGAAATCGATATGACACGTCTGGTCCAAGTCCAACTGGCGGACGCATTAGCGTTAGATAGCCATCGAATTGCAGTCGTCTACCCTGGCTATGCGTTAAAGCATTTTCGGCACTATCGGCGTACAGTAAATAACATTTATCCAAATTATTGAGCATGAACCATGAAGTCACAATGTGCAGTAGACCCGTGCGGTGCGTGGCGGCGTACGTGATGATATATGATCGTAGTATGATGATATCATACAACATGACGACGATGTTGATGATGATGATATATGCCGATATCATATAAACGTGGTGATCTTTTTTTCAGAAATCTTTCAAGCGGGATAGTTTTTTTGACTGGTCGCAGTACACGCACGTGGTGCTTCGCGTGCGCGGCGACGGCCGCTCCTACATGCTCAACTTTGCCTCCATGGGCTACTTCGACGTCATGTGGAACGACATTTACTCGTTCCCGCTGTATACCCGCGGAGGCCCCTACTGGCAGGTGACCCGGGTAAGTGACAGAATTTCTAATCGGTGGTGACTGTGTGGCTGCTGTGGCATTTGGCTGCATGTCTGCAAATCCACACTTGGGGTTGGACATATTCAAGATCGCGATTTTGGAGAATTTTAAGAGGTGGCTTTTACTGGGGAGAAATAACGTGGAATTGTGTTGGAATGCAACCCGCACCACGCAACCGATTTTTGGAGACATCTGTCCACGTTTGGATGGTGCGGGTTTTTTTCTTTGTATTGCGATGTTGAATGGCTTGTAAGCTTTCACGACTCTGTATAGTCACTGAGAAACAATAGTTCTGAACTGCCTGTTGTCGTCATGCGACTGGGGGGAAGATGTCGCCACCAAGTGTGGCTTTTGTACCGTCTAAATTTGCAGGCTCTCGTTTGGTTCCTGCCTCGCGGCGCACTTTGCGTGCTTTGCCGCATCCTGTACAATTTGACAAAGCACGTCGCATGGCTCCTAACGTTTGTCTGAATCCGAGCCGTTGAATAGCCAGGCGTTCTGTTCCAGATCCCGTTCTCGCGGTTTTTCTTGACGAACAAGGGTCGGATTCAGGACAAGCAGTGCCCGCTGACGCAGGACCGCATCACCAGCGTGGGCATCACCGCGGCCGGCGTGTCGGGCGCCTTCCAGCTCGAGATCGACTACATCGGCCTCGAGATGGACCCCGAGCACCACGAGCGGTTCGCCTACGAGATGTACAAGACGCCGGCGTACATCGCCGGTGTGTAGTCCGGGCGCAGCGCCCGAGGCAGTCTGTCGCCGGAGGTTGTTACGCAGAATTTGCCGAGCGGCCGGCCGCAGTGCCGCCGGTCGGATCATGACCTCGCCGCTGCTGCGTGTTCGTCTCCAGCTGCTGCTGGTTCTGCTGCGAGTCAGCTCTGGTAGGCGCTGTTGACCTCAGGGCAGCTTCGTCGGCAGTGGTTTGGCGACTCCAGGCGTCCTCCGCGCATGCGCAGTGTGTTGCCGCTGGCGGCTCCGGATGGCCGGTGGCATTGGGGCTGTTGGTCCGTGCAGGGGCCTGGTGACGGCTGGTTTACGCCGGCCCGGAGCCGGCGCCGCCCGCCCTGTCGAGGTCCTGTGTGTTTTGGACGTCGCCCGTGGTGGAGACATAGCAGAGAGACTGCTGGTACCACGTGAAGCTAGGTGTGTCAGAGGCCTGGTGGCCACTGTGTGGTATGAGTCTCGGCCATGCCCTCAGAGAATCATTAGAACCGACTCTGGATGTGCAGACCGTGATTGGAGATCTGTGCAGTGTTGCTGGAAATAACGAACGTGACAGGGCCGATTTGTTTTTGCCTCTGAACCAAACGGAACCGTGCTAGCGATTTCAGATTCTGCGGCATAAGACGGTCGATACGTTTGCGGGATAGTCGCAGTAGTGGCTAGGACAGCTTATCAAGTGCGGATTTGTCCCTGACCAGAACTACGCTTCTCTGCTGGGTATTGTGGATTCGCTACCTTTTGTCTATACGTGTGTGGTTCTTGCATGAGGATGATAGCGAACCTGTCTTAATCTTCTGCTCAAGGAAACTGGAGGCGCACTTCCATTTGTGATGTCTATCTGTGCCAACATTGTACTTCCTAGCACGAGACTGGCGACTTGGCCCAAATACGACACCTCGTGATACTGCCAAATACCTGGGGACACAGAACGTGCCGTCAGTATGCCAGTAATTGAAACTGAACCAGTCTGAGTTGGCTGACGCATCATCGTGCACTTATGAGGACTCGGACAGCTATCAGCAACAACAGCCTGGCAGGTGAGCCAGTGGGTCAGCTGTCTCCGGCGGAAGAACTTCTTATTTTAGTTTGCCAACTTTCGGAACGCGCTCATGGTTTATTAGAGCTGCATTTTGACAAATCAACCCGCCCGTGATACATGCCGCCATCAGCACCATCATCAAGAGTTTCGCCGAAATGACGGCGAACACAGTATTGCACACAGAAAGCTCACAGCATTCCCTCCCGTCTCACGTCTGCCAAGTTTTACGATATGGTGTGGTATTGAGAAATGCCTGAAGTAACAGTCGACGAGAGGATTACTCAGCACTGCACGTGCAAATGTGGACGCCATCTGGCGTTTCCGCAGGACACAGTGACGTCAAGAATCGATCTCTGTCGTAGCTGTGCCTGCAGGACTACTTCTCCGATCACTAGGTCTCAGTGGATTTAGCCCTGCGTCAGATACCATCTCCCTAACACTGCGCCGCTTAGCTACCCCGTGTCCTATCCACCACTTCGATGGCAGAACCACATAGTCTGCGGCTAGCGGCAGCTCCCTGTTCGCAGAGAGGGGTTGTGGTCGGAATTGGTTTTCCTCCCACTGATATTTGGCTAGCATTCTGTCCCCCTATGCATCTGAAGGCTGAGTTGCTAACAGTGACACCCAATGCTTCCGCGAAATCCGATTTGCTGGCCCCGAGTTCAACAGTTTTCCGAGGTCCCCACTGCTGTCCAGGCCCACCAGGCTGCCGAAGGCCGATTCGCCGCGATTCTGAACTCCTCAGGCGGGCTCCTGGTAGCCGATCCTTCCAGTTCTGGGGCCTGGCTGCTGGCGCCTGCAACTCCGCAGGTCGCTGGCGGCCTCAGCTCTACAGGTTGCTGACGACCGGGTTGTTGAAGTCGCCGCGGCCGACCTCGGCCACCATGCGGCTGACCTGGCCGGCGGTGCCCGGGGCGGTCATGACGCCGTAGCCGCCGTGGCCGTAGCAGTGGACCACCGTCACCCCTGTGTCGAGCCGCTCCTTCTCCAGACGGACTGGGTCCCGGTGGGGCCGGAGGCCTACCCATTCCTGCACCACCTGTGAACGGACCACGGCTGGTGCAGGCAGACATCTTACTGCGAGACTCCAGACGGGAGACATGTCACTTACAACTAGAACAAGTATCAGTGGTCAACAGTAGCACGTGAATTGCCTCTTGAGCAACTCGGTTTTACTGTTTGTCCTGATATCGTCCACTACGATCTGCAGGACCGTAACGCGCTAGTAACAGCTGATCTAGGATGGTGAACTTATCGACAGAGCTGCCGCGAGCTTAACATTCATTTGTCTTTACTAATGTGGGTTGCAATTCGGTGCGGAGTTTAGACTATGCTGACCTCTGCGCGCTTCAGACTCGGCACCAATTTGACGCATCTCTCCCAGATGGCTCTCGAGTCGTGCTCATTCACTTCCATCCGGCTGGAGCCGAAATCGCGACAGCCTCCCAGTGTCACGTGGTCCACCCCGGGAATGATGTAGGTGTCGTCTTCGGCGTAAAAGAAGGTCTTGATCCATGGTGCTTTAACCTGAGGGTGGAAGGGGTTGCATGCCCTCCAGCAGAGTTGTAACAAAATTCCTTTGTCCGGGCGTTATGTGGCTGTTGAACAAGCACGGGACTTGTATGGTGAGCGCGGGCGTCTGCTGTCCGTGGAAAATAAGAAGATGGACTCCCGATAATTTGATTTCAGGTTCAAACTTTTTGGGAGAAATGCGGCGTCTGCCCAGGACGCCATTTTGATGTACAAACATGGCCAAGTTGTTGCGGATTTGGCTTAAATGAGTTGAAACGACCACCAAAATGAAAAGCAGCTGATGAAACGGGGTTCCTTCAGAGAGGCAGCAATATAATTAGGCCTGGAATCATAGAATATCGTGGAAAGAAGAGAATTATCGTGATTAATATCTCACATTAGTCGTGAGAATGAGAATGAACGGAAATGTCACACTCCTCCAGAAAAATAAACGGAACAGAAGGGAGTCACGTACCTTGAAGACCTGCCCTCGTATCGGCACCAGTTTTTTGTCGCCAGTCAGTTTCTTGGCTCCGAGTCCCGTGCAGTTGATGACAATATCAAACCCCGTAACTTCTCGTAAATCTCTCACCTCCCTCGAGATCACTTCGCCACCAGCCTCCTTGAACCTGGACAGGAGTGCATCGTCACTGCCATCGGGTATCGATGTCAATCATTAGCATCAATACAGAATATTAGCACGGTTTCGAGGCCAATATGGGGGTGGAGCGTTCGTTGCCTATGCCGTACTTTGGGCTGTTGGTTGTGCGCGCAAATCACAGTGCCTGAATGCGGTCAACGCGGGCTTGTGCTCAGGGTGATGTTCAAACACGCAACGTAGCCAGGCCATTCTTTAAACCCTACTTCAAAAAGGCGCTGGCAAGACACCATTGACCGGGAAACGAACGACTGGGGCACGACACCAACGACTGGGAAAGTTTTCCACAGAAAAGAAACAAAGTTTGTTTCTTTTTTCTCGATTAGGATACCGGTTCCGAGGCTAAACGAGGACTTACCGTGCTTCCCTGAAAGGATGGCCATTCTTTCCGGTTGTCAAGCAGCTCATTGTTCCCAACATGTTCACTGCATTTTTTGGGAGGTGGGAGGAGATGCCAGATATAACTATTATTACGTGAACAAGCTGAACCGTCCTGTTAGTACACTGTGCCCCCGCGCGTAAGTCATGACTTACTACGTTAAGAAAAATCCCCACACACAGACTTGGCTCAGTCATCAAGCCTCCCTCCTCTTTCTGCCTCACGGGCCTCCAAACTAGCCGTGCAGGGCGGCCAAGCGCCCCCCCCCCCCGTGGACTCGACCGAGCCACGTGAAACCTCCCCGCTCTAACCTGCGCGTCAGCCAGCCGAGGTGGTAGGTGTCGTCGGTGATGAGGGTGGTGCAGAAGACGCCGTGCCGCCAGCCGCCCGGGCAGATGCCGAGCTCGCGCTCCGAGATGGTCCGGTAGTCGGGACAGAGCCGCTGCAGCCGGCCGTTGCTGACCCGCTCGGGCCCGCCGCGGGTGAAGAAGTAGCCGGAGAGCTCGCAGACGCCGGCGGCCGCCGCCTGGTCGGAGGCCAGCAGAGCGCGGTAGTGCTGCCACGACTCGGTCATGATGTCCCTGGAGCAAACAGGGTATGTGTCCCTGATGCTATGACTCGGCCATGTCCATGAAGCATTGCGGGTATAACTGATTTATATTCGGACATTATGAACGAATGCGTAGCAGCTAAGTGCCCTGACGTTTAAGCTCAGTGAACAATTGTGGGTGCTGACGATGAAGCCATAATTCCGCAGACAAAGTCCCGTGAAACGAGCGCATGCGGTCAAGCACCGCATCGGGCCTGCAGCAAAAACAGAAGTTCTCAACACAGCCAAGCTCTGAGCGCGTCCGCCCCACGTCAGACCAACGTCTCACTCGGCCATCTGGAGTGTCGCGGCGTTGAAGAAGCCCGGCCGGAACAGGCCAGCCGCGCCGATGCTGGTCGTCTCGTGACCTTGACCTGCGGCGATGATGGTGACCCGGGCGCCGGGGAAGTCCCGCTGGAGGCGGGTGGCCGCGTGCAGTCCGATCACGCCCGCGCCCAGCACGCAGATCCTCAGGGGTTCCGGCATGGCGGTCAGGTCCGCTGGTCTCTCCTGTGCTGGGGGCACACGGCTGTGGCCACTCGTAACCGAGCGTAGTCGGCATCTGTGCAAACATTCCGCTGGTATCGAAGGATAGTGTCGATGGTTTTCTGCGATGGCCGTCGATGACAGAGCATCAGGAACAGGGACGTAACTTTGTTTACCTTTGGTATGGAGTTTTCCATGCGAAAGATAATCATTGGTATTCCATACCAATATCTTGACCCTTTTATGTGCTTTCTTGATTTACGAAATAAACTAACGTAAATACGTTATCACTGCCCAATTTTAGATTTCAGAAAGAGAGAGAAAGCAAGAAAAAATTAAGCATCTCCGATGTCTTGTTTTCTTTAAAATGAATGAAAAATTGATGTCGGTCAAAACAACGTGCACTAAATCAAATGGGAATGTGTATCCCCCCCCATCAATCGCACAAAACGACACACGTGATCAGGAAGCTTCTGACAGCGAGAGCGCAAGCGCGAATCCAAAGTGATCGTCAAGCTGCTGACACAGCGTGCGAAAAAGTTAGATGGCAGAAAGTTGAATGGGGGGATGGTTACTCGTTTTTTTATATCCTAAAAAAATATTCCTTTGAATACAACGAATGGACGGCTGATTTATGAAAGCGCAGCTCTGGCTTTAGGCTGGAATTAACCTGTATGAGACTGGTCAGTTAAACACGAACTTTCCTGACACTATCACCACCCGGAACGGTCGGGCAGGCGCCAACTCATCCTCATCTCCCGCCAGCCATGGCAGTGGCGCCTCGGACGACGACTCGTGAAAACGTAAAACGGTCTGCTCGCTAATGCAATGAGGCTCACCGCGTACCATCGTTGGCATATCCCTGAAAGTTCTCCCCACCCCTGAAAGCTAGTGCATTGAAGTTCACCGCGTCACTTCATAGCAAACCCCCGAAAGTTTTTCTCACCCCTTAACCCTATTCCCGGCAGGGGGGGGGCGGAATCCGCCCCCATCGGGTTTTTTGCTTGCCAATTACAGGCCTTTTAACGCAGCTTCACGAAACTTGGTGACTTTTCCTAGCTATTCTTTCTACGTGCCGTGACAGAATTTCACAATTCTATTTTGCTCAGGGGCGGAGCCAGACAACGTTTTTGGGAGGCACCTCAGGCAATTTTTGGCCATGTTGAGGGTAAAATGAAAATGCCTGCCAAAAACAGAGTTTTAAGGCTAGAACTTAAAACTTTATATGGATGTATAGCTAAATAGTTGGGCAATGTGCGGATATAATTTTCTTTATCTTAGGTCATTTTACAAGGTCAGGTCAAGGTCAAAAGTCAAAATTTGTTTTTTTCACAATAATTTCGGTGCCGTTTTTTCAAATGCCAAACCCGGAATATATATGACGTAGAAGGGTGCCTTTCTACTTGTGTACCAAGTTTCAGCTTGATATCAGGTCGGGTCACGGAGCTATGACCTAAAATGTCAGTGCGCGTACCCTATATCGCAATAGTCGTAAAATGAAATTTTTGAAATAGAGTGAATTCAAATGATTAAAAACATTTACAGATAATATCAAATGCACACGAGATCATTCCAAGTGACCCCAAGGTCACTGGAGGTCATTTAAGGTCAAAGGTCACAAGTTGACCTGAGAAACGTGTGACCATGACAGTTCCCCCTTTTTCATGTCCCTGGCACCGCCTATGCTAACATTATACAAACATTGTAATGCGATTTGTACTTATTTAGTATAACATGACTATCAGAAGCCAAAAAAGGGTGTTTGCCTCTTTTGTTCATTCAGTTGTTAGAAAACTAATCCTCCTATTTTTGAAACCCTGTGAACGCCCATGAAATTTCTCAGAATTTCAGATTTGCGGACCCATGGCAAAAGCCCTATTTATATTCTATCGATTCATGCCAGTTTCATCGAAATCGGTCGATAAACAACGGAGTTATAAGAAGTCCAAAAGTACCCCCCATTTTGACATTTTTGCCCCCTGTATTCACAAATTTCAAAATTTTGAAAATTTCTTTTTATAAAAATGTAATTCACGTCACGGCAAATCGATTGCCGTTTGTTGCGATGAAATCGGACGAGTAGTTCTCGAGATCTCAGGGGGGCCGAATCCGCCCCCCCTGCCGGGAATCGGCCATACCGTCTAGCCCTCCGGGAATAGGGTTAAAGTAAGACAGCATACGACTTTTAAGTACCACGGATGGCAAAAATCTTAGTCACGCACCGATGGTGGGTAAAGAAGAGGAAGGGCGACCATTCGTTATTTCAGGCAAGCCAGGACGTGCGATGCTGCCAAAAAATTAAATTAATTGTAGGTAAGGAACTAGAAAGGCAGTGGCAGTTCAGTGGTGTAACCGTAATATATAATATATGGTGTATTACTATCCGGTCAGTCCAGCACACGGCCCCTACGTAGATATAACCGAATACTGCGCTTCGCGCGATCTAACTCTTTGTTGGACAGAAGTCCGATCACACCTCTTTATCCGCCTGCAGTCTCTGGTATCCTATACTGCGCCTTCGGCACAACATTACGCCCTATGAAAGCCCCTCCTCGCAGTCAATGGAAGGTGGCGGAATACCTTGTTAAGTTAATGTGGAAAGCACCGGTGCAGTCAAAGGGGGCCCGGGGGGAAGGGTCCCCTCCTTAGGCCCTCATTTTTGTGAAAACTAGTGCACATCGTCTTCCCAGCGGACGGTTTTCGTATTCTTTCAGTTCACACTGAACCAGGGCCTATTTTAACATGTTAACTGGGGGGGCAAATGCCCCCCCAGTCGGGCACTTTGCCCCCCCAGTCAAGATCCTTTGCCCATGCAAGGAAAAAAAACAGCCAGGTGTACTAGCGTACCCAGGAAGGTATTCCATAAAGCGCTGCGCTCGCAAAACAGCATGTTATCAACGAAGGATGTGTTGAATCACTGAATAATGTGGGAGCACACTTAGAAGCATCACTTTATAATACGTATTGCAGGAACACCTAGTGACCGCTGGCGAGCGTGTTTCGTAATTAGAGCGCCGGCACCCGATGCCGCGATTGTCTGGTGGGCGGACAAGGCGTTTCATTGCATCGTAAGCACGTTAAAAATGATGATACCCATCTTTGATGTGTTCAAGCGCAAGAAAACTGAAGGGCGAGCTGGTGCGCAGGGCGGTTTCGCTATGGTGAGATAAGGTTTATATGAATGCGGTAACAGTCCAACAGTGCTGTAGTCATCACCAATCATCCTGATCCGAAAACCTGCTAAAATCCCAGTACCTGATTGGTAGAACTTCATTGAACTAGGCGGTTAAACCCGAGTTTTACGCGAGGAAAACAGAAAATTAGTCAGGCATGTATTAAAACCGTCAATCTTGCTGCTCCTAGTGCATGGGTTTGAGCATCCCATGAGCATGCTTCATCTGCTTAACGAACATGGCATGGCCAAGACTGCAGATAATGACGAATGTTGATGATAGCTCATTGAGGCGGGCCTAAGGCGAATATTTCAATCTGAGGTGACTTTTTTATTTTGGGGCCGATAACCTGGAAATGGAGAAGTTTGTTCTGCCTGTGTTAGGACAGCTTTTACACTTCTGCGCAGTGTTGAAAAACATATGGCCAAAATTCGGCGAGAAAATGTATTTTGGGGATAGATTAGATTAACAGAAACTATCCCGGACAGGCAACCTACTGTCTCATTTAGGGAAGAATCGAAGCTGCCGCAACATCTCGCCAATATTCTGCCCATCTTTTGCAGACTATGACTTATATATTTGAAGTACCACGCCTTGCCATGCCACGGCAACCCACGGTGCCGGTCTGGCAATTTCCCGCACGTTCTTAGACGTCAGGATATTTAAGGACCACCTGCGTCAATGCAGAAAGTACCTTTTATAACGGAAGTCTGTGCCACTATGGCTGCACCACGAGAAAAAAGACGAATTTTGGTTGACCGGTGCTCAGAACTGCCTTCGCGGGGAGAAGTGCTGCAGCAATATTTTCAGTCCCACCGTGTGGATAGGCTTACCCAGAGGTAGGTCAAAACACAGATCGTCCGCGAAATGATGAAGGTGTGGAACAAAGCCCGTATTCTCACTGCATCGGAATGGAACGTGATAAAGAAGCTCAACAGGAAGCTTGACCAGTACCAAAGGCAAATTCTGGAGGTTCAGCCCGGAAATTGACAAGAAGAATGGATTTCGGGACAACCTTAACCCTATTCCCGGAGGGCTAGACGGTATGGCCGATTCCCGGCAGGGGGGGCGGATTCGGCCCCCCCCCTGAGATCTCGAGAACTACTTATCCGATTTCATCGCAACAAACGGCAATCGATTTGCCGTCACGTGAACTACATTTTGATAGAAATAAATTTTCAAAATTTTGAAATTTGTGGATACAGGGGGGCAAAAATGTCAAAATGGGGGGGGTACTTTTTGACTTCTTATAACTCCGTTGTTTATGAACCGATTTCGATGAAACTAGCATCAATCGAGAGATTATGGATAGGGCTTTTACCATGGGTATGCAAATTTGAATTTTTGAGAAAATTCATGGGCGTTCACAGGGTTTCAAAAATAGGGGGATTAGTTTTTCAATAACGGAATGAACAAAAGAGGCCAAAACACTTTTTTAGCTTCTGCTAGTCATGTTATGCTAAAGAAGTACAAATCGCATTACAATGTTTGTATAACGTTAGCATAGGCGGTGCCAGGGACATAAAAAAGGGGGAACTGTCATGGTCACACGTTTCTCAGATCAACTTGTGACCTTTGACCTTAAATGACCTCCAGTGACCTTGGGTCACCTGGAATGATGTCGTGTGCATTAAATATTATCTGTAAACGTTTTTAATCGATTAAATTCACTCTATTCCAAAAAATTCATTTTTTGGCTTTTGCGATATAGGGTACGTGCACTGACATTTTAGGTCATAGCTCCGTGACCTGACCTGATATCAAGCTGAAACTTGGTACACAAGTAGACGGCATCTTTCTACGTCATATATATTCCGGGTTTGGCATTTGAAAAAACGGCGCCGAAATTATTGCGAAAAAACAAATTTTGACTTTTGACCTTGACCTGACCTTGTAAAGTGACCTCAAATAAACAACATTACATATGCACATTTCCCAACTATTTAGCTATACGTTCATATAAAGTTTTAAGTTCTATCTTAAAAACTCTGTTTTTGGCAGACATTTTCCTGTTACCCTCAACATGGCCAAAAATGACCTGAGGTGCCTCCCAAAAACGTTGCCTGGCTCCGCCCCTGAGCAAAATAGAATTTCGAAATTTTGTCACGGCGCGTAGAAGGAATAGCTAGGAAAAGTCACCAAGTTTCGTGAAGCTGCGTCAAAAAGCCTGGAATTGGCAAGCAAAAAACCCGAGGGGGGGCGGATTCCGCCCCCCCTGCCGGGAATAGGGTTAACAATCTTTTTGACCTTGCCCTTGTCGTCACCAGTAAGATCATCAAAACCAAGAGGATAAAGACATTCTCTGGGCCCAAAGGGATCCAGGTCGCCGAGGCGTCATGGTAGTATATGATAAGTTCCTTTCTGAGAAGGAGGAGCGAGCTCTTCAACGACAACAGTAGGCCGAAGCTTTAAAGGGCCCGCTGTTAGATTAAACAGCAGACCGAGCATGAGGCAACTGCCCAGCTGGAATACTCACCTACCGGCAACACATAATTGACAGATCAGGATGACCCGCAGCCCTTGGCCATGCCTTCGAAGCGGCCCTGCAGGAGAGCCAAAAACATCGCCACTCCTGGTCAGGGAGCAGCCCTCGATCGGACCAAGCTCAATGATCGCTCTGCAATTCACCTCCTATCGGCGACGGCTTCGGTCCTCGGCCACGACTCCTCTGAACCGGCGATCACAGAAGCTCGGGCAGGCGCGCACGTAGATCGCAGAGGAAAACCATTGCGGACGGAATCTAGCATTCTTTCTTCGCGTCACCCAACCTGGTGGTCCACTGGGACGGCAAACTGTTACTGATGATGGAAAGGATAAGGTGGATCGACTCTGTCATTGTAGCCGGTCCAAGAAGTGCCGCCAAGCTCTTCGGTGTTTGGAAGTTGCAAGTAGAGCCGGAGCAACGCCAGCCGACGTTGTCGCGCTTTGTCTGGAAGACTGGGAGGTTTCGGACAACGTCGTCGGCATGAGCTTCGACACCACCTCCAGCAATACTGGACAAGTTGTGGGAGCAAACACGCTTCTTCATCAGAAGCTTGAGTGACGGCCTTTTCACTTTGCTTGTCATCATATCGTCGATCTGGTGGCAGAGGCGGCTTTCTCCACGCGCTTCGGTCCGTCCTCGGGACCGCGATCTCCTTGTTCAAGAGCTTCAAAAAGAGATGGAGACTCATTGATTGGAACAAGTTTGAACCTATGGTGTATGAAGACCTGGAGCCAGCAGTGGCCGAGACTATGTTGTATGAGTTTTTCCCTTCCAATGATCGTTTCGTCGCCTTCTGCCGTGAGAAGCTCGCCGAAATCCAGCCTAGCGATGATCATCGTTGGTTCTTTGAGGTCTCGATTATCCCCTTTGGTCAAGAGCCTCCACGGCGAATCAAGTTCCCCAGCCGGATGCTCTCCAACGGGTCAGATAGATGGTTCCATCGCGCCAGATGGATGGGGCGCAAAATCTGCGGGATCAAGATCTTCTGGCTTTGCTTTCAGTTCTCCGTGACTCTCAGTGAATTGGGAGCACTCAAGCGCTTCGTCTCTTTCATGGTTGTTTTGCACGTCAGTGCATGGTTCTGTTCTTCATCGGCGGTCAGCGCTTCCGTGCACGACCTGGCCGTTCTGCCAAGCCTGATGTGAATGCTGAAATTTCGAAGGGGATCTCCAAGGAGTTTGCCGATCACCTATTATCCATTATGACATTATAGTCGACATATGATTTATTATAACAATCACCTATTATGGTGCCCCAGCGAAGAACTGGCTGGTGTGTCGTTCTTCGACGAGGGCGTGCCGTGTGAGATGAAGACGAGGATGATCGCGGCACTCCAGGAACAGGGATCGGAGAGTTCTCCCAGCGAGCGCAGGTGGATCTCGCAGAAAAGGAGGTTCTCGTCCCAGGAAGATCATCGTCGACTTCACTGCCGCAAAGTCGGTGGGAAACCTGAAAGCCTACGGCATCAACATGGACTTCCTTGCCGCCAATCCCGCTGATTGGGAGACAGCACCTGGCTTCACGAACGCTAAGGAAGTCCTGTGCGGGATCGCGGTAGTTAGCGACTTCGCCGAACGAGCTGTGACTCTTATCCAAGTAGACAACAAGGTACTGACGAAGGATGAGGGGCAAAAGCAGTACCTGCTGCAAGTCGTCGAATAGCATCGTCGCCAGAACCCCGAGACCACTAAGAGGACTGAAGTATCATTCCCACCTAAGCCACACTGCTGCCGACAGGGCCAGTGACCAATGACCTGAGACAGAATGCGAAGTGTCTTTCGATCCAGTGTGTCAAAAGGAGTACTATGATGTGCATTTTATGCATATCGTGCGCTTCTTTTAAAAAACTAAAGCACAAAACACGTTTGGGGGCATTTCAGACACCCCTGAGCGAATCTCCCAGGGATCACAAGTCCAGGGAGAATGAATTCTTGCTGGGGATAAATGAAATGGTGTCCTTTGAATTTAATGGGCTCGGAATGCACAAAAGCCAGCGCGAATTTCATCGAAATAAAATAAAATCCAGCACAAACGATATACAGTCTCCGTGTGAAAGTGCTAAGAGTGCTGGACCAAGGCCATATTTTGCACACATGGTTTCCTCCAAAAGACATATCAGTTAATGACAGAGCGCTGTGGAAGTGTTCATTGTAATTCGCCCTTTTATATATATATATATATGTCTTCCTTAGGAAAGCATCTAGATATATATATATATATATATATATATATGAAGTGGACAAAATTCAATAAGAAGAACACAAATGCCGGGGGGGGTGGTCTCAACCAATGCGTCTTGTTCGCAGAATTGCCCCCGCAGTCATTTTTCCTTAAAATAGGCCCTGCACTGAACTTCCCCCCCAAGAAAATCCTGGCTGCGCCCCGGGTGGAAAGCGAGTCTACAACTGCTATAGTTTCATGGCCACTATCCGGGGCGCAACTGTCGCAGGCAATGAACAATTATGAGTTGACGTCTGGCTTACCAAACGTTAGCCGCCTGAGTTTTCACCTCTGAGAACGTATGTTATAAAGAGCCCGGTTTTCACCTCTGATGGACAAATCTAGACAGGCATGAGCATACAAACGCTACAATTCTTCGCAACGTTTTGTGTCAGAGCAAACATCCAGATGACATTATTCCGCACGTATATCACAAAATTCGCCATCGTTACACAATACGCGTAATAACGAATCAGTTGCAGAAAACCCATCAGCTGTCTACTCGGAAAGTCAAAACTACGCTCACCTCGGCGGAGCCCGGCAAAGTTTCTGCTATCGCCAGCAGCGTCGAATTCCCGCACAGCGAAACCATCAGCGGTACGTACCTCTCTCGACTCCACCCCGACGCCGGCTCCACGACGAGGCTCGCTTGACGATACGGCGCCACAGCGCGTGGAGCCTGCTCAGCGATTCTGTCCCCCGGGGCCGCTTGGCGCAGCGGCGCTGTTTACAGCCGGCGACCTGCGCCGTAGAGGCGGCGGCGGCCGGGCCGGCCGGTCCGCTCGAGAGCGGGCAGAGCAGAGCAGAGGCGGCGATCGATGCTGATCCAGCGGCGGCGGCGGCCCGTCTCCACGCAGCGCGGCGGACAGTTCGGGTCCTCTCAGCACCGAGCCACGGTCCGGGCACAAGACCGACGGCCAGGAGGTGCACCGCCGCCCACACGACTCCCGCGTTAATATTCACGTCAGGGTGACGTCATGAGAACGTCACGGCCGCGCTCCGCGCCGTTTGTCGCGGGAGTCAGACCTTAGCGTAGGTCCCCCTGCGCTGTTCAGTCACGGGCGCCCGTCCGACCGACGCCTCTGCTTCGTGGCGCGCTCAGCTGCCAGCGACTCGCGATCTGTTGCCGGCCGGCAGTCACGTGGTCACATGTGGAACTTGGGCCAGCTGCCAGACTTGGGGCTCGAAGCCGAAACGACATGGCTCGAGCTCCATTGTGCCAGGAGAGCAGTCTCGCCGTCCGATGGCTGTGAGCGATCACTGCGGTAATGATTCACTTGTTCAGGGTGTCATTAAACTCTACAGATTTGTGCTCAGTCATGGCCAGGACGTTGATAAACTGTAGAGGCCTGCGCATAATAACGGAGAGAGTGGAAGGACATAGCTACCTGTAGACGGTCATGAGTTCAGTACGCAGTACCGAGCTCCTGTATGTTTCGTTCGAGTCACTGTTCCTTTGAAAACGGACAGACAAGGCCTTCCACTCCCGGTTACTTAAACAACAAACTGTGCCGCGAATCGCGTAAGTTTATTCATCTTAATGACGTAAGCTCGACATCAACAAGAAGGGATGCACTTTTTGCTTGATGTAGAGATCATATGGCTTCTTTGTGGCACGCACGGTTCGTCAGGCGAGAACTGCGTTAGTCCAGTGTCCACAATTGACAAATGGTCAGTTCTGTCGACAGAATGTCGCTTATTCGAACATTCGAAATGCTTCCTCGTCCACTCTGCCTGGCTGCCTGACGTTCAAACACCACTGTCATTTAAATAGTTGTATTGTTGCGGGACGTCATCTTTACATCAACAATCTACACGTGTCACCGCGTTTCTGTAACAAGTAACATGACGCAGGGTCTCATGTGGGATGTCCTTGTCCGCAATTCGGCCGGCACTCCCGCGCCCACTCGCTGACTCCCGCTCACTCCCGCACGCACTCGCACCCCTGCCATCTCAATATATATGCATATATTTACTATGTGTGTGTGTGTGTATCCGCCTGTCACTCCGTGCGCGCGCGTGGACCTATGTACAGCATATACCAACAATCCAAACTCGGCCGGAGGAATCAGTTCCCGCTCCGACCCCGGCTGCCGCACGCCGCCCAGGCGGAAGCGCACGCGTCTCCGCATTGCGCCGTCGTCGGCAGCGCTCGCGCCGGGCCCGGCCGCGCCGCCCGCCGCCCGGCTCCCGTTCAGTCCGCAGCCGCCGCCTCGGGCGCCCCGGCCCGGCCGCCGACCGCCGGAAGCGCGCCGCTTCCGGCGGCGCCGCGCGGCCGGCCGGCGCCCGGAGCCCACCGGTCACAGCCTGGCTCGCCGCGGCCGCGGGCCGGCCGGCAGCGTCAGGAAGATCTCAGCTTTGGTTTGGTTCTATGCGGCGATAAATAGTCGATAAGTTAGGCGGCGGCCGGGGGACCGCCGGCCGCACCCGGCCCCGGAAACCGCCCACCCTGGCCCGCGCCCCGCCGCGCCGCGCCGTGAGATTTGTCAAAACTGAAAAGACTCGCCTGGGCCGACACGGCCCGCCCGCGGCACCACGGCCGCCCCCTCTGTTGGCATTGTATGGCAACATTCAAAACAACATCACAACGCAATACTGGGCCCAATAAAAGCTGCCGTCGCACCCACGATAGAGCGCATCTAAGATGCCGCTGACAGATAAAGCTTAGAGAAAGTGTTCATTTTCCTCGTAAAAAAGGACGTCGCCCGACCCAGACCAGCTCTGCCCGCCACCACTCGGTCTCTCGTCCTCCGCACGACTCCGGGCGGGCGGACGGACGCCGCGGCCGCGCCCCGCCCGGCCCCATGCAACTCCGAGCGGCGCGCGGCGCCCGGCGGCGGCGGCCCGGCGCTCGGCGGCGCCGCCGCGGCCGCGGCGGGCGGCGCAGCGCTAAAACGGCCCGCCCGTGGCCCGACTCCGCCTGTGCGCGTCACTCGCGCGGCGCGCAGGGTGCGGCCCACCCTCCGGCGCGCAGTCCTTCGGACCAGTCAGGTACTCGCGCGTCGACGCACGACTCCGCGGCCGGAGCGCGTCGAGACGAACTCGGCGACGCAGGCGTCCCGGGCGACGCTGCCGTCGGCCGGTCAAAAGGGCGCCACCGGCACGGTCCGTCGGCCGGCGGCGTCGGCGTGGCGCGTTACAGGCGGTGCCACCGTCAGCCGGTCGCCTCCACCGACTGCGACGTGGCGTTCTCCTGGAACCGAGCGGAGGGAGGCGTCAAACGCCCGCGACGTCCCGCTCAGCCAAGGTCGTCCGGTTCTCTTCCGAGAAATGGTTTCACCGCTGCTGACACACCGTTTCGGAGAAACCGAGGGGCGCCGGCAAACGGTACTGTCCTTGCATGACGCTCTCTTGGGGTTTTCAATCTTTTCTGTACGTTGCAACAGCTACCTAGTGTGAATTACTGTGTTCGAAATGCATGTGGAAGCAATTCGCTAACGCTACGAAACTACTTGCGCCACACGCCGGAAGGTGAACTCACCTGCGCGACGTTCTGCATCAGCCGCTGTCGAACCTCGCGAATCTTCAAAACCAGCATCTGCTTGTTGGGAAACAGGTTGGCGTGGTTGTTTTGAAAGGTGGCAATAGCCTGACCTGGAGACGAAATGAAAGCTGCGTTAGTTATCCAGCCCCGAATGCAGCAACCATAATATACCCAGAGACAGTTTGAAATAAAAGCCTTGTGCCGATCTAGCGACTGTCGCCATCATTTTCTTATGGCTTTCGGGATGTGTCAAAACTTCTCGGACTTTGAACAGCACCATCCGAAATGCAGCTTGGACCACTCTCGTTCACACATAACGTAAACAGAAATTTGGAATGGACGTGTCAAGTAGCTTCTCGCCATGTACCGTCACACCAATAGTGTCATAAAAACAGCATAATGTACAAACAATACACAACGTAATGGCATCGAAGAAACACTTCGAAAGGTTTCCGCACCAGCTAGCTGAAGGTCACCACGGCTTCGCCATTCTGGGAACGTTCCGCTGGCTCCATCACCCCTCCAACATCACCTGCTCACGGCCCGTCCCTCCCGCCCCCTCACCCCTCCACCATCACCTGCTCACGGCCCGTCCCTCCCGCCCCCTCACCCCTCCACCATCACCTCCTCACGGCCCGTCCCTCCCGCCCCCTCACCCCTCCACCATCACCTCCTCACGGCCCGTCCCTCCCGCCCCCTCACCCCTCCACCATCACCTCTCACGGCCCGTCCCTCCCGCCCCTCACCCCTCCACCATCACCTGCTCCGGCCCTCCCTCCCCCCCCCCCCCCCCCCCATCACCTGCTCACGGCCCGTCCCTCCCGCCCCCTCACCCCTCCACCATCACCTCTCACGGCCCGTCCCTCCCGCCCCCTCACCCCTCCACCATCACCTGCTCACGGCCCGTCCCTCCCGCCCCCTCACCCCTCACCATCACCTGTCACGGCCCGTCCCTCCCGCCCCCTCACCCCTCCACCATCACCTGTCACGGCCCGTCCCTCCCGCCCCCTCACCCCTCCACCATCACCTGCTCACGGCCCGTCCCTCCCGCCCCCCTCACCCCTCCACCATCACCTCCTCACGGCCCGTCCCTCCCGCCCCCTCACCCCTCCACCATCACCTCCTCACGGCCCGTCCCTCCCGCCCCCTCACCCCTCCAACATCACCTCCTCACGGCCCGTCCCTCCAGCTCTCTCATCCTCCTCTCAGCATCTTCTCACTGCCAGTCCTTCCAGCCCCCCTCACCCCTCCACCATCACCTGCTCACGGCCCGTCCCTCCCGCCCCCTCACCCCTCCAACATCACCTCCTCACGGCCCGTCCCTCCAGCTCTCTCATCCTCCTCTCAGCATCTTCTCACTGCCAGTCCTTCCAGCCCCCCTCACCCCTCCAACATCACCTCCTCACGGCCCGTCCCTCCAGCTCTCTCATCCTTCTCTCAGCATCTTCTCACTGCCAGTCCTTCCAGCCCCCTCACCCCTCCAACATCACCTCCTCACGGCCCGTCCCTCCAGCTCTCTCATCCTCCTCTCAGCATCTTCTCACTGCCAGTCCTTCCAGCCCCCTCACCCCTCCACCATCACCTCCTCACGGCCCGTCCCTCCAGCTCTCTCATCCTCCTCTCAGCATCTTCTCACTGCCAGTCCTTCCCACTCCGTCACCTCTCTATTGCCTCCTCCTAACTGCCAGTCCCCCGGCAATCTCACCCTTCCCTTCTTCGACGTCTCCTCACTGTCAGTCTTTCCAGCTCCCTCACCCCTCCACCATCACCTCCTCTCCGCCAGTCCCTCCCGCCCTCATCCCTCCCTCGACGCTTCCTCACCGCCAGTCCCCGGCTCCCTCACCTTCCCTCCTCATCCCTCCCCGTCCGCGGCGCCGGCGGGCGCTGGTTCGCGCGGCCACTCACTGGAAGGGTAGAAGCCGCCCTGCTCCTGGAACAGCTGCAGCACCAGGCTGCGCCGCTGATCCAGAATACGCCGCAGTGAGCCCGACTTCTCGCTGCCGGGCGTGCGCGGCGTGCGCGGCGACCGGCCCGCCGCCGACGGCGAGAACTCGCCCGACTCGCTCAGCTCTGTCGGCCGCGCGGGGGAGGCGTCACGAAGCGGCGTCACGGAACGGCGTTACGGGCCAGTAACGGTGACAAGCGAAGACACAATCTCGCGACAAAACTGATCTTTAAGTCCGGGTAGGTCAGGTTTAAAAGTGACGTTTTCTGTCGCGTTCTTGTCACCGCCGCGTTTATCCATTCAAGAGCTGCAGCGGCGTCAGGTCTCACGAAATCCGAGCAAGCGACCGCATGACGTCATCAGAGCACACAGGTTCAGTTACACACAACGTAGTGCAGGGCTGTGGCCTCGCGCCCATTATTACGATACACACACAACCGCGGTAGTGCCTCTCAGCCATGACCAACGGCGGGCGACGTCTGACTAACGGCAGGCGACGTTTAACCCGACTTCACGGACACGCCGGACTCACCACCGGAGCACCTTACCCGAAGCCACAATCCGCGACCCCACGTCACTGACTCGCTCCGATCCGGACCACAGACGGCTCAGCCGCACCTGCCACTGAGCCGCGGCTCGCCAACTACCGGCCAACTCGGCCCGGCGGCGCGGTCACTGACCTTTGATCTTCTCGGTGCAGAAGTCGGGCCCGAAGAAGCGGCTGCCCTGCAGGCTGGCTGAGAGCGGCGTGTTGGTGCCGCGCGGCGTGCCGCCCACGCCGGGCGTGTCCACCTCCGAGCCGCTCTCCTCGGCACCTGCCGGCCACCGGCCTGCCGTCAGCGTCACCATCACAGCTGCCTCCGATACCATCACCGTCAGGAGCATCATCACACCTGTCTCCGATACTGTTGTCACCCATCAAATGTCTCTGATACCATTACCATTAGCGTCATCATCACGTCTCCGACACCACTATCATCAGCGTCATCATCACATCTGTCTCCGAAACTATTATCACCAGCGTTATCATCACGTCTGTCTCTGATACCATTATCATTACATCATGTCCGATTAACATGGCGTTAAAATACTGCAATATATGATGGATGCAGGACTGATGCTGGGCCTCGAAACGTACTGCGGGGAGACATAATCACAACTCAAGGACGAGAAAGAACACAGGCGCCAGATCACACGAGGTACAAGAACACCGAGGACGCTGCCCTCATATCTACCCCCAGCGGGTGAGGGCTGCCACCATCAAACACGGCACTGGTGGGCCAGGATCACCGCCACCAAACCGGACACTGGCTGGTCCTAACAGGGTCACGGGCGCGACTGAGATGTCACAGGATCATCAGAGGGAGTGACGGCCCGAAGAGCAGTGTTGAATTTCGTGCGCCACATTCATGAAGTCTCAGAAAGAACAACACGCAATAAAAACTGTTCCCCTTCGTGAAAACTCATAACGACAGAGGTAGCAAATGCCATCCTAAGTCCGTCTGACAGCGTGGCATCTGTCCGTCCAGCACATTCCACTGACAAGATGTCCCGCCAAGCAGGGTGCCAAGGCACGCCTGTCTGGTGAATTTACCGCCGTCGGCCTGCCATTCCTCTGTAACCCTGACACGTAATCTGTGCATCGGTACGGACGTAATCTGCACCGATGTGCCTGTGTGTCAAATCTGTCAGGCCCCGTCAGCTGGCTGTCATCTCTGGGGGACTTACGTCTCCGACCGCTGCGCCCGCGTGTCACATGTCAGTCCCAGTCATCCGACTGTCACCTCTGGAGGCGGGAGGGGGGGGGGACTGCCTGCGCCGCTGCGCCTGTGTGTCACACCCGTCAGTCCCATCATCCGTGACCTCTGGGGGACTTACGTCTGCGCCGCTGCGCCTGTGTGTCACACCCGTCAGTCCCATCATCCGTGACCTCTGGGGACTTACGTCTGCGCCGCTGCGGCTGCGTGACGCGCGGGCTGAGAGCCGACGGGGACGGAATCTCGCCGGGCCGGAACTGAGGCAGCCGGGTGAACTTCTCCGAGAAGTTCACCTGCTCCAGCACCCTGCAGCAGCCGCCCGACCGGTCCGATTACCACGGCAAGCACGTCCGGACCGACGCCGCCGCGACAAGCCGCCCGATATGCCACGACGCCATGCCATTTTCCCGCCACACCGGCACGGGCATTTTTAATGCTGGCGCCGGTCATGCACGCTGAGAAGCTAACAGAGAAGGCACGCAACGGTACCGCAACGAAACGCGTCATACCCTCGTATCCCCCCCCCCTCCCGCGAACCAAACCGCTTCACACCCCCCGTCGCCCCGCTCACTTGTCCATGTCGTCCGGACTCCGCTTGGCGGCGGAGGCGGCGGCGGAGGCCGGAGCGGCGGCCGGGGCGGTGCCGGCCGGCCGCCGGCCGCCGGCCGCCTGCTCGGCCGGCGGAGAGCCGGCCCGCTCGGCCGCCTCGCCGGCGCTGCCGCTCGAGTGTAGCCGGCGCTGGAGCGGCGCCTGGCCCAGCTGGGCCGGCGTCGGCGCCAGCACGAACGTGGCGCCGCTGGCCGGCGGCTCCGGCGCCGGCATCCGCTCCTGCCGGCGGGCAGGGCAGAGTCAGGGCCGAGTGAGTAAGGAGTCAGGGCAGTCCGGGCAGAAAGAGGACGGAGTCAGGCCGGGGTCAGGGCAGAGCCAGGGCCGAATAAGGAAGGAGTGAGGGCAGAGTCGGAGACTGGTCGTCGGCAGAACAAGTGACGACAGGCTATACGTAGCGACAGGATGGGACGAGAGTCACAGGGGCGTTACTTTCAAGAGTGTCAGAGGGACCCGACAGCATGAGACAGCGACGATGTGGACCGGAAACGCGGGTTTGCAAGAGGAGTCACATGGGGAGGATGTCTGAATGATGGCGGGGCGTAATGCCCCCCCCCCCTCCATGACACGCTTACATAACAACGTCTTACTCCTTAATACGCATGAAAACTGTCTACGTGTCTCTTACACAAGAATCACGGCACATATGAACTCTAAAATGAATCTGATGGCAACTAATGGGGATTGTTTTTAGAGTTTTAGGCCGGACATCAATGAACAATATTTGTCACACTGCGATAAACGCTGGGCGTCCCGGCAGACTAATTCCAGCTGAAGCACCTAACTACCACAAAGCCACACAGCATTCACTACTGAACATGGCTTTCCAACAGTGCCCCAGGCCGGGGAGGAGATCGGAGCAGCGCTCGCCAGCTGACCCGGTCATCGGGCCGCCCTCAGTCGTACCTGGTCGGACGCCAGCTGCGCCGCCTCGGCCGCCGCCAGGCTCCCTGAGTGCGCCGCAGCGCCCGCCTCCGACGGTGGCGCCGCCGACGCCGCGTGGCCGCTGCTGCAAACAGGACGGTGACGTCACACGTTGTCGGCGCGGCCCAATCGGAGCGCGCACTGCACGCCCACGTCAACCGGCGCCCGTCATAAACAGGCCCGAGCGCACGCCCGACTCGCCATTCCAAACCGATGAGGCCATTGACAGCTCCGTCTGCAGTCTGCAGGGGCCCGGAGCACACCGGCCCCAGTCGCGGCCCTTACCGGACGTGGCGCGAGGGGCCGGCACCCGACGGCCGGCTCGGCGTCACAGACGGCGACGTCAGCGCCGACGACGTCACCAGGCAGATGGCGCCCGGGGTGGTCACCTGCGCGCCGGAGGCCGCCTTGGACGAGACGGCGGCTGAGGCTGTGGGCAGGACGGCGGTGAGGTGACGTAGACCGCGGGCCGACCGCGGTCGATTTCACTCGGTAAAGCGACAACCATAAAAGGCGCGGGCACACCAGGCCGAGCTGTTGGCCTACTTTGTAAGCACGGAACAAAGCCAGTCAGATGATGTACGTGACATATGCATGTTAAAGACCACTATGATCGTTACTTAGACCAGATGACTGTTCGTTGCATGGGCCAAACACAACAAGCATGTTCTAGTTAACGACGGAACGAAGAAAACATCCTACGATGAACAATAGAGCGCACAGGAATCAAAATGACAAAAGCAAGCGGAAAAGTTCAACTGAAGAAAACGTAAACGGATGCGGCAGCAACCAACAGCGGAATAACTGAAACAAAGACAAGCATAACAAAACCAGCACCAAAAAGAGGAGAAAGCTAGGTGAGTGAGTTCTTCAGAGAGCCAAGCGGCCGCCGATACGAGAGCTACTCACAGGCGAGGTTCAGGTGCAGGCCGTTGCCGGAGAGCAGCACGTTCTGCAGCTTGCCGTCCAGCGTCTGGAGGGCCACCGAGGAGACCAGGTACTGTACCTGCTGGCCGCTGTTCTTGGCGCCCGACGTCAGGATCGTCTGCGGACAGAGCGCCCTCGTCACCGCCGCGGACACTGGCGACGCCCACGGCGCGGACAGGCGATGGCAGCTGTCCGCTGTCCGCTGTCCGCAGACGCCGGGCACCGAAACCACGCGGGCCCGACCTTGGCTGAGCTCAACGCTGTCACCGCGGGGACGGAGAGGGCGGACAGCCCTGAAGGTGCTCACGATCCGGGCGTGGACGGCGCGCGGAAGGCGGGGAACCGGCGCGCAAATCGCGCGTCACGCCGACGGAAACTCGCCGGGGTCCGACGGCACGACCTGGCGGGGGAGGGGGCGGCCGCCTGTCCGTGCCTGCACTGACCTGAGGCCCCGGCTGCGAGGCCAGGATCACCTGGCCGGCGCCGGACGCGCCGGGCGCGGCCGCCGTCTTCAGCACCAGGTTGGTGAGGAGCGCGCCGCCGGCGGCGCCGGCTGCCGGCGCCGCGCCCAGCCGCGGCACCGTGTTTAGGATGGCGTAGCGCGTCGGCGCCGGCTTGGCGGCGTCGCGCGCACCCGGGCTGGCCGGCCGCGGGCCCGGCGACATCGACTTGAACGCGCCGCCGGTCGGCTGGAAGCCGGAGGGCGCTCCCGCGCGCGGCGGGCCCGGGCTGTACGGCGGCACCTCGCCGCCGGCCGACGGCCGCGCCTTGATGGGCTTGGGCCGGACGGCGGCGGCCGGCGCAGCCGCCGGCCGGCCCTCGGCGTCGCTCTCGTCCGTGTCGGCCACGTTCTCCTTGCAAAAGAGGTCGATGTCGGTCGCCTCCTCGCAGATGGTCATGCGCTCCTCGTCCGACTCGGCCGCCAGCGAGTCGAGCCGGCGCCGCTCGTCCGTCGACCCGCGCCGCGCGGCCGCCGGCGCCGGCGCCGCGGCCGCCGCGGGCGCCGGCGCAGCGCCGCTGCCGGCCGGCGAAGCCTCTGCCTTCAGCGAGCTGCTGGACGACTTGCGCCGGTCCTTGCTGCACCACTTCCACTCCGGGTGTGCCCTGAAGTGGGCTTCCTTCACCTGGTGAGAGACATAGCGATGACGTTAAATGGCGACGACAAGGACCAACAATGAAGACGAGAAGGCAAATTTGGCACCAGACACAGAAAGGACACTGAAGACGTCAGGAGAAATATGAATCAATTGTGAGCGGCAAACTTTACCAGCTGAAGTCATACGAAATGTTGACGGCGGCACGTCATCCAAAGGTCAGGTCTGCTGTGCACCTAATGACCCTGGCTCCAAGCAACCTAACAGCCGTGGTGCCAAACAAAACCAAAATTTTCCATTCGTTTCGTGCATTACATACACAGCAGCCATACCTGATGTGCTAGTTCCTGGTATTTTTGTTTCTCCTCCGGTTTGAGAGCATACCACCACTCGCCCAGAATCTTGCTAACTGTACGGTTATCCTGGTTGGGGTGCGACTTGTGCACTAAAGCCCGGTGCCTCTTCGAGAAGATCATGAAAGCGTTCATCGGACGGCGAATTACTTGTTTCCCCTGTTAAAAAGGACAAGAAGATTATCCGGGAGAGACGAGGACCGCAAGAATGACAGAAATAGCTGAAGACGGTCTCGCATTAGTGTCTGAACACGTCGTCCAAACTAGGCCTATAGCAAATCTACGTCGTGCCACCGGGCCATGCACGAGCAGGCAGGCAGTGCGGATAGTCTCGCTAAACAGTACTCCTCTTACACGCCCAATCGCTGAATAAACAAATACAGACATCATGAGCATACCACTGTACACCCACACACCAGCTGCCCAGCAATCCAACGCGATGCAGCCAAATCCCCCGAACCGACGCGCATACCGATTTGGACGTCTTCCCCTCCTCCTTGCTGGTGGAGCCGAGGCTGGCCGTGCGCGGCGTCTTCTCCACAGGTGTGGACGGCTCGGCGTCGCTGGCGAACACATCATCGTCGTCGTCCACCTCGTGGGCCTCGGGCTCCTCCTGAGAGGCGGGGGGGGGGGCGTCGGTCACGCTGTCAGGTCACGAAGCGGCCGAGGCCGCACGCGGCGGCCGTCCGCGGGGCACGGCCGGGCGGCGTCACGACACTCGTGACCGCCGCAAGCGTGACAGGCTTTCTTACGCGACGCCGGTAACAAACAGCAACAGCCAGCATGAATGTCGTCCTTAACAAAGGTCGGTCTGAGTCCGCACCACCCGACAGGAAAAAACTGGCAGCCAGTTTTCATGCCGGCCACAGTGGCACGCCACGCCCAACGACAGACGAACCCGCCACCTGCTAACTTCAGAAGGACGGTCATCACGTCACCCCGTCCCCCGCCGCCCCCCCCCCCCCGCTGAGCGTGCCTCCTGCTCAGCAGGAGACCGGGTCCGGAAGGCTTCGAATAACCAGCCCCGTCCAGCCCTACACGGGTGACGAAACCGACCCGGCCGCCGCCGGAGCCCGGCAGAGGTCACGCGCGCAGTGCCAAGGTCACCGCGTGAACCGGTCTCCCGTAATGTGGTGTAGAAAGTCGCGCCAAGGACGCGGCGGCGGCGGCGGGCGGCGGCGGGCGGCGCGGCAGGCGAGGGATCGCGACACGATAAACCGGTGGTGCCTTCCGAGAATGTCAACAGGCGGCGGCCGGTGCCCGCCGCGGGGTGCGAGCGCTCGCTGGCCGTGCCTGGCACATAGATGCGTGGTGGTCGCCGCGCGGCTGTAATTGCTGCACGCAGTAATCGAGACATCTTTAAAAACCGGACCGCGAATCCTCACAAAAAAAAAACAGATGACGAGCACAAGACGGCTGTCAAAATTACGGCATCAACGTCTGCATAGCCGGCGGAGGATCGGACGATATCATCGCCGAAGCTGCCATTTGTGCATATCACGATTTTCACTGTAAGCCAATGCTGCAATGCATCGTGTTAAAACCATGCACAATTTCGTTTCTGAAGGCGATTTTTGCGATGCCTTCCCGGCCTAAAAGAAGTCCGATCGAGCGGTGCCCATCATTTAACGGACCCAAACAATTCCACTTTGTCCCAGCCAGTGTCCTCGAAGTCATCCCTCCTGCTCAGCCTCCCTCCCCTCCTCCCGGCACACCCCGGCGCCGGACCCGATGACGTCATCCAGCGTACCTGCGGCTGCTCGAGCACCTGCGGAGAGTTCCCCGGCACGTCGGGCGGCGGCGCGGCCGGCGGCGGCGGCCCGGCCGAGTCGCCGCGGCCGTCAGGCACGCCGGCCCCCTGCGGGCGGGACGGAGGAGCCGCGTCAGCGGGCGGCGGCGCTGCGGAGCCGCGCGGAGCACGGCCAGGAACGAACCCTCGGCAGCCGGGGCACTGCAGACGCACGGCGGCGAGACCAACACGGATGACCGGCCGGACTGACGCACTCCGCTGGCCGGGTGGCGTCACACGGCGGGCGGGGCGCGCGAGGCCGAACGGATGACGCCACTGGACTCGACGGATGACAGCCAGAGCAGTCTCGTACGACTCCTCCGACCCGATACACGACTGCACGAGACCGGACCTCCAAAACATCGCCGGGCCGTGCGGCAGAGGCCGGCCGCTAGAGCCACGGGCCGCTCCCCCGCTGCCCAAACGGCGGCCCGTCCGTCCCCGACCCCGGCACTCACCGGCTGGCCGTGGCCGTTGTTGTGGTGGCCGTTGTTGTGGTGGCCGTTGCGGCCGCCGGCGGGCGGCGGCGACTGGCGGCCGGCGGCCGGCTCAGCGCCGCCAGCCGGCTCGGCCGGCTTCAGGTACGGAATCAGCGAGTGCCAGGGGTAGACGTGTCCGCCGGCGTCCGCCAGGCCTGCGGGAGGCGCGGCCGGTCAGACACCGGCAGCGCGGCGAGGCCCCTCGCCGCGGCGGTGCGTCAGCAACACACCGCCAGCCGGCCGGAGTTGATTGACGTCCGTCAGAAACAGGCCAGTAGCGTATACAGCTGTCTCGCGTGCACGAACAGCCGTCAGCGGCGACAATGGCGGGGCCTGGCAAAGCAGTGTCAATCCGCGTTCGACGCACTTTTTCGGAAGCGGCAAAAAGGACAAAAATGTCGCGCATGGCGTGCTTTCAAATGGCCGATAAGCCACGACAACTGCGTCCCGGCCGGCAGCAGGGCAGCGGCAGACATAGCTGGAGGCAGTCACTCACCGCGCCTCTCCCTGGCACCCTCAGCTGCCCCGTTTTTTGTCGGCGACCCATTGACTTGCGACGGACGCTCGGGCGCAAACTCGCGCTGCGGCGGCGGCTGGTGATGTTGCTGCTGTTGCTGCTGCTGTTGCTGCTGCTGCTGCTGCTGTTGCTGCTGTTGCTCCTGCTGCTGCTGTTGCTGCTGTTGTTGTTGCTGCTGCTGCTGCTGGTGCTGGTGCTGCTGGTGCTGCTGTTGTTGCTGCTGCTGCTGATGATGGCTGTGCTGGTGCGGCTGCGGTTGCGGCTGCGGCTGTTGCTGTGGCGGTGGCGGCGGGGGCAGCGGTGGCGGCAGGGGCGGCGGAGGCGGCGGTGGTGGCGGCGGCGGCGGCTGCTGCCGGGCCGTGCTCAGGTCGACGCCGCAAGTGGGCGCCGGCGCCGTCAGCGCCTGCTGCAGCAGCACGGCCGACTGCTGCTGCTGCTGGCGCGCCGGCCCGGCCGGCTGCGGCACCACCACCCGGCTGACGTGCACGGGCCGCTGCGGCCGCGGCTCCTGCGGGGCGCACAACACTATCACCGACCGCGCGGACACACAGTAAGGACCGCGCGGACAGAACAGGGACCGCGTGGATCCGGTCCGCGCGGACACACAAGAGGGACCGCGCGGACAGAAAGGGACCGCGTGGATCCGGTCCGCGGGACAAGCGGGACCGCTTGGACAGAACAGGGACCGCGTGGATCCGGTCCGCGCGGACACACAGGACGGACCGCGCGGACAGAACAGGGACCGCGTGGATCCGGTCCACGCGGACCCGGCAGGGACCATACAGACACGACTCGGCGATACACAGCCGCTGTGGTTGCGTGGCCGCTGAGCAGCGCTCGATATAGCTGCTCCGCCAGCCGGCGATTTACCGGCCCGTAACAAGGCTTCGAGGCTATGGAGCCTCTGCGAACACGCCCTGTCACGACCGCCGCGACAGCTCCGTCCGCGGGCCTTTTGAAGACATTGTGTTCCGAATGCAATTATTCGCCCTTAAAAACGTGCGCCGCAACACCAAGCGCCGCTCTTTCAATAATACACGCCAAGGGCCGGCTGGGACGACCTACAAAGCCCCGCGCCGGCAGCCGCCGCCGGCCGCCCGCGGCGCGACCGGACGTCGCCGCGAAAGCGACCTCGTTAAAGCACGCGCCGCTCGGTAATGGCACGGCGACATCGGAGCCCCGCCACGTGGAGCGCGCGCCGACTTCTGGGAAGCGGCCTGCACCAGTGGGACGGCGCTCGATGGTCGGCCTGATTGACCGCCGGCGCCCCCCCCCCCCTTCCTGGACGCGGGAGGCAGATCGTTCGTCCGGGAGCAAACGAGCACAGCGTGGGAGGCCGGTAATGCAATGACGCACGCGAACCGGCCACGCGGTAACACCGGCAATGGAAACTTCTTCCGCTAGTGGGACATGTCGCTAGTTCTTTTTCTTCTCTTTTTCATGACACAACGATTTCTCTTCGGTATATTTTCTATTTCCGTCCTAAGCCGTTTTCCCTTGCTTTTTTACGGCACGTCATATCCTGTTCAATACATTTCCGGCACCGCGAAGAAACGCCGGTCCCAAAGACCAAGGGAGTGCACAAGGTCCGTCTGCAGTTTCTCACCTGGATCACCGAGCTGACCTTGGTCTCCGCCGGCGGCGCCGTGACGGGCGTCACGAGTGACGCCTGCTGGATCACGCCTGACACAGGCGCGTCCGGCCGCACCAGCTCCGGCCTGCGGCAACACGGGGCACCAGAGGTCAACAACGGTCACTGAGAGCAGAGCTGCGGGACTGAACTGGGCACCGGACCGGCAGAGCTGCGGGATAGAGTCCGCGACCGGGCCGGCAGAGCAGCGGAATCGAGTCCGGGACCGGACCGGCAGAACTGCGGGATCAACTCCGGGACCAGAGCGGCAGAGCTGCGGGATCAAGCCCGGGGCCGGACCAGCAGAGTTGCGAGATCAAGCCCGGGACCGGACCGGCAGAACTGCGGGATCGAGTCGGGGACCGGACCGGCAGAGCTGCTAGATCAACTGCGGGACCAGAGCGGCAGAGCTGCGGAATCGAGTCGGGGACCGGACCGACAGAGCTGCAGGATCGAGTCGGAGACCAGACTACCAAAGCTGCGGGTCTAGAAAGAACCTCCACCGGCAGAGGTGAGAATCTGGATACCGGAAACCTGAAGACCAGAGGTGCAGGTTTAAGGACTAGTCATAACCCGGAGACCGTGTCAGAGAGCAACGTCTGAAGGCAGCCGTTAGAAATAAGCAGGGGCGGTGAACCAGAGTCTGTCTGCTCTCACGATACAAACACCCAACGTGTCGACCACCTAAGTATGGACGTGGGCGTGACTTTGGAGGCCGGACTTTGCAGAGAGACTCGGGCGTGCCAGGTCCGCAACCGGGCGATGCAGCCTAAACCATTCCTGTTTGGACTCCGTTTGCACCACATTCCTGGTAAGCCGTAGGCGTGAATCGGAAGAAATGCGGCAAAATAATGTAAATAAAGATTGCTTCTCCGCAAACAGTGAAAATTTCTGTCGTGTTTCCGGCAATGAGCAAAATATACAAGATCTACAGGCAAACAGTCACACAAATGGACCCACAGCCTGACACACGGGCAAACGGACATAAGGACAGGCAGGCAAAGGGTGGCAACCGTGCCGTACTAGCTGGGCTGCGAGCAGTACTGGACCAGTACACAGACAAGCAGACATACAATCAGGGAACTGCACTCCGACTGTCGTACTGGATGAAGTGCGTGCCGTGCTCGGCAGACAAACAGGGCGGAGGCCGGACGGCACCTAATGACCTGTGAGCAGTACTGGACGGACAGACAGACAGACAAACAGGCAGGCAGGCAGGCAGGCAGGCAGGCAGGCAGGCAGGCAGGCAGGCAGGCAGGCAGGCAGGCAGGCAGGCAGGCAGGCAGGCAGGCAGGCAGGCAGGCAGGCAGGCAGGCAGACAGGCAGACAGACAGACAGACAGACAGACAGACAGACAGACAGACAGACAGACAGACAGACAGACAGACAGACAGACAGACAGACGGACGGACGGACGGACGGACGGACGGACGGACGGACGGACGGACGGACGGACAAACACGGCCGGGCCGTACCTGACGAGCTGCCCGCGGTACTGGGCCGGCAGCTGGGGACGGTGCGGACTCGTCTGCCAGCGGCCCGGCGCCGGCGCGCCCTGGCCCTGCGGGATCGGCCGGAAGTGGTGCTGGTTGGCCGAGGCCGGCACCGGCGACGGCGGGTTCGACGCCGGGAACGCCGGCGTGGTGGAGCGCGAGTTGCCCAGCGATACTGGAATCGGGCCGAGGGAGTCGTCAGCGGAGGCAGCCGGCCGGTGTCCGGGGCACGAGCGGAGACGATTGACCTGTGCCATGAGACAGTGCTGCGGCGGCGACACGACGCGGTCGAGGGCGCCGGTTTGGACCCTTTCCAGAGTGCCGCTAAACGCAGCACATATGAGACGACATCAAGCTTTGAAGCACAGTGATTTCATCCCCACTCCGACTCCTCGCAACTCTCCGCAAACACGAGAACACATCAGGCCTGACCGGGGACATCCGCCGTGCGCACTCCCCAGCACCCCCCCCCCCCCTGCTAAACCTACAATACCGACCGGACCCCGACGGTCTGAGCCCAGTTCCCGCGCACTGAGCTCAGTGCAGTCAACAGACAGGCGGCCGAACGACCCCAGCCGGCAGCACTACCCAGAAGACACGGCACCCCGGCCCGGACACGCACCCAGCAGGTTGGCGGCCTCCTCCATGCGCGGGTCCGGCATGGACGGGTAGCTGGGCGAGGTGGTCGGCAGGGACTCCCCGCTGCCGTCGTCGGCCCACTCCTCCTGCTTCATCCTGCGGCACGGACGGCGACCGGGTAACGACGCTGGCTGCGATCCCGTGGCCGTCCGGGCAGACCCAACACACGTTCAACGGGGTCTGGCGGGTTCGCTTGGGTAACGGGTCGAACATGTCATGCGCAGTAAGGATTTACGGCGACAGCTGAGGGTAACTATTTCATGTTTCAAATAAGCAAAAAAAGGAAATCCATGCAGCAGCACATCAGGCCAGGATAAGTCATCAACTTATTGTTACATTTCGTGGCGAGTCGTAAAGTACGATCACGAATATTCAAATTTCCAGATCAAGGACCAACGCAGATTGAATTTCCAGATCCAGGACCAACGCAGATTGCAGGGAGTCCGACCTCAAGCTGAAAGCATTAATCTTTCGCGGACCATCGATCCACTGGCGTGCTTCACAACCACCCACCCCGACACTTCAAGCTAAACGGTGACGACTCCGTTCTCTGAACTGCCCCCGTCCTCGGTCGCGGGGATGCCCGCACGTGTCCCTCATCGCAAACGTCCCAACGCCATGGTCCGCCGGCCAACGCCGCCGGTTAGCGATCCCCGCCCAGCGTCAATCGCACGCCACGGCGCACGCACCAATCATCAAAGTTGCAGCAGCCGGGAAGTAATGACAGAGCTCGGACAAATGCTGCGCCATTACCGTCATCAGTTACCGTCCGGGCGGCCGGCGCGCCGTCCGGGGAAAGTGCGCCAGGATCGGCGCCACGCCCAGGTGCTCGGCGCCGGCGCTCGCTGGGCGGCCCGCACCGGCCGGCCGGCCAAATCATACCCATTACCGCCGCGCGACCGCTCGACTGGTCGAGGCGAGCCGAAACGCGACGATTTTCCCGGCGGCGATGTTCCTGCCGACCGCCGCGTCATTTTACGCCAGCGGGGGACTGGCGCGGGACGCCGCGGTTCGCGGAACGGCCCGTCACCGTCCGGCGGCCGGCGGTCCGCCGCTTTCACGGCGCCCGACCGGCGCGGCCGAGCCGGGCCGAGACGCCGCCACACACGCGCCACACGCCGACCCCGGCGCCGAGTCAGGCGAACGAGCTGCCGGCGAGACAGCCAGACGGCGGACGGCGAGACGGCCAGACGGCCAGACAGGGACGGCGGGACGGCGGACGGCAGCACGAGCGAGTCGGCCCGCCGCCTCGGACTGCGGCGTCCCGCCCGCCCCGCGGCGCCCAGCCTCGTCCGGCGCCGACCGGCCAGCCTCGGCCGCCGGCCATCCCAACAGCACGCCGGGCCCCGCAGCGAGGCCGTCCCCAGATGATGGCGCAGCCCGTTCCTGGTCCGGCGGCGCCAGCGCGCAACAAACCGAACCCCTCCCTCCCCCATCCTGCGCCATTGTGGCTAGAGCCGTTCTCCGTCGCCATCCGCTCCCCTCCCTCCCGTTTCTCCGCCCGTCCCGCCGTCCGCTCACCCGGCCGGATAGGTCAGACTGGACGACGACCGCAGGCCCTTGCCCTTCATGCTCAGGTGGCGACTGCAGTAGCCGCGCCGCTGCGACTCCTTGTTGCAGCCCTCCTTGCTGCACAGCCGGCGCCACTGCTTGCCGTTGAACTTCTTGCGAATGCCGTTGGGCGTCGACACGACGTCGCCCTTGTTGTATTTGTGCGGAGTGGCAGCGTTCGACCTGCGGGCAGCACGGCCCCGAGAGGTCACGAGAGGTCACAAGAGGTCACAAGAAGTTATCATAAGCCACAGTAGGCCAACATAGGCCACGGCAAGTCACGGCCAGTAACAAAAGATCGCGATGTCACGAAAGTCACGGAAGACCAGGCAGGTCACAACAGGTCGCAACAGCTAATGACGGGGCCAAGGTCACGTCAGCACTCGGCCACGAACGGATCACGCTCTGACCACACCATCGTCAAACCACGCTGGCCATGACGCCACCTTCCGGTCGCGCCGGCAGCGTGGTTACGTCAGGGCCCAGTGACGCAGCCACAGCGTCGCCGGCGCCATCCTGGGCGTCCGGCCGCGGCCGCAGCGTCCTCTCCGCCGAGGTCGCGCCGTCGAGCCGCCGCCGGCCGCGGCCGGACCGCAGCCGCGCCCGGGACCACCGGCGACGATCGCGGCTGCTCGGCGGCGGACGCGGCGCGCCGCGAACCGACCGCACCGCGGGCGTCCGCCGCGCTCGCCGACATTTTCCGCGGTCGCTGCCGGGGGACCGACGGCCGAGACGCGGACGGCATGGAAAGCAGGAGGCGGTCGGCGGGCGACGGAGGGCACGGCGCTGGAGGCGGCCGACGCCCGTGACGCCGGACATCGCCAGCAGCTGACGGGGGAAGTCAGAGCTCGACAGTCCCTGACGCGAGGCGTCACATCTCGGCAACAGCTGAGCTGAGACGAGGCGTCCGATCCCAGCGACAGCCGAGGTTAGGCGTCAGGTCTTGGAAGGAGTTGACGTCAGGTGTCAGGTCCCGCCAAAAGCTGGCGTGAGGCGTAAGAACTCAACAACCGATTTTTCATTTAATTTCTTTGCTTTTTCGCAAAAATTTAGCCCGACCGCGTTCAAGTGGCTAGCACTAGGATGCTTATCCCAGCTTATTGCTGATCACGCCACCCAAGTGTTACCAAATATACCGTAAGTTTGCACCACGCGAAGAACTGGATCTTTATCGTACCGTGCAATGCCACGACAGCTGCAGGCCGATCCTTTCGGCCAAATACAACTGCCTGTTTTAGGACTCGACTCCAGTGTCTGCCGCGAACCAAACTTGTCCGGCTCCCTCTCCATCAGGCCATGATGGCTCTGTTCATGTGACGGGTCACACAAATGCGTAGAAACGAGAGGGACTATGTCAGCGACCCCCCTCCCACTTCGTCAAGTTTCTAACATGACATCAGAAGTATGACGACACAGGCAGGGCCCCACCGTCGGACAGAGCTGCCGAACGCTTTGCGCTCACGCCAGGGCCTCAGGCTGATAACAATCAATTAACGAGCTCTCTCCACCCCCGCCCACCCCGTTTCTCGCAGCGATCCCCCCTCGCCTGCAGTACGCTAACACGCAGTACCCGTCCCCGCGGCCGCGGCCGTACGCTGGCGGCACGGCGACCCCAGGCGTGAGTCACGTCGGCGCGGCGCGGCGGGCGCGCGGGCGGCGGCCGGCAGATGCCCTGGCCGTGACGTCAGCGGCGGGCCGGCCGCCGCCGCGCGTCACGTCGACAAAAACGGCACGCGGCGCCGCGGCCGGCCGCGCCGCGCCACACGACGAGGCCCAGCGCGGGCGCGCGCCCCCGGCGATCACGACCGGCCTGCGTGGCCGGCCGACGGCCGGCCGGCGACAACGCCTCGGCCGAAACCGCCAGTGGTACCCCGCTATCGGGTAACGGGCCGCCCACGTGACCGTCTTGCGACGCTCCTCGCGCCTGGCGCCCGCCGCGAAAGACGGCACCCACTGACACCGCAGAGCGCACCTTGGAACACAGCTCGCGACAGCGATGCATCTCCGGGCCACGAGTTTCTGCCGTGGCAAAAACGCCACGGCAAAAAACCCGGCCGGCCGGGCACTTACCTGGGCGTGGCCGTCTGCGAGCGGGGCGTACCCAGGCTGCCGTGCTCGATCAGGCTGGACGTGCTGCCGCGCGAGTGCATGCTGGAGCGTTTGACCTGGACGGAGGTGCTGAGCGAGCCGGGCGTCAGGCTGAGCGAGCGGCCGCCGGGCGGCAGACCTGCGGCAGACGAGGCGGATGTCAGACCCCGAGGCGGGGGACTGGCGCGGCGGCGGGCCGCACCCGGGCAGGCGGACGGAGAGGCAGATCAGACAACGAAAGATCAGACAGCGGCACACGGGAACAGAGCGAGCATCAGGCGCGGGCGGATCACACGGCGGCGGACTGGCGTCGCGTCAGATCACGCGCGGCCAGGCGGACGGGCAGCAAACCACACAGCCCACGCGCCGGCCCGACAGCGCAAACACGGCGACAGGTTAACCACAGAGTCGGCGCACGCGGCCACGTTGACGGCCGTGCGGCGGGACGACGCTCGAACGGCCGGCCCCGCCCGCTCCCGGACAGCTCAGAAAAACACCGTCACGCCGACGGCCAGGTGGGTCAACACAAAGCCGCGCCGTCCGATCTTTGACAGCGCCGCTCGGCTGCCAACGAAAACCGGCAACGGGAAATGCCGACGGCCGCATCCAACCGCGTCCACCGCACCAAACAGAATCGCTACTGGCCTCGCCCGTTTCAAAACTCAAAAGGGGTACGGCCAGGGGGCATCCAAGACAAGACTCCCCGCTGGCGCAGTTCCCAGCTGTGGGCTTCACAGGAGGCGCTCGCTGCCCGGCAACAGGTCAGGTCATGGCCGAACCGGCCGACCCAGCCAATGGGGCCGGGTCGGCGCGACAGCCGCGACCCCCACGGGACAGGGGGGGGGGGGGCGTGCTCAACCGGGCGTCTGACTCGGCCGTGCGCCCGCGAACGGCAGCCGGCGACGGGAGGGCACGACAGAGCCTGGGGAAAAGCTTAGCTGGCAGGGTGGGCGGACGCCACTTAAGACGCTGGCGGCTGAATCGGCACAAGTCGAGACTGTCACAGGCTGCAGCGGGCCGCACATGACGGCCACCCGGGAGAGGCGCGCCTTCCGTGCACCGAGCGAGGTCAGTCGACCCGCGACCGACCGCGCAACACCCGACAATCGCAGCAGCCGCCGCCGCCCGAAACGTCCCGGAAACCAGCCCGAGCTTCCGGACGGCGGGCGACGGAAACCGAAGGGCCGGCGCGCGGGCACGACACAGAGCAGGGCGCAAAGCCGACCGGGACTGCCAGTCAGGAGCGCTGAGGAAAGTCGCCGCCGACGCTGAACAACAACGGGGTTCGCAGCCAGAACGCTGGGCCCCCGGCAAGGCGTGCGAGCGTACCGTTGACCTCGCGCCAGCGCCGCCGTTCCCAGAACGCAGGTCGTCAGGGTTCCGCATCGCCGACCAGCCTTGCGGGCGTTTCCGCCGCACAGCTGTCGTCCACGAGAGCGCATCCTGCGGCCACTCGCGTCGGTCATGACGAGTCACGAGGCAGTCACGGCCCGTGACGCCACGCCGAGCGGCTCGGCGGCCGGGTCACTTGCTGTTCGGCCGGCCTCCCTCCCCCCTTAAAAGGGGAGGGGAAAAAAAAAAAAAAAAAAAAGGAGAAAAAAAAAAAACATTCTTCAGTTCGTCCGTCGCGTACGCGTCGGTCGAGCCGCGACGGACTAGGCTGAACTTCCGCTTGTGTAAACAGGCCTGGATATGACGGACGGACGGACGGACGGACGGACGGACGGACGGACTGCCCGGCCCCGGCCGCGCCCGAGTTTCTCCTCTGCCGGGCCGGCAGACGCCGAAGCCGGGTCCGGCGGCCCAGCCCGAACGGGGGCCGTACCGCCCTGGATGGACCATCCTGAGCCGTGTCCCCCACCTGGTCCGGACGCACGGGACCAGGAGTCAGCCCCGACCGAGACCGCTGAAACAAATCCGTCTCGGCGCCGTCACTGCGAGCATACCGCGAGAGGTTTGGCCACATTGCGGCGGAAAATTCACCGAACCCGTGGGCTAAGCGACTTACAGAGAAGAGAAAGGGACCTCGTTTCAGCAGGAAGTCACGTTTCCAATACCGCTCCACCCCCAAGTGCCAAAGGACCTCGCATTTCGAGTGCACCTCAAAAGCAGCCTTGCACAAGCAGCGTGCCGGCTCTTCCCCTGAAGAGGGCCTTGGCTGGTGCCGCTCCTCGAGACTCTATCTGTCGGCCTCGCCACGGAGGTAAAGGATGGTCCGGCTGGCCCGACCGCGAGTGCCCGACACGGGTGTTTCCAATGTGCCGTCACGCGCAGAGCTCCTGCACCAGCCGGACGATGGTAAGTCGCAGATCTTGACCCGTATGAGCAGCAAGATGAGATCAGCTTCAACCACGCGGGCAGGACGGCAATGGCAAAAGCTTTACACGTTTGTTCTCCATTAAAAGCTATTTTCAATGTTGCTTTCTGTTTCAATTGTTGACTACCCACACTCCAGTAGATCACAAATACAGACAAAATTCTCGGTTGTTCTTTACTAATAGCTGTGTTATATAACTGAGTCCTATAAGCGGCAAGCAGGGCGGGAATCCGACTGACATTGGCTTGGCGACGCCTGTTGGCTACTGAAAGGTCGGCTTGTCCTACAGTCGTTTACTGCATGTTTTTCACATTATCTTTTTTACACAGCACATCCGCAGAAAACCACTCATGGTGCTTGTCGTTTTCGCTAATGGCCGGCAACAAAAAATAAATACGTAAATAATGAAGTAAGAACGGGACGGGCAGATTAATGGCACCGTGTCACAACCCTCAAACATTGCTGGTATGCGCGATGACGGAGTGTTATCCCGGCTTTTCGAAACATGTCCTGACTTTTTTAAACATATGTGCTGGTAATTGGTGTGGCTTTGTATTACGAGGTGTCTGGTGTGCAAGATGCTATCAGCAAGCTATAAAACCCGACTGTAATAAAAGCCAATGGAAATAAAATCAGCAAGACAAGGTACACTTTTCATTACACTGCTGTAGGAGCGTTCCCAACGTTGTTATGGACAGAGCTATTTTTCGTCGATTTCTTTACAGGCAACAATTTACAGCTAACGCAAAAATGATCCAAAGTTGACAGGGTCGCCGCCAAGTGGCCAGGGCAGTTGCCCGATCTGCCCTATGAGCTGCTGCTCACATGCTTCATTAGCGCAGAATTTAGCACGGCGGAGTTCGTGTTAAACATTCCGATAAATACAGGTCCTGGCGCCGGCGAGAATGTGAATCCAATCCAGCGCCCCGGACGTTCCCGGAATAGCCTGCGGCCCCATAACACCGGCGGCTTTCCAGCGGGTACTCGGCGGCGGCGGCCGTCAATCCCGCCGGCTCCCCGGGGCGACCGCGCCGGCAGGCGTGCCGTCCAGATCATCACGGCCTCCGTCAGCCAGCGCCGTTTGAAATTTGAACCGCGCGGAGGCGGCCGCCCGACGACAGCGCCGGCGGCCGCGCCGCGCCGCCGACCTCCGGCAGCTCCACCAGTTCGCCGGCCGGCCGCCGACGGCGGGCGGCGCCACTGTCGCCGCCACTACCGCCACCTGCGCGCCGCCGCGCCGCCCCCGGCCGAGCCTCCGGCGCCTGCCCGTCTCACGCGCCAAGCCTCGTACGCCAGCGCGCCGCTCAAGGTCACCCCAGTCAATGGATTTACGCGCGGCGTACAGTCTCTAGAAACGGCCGCCGATTGAGCAGCGCCCCTGGCGGCCGGCGCGGGAACTAGCCGGCGCCAGGATCGATGGGCGGTCGGCCGGCCGGCAGGCCGCTCAGTCAAAGGCGGAAGGTAAATGGAGGGACGGAAGCCATATTGGCCTGAATGCTGCGTGTGGAGACCGACGTGACAGGGAGAAGCGGGAATCCGATTCCCAGCGCGAGCGGCTCCATCGGCCGCCGTCGGCAGGCGGCCGCGCGCGGGCGGCGTCGTGCCGGCGTGTCGCGTCGCCGAAGCTCGGGCCTGGGGCAAGCGATTCCGGCGGCCGACGGCGCTGACCGTCCCGCGCCGGCCCGCCGCAGACCAACGCCGACCAGACCAGACCAGACCAGACCCGGCGCATGCCTGACGCGAGCCGACGCGCCGAGACGCGTCACGAGACACGACGAGACGCGCCGCGAGGCGTGAGCCGCTTCTCGGGGACGCGCGGGCCGGCGCCGCTCCGGGTTCCCCGCAAGGGCCGCACGTGGGCCCAGACGCGACCAGACCACCGGGTCAGCGATTCAGGCCAGCTCGCGACAATTCCGCAGCGCGGAGCCGACTGTTTACGTAGCAACATGTAAATATTAATTCCGCCTTTCACGACAAAATAACGGCGAGTCCAGGCTTCCCCGGAGACTGAACAAGCCTTCCTATGCCTGCTGGCCGCCAAGATAGGTGGCAGCCTGTGGATCCCGGTCAACCATGGAATGACGGAAAACGATGACAAGGATTCTCCACAGCGTCGGTGGCGAAAACTTGGGGTTACCTTATGGGGCCGCATAAGCAGAGAAATGTTACCTTTTGCTCGGCAATCGGAAATTTCCCCACTGAGAGGGATATTTCGGAAAGCAGTTTTCAATGTCAAATGGGAAAACTGTCTCCAAATGTGTCCGAATTTGTATCCCACCATAAAAGACCGGGGAACGGCGGGGAGGGCGGGGGGGCGTTACGGAGGCACTGTGCCTCCCCCAAACTGGCGAAAGTTAACATTAGCCCTACGGTGCTGCACAGAAGTGCAAAAATGTGGTCCGAAAAGCAGCCGGTATCCCACCGATGGAAGGCGTTCCGCTGCTGCTGCCCACCGTCCAAGACGTGGAATGCAAAAACATGCCTTCCACGTCTATGGAACATTGAAGGCCTATGTAAAAGAGTCTAAACCAGTCCATTAACACAATCCAAATAACGAAACAACGGAAAACGCTAAGGTCTCCCGCGGAACCTCGCTGTGCAGCCGAACAGCACCCATGACACCACAAGGCGCCTAGTCACGTCTCCAGCAATCAATACCCGAACGCCCTTCCGACCTGTCAGGCGACAAACCAGGACGCCCCGTCGCCGCCGACCGCGCCCGCTACCGTCCGAGACGGCTGGAGCGGCCACGGCGGCGCGCTTGTCCGCGTCAGGATCGCCGCGCCGCGCCGCGCCGGGGCCGGGGCCGGCGGGCCTGTCCGAGCACGTCCGCACGGCCGCCGGGCCGGCCGGCCGGCGTGTTCGGACATGCCGCGGCTTATCCGCCGCCGCCGCCGCCGCGCCGCGCTGGCCGCCGCGCCGGGTTCGCCGTCCGGCCGATCGGGGCGTCCGTAGGCGGCGGCGGAGCGCGCCGGTTTAGCGCCGCGCCGTGCCAACGTCGCCGCCGCGCGCTCCTTCGGCATCCACGCTATTTTCAACGCGTCGAACGCGGCCGCTCCGAAAGCGGCCGGCGCGCCTCCGCGTCAACATCCGCATTGTTTCCGCCGCGTCAAATAACGTCGCGCCCGTCTCCGACGGCCGCGGAATCGGCGCGGGCGCCGGGCGCCGCCGGCGGCGCGGCGACAGTCGGCGACAGTCGCGACACGCGCCGGCCGATTGCGACAGCGGCGTCCGCGGCCAGTGCGCGCCGAGAATAGCCGCCGGCGCGGCTATTGATCAAGGACAGCCCGGCGACAGGGGTCCGGCGGCTGGCCGGCCTGCCGCGGCCCGTTATGGTCGCCCCGGTCGCCCGCTCGGCGTGACGGCGGCGGTCCGGTTGGCGGGGATGTCCAGCCCACCGGTCGCGCCCCTCCGAGGCGCCGGGACGGCCGGCCGGGCGGCGGCCGCTCCTTTCCGGAGCCAGCAGGGGCGGCCAGCGGCGCATCCCTTCGCGTACAGGCCGGACCGCACCTCATCCTGTCTGGGGCCCCTGGTGGCGCCACGGCCGCCCGGTCCTCGACGAGGTTCGGCCAGCCGACCGAATGCGATTCGGCGACGAGTGATTCGTCCCCAGCCGGGCACACTATCCGAGCATCGCCAAGAGTTCGGCGACAGACGTGTCGATAGCGAGCGGGACGGAGACGTTCCCATCCGTTTGTCCCTCGCACTGGCCTCTCAGAGCTCCGCCTCTCAGAACGGCCTCCAAAAAAGGCAGTTCCTCCCCGTCACTTCCCCCGCCTCCCGCGCGGCCCGGTCCCGCTCTGGCTCAGTCTCCTCCCACTAGCCCCGGCCCCACACCGTCCCCCACCCAGACGGGGCTTCTTTGCAGACCTCCCTCCGCCCGGCCCTCAGCGGCGCGGTTCTCCCGCGGACCGGGCCGGCGACCGGCGGCGTCGGGCCAGGCCGTGCCGCCGGACGGCCTGTTCCAGTTGGCCGGGTAAAAATACGCCCCCCGCCGGCCCAAATGACGGGCCGGCACAAGCCGCCATGCACGCGAGCGGCGCCGATCTCTCACGCAGCGGCGGGCCGGCCGGCCGGCCGGCCCCGATAACGGGTCGCGCTTTACCGGGAACGGCCTTATCGGGCCGGGCAGGGCGGCCGCGGCGGCGTCAGCACGTCTGCGCAGTTGCCCGGGCCCGGGGCGTCCCCGCGCGGCCGCGCGCGGCCGCCGCCGCCAACGGCCGCGGAGCTGCCGGTCAGGCGTGCACCGCCGCGCGTCGAGCCGCCGCGGCGAGGGAGCGGCCCGACCGGAGGTCCCGGCACGCAGCCAGCCGGACCGGCTGTCCCGGCCGCGCCCGACGCGGCTCCGTCACGTCCGGCCGCGCGGCGAGCGGCGGTCCGGTCTCACGCGCTCCGCATCTCCCGTCGCATCCGCGCCACGAGAGCGCAGACGGCGCGACCAGAGAATCCGCATCCCGCCATCCCGCCCACTCACCCACCACTGCCACCGGGCACCGGCGGCCCGGCGGGTCCGCGACTGGCCACCTCGCGCCGCTGGCAGACGGCGCGTCACGGTGGCGGCCGCCGTCTCCTGCAGGAGGACCGCGGCGCCCGCAGCGCCGCCGCGTCCGCGCCGCGACGCAGCGGGGGCCGACCGAGCCAGTGGCGGCGCCGGGGAGCGGCGGCCAGCCGGCCGCCAGGGGGCCGCGCCGCCCGCTCGCCGTGACGGCACGCCGCTGCGCTTTTCGCGAGGCGCCAACCTGTTCTTCCAGTCGCGAACCGAGCGCCAGAGGCGGATGCAACAGGCCGGAGTGACGCGACGAGTGCCGGAAAAATTAAACAAAACTAAATGAAGCTGGACGCTTGTTATTGGCCTGGCATATCACAGCGGCGGCTTGGACGGCTGACGAAAAGGTCAAGCCAGCGGTCATTTCCGGAGGCTAACCTTTCCTGCCACCCCCGGCCCCTCTCCCACCCCTACTTTCCCCTTTGTGCTCCTAGACATGGGGGAGGGGAAGGCCGGGCAATGCTCGGGCCTCCCGCGGCCGCTGGCCGGCTGCCAGACGAAGAGGTGCCCCTCGCCGGTCGGTCGGTGGCGGGCCGAGCTCGCCGCCCGCCGGTGACGCCGGCCGCCAACAAAAACGGCTGCGTACCGTCCCCCGTCACCCTGCGGCGCGGCGAGAGGGTCCGGTCCGAATGACGGCCGGGGGGAGGGGGCGATACGTCAGGCCGACGGACAGCGGAATCGCCCGCCGCCGCCGAAGCCGTCCGCCGGCAGGCCGTGTGAGAGCCGCAGGAGAAACCGTCCGCCGCCACGGCGGCCAGTGCGCACGGGGGGAGGCGACCTCCGGCAGGTGGCCGAGCGCCGCTGCGCAATGCGCAGCGGCGGGTGGACGCGAGGTGCCGGGCACCGGCCGCGGCCGACCAGTTCGGCGGGTCCCCGGGTACGGCCATGCCGTGCCCGGGGACGCCACCCACCCGGCGGCGCCACATGCCGCGGCCGTGCCGGCGTCTGGCCGGCCGCTGCGCCGGGTGGGGCCCGGCGCCGCGGGCGGCGGGCGCGGCGGCGACGCGGCCGCCGCTCTGGGCCGCTGCCAGCCGCCGCCGGCCGGAGCAGGCGGGCCGCGCCGACCCGGCGCTCGGCAAGCGCCGTCTGAGCGTCGGGCTGTGTGCCCGGTCCGCCTCGCTCGCGATTGGCTCGTCGTGTTTCTCGTTACCCCCTCCCCCGCTCGGACCGGCAGCGTACCGACCGAGGCTCTGTAATCGGGTACTGACTACCGACCATCGGCCGCCCGAGCCCCCAGAGGCGGCCAGCCCACCGCCAGACACCCCGGCCGGGAGACGCGGACGATTAGCGCCTGGCCGGCGCCGCGCGGCCGGCCGCCACTCTACCGGCGGCTCCTCCGGTTCCGCGGCTCCACATCGACCTCCGACCGCCGCCGCCGCCGCCGCCGACGCCGACAGGAACAAAGGAGCCGGCCGGGCGCGTGCGCGGCGTATCGCCGCCGCCGTCGTCGTCGGCGGCGGCGTACCGGCCGAGTACGCCGCCGGCGGCGCCAGTCGGCCGCGGCCGGCCGGTCCCAGGCGGCCTCGGGGACGGCGCGGCGCCGCACCGCCGACAGGTGACCCGCTGACGGACAGACGCGGGACGGGACGGGGACGCGGACGGACGGGACATGCTGACGGACGCGGGCTTACGAATGGACGGTGACCTGAGTCACGAACACGCGGCAGGACATGAAGAGGCCCCACCACAAGCCGACACGCCGACGAAACGGTCCAGCCGAACCCGCGCGTACAAACGGAAGCCGAACGCGAGGCACCACGGCTCGGCGCGTCAGTATGTCAAAAGGACGCCGAGCAGGGCAGCGCCGAGCCGCTCGAACGGTCGGCTGAATGGCCAGCCAGGGAGCCATTCGGACAAGCGCCGAGGGGAGAGCCGACGGACGGCAATGAGTGTCGGCGGACCAGGGACCGAGTCACCGCAGGGGCAGCAGACGTGGTTCGGTAATTAATGGACGAACGAAGGCACGCACGACGCTCCAGGGAGCGGGTGATGGTCGCGGGACAGGAGAACAAATGAGGCGGACTCAATGCGAGGTCACGGGGCGCATAATAGCACCAGAGACCTTGACTAAATTGCGTTCAGGAGCCTTTTACCGTGCGGACGGATTTTAATTTGGACCTCTTTGTCTGCCATGAATGGCGCGTAATCGTTCCAGTCTCTTTTTTTCAACTTCCAAATCCGTGGCACTCAACCGCAGCCGCTTCTTTCGGCTCCGCCACCACATTTGAGCGCTGTCTGCGTCATCGGCGCCCTCTCCAGCGCCGCTCTCCCGGGGCGGGTCGGCGCTCTGGGCAACGCCGGGAGCTCTCGAGTCGAGGGCTCTCCCCAGACCCGGCGCCGGCTCAGCGGGACCGCGGCCGCAGACGGCCCACCGATTGACACGGACGGTCGGTCGGCCGGCGCGATCGATGCCGACTCCTGGCCGACGGTGTCAGGTGCGGCGGCGGCCGGCGGCCCGGGCCGGGCCCGCCGGCCGCCGCCGCCGCCCGCACCACGCGACGGCGACCCGCCGCCGACCCCAGCGCCGCCGGCCGCCGTCACCTGAGGGCGACCTGCCACCCGCGACGACGAAGGAGCGACGAGACCCAGGCGACGCGGCGCGGCAGCGGCCCGGCCGAGCCGAGCCGTCCGCACAGGACCGCCGCCGGCCGGTCGGCCGGCCGGCTGACATTGGCTCCGTCCTTGGTCGGCGCGGCGCGGCATTCCGCGAGGAGCCGCCAACGGCCGGTCCACGCCGTCACGGCGGCGGCGGCCGGCCGCCGTGAGTGGGCCGGCGCCAGATGGCGGCAGCCGGCCGGCTGCCGTGCAGGCGGCGGACGTGCCAGTCAGCGGCGGCAGCGAGCGTGACCGGGCGGCCCGGCCGGCCGGCGCGGCGGCGCCCCACGCAGCGCCGCCGCGCCCCATTTAACTCGGCCCGGCCATCCGGGCCGGCGCTGGCAATTTTACGGTGAAGCCGAGTGGAGGGCGGCGGCCGGCGAGGGCGCGAGTGCCGCGGGCCGGCCGGGCGCTCCCCGCCGCCGCGCTCTTCCCTGCCTCCCCGGGCCGCGCTCTGCCCGGTCTCCAGTGAGGCGCAGGCCTCCCGCGGCCGGTCCTGCCGGGCCCCTGTCGCGCCGCCGTGCCGCGGCCCCTCCCTGCGCTCGTGCCGGCGGCGGGGCCTCCCGGTCCGGCTCTGGCTCCGGCTCCGGCCACCCGTGACGCCCAGAGTTCTGCACACGTGCGTTGGCGTGCACTGGCAGCGGCCGGCCGCGAGGCGTCTCGGGCGTCCGACAGGTGCCGGCCGGTCTGCACGGCGCCTTTGTGCACGCTGAGCGGCGCGCCGAGCCCGGCCAGCGGCAACGGCATGGCCGCCAGCCCGGCGGCACGGTCCGGGGATTTGTCTGACATTCAGCGCCGCTGCCGCCAGCGACTATCCAGTGCTGCCGCTCACGAAACCGGGAAATCCGCGTGGCAAATAGCAAACATCAGCTTGGACTAAATTTTATATCCCGGATGCCGTACAGCGCGCGAAACCGGCGACCGGAGCAGGCCACCAGAGGCGGCTCCGCTTTGTGTCCATTCATGGAAGGCGAGAGAAGCATTTGCACTCCCAAATTTCTCCCTTTTTCTCTCATCTTGCCGTTCTCCTCTCGCCACCGTCTGCCTCCGGACATTGGCCGCCTCTGCCTCTGCGGCCATCAGTCCTGCCCTCCCCTCTCCGCCGTTCTACTCTCGTTACCAGCCGCTCGCCAGCGCCCGCCCCGCCGAGGCAGCACCACCCCCTGTGTCCGGCCAGTGTCCGCCGTTGGCCGAATTCCCAGCCGCCAGATCGTCACCGAGCCGGCCGATCCATCGTCGGCTGGCGCGGCGGCCGCGCGGCTCCCCTGCCGCCGATGGCTCCTCCCGCGGCGGCGCGACCGGGCCGGCCCACTTCCAGCGGCGGCGAGCGCGTCGCCGCCGCCTGCAGCCGGCCGGCCGTCAGTTCCAGGAACGGCAGCGGCCGACGCCGCGCGCCCTCTCCGGCGGCGGCCGCCCTCCGCCTGCCGCCGCCGCCGCCGGCCGTCGCGTCCGACGGGCCCGGAGCGGCGGCGGCCGAGACCGCCGTCCGGGCGACCTTGGCTCGGCCATTAGCGGCCGTACGCGCCGGGCGCCGCCGGCCGGGCCTGAGGGGGCGGCCGGCGGCCCGGCCGCGATCAATGCCCGCCTGGCGACACGGTAACGCGCCGCCGAGCGGCCAGCGCCTCCGCCACGACACCCTCCGCCGGCGGCCGGCTGCTCCGCGGCGCCGCGGGCGCGGCCGCGAGGCGGCGGCCGCCGGCGCGGGCGCGGTGACGTCAGCCGGCCGGCCGGCACGCCGCTGAGGTCATGGTGCAGCCGCGTTCGCCGCCGCTCGGCGGGAAGCCGGCCGGAGCGGGCCGCCGGAGACACCACCGGCCGTCACCTGGTCAATACGGTGCCAGGGGCGGCCTGGCGCGGCCGCCGTCCGCCGCACACAGCCGGCGCGGCGTTGCTCTGAGCCGGAGGAGCGGCCGCCCCCTCCCCCGTTGGTGACGCCCCTGGCCAGGACCGGTCCCACGCGGACCGCGCGGCAACACCGGCTAATCAGAGACAATAAGGTGTCAGCCTTCCCAGGTCCCAGCCGCAGGCCATGGCGGCCGACGGTCGGCCGGCCATGGAGCACCGAGCGGCACGCCGCCGGGCACGGGAGGCCGGAGGGACGCACGGTACGTCTATTGTCAAACCGCAGAGATTATGTACCCGGCTTGCCCGCCTGCTGACGCGCCCGTAATCGGAAGCCATCCGGGAATGAATACCTGGGATCGGAACAGCCCATGTCAGTTTACAGGGAACGCACCACACCGTTCCACCGCCGCAAGCCACCGTGTACGCGTAAAATGATAACCAAGGTCCTGCCGGGAACCCAGTCTGATGCTTGAGTTGGGATTCCACCGAAAGTCAACCGAGCCGAGCCGATTCCTCGCTCCTTGTGACACACAGCCGGTCACAGAACAGGAAAACTCCGACATCAAGACACCGTAATCTTGCCGTCGAAAAGTAAAAAGAAATCGCACCACAAAAACGTCAACGGTTCGGCGGAATGTCGTAAATCCTCACCATGTGGGTTTTAATAACCCACATAGATTACCCCCAGACAGGGGCGTCGCGGAGGGCCGGAATTGAGGAGGACGGCTTCCAAACGGTGTCAACTTTCGAGATTTACTCCAGGAATTCTGAAGAGAAAAAAATGCGCAAAACGGGAAGCGTCCTGAATCTTCCGCCCGCGAATGCCTCTGACGCTCCTGCGGGCACACGGCACGCCTCCACTGCCTCTCAAAGATGAGGAGATAACACAATGAACAGCTGCAGCAGGCGATATTATGAAGGCAACAGGGCTGAAAAACACTGGAGAGCGTCGCCCGGTCGACGTGCAGTAAAGACCGGCATTCGACAAGGCCGCAGCGTTCCGCACACGCCGAGCTTATTGCCAGTTTCGGCGGCAGCTATATTGGCCGGGCAGCTGCATCGAAAACCGGGATCTCCGGCGCCATCACGCTGGACTGCTCCGAGCCGCCGGAAGGGGGCGCTTTCAAACGGCGACGTGTCCCGTGCGGAGACAGCCCGACAGCCGTGAACGCCCGCCCCAGCCCGACTCGTCCGCGGTCGGCCGGGCCGCGCGTCGTGCGGCGGCCGATGGCGCGGCGGCGACAGCGGCGCGCCGCGCGCCCGTCACGGCGCCGGCGGAGCGCGCCGCAAAAGCGCCGCCGGCGCGAGCGGCGGCGGCCGCCGCACGCGAGCCCCTGACGTCAGCGGGCGGCGTGTCGCCGCGGCGCCAGGACAGCGCGCCGCCGCCGCTGACTCACGCGCGGCCCCCGGCCGGCCGGCCGACCGCGGGGTCGCCAGGTCCGTCGGCCGCCGGATGCCGCTCAGACGGCCGCGACATGAACGGCAGCCGAGCGGCCGCCGCCGCCGGCGCCCGGCGCGCCCGCCTCCCACTCGGACGAAGCGTTCGACGCCTCGCTTGGATTAAGCGCCGGGACGAGCCGCTGCCGTTGCAATAAGTCAACAGAGCGCCGCCCGGCCGCCGGGTCCGAGAACGCTGACGCAACGTTAGTTCACCGTGGGGCGACCCCGGCGTCCGCCTCCCGCGCCTTCGGCCGCTGCGGCCCTCAGCCGACAAACCCCGAGCCCCCGCCCTGCACTCACCGTCCGGGCCGAAGTTGATGTCCTCGCGCTTGAGGTCGTCCTCGCTGTCGTACTCGGCGTAGACGCCGCGGCGCAGCTCGTCGCTGCCCGACGAGGGCGCCGTCGAGCCCGACTGGCCCGAGATGGGCGTCACGGGCGTGGTGCCGGGCGGCGTGACCTGGGCGGCCGGCGGCGGCGCGGCCGGCCCGCCGACCGGCTCCTCCTGCAGCTCCTCGAACCAGGGCGGCTGGATGATGCGCAGCGCCGGCCGGGCGTACCACTGCTCGACCGGGCCCTCCGCCGAGAAGAGCTTCACGCGGAACTGGTGCGTCGCCCGGTTGACGGAGATCACGGTACCCTCGAGGAAGATCATCTTGTCCGGGTCGACGCGTACGGCCACGCGCGCCGTGCCCGTCACCTGGCTCGTGAGGGGTGCTGCGTCGCTGATGACGTCGCAGCGGCCCGGCTCGACCACGTTCGAGTAGATGAACGGCTGCTGGTGGCCGTCGAACAGCACCGACACGTCGCACGTGCGGTGCACGCTCTTGATCACGCCCGGCAGGTAGAAGTTCTCGCGCTTGGCGAGCACGCGGTGACCGCGCCACTCCGCCAGTGCCGGGCCGCGCCGCTCCGGCGCCTGCGGGCTCAGCACGGGCGGCCGCGCGTCGGACGCGCGCAGCTTGGCGTCCGGCTTGACGAGCGGCAGCGGCGCCGTCTGCGGCGGCCGCGCCGTCAGCAGGTGGCCGTCGGCCGGGCGAGCCTCGATGTCGCGCGACATCTCGAGGATGCGTCGCGTCTCGGCCAGCCGCAGCTGGTCGTCGGCGCGGGCGTCGCGCGGCGGCGCATGGAGCGCCGGCTTGCCGGGCGGCCGGACCGGGTCCGTGCAGGTCGTGTAGTGGCCGTCCGGCGGCGCCGGCTTCGTCTCCGGGATGTGGATCTGCACGGGCACCGTGCTGCAGTGCACCTGCAGCGCGGCCGGGTGGTGCGGCGCCGGCGGCAGTGGCGGCGCGTGGTGCGCCGGCTGGTGCCGCGGTGACAGCAGCGGCGCCGGCGTCTCATCGGCGGCGCGCCGCGCCGTGGGACGCAGGTCCTGGCCGTAGCGCTGTGCCGGCCGGTAGCCGGCCACGCCCACCGCGTCCGAGACGGGCACGTAGACGGCCGGCTGCGCGCGGCCCGGGCTGCCGGCCGGCTCGCGGTACTTGAAAATGACGCAGTTGGGGCTGCTGACCGCCTGGAGCGGTGGCTGCGCCGCCAGCGCCGGCGCCGAGCAGGGCGGCGCCACCGGCCGCGGCGGCGGCGGCAGCGTGGGCGGCGGCACCGACGCCACCACCGCCTCCGGCCGGGCCTGAGGCGCCGTGGACGGCGAGGCCAGCGGAGCCGGCGTCCGCTCCCACTGGACGGGCGCAACGCTGCGCTCCGGCGGCGGCGGCGCCTCGCACCGCTGCATGCTCTCCAGCTCGGCCGGGTCGAACTTGCGCTTCTTGGGCAGCTTGCGCACGTCGTGCACAGGCTTGCCAGGGTCCGCCGCTGGCCGAGCCGGGGCGGACGTCGTCGCCACGGTCGCCGGCGGCACAACGGGCGCCAGCGGCGCCGCGGCCGCCGGCGCCGGCGACGCCTGGTCGTCGCCGTTTTTGACTTCGGAGCCGTTGGTGGCGGGCGGCGGTGGCCGGGCGGTGCCGGCCGGCGCCACGTCGCCGCCGCCGTTGGTGGCCGGCGCCGGCGGCGGCGCCGCCGGCTCTCCGCGGCCCATCACCTTGGCCAGCTTGCCAGCCCGCTTGCTGTCAGGCTCGGCGCACGGCTCGGCGCCGCCGGCCGGGCTGGCGGCCGGCGGCGCCTCCTCCAGCCGGCGCTTGCCGCGCGCCTTCGGCGACGCGGACGCCCGCTTCTTGGGCATAACGAGCGGCCGGCGGACGGACGGTTCACATGGAGCGTTCCTGCAACAGGGCGCACACGTCAGCGGGCGGCGCCGACGACGGTCCTGACGTTATCCCGCGCCCATCGGCGGCTCACCGCTGCCGCCGCCACCGCTGGCGCCAGGGCCCGCGGCCCGTGGGCGCGCGGCGCGACTGATTCAACAACCGCGGCGGCGCGTCAACAGGCGGTGACGTGGCGCGGCCGGCCCTATCTCAGCTGCACACCGGTCGGCCGGCGCGCGCTAATCAGCCGCCGCGGCCGCTGGACGGCGGCAAGGTCAGACGGGTTTTTGCGGCGCCGCGTGCCCGCGTCACCGCCGGCCGCGACAGTCGCCGCCGCCCCCTCTATATTTGGACCGTCCCGCCCGCGGCCGCCGAGCAGTTCGGCCCCGGAGCCGCTCGGGCCGGCGACCGGCCGGAGTCCGCCGAGTCCGCGGCCATGCCCCGCGGCCCTCGGCCCAACCCGGCCGGCCGCCGCGTGCCCGAAAAAGGTTCAGCGCGCATGCGCAGTGGCGCGGCACTTTCGGGCGTGCCGGCGCGCGGCGTGGGCCTCGGAACAATGGATAATTAGGGTCCGGCCGGCGCTGGTGATGGGTGCTGCTGCGCCGAGCGCCGGTCGTGCTCTGACCTGCTATCAGGCGCCGGCGCGGGTCAGGGGTCAGGCGACGCGCATGCGCGCTGGCCGCGCCGACCGGCGCCGTCCCGGATGAGCTTTCCCGGTAGGCTGGCCTTGGCGGCGTGGCCGGCCGCGGCGCAGCAGCGGGCCGCCGCGACAGTCAGCTGATCGGCCGGTCCACAGCCCGACCCGGGGCTCGCGCCGCCAGCCCGGGGCCCCAGCATCCAAACGGGCCCCGAAGACACAATCCCCGCCTCCGAACAGCGGCGAACGGATTCGTGAGAGGCGCCATGTGACCGCAGAGTCGAACAAAGAGGTCTGGCGACTGCGACAAGCGCCAAAGAGTTGGACGGCCGAGTTCGGAACACCGCCTGCCTCACACACCGAGCTTACTGCCAGTTTCAGTGGCAGCTATAATGGCCGTGTCTGTGCGGTGTGAAGACACAGTGAAGACACGCTCTAGCTCCGGAGTCCGGCAGACCCGTTCCCCCGGCTTCCGAGAACACGTCCAAGTTTAGCGTCCATCCGCGGACGGATCGGACCACCGGACGGCGCACAGGCGGTCCCCACCGAGCCGCCGCCCGACTCTCACCGACCGAGCCGGCCCCGAGCTTCCCCGCGCCCGTCCCACCCGCGTCAGGCTCGGCGCCCACGGCGTAAGCCAAGCCCACCCGGGAGAGCCGGCCGCCGCAGACGGACCCGAAAACCGGGCCAGCCGGCCGGCGCGGCGGCGCCGGCAGCGCGCACGCCTCCGCCACCGCCGGCGGCCCCGCGGGCGCCGCCAGAAAACCCGGCCGGCGACCGGACGAGGGCTCGGCAGCCCGACTCACAGAGGCGCAGCTGTCGACAGCTCCGCGCGCGGCGCTCCATGGCTGCACGGGTCACCAGCTGGCGGGCGAGACGAGCACAGCGAGGCGCACAACGGGCCTCGTCTCTCCCACGTACACGAGTGGCGGGCGAGTAGCTCCAGCCCACCCCATTCCGTCAGCTGCCGTACAGCCTCTGACAGCGGGCTGCGTCACACGGCCCAACTCGCCGCATCGATCACGGCCGAACAAAAGTCGCCGGCGATAGGTTAAGAGCAGGGTCTGAATGACTTTTAACGCTTTCTAACCTGCGCTTCAGACAGCCAAAGTCGCAGTGGCCTCTGGCGACGACATGGGCGCAAAATCTCGCTCTACCTCAACGGTGGTCAGGAGGATGCCTGTCGTCGTTACTGTCGTCACAGAAGCTTCAATCACTCTTTTTCCCCACAAGGCCGAAGCGGCAGCGGCAGCGCACGACATGCCTCCACCATGTCAGACCATGTACGCGAAATGACCTTCAGGAGCGCGTTCAGCGTAGCACGTCAAAAATCAGCTGGTCCGCCGGCTGGCGGCACTCCCGAGCCCCATTCCGTCCGCGGGCGGCGGCGGCGCCCGGCCGCGCGGTGACTGGCTCACGAAAATAACGCATCGGTACGCGTCGAGCCCGACTCCGGTTGTGCAACCGAGCCGGCCACCGACGCCCCGAGCCTCCAGACGTCGCCTGCTCGAGCGCGCCCCGTCCCCGACGACCGGCCCATTGACGGCAGCGCGTCGAACAGGCGGCGAGCGGCCGCGGCCGTATCGACCCCGCTGCAGCCGGGCGGCCGCCGGCGGCCGCGTGCGGCGGCGCCCGTTGCACGACGGCCGGCGCCGCTCTCGCCGCCAACAAAGACGGCGCACCGGGCCGGCGGCCGCCGCCCGGCCCGGCCCGGAATGTCGATTAATGGCGCCCGCCCGGCCGGCCGGCCGAGCCGCCTGCGCCGCGCCCGGCCGGCCGCTCGGCGCGGCGCTCGGCCGCGTGCGGTACCGGCCGCGCGCCGCGGCAAAACCGAGCCCGACGGCGACGGCCGCCAAGACCGGCCGGCGCCGGCGCGCCGAAATCGTCCGTCTGAGCGGCGGGCCGCCGGGCGACCGACGGCCCCGCAACTTTCCGTCGCGGCCGACGAAAGAGCGCGGTCGGATGCGCACACCCGGACGGTGTCACGTTACGCGCGGCGCGAGCCCGGCCAAATACGGCGCGCGCCGGCCGGCGTGACATACATGCTCACGGCGCGGGGGCGCGCCATTCAGGTGGGCACACGGCGCGACCGCCGGCCGACCGGCCCGCCGGCCCGGCCGAGCCGACCGGCACAGCCGCCCTGAGTCATTCAGAGCCGACCGCCAGAGGTGCAAACACCGGGCCGACAGGCCATGGCCGCCGGCGCCACGGGCAAGACGAGCCGCGCACGGCCATCAGTGATCGGTGCACGCGTGCACGCACAGCCGAGCGGGCATGGGCCGGGGCGCCGGCTGGCGCCGACGCGGCCGATGTCCGACCGTGCCGTGGGCCGGCGGCCGCACGGTTTGCACCTCCAGCCGCTCGTACGAGGTTGGCCGCGCCGCCGGCGGGCGGCCGGCCGCGTGGGCCTGCCAGACGGCTCAGCTGATTGCTGAAGGAGCGGATCGACGCGTCGCCGTAGCCCGGAGACGGGCCCGGCGCGCGGCCCCCGCGGCGGCGCTGCACGCCCGCGGTCGGGGGGGCGGGGGGTGGCCGATGCCGCCACCCGCCACGGCGTGCCGGCGGACCGCCGGACCGCGGTCGTCCAGCCAAGCCGGGAAATTCCAGACGTCTGCCGGGCTCCACGGGATGGTCGGCGGCAAACGATCCGGGCCACGGCACGAAACCGCGCCAAACTCTCAGCCAATCGAAACAAGCGCCGGTTACTTACTTTGGATCACGCAATGGATATCCCTTCACTCTACATAACGGCGCCTCAAGTCCACTGGATGTGAAAGTGAGGCTTCAGACGTATTTATTCGGACACGTGTCCTCCAGTCCCTGGTTAAAACCTCACGTGTATGCCGTGCTTATCCATACCACGACGTACCGAATTCCAAACAGAAGGCCGCTGGCCCCTTCCCGGAGTGAAACGGTCCAGACAGGATCAGACAGGACCGACCGAACCCGACCAACCCGGACCAGGTCAGACTGGGCCAGACATGACCAGACCACGACAAATCAGACCAGACCAGGGACGATCACACCACACCACACCATATCAGGACGGACCAGACTAAACAAAGCCATAGCAAACCAGCCCAGCATGGACCAGACCAGACCGGACCAGAGCGGACTAGACCGGACCGGGACGGACCACGCCGGGCTAGACGGGACCACCGGGCGGCGGCCAGCCCGGAGGCGGCGTTCCCCTGCAGACAGGACGTTGGCTGCAGGCCGCCAGGCGGCAGGGTTATCTCCGCCGTGACGACGACCGGCGATAATCGTGCATAGCAGACGCATGACGGTGCAAGGCGGCGGCCGCGTGCGCAGTTACCGCGCTCCGGCGCCACGCTCGGTGCAGATGCTGCGCTGACAGCGTGCCCCGACACGAACCGAGGCCGGCCCTCCATGAGGTCCACACGGAAATTCAGCGGCCACAGAAGAGATGATAAGTCGACATGCTCGTTTTCAGCGTAAACGGTAAGAAACTGCACACTGCAAAGTGCGCAGGACAGCAAAGGAGATGTCACCTAAGGACAGGGCACCCAAGTGGGACTGAAGTGCAGTGATTCCGGTTTTGGAAAGGCAGATGTGCCGTCTGCGCAGCGTCTTGGCTGCACGTTCAACGCTGCGCCGCAGAACATTTCTGTAGGCTTCCGAGACGTCAACAATTCCAGAAAATCCAGTTCTATCATCCGCCATCGCTGGAAGAGGGAAGGTTCTTGCCAGTTCTCGACCGTCCGCGCAGCTCCGACGGGCCCGACATCTAGCGGCAGAGCCCTGGACTAATACCTGGCCCGGTATGGTCTGCACGGAAGAATCCCTCGGGCGAAGAGAAGTTAGCGTGTTGTCGCAACACCGGGTGCCATTCGCCACCCCGGACAGCCCTGGGCATCGGCGCCCTCGCCGGCGCCTGCGTCACTGAATAAATCAGTTTGCTTGCTGGCGACGGCGAAGTTCGGGCCGCCGGAGACTAACGAATCCCGCTCTGGAGGGTCGTGCTGTCCAGTAACGGCCTCGAGTGCCGCTGACGCAGCGCAGAGCGAGCGCTGGCTAGGCGGGCGGGGCCGGATAGGAGCGCGGCTCGGTCGCCAGAGCCGGCCGCCTGCCTCTGACAGCTTCGTGCAACACAGCAGGGACGCTGGAGGTCGAATGCAGTTCTAGGGATTGTTGGGAAACCAACTCTGAGGCCGTCAGCGACTCGTGTTGCCACGCTGCTCCACTGTCTAAGCTGCTAGAATAGGAAAGGTTCGACTGCCATGTGTGGTCAAAAAAGCTGGCACATTTTGCGTTCTTTTGGCCTGGTTCTTCCTAATTTTCTCCTTCCAACTTCCCTCTCTCTCCCTCTATAGTGTCTCTTTTTTTTCTATCTTCCGCCTAATTTTTGTGATTCATTATCCGCCTTCCCAGACCTGCTCTTCCCCGTTTTCTTTCCTCGTCTTTCCTCACCCCTCCTTCCCAATCTCTCCCATGCTCCCGCTCTCCTTTTCTCTTCCTTCGCCATCAAGCCCTCTCCCACCCTCCCCCTGCCTTTCTCACGCCCTCCCTGTCAGCGAGGCCTCCGTGTGGACGGCGTACTCATGTGAACCACTAGTTACCGCGACCGCTACGCCAATCGCCAGTTTTCCCAGCCGGACACCGATCTTTCCAGTGCTCTCCGCGGTCGGCGCGGAGCGCAGCCAGCCGACCGCCCGACGATCGTCCCGCTCCCGCGAGCGACGCGTCGTCGTCGCCGCCCAGACGCCGGCGCGCCGCGTCGCGCTGCGGGAGGCGCCGGCGCCGCCAGGCCGGCCGGGCCTCACGGCCGTGCACGGTATTATCGGCAGCACGTGCACGGCGCGCCCGGCGGCAGCTGTGCCGGCCGGCACGGCGGCGCGGGCGGCGGCCGCAGCTGGGCGCCGCGCCCGCCGCCCGCCGCGGTGGGGTAGGCTCTCCCCGTGTCGGAATGGCCGGCGGCGACTTCGCGATGCCGAGGGAGCAGCTGCGGCGGCCCCGAACGTCGTAACGCGAGCCGTCTGACGCTACGGCCGTCTCGCCCTGCCGGCGAATTTCGCAGGCGCCGTGCAGCTTTACGGCGACGCAGGCTTGCGACAGACGTCGACTGTGTTCGGCGCACCACGCGGCCGGCACGCCCCGAGAACCGGACCCGAAAACGACCGGAAACGTCACCCGACTCAAACACAGAGACATCCTCTTCCACAGCGAAGAGTCAAAGAAAGACCACATACATGTCGCCAAACGTCCACGAGAACGCACCCTGGTAAACTGGTTGGGTCCCCAAACTCTTCCCAAAGTTAGCCGCCAAGTCCCTTGTCATCTGAGCCGTGACACACAGAAACGCCGCGTTTATCCGATTCTGTCGCCATCTTTCGAAACTTTTAACAAGCTTCCGGGTGCTTGTCCAGTCCCGACGCGCGCGAGAGGCCTGCAGACATCAAATAAGTCGGCTCCGAGCGGATCAGGCCGTCTCATCGGCGTGGGAAGGAATGGGCGCCGCGGCAGCTGCTTCAAACGTAACCCGTGGGCGCGCTGTCGCCGGTCTTTGACTGCACTGCAGGCAGGCGGCCCTCATTCGCTTCATCTGACCTCGGGAGTTGATGATACATGGCCCCAGGCACACAACGTCCCGCCTTTTCTCGCAGTGTCGGGAAAATCGCGCTTCATTTCCTTTGCGGAAAATTTGCGGAAAAATCCGCAACGGACGGGATAGCTCCGCGATCCGCGGACCCATCCCGTCCGTTGCGCTCACAATGTTATCCATCCCCATACGTCTTGGTTTCGACAACATAGTGAGCTGCTATCCATCTGCTAAGCACCAGTTTTCAGGATCCAATGCCTTTCGCTCAGTCCCTACACCGGCGCATCCTTAGGCGTGGACAGCACGCTCCCGTGATGCTCTGGGACATGCTCCGTGAACAGAGGCGTCCGCCAGAGTACCGACTTAGCAGAGGAGCCAATCTCCCGTTTCGTGGTCGCTCCGTCAAGTAACAGTCGATCCCCTGGCCCCACCGCCAAACCGACTCCGCACCGCCGATGCCGTGATGCCGATGCCGATGCCATCGACCCCTGACGGGTCCCAGACGGCGTGAAGGCAAAGGCCTGAGTATCGGGCCGCACGTCCGCCCTGCCTGTCTTGTCTGTCCGCGCCCAGACGGCCGCGACCGGACCCTCGGCCAGACGCCGTCGCAACCCCGCCCGCCGCACCGCAGACGCTGCACGTCCGCGGCTCCCGGCACAGCGGCTCAGCGGGTCACAGGTCAAATCAACGCCAATGCAGGTCTGCAGCGAGAGGCCACTGTCAGAACAGGTCGACCGGTCGGAGGTCAAGGTCGGTGCAGGTCGGCGAGTGGGAAGTCAAGGTGAGAGCCGGCCGGCAGGTCGGAGGTCAAGGTCCATGCAGGTCGGTGGGTGAAAGGTCACAGTCAGAGTAAGGTCGGCCATCCACAGGTCAAAGAAGGTCAGCGGGTCAAAGACCACCGTAGATCCAAGAGAACGGTCCCGATCCTCGCTGGTCCTCATCCTCTCGCGCCACACGCCGCCTTCAGCGCCACCAGCCGGCGGGCCGCTGCCTGCCGCCACCGACACAACAGCCGGCCGTGTCTGGACCCTTCCCCGCCGCCTGCCGCCGGGTCAACACGGCGGCTGCGGCGGCGGCGCAGGACCCGGGCCGGCGGCCGCTCCGTCACGGCACGGCCGCCGCGATAGCCGGGGCCGGCCGGACCGGCAGACCGCCACGATCACGGCCCAGGCGGCGTCCGACAGCCCGAGCGGCGGCTCGGCGCCCCCGGCCGTCACAGGTCGGCAGGGAACGGGTCCCGCGCGACGCCGGCCGGCCCGCGCCGGCGCCCGCGCCGGCCGGGGACGGCCTGTCGCGAGCCGGCCGAGCACGGACCCGACGAGCCACCGTGCCGGCGCCACAGACCGAGCCCGGCCGGCCTGAAAGGTCATGGAGTCAGGTGGGCCCGGACGGCTTGGAAACACGCCCGGCAGCACGTGCGCGCCCACCGGCACCGCGGCACCTCCGCACCGACTCCGCGTCGACCGTCGCGCACTGCCTCGCAAGCCGCACGCGCGCCCGCACGCGGCCCGGCCGGCGCGACACGCGACGGCCTACACAGCCCAGCCGCGAAACCGCCGAGCACGCGCGCGCCGGCGGCGCACGGCACGCCGCACGCACGTCGAACTCACTTCTCTCGACGTCGCCGATGCCCGCCGACCCAACGCCGGAAGACAGCCGGCCTGCACTGCTGGCGCCTCCGCTGACCGTCCACGTCCGCCGGCGGCCGGACGGCGACGCTTCCTGGCGGCGACCCGGCCGGCCGCCACACTGAGTCAGGTAGGGAGGGGCCGACAGCGACACGACGCCGGCCGCCGGGCGGCGATTCATATTGAGCGGGTTATCAGTGGCGGCCGCCGGCGGCGACAGCGCCGGCTCTCGACGGCAGGCGCGGTCCTGACGGCGACCCGACTGCGACCCTGACATCGATTCTGACCAGACCGGGACCCCGATGGCAGGAGTGGCCGTGACCGCGACCTGACCGCGACCTAACCTCGACCTGACCGCAGCCCTGACCCGGGGTCCTGACCAGACGGGAACCTCAAAAGCGGGAGTGGTTCTCTTGAACTTCAACAAGAGCAAAGCTGCGTCACAATGAGGGGCAAGCACCTTCCCCACGTCTGAGTATATCAGAATGCAAGCTGTCGACGTCGACTGGAAAGAACCGACCCGAAAATGCGGCTCGCCCTATCCCTATAATTTCCAAAACAGCGGAAAAATCCCCCAGCCTCAGCCGCCGGCGGCGAAGCTCGCCAGGCCTGTCGACCAAACGATTCGACAAGTCGTAGCATCTGACATCGAGCCCAAGGTCTTTCGATCGCGGGGACAGTTCACGACAGAACAGCGACGACGGCTTCTGTAGCGACACGCGGACAACGCGAACGACGACGCCCTTCAAGCGCAGCTGCAGCAGTGCGGGACATCACCTGACGGCGCAGATAGCGCCGACATGGCGCGCAGTACACATCGATAACCGGCTGCACTTACCTCATTGGCATACGGGACTCAATCAGATTAGAGCCTTAAGCTCGACTTAGCGGCGTCCGTATCGCAGGAGCGACGGCGGCCTATCCTACGTGCCCCCCTGGCGCCCAGGGCACCGTCCTGGCGGTGACGCCGACTCCGACATCGCCGCGGCGGCTCATGAGAGAACCCCTCCAGCAAAACGGCCCAGAGTGGCGGAACGCTCGTAAAGCTGGAAGACATTCCGGCAGCCGCCGGGAAAATGGCTCACGTCCACAGCGAGAGTTCCCCACCTCAAGACGAAGTGCCGAAACGTCCCCCGCCCCCCGGCTAACACGCTGAGCCCCGGAGGCGGCCACTCGGCTCGCTGGCTCAGCCAGTCGGCGCGGCGTAAAACCGCGGCAGGCGGCGCGCCGCCGCCGCGAAATCCGAGTCCAATAAAGCCCGAGCTAATGGATCTGGCTGCTCGGTTGCGGCGCGCTCCCCGGGGAGGCGGTGGCCAGACGGCTGCGGCCGGCCCGCGCGCTTGGTATGCACCGTGACCCGCGACACGGCCGCGCCGCCGCCGGCTCGGCTTCCCCCGGCGGCGCCGACTCGCCGCCCGTCTGCCGCCCGCCACCCACGGTACGCCGGCCGCTCCGTGACGACGGACTAACGCCAGCCGCTCCGTGACGGCGGACTGACGCCGGCCACCCCGTAACGAAGAGAGTAACGCCTGCTGTTCCGTGCCGGGGGACTAGCGCCCGCCGTTCCGCGACGGCGGGACTGACGCCGGCCGCTCGCTTCGTGACGCCAAGACGGAGACTCACGCCGGCCCCTCCGTGACATCGTGACGGGGGCTGACGCCGGCCGCTTCGTGACGGCCAGATGTGACGCCGACATTGCCATCGCCGAGCATTACCTATCCAGCACATTATGCAAAACAGCTCTTGGCGGTAGCGCGCTTCCTTTTTCCCAACCACGCGCGAGCCACGCACTCGGCAAAGAAAAACAAAAGGTCACGAGCAACGCCTGGAAACCCTCTGACAGCGGCCCCACGGTCGCGTAGTACCGGAGGGGGCGCCACTCTCGTGAATCACGCATGCCACGAGCTGGCGTTCGCTTGCGCCGGCCGACGGCTTGGCCCCAGCCCTGTTGTGCGGTTACCAGTCGGGCCGTGGTTTCACGACGTGGCGCCTGGAGTCGCACCACGCCCGCGGCGTTGCCACGGTTCCAGACCGTCGCGCCGCCGCACTGCGGCGCACACGGGGTGGCGGCAATATTCCGCTTCCGTCCTCAGCAACGTCCACGATGATCCCGCTCGCACGGGAAATGGATGATGGAACGGTCCGTGCCGTGAGGTGCTTGTCAGTTAACACAATAAAACTGCCCCGGCCCTGTGATGCTTCCAATTAGCCATGTGACAATGACAGTGCAAGCAGACTGTTTGCATGGTCTGGACTGAAACGAAGGTCGACCACTCTGGCACCGCACCCGCTCCCAGTACTCGGCACCGGCATCCAATGGCTGATCATGCCTCCCACCCACGCCACAGTTCCCCCACATACCGACGTTCACAGCGCACACGACACCAACAGACACGTCACAACCAGGGCGTCGCACCCCGGTCCGACAGCGAACAAATCCCAGCGTGTGACGGGCATCGAGCAAGCAGCACAGCATCACGAGCAAGGCTCACATCACGTCACACCGCTCGCATCACAGTGAGCAGTCCCGAAGACAAGACCGTGCCCAGCCGTGCGGCCCAGACCCGGGCGGCCGGCGGCGGCCAGGACCGGCCGGGCGGCAGACCCCGGGCCGGCGGCGGCGGGACTCACCTGGGCGGCCCGGCAGGCGGCGCGGCCGGCCGCGGGCGGGCGCGACGAGAACAAAAGGCGGCCGGGCGGCGGCGGCGCGCGCCCCGCCGTCGTCCGTCGGCGGCGGCCACTGGCGGCCGTCGCCGGCGCCGGCGGCGTGAGCGGCGCGCGCCGACGCACTCGCGCCGACCTGACCTCGGCAATTCGGCCGGCCGATCAATGGAGACGGCCGCCCGGAAGCGGCCCGCCGGCCGCCGGCCGCGCGGCGCGGCTGCCGCGGCTGCCGCGGCTCAGGTGACGGTCCCCCGGCCAGGCGCCTCGGGATCCTCGGTCGCCCGCACAGGAGACCGACGCAGTGTAGGAGACAAGTCCGTCCGACTATCGGTGCTCCTCGACGGACTTGGGATAGGGCGCCCTCACCACGTCGCCCCGTCAGCTACACGTTCCAAGAACAGGTGTCCTCGCTACGTCGGCCCATTAATTCCAGAGCGGGTGCCCCCGACGCGTCGCCCACACAACCCCGTCCTCAGGGCGGCTGCAGACTTGCGATCTCACCGACAATGCCATTTCTGGATCCTGTTCGGAGCTGACAACATCCGGCCCCGATAAACTGGCTCCCGACACAGTCCGAAAATGACAGTCAATGAAACGCCAACTCGGTCACGTGCAAATACCATTAATCTTCGTCGCGTTGGTTATGAAATCGGGTGCCTCCGCTGACGAACGAAACTCGTGCAATTATCACAAATCTTAACCAAGGTACTCTTTCCACTCGACCGGAGAAGAGGATTTTGTTCATCGGGACTATGCCCACATTGCGTTCCAGGCAAGCTGCCCTGTAGTGGAGGTAACGTTCTCGCTCGATCAAAGGCAGTCTGCATGACCATTCAGGTAACTCCTACGCTGCTGACAGAGATCAAATGGCGAACATCACCAATTTTCAACAAAAACGGGCTAAAGGATTCTGAGTAAGAGTGCATTTGCACGTACGCTGGTGACATCCCTTATTGTCTGTAACTTCACAAATGCTTGGTATCAACCATATGCCACAGCGTGGAAATGATTCCGCAACGCCCCCTAATGTCACACATTTCAAGCTGCGAGAATGCCCCTTCGTCTCATAGCAACCAACTTCCCCGCAATCCAAGCAAACCTGCCCCCTTCAGTCACCGGCGGTCGACGTCTCCCCAATATAGCATCCTTCAGCCGAGACCCACAACAGCCTCTCAATTAGACCCCGCATCAGGCTTCGCACGGCAACCGCCCCTGCCGGCCACGGCGTCGTTTGCGCCAGCTGGCCGCCATCATACATCGCTTCTCCGAAATATCCGGGCTGCAATTTCAGCAAACGCAGCGCTCTCCTCGCCGGTCGGCGGCCTCGGCTCGAAGCTCAGACGGCGGAAGCGACGGAGCGCCCCTGAGCGGCCGCCCGACTCGGCGGCAAGATCGCCGGGGACGCGATCGACCCGAGCCGCGGCCGAGACGCGACCGCCGGACGCGTGAGGCGGAGGCCGCCCGGTCCCGCCGGCCTCCCGGACCGCCCTGCCGCCGCCGCTGCCGGCCGCCGGGCGGCGTGTTGCTAGCCGGCCGGCCCGGCCGGCAGACGGCCTGGCGGCGTCCGGCGCGGCCACGTGGCGCCCACGGGCCACGGCGGCCGGACACCGACGCCGCGCGGACGACGGCAGGGCAACAGGGCGCGGGACAGACGGAGCACCCGTCACCCAGACTGTCGCAGTCGGGTCCCGCAGACGGGCAGCGCGGCCGATCCGGAGAGCGGTGTCGGCCGGGCGGCAGGCGGGCGGGCAGACAGGAATGCGCACTGGGAGAACCAGGCCAGCCGGCCAGACGGCCGGACAGCCAGCCAGCCAGCCAGCCAGCCAGCCAGCCAACCAGCCAGCCAGAGACAGACAGACAGACAGACAGACGGAGCCGCCGAGCGAGACTGCCAGCCGGCCGGACGGCCGGACAACTGGATGGACGGAGAGACAGAGCCGCCGAGCTAGACACCCGAGACCGGCAGACAGACTCACAAACAGACCAGCAGACTACCCAGAGTCGCCGGCCGGGCCGCACCCGGTGACGGCCCGGCAGCCCAGACACCCGCCCGCGCATCCGAGCGTCGTCTGTAGACTCGGCGTCGATGTGCGGCCGGGCCTGGCGGCTGTGCGTGCTGCGGGACCGGCGTGAGGCCAGAACATTTGGTCCGCCACCGCCAGCCTCAGAGCGGTGAAACCGGACCCAGCGCAGAACAAGACGGCAGTCTCACCGCCCACATCGGCCATCTGATCCTCCGTCCACGGGAACCCCACAGGCAAGCTGACTCACTGGGAGGTGAAACACCGACTGGGCGGGGAAAGACTGACGGGCACCGGCGGACTGACTGTGCCGGGACAGACTGAATGGGCGGGGGCAGACTGATTGACAGGGCCGGAACGGACTGACTGCGAGACGAAGGAGTGACTGACTGGGCGTGCACAGGCTGACCGCATCACTGTACGGCTGGAGATAACCCCAAAAACATTCGGAGCTTCAAACAAGGTTTTGAACCACATTTTCCAAGCATCACCACATGCTTAAGAGTGGTGAGAAATCATATGAAGGGAGAATCCATCTCCCTCTCCCTCGGGGATGTTCTCAGCCACATTTGCAGGGACAAGAATGTCGTATCCCTTGCAATATGTGCGAATTGCAGGAAGCAGTTAAAGGTTACCACAATTCAGTCAACTCTTCGATTCGGACCTCATCTGCTCTTCAAAAGTTTAGATTTACGAATCCTCTGATTACGAGATTACGAGATTCAGATTGAGAGTAAAACTTACGACAATACTGACTTCATGAGAGCAAGGCATGCTATCAGGACAAATATACAAAATGATTCAGACCGAGGTCAAGGCGACCGCGTTCCACAGGGACAAACTGTTGCCCCACCCAAGGACCTAACTCTCAGCACTTTACCGTGCCCGAGCAGTTCCCGCGCCACAAACTCAAACCATTTCCCGGCATCAACCAGCATAACCAAACCCCAACGCCGATCCCGGCGGCCCCCACCCCAGCTCTGCTCGCCCGTGACCTCGAAACCGGACCACCTGTTCCCGGCCGGCGCCGCCGGCCGCCGGCAGGTGCAACGCTGCCGCCGCCTGCGCCTCTGCCTCCGCCGCCGCCGCCGCCGCCGACAGCTTGTCACCGCCGAACGAATCAATGCTTATCTGGGCTATGCACAGGGCTCTCTCGGCCGTAAGCGTCGGCGCTTCGGGTCGATGGAGCGCGGCGTCGCGACACCCGGCGCCTGGGGCGCGGCCGGGTCGCGACCGCGGGTGTGACAGGTCAGCCGGCGGAGCACGTGGTGGTACTGGGGGGGGGGGGTGAAAGTCACGGGCGGTCGGCCCGTATGCACGTCCGCGACAGATTATGGATTCCAGAAGGGGAAGGGGTGGGCGACGCAGGACACCACGGTGACGAAGAATCGCTTCGACGGCAGTGCTGGTGGCCAGGCAATGCTGCCTATCAGGTCCTTCGATACGATGTGATATATATATATATATATATATATATATATATATATCGTGTTTGTGTACAGTACGTACCGGCGGGGTTTCATGCTATGCTCCATGACGGATAAACATGGCAAGGGCGGCACAAAAAACAGGTGTACTCATGTTAAGATCGGACTCGCTAATGACGCGTTTTTCTGCTGCACGGATTAGTGCAGATGCCTGCTCGGTCGGTTACTGAGATTAGCATAATATGACGCTAATGAGCAATTTAAAGAGCAAAAATACGCATTTTTACCGTCTTTTCGGCATGCGTGACTTATTAACAGCTTAAGTCTCGTCTAATGTTTTGAAGCCTCATACCGGAATTCCATCAGATCTGAGCATTCTTTCGAAATTTTATATATCGATTTCGTCTGTCTTCCACAAACGCACGATAAGCGTCTTCATTCACTCAGATGCTTGCAGGAGAAATCGTTCCTCGACAGATTAGCATCGTCCTAATGCCTCAGTGGTTCAATAACGATGCTTATCTAAATCACATTTCTAAAACCAGAGTATGCGCATTAATTCACAACATGGGTAACGATGAAACAGAATGTTGACATGAAAGGCCTTAAAAAAGCATATCAACCCAATCCCCACCCAAATTAATTTTTCCTGGCCGATTACGTGCGTTTGCTTTCTTGTTCAGAACATTTTTTCACTGGTTGACTGGGTGTATTTACACATTTGAAATCAAGATATCATGTCCATAAAGGTTCCGAAGTTGAAAGGATTTTGCCTTAATAATTTTGGGCTGGGAGGGTACTGGGCCTACTTCTCCTTTGTATGGACGTCTACGCATGTAACTCTCATGCTGATTTATTATTATTTGATACGTTGATGAACATGATATAATTATGCATACCATATATATATATATATATATATATATATATATATATATATATATATATATATATATATATATATATATATGATACTTTTTATTTCTACATCAATACACCCAAAACAAGCTAGGCGCTAATCTTCTTCCTCCGCTCCTTCGGGACTTCCGAGAACTCCCAAATCATCTCAGAAACTGACGAAACTAAAGAAAAATGACGCAGAAGGGAGATTTATCGAATGATGGGGGCCCATAACACTTCCCTTAACCTGACAGGCACTTCGGAGGGTGCCGAGATAATGCACACCCAGTCGACTCGGAATGAATGGTGATTCGCAGACCCGTCGAAAGCCATTCCACTGCTAAGCAGTATGAAGAGACCGGTGTTTTCCCATGGCATGGAAGTTCTCAGTAGGACTTAGTGATCGCAGCTTTTGCCATAACAATGCTGATTTACGCCACATGACGACAAAGAAGCGAAAGCTCTCTGTAAGTTAAAAGGGTCACTTTACGCTTCGAAATCGACTGATAGGCATCACGTTACCTCGTGTTGGAGAATAACGCTGCATTATATGGGCGGGGTAAATGGATTATTGGAGATATATATATCCACACATATATTGGAATATTTCGAGACACGTTTTCTTTTGCACATGTCTGACTGAAAACGACAGCATATTCCGCATTAACGAGCTTTTTGCTGAGTTGTTCTAAGGGGCGAATACATTTTTTATCGTCTTCCGAACATATATATATATATATATATATATATATATATATATATATATATATACCGAAGTGCAGTCGAGCCGTATAAAAACCGATTTTTAGTCATGTCTTTCAGCGCACAACCATGGCACGGCTACAAACAACTGAGACCATATATGATTCATAAATGACTGAGAAGGTTAGGAGGGACCTACGATATTCAGTGCCTGAGTCTTTTCATGTAAGTACTTAAAGCAAAATGGTAACGACAAGGACATTTGAAGTGGCATTTGACCTGGTCTACTTAAGACGCGATGCGTCAGGTTTGACTCCGATCCGTATGACCGATAATATGTGTGCATGCCTTTCCTGCACAAAAGTTTCTTCCTTCGTAGGATGTGCCGATGCCCATCAGAAACGACCTTCCCACAAATAGTCCGATCCCAAGATAAAAACACGCCTTACCGGGATCCAGTCAGGATCCAGGATTTGACGGATTTGGATTTGAACGAATTCTATTTGGACCCAGCCTCCGCATCCACTGCTCAGCTGACCTTGCTTGACTCTATTTACTATGAGTGGGTGTTCCGCTTATGTGTATTTCTACAGGGAACTGCACGCATAGTAAATATATGCATATGCATATAATGCATAGCACAGTACTAATAATAGTAATAATAATGATAATAATATTAACAACAATAATAATAGTAATAATAATAATAATAACATATGCATAGCATGCACGGATCAAACCAACTGTCGTGGCCTTCTTCATTACATTTTTGTTTCAGAGCTCGCGAACTCACTGCTTGTCATGACTTAAGGGATGATACCAATGAAAAGTCGTGTTCTCATTAAAACGGAACAAAAATAACGTAAAACTAATGTACATAACCCTAACATGAGCCCCATGCATCATCTTCTTCCTGAGTTTCCACAAAGCGGATCTCCTGCACGGCTAAAGAGCGTTCCCAGGTTGCAGCCCAGGATACGAGAGTAACCGGATACCAGGAACTGCACAGGATTCAGGTCAGCCCCAGACCCCACCGACGACCGCCGCCGGCCGCCGGCGAGTCAGCCGGGAGGGGGCTAATGTACATCTCCTCCGGATGCCCCGCCCCGTCCGACGGCGGCGGCGGACTCCAGCCAGCGGCGCCTCCGGGCCCCGCCGAGCCGCCGGCTCCGTCCGCCCGCAGCTCGGCGCCGACGCCGCTGACCGCGCTGACGTCGGCGGCGCCCGCCCACCGCCGCCGCCGCGGTGCTGGCGCCGCCCCTGCGGCAGCGGCGGCGCTCCGGCGGCCGCCCGGCCGGCCACTGGCAGCGGGCCGGGTTTTTTTCTGCGCTCGGTGCGCGCCGTCTCCGAGCAGAAGGAGCCGATCGATGCCGGCACGCGTCCGCCGCTGCCGCCGCCGCCGCCGCCGCCGCCGCCGCCGCCGGCGCGGGATGTCGGCCGCCGGACTCCACACACGGGCCGGCCGGCGGCGCGCGCCCGCCGTCGACACAGCCGCGTGCGGCGCGCTCAGCCCGGCTGAGGGGACCGCCGCCCGTCCGGCGGGGAGACGCACGAGCCGCCGAAGCGGAGCAGAGTGCGCACGGTGAGACACAAAGGAACTGCCGAGTGCGCCGAAACGTCCAAATGGGTGAAAATGGGACAGCAAAGAGACGCCGGACGAGGTAACCGACGGACGGTACACAGCGAACCGATAGGCTACAGCGCAACGGACGGCATAGCACAGACACGGACACGACGTGCAGGCGACAAACGTTGCCGCCGTGGCTTCGACACGGCGAGCGGGGCGTTACCTTCAGAGGCAGCGCTGTCGCCGGCCGGCGATTCAGACGCCCGACGCCGTGCCCGGTCCGACCTGAAACGAAACGGTTCGCAGTGAAAGACGACCACGCCCCAGACGACCCCGCCCCTAGACACACACACACACTACGCACAAACAGGCCCGGTGGAACGACGCACAGGGCGAGATAAACCGACAGGGTTACAGAGCGGCCCTCGTAAAACGAGCCTGTGTGACGCAGCCATGGCGCTATCCTGTTCCCTGGTAATCCGCAAGGGAGAGAAGTGGGCATGCACGCAGGCACAATTGGCACCTCTTGCTGCATTTACGGGTCTTCCATATACTACGTAACGGTCCGTGCTCGGTGTACCGGTCGTCGCCGGCACTCTGTCTGGAAAAACCGCCGCGGTAACAGGGCAAAGACACGGTATATGTCCTGTCTGCAGTTTATCGAGGGCCCTCTTAACGCACCTGAAATGAGAACCTGTTACGTTGAAGTATATGTTCAGCGATGTCACATTTTTCTGCATGGCGGAGATTTCAAGTGATGCTCAGATGGACACACCGTTCAGCAAGTTTCGCAAACTTCCATCGAAACGTATGAGAAGACGTTAACTTCAACGAACTCAGAAAACTAAGATTCCGGTTAACTAAGATTCCCGTAAAGAAAATGCCCCGTGCTTCAATCTGCATACTGATCAAAACTGGACTGTCCATTGTTCTTTTCAACGCCTCAAACGATGCATTCTTCTGGCTCAAGCACATCACGAGAGACTTTCCAGACTGAAAGTGTCGTCTGCTACATCTTCCACCAAAGAAACAGACAATACATTCTTTGAATGTGTCGTGTCCAACGACACCGCTGTTCTGTTTCATTCTCAACGTCAATGGCAAACTTGGCTTCAGTCACGTGAAAGAACCTCAAAACCCCGCGCCTCATTCACACTGCACTGATTCCCAAGCGTCATCCGCACAAAGCCGGACGAGTCCCCGAAGAGGACGGCCGTGTAACCCCCTCTCACAAGCCGTTCCACCCGGGCAGCCCGTCGCACCGAGCCCGGGACCACGAGGCCCGCGGCGTTTCCGAGCCCCCGTCCGCCGCTGCGGAGGCCGCGGCCATCCATCACCACGACGGCGCGTCGCCGCCGACGCGCTCCGACGAGACGGTGCCGACGGAGAGCGGAGCTCCGGCGTGGCCGGGCCGGAGTCCGCGGGCCGCTTTACGAGGCTCTCGGGCGCAGGCAGCGGCGGCGGCAGCGCGTCCAGTAACCTCTGCCGCAGCCTGCCACCGACACCGGTCAGTGGGCACGGTCAGTGGGTACCACCCGAACGCGTTAACAGGCGTCCGAAGTTCCTGTTCCACGCACAGGCACGGGTAACAGCTCCTCTCGCCGCGACACCCATCCTCTCGCCGCGACACCCATCCCCTCGCCGCGACACCCATCTCCTCGCCGCGACACCCATCCCCTCGCCGCGACACCCATCCCCTCGCCGCGACACCCATCCCCTTCGCCGCGACACCCATCTCCTCGCCGCGACATCCAACCTCTCGCGGCGACACCCATCCTCTCAAGGCGACATCCGCCCTCTCACAACGACAAGCACCTCCCCTGACAACACCCAACCCCTGGTAGCAAACCACAACCTTCCGGGGTGACCCCCTCCCATCCCCTCTCTTGGCGACAACCCTCCTCTCGTGGCGACACCCACCCTCCGTGGCGACATCCGTCCTCCCGTGGCTTCACCACCCTCGTGGCGACACCCGGTCCCGTGGCGCTTCTCGGGCGGCTGCAGGGCGGCCGGGCGGCCGCGGCGCGCCCCGCCGCCGACAAAGGACGTTACGCTGCGCCGGCCAGCCGGGCAGGTGCGCGTGCGTGCCGGCCACGGTCGGCCGCGCGCGCCGCGGCGGCCTCGCTCAGGCCGCACCCAGGGAGGCCTCGGCGCCGACGGCCGACACCCGGCACCGGCCAACCGGCACGCAGCCCCGGCGACCGCCGCGCCGTGTCGCGCCCGTCCCGGGAGACGGAGGGCGCCGGCGGCAGCGAGATGCCGTCGTCGCCGAGTCCGGCGTGGCGGCGCGGCCCGCTCGCCGCCGCCGCGCCGGACGGCGGCCGTCCGCCGCCGCCATTCCCGGCGGAATTCCTCTGCAACTTTTCCGCCCACGACAAAAATTAATGGTCCTGTTTACGTTTCATTCAACCCCTCTTGGTCGGACATAAACCATCGGAGCGGCCGACGGCGCGCGCCAGCGCCTCTGGCGGCCGGGCAACGAACTAGTCGGAGGCCGTGGGCGGAGGGACAAGAAGAGCGGAAAGAGGCACCGCCACGGCCGGCCCAAAATGGCACCGGCGCAGTTGCGACCGCGATGGGTATTCCCAGGCGGCCGGCCCGACCGCGATGGCTGACGCACAGACTCCAGGCAATGACGGAGTCCGCCACAAAACTGCGCCACGTAATGCACGTGGAATAAATTTGCGGCGCGCAAGTGTTTGCAGCCACGGCGACCGAGCGGATCGGTATTTATGTATCCTGCATGCAAATGCACATCGCGGCATCGCAACACGGCCCGCGCCGCGACGCTCTCGGCCGCAGCGACCTTGTTCTCGGCCACGGTCTGCGGCCGTGCAGGACGGTTCTCTCTCGGGTCAGCCGGTACGAGCCGTGCGCCGGGGGACCAGACGCGGAGCCTCCCCTCCCCACAGCTGGCGGGCTGTCAAGGGACCTCCCGCGGCTCTCGGTAGCAACGACGCCGCCTCCCGGCTCCGGGAATGCAGCGCCGGCTCGACCGGCCGTCCGCGTCGGCGTGGGGACCCCTGGCACGGCCAGACACGGGCCGGCCATGTCCGGCCGGGTCCGGTCGGGCCGCCTCCATCCGACGGTCGGCCGGATGCAGCCTCCTCGGCGGCCGCCAGCCGCCGTCCGCACGCCGAGTCACGCAGAATCGCCGCGTCGGCATCGATCCGACGCGCGTTCGGACCGCTCTCCCACATCTCGACGCCGGAGCCGCGCCGCCGCCGGGCATCAGATGTTTCGCGCGCTCCGCCATCTGTCGGCAGCTAAGAAACTAGCATTTTGGAGAATGGCCACTTGGGGCTCGGCGCGTGATTCGCGGTCGTCCGCCTCCTGCATGCTGAATAAGCAATCGCTCATCGCTGTCAGCCTCCGTTCGGTGTACACAGAATGCCAGAACAACACTGCTGAACGTCTGGCAATGTCTTACACGCTTGTTATCGGTATCTCGGCCATCACTCAACACGGACGAACAAACAGAAAAACATCGGGAACCGAACGGAAGCGACCCACAGCGGACAAGCAGCGGCGCAAAAAACAACCGACTAACTTACCAAAATGTATGGCAGAACTGGGGCTTCTAAAGCACAGCTTTCGACAGGATAAGAAATTTCAGGATTTTGCGATTATCAACGGCTACAGAACGTATCGACATAGGAAACTGCCTTCAAAATCGGGTCTTTTTAACCCTAGGTGACATACCAGCACTTTCCACTGACTATTCCTACAACGAAACTCTCTCCACATAGTTCTGGTCAGTGCAGCAAAAACGTTTCCTTTTTGCCAACTCTGTTACGTTTTTAGCACAAGCCGATGGCTACCGCCACCCAGCTGCCGTCATATTTGTGACAACGTTTGTGGCAGGCCGTGACATGACTTTTGTGACAGATTTGGCCAGAGCAGACTTGATTTGTGACAGCCTAGCATTTCTTCGCACCTCTACGGACGAGGCACATCTACTTCTTACAGATGATACCCATGGAAAGAACTGTTTCGAAATGTGTTCTATGCCTGCGCAATTTGGACCACGGTGCTAACACATATGGAAGTGGTCCATGTAACGGTATATTTGCCGCTATCACGAACATCCATGTAACGGGATTGCATCGTTCAGACATCAAAGCTAAAAAAAACTAGACCTGGTGCTACCACAACGAAATCGGCTCGAACGGCACAGGCATGTTATCTATGACCGAATCCCGTGCAGCTTTTGCAGAGAGAATTCGAGCTCATCGTGTTTCAAAACATAAATGATATCTGCACAGAACCACTTCCAGTGAGCGAGATTTTTATTGCAGCTGGACCACACTTTTACATCTTATGTGGAATCGGGCCATAAATAAAACATTTCGCAGGCACGCCCCCTCCGCAGAAGTCATAATGAAAGAGAACGTACGTACTGATCGAATGGCAAACCGTCTAGGTCACGGCTGACGCCACTTTTCCCCTATCAACGTACGTGAATGTCGCGCCCGAGGCGGGCGAGTGAGCGTCGTAGTTCTGGAACTGCCACCGCGTGCCTGCCCACCGCACGCCGCGACCTCGCGCGGCCGGCCACTTTCCCAGAAAGTGCCGGATTTGCACCGGCGTTTATCGCACTGGCGCCCTGACACGGTCCAGAGTTGAGGACACTCCAGGACAAACAGCCGAGCGGGCGCGACCGCGCCCTGTTGCCAGCCGGCTGCAGCGGCGGCCACGGGTCCGTCTGGTGTCACGAGGCCCGGCACAGCCCGGCCACTCCGCTCGTTACGCGTCACAGGCGGCCGGCAGACGACGCCGCTGCAGCTCGCGAGACGGCTTATCGGCCCGCGAGCCACACAAAGCCGATGCTGTGCACCGGAGCGACGCGGTGTAGGCCACACGGCCGATGACGGGAGGAATTCGACGTCGGTTCGAGTCGTCACGTCATCGCTCTGCACGTCACATCACATCGCCCTGCCTCGTCACACACGCTCGCTGCAGGGGAACGGGACTGCGGAAGGAGGTACGTGTCCGATCGGACCACGTGACGAAGTCGTCATCCGCTCCCGGAGCCCTTCAGTAATATTGTTATCGTAACTAGAGGAGTTTCACACTCCGTTTTGGCTGTGGATAAAACAACACGTACGACGCTCAGAGAAAAACTCGGACAGTCGCGAGCTGCATGGATCAGAGCATACAGTACCTCACTTCACAAGGACCGGTAACATGTACCAGAGTTCAAACCTTTTTAAAGTTTGATTTATGGTCACAACAATGGTTTGTTTAACGTAACCCAATCCTAATGCTCTAAGTCAGGTTGAAACACATAAACATAGGAAACGCCCACGGGCGTTCGGATAGCTCAGAACGAGGAGTCACCATCATCTCTTACGTTACTGTTCCATGCATATGCCATAATATCCACATGCTAGGACCGAACTTGGCAAACTGTGGACATTATCGCTCCCAAGGTCTCGACCATTCTTAGACCTAAGCATTTGTACACTCTGCGGTTATCACAAAACGCTCCGTTGCAAATATGTGAGTCTGAATGGCCCAATGGTCTTTGTTTTCCCAGGATAACAGCTGAAAAGACAACTGGTCGTCTACCTAGAACAGCTCGTGGATGACTTCATTTGCCCTTGCTCCGGTTTTTACAACAAGAAGTGCAATATTAAACCAGTTTTCACAGCTCAGCCTCTATCTGCCAGTCTCCAGATGCGGCCTGTTGTATCTTTTTAACGTCATCAAATCGCTGGCGTGACGTCAACACCGACAAAACGCTGTCAATGGCCGCAGTCCAATCGGCGGCCGAGCCGGCGCCGCCAGCCGCCGCCCGCCGCCCTTGCCGGGGCCGCTGACTCCGCCCCTGGCCGGCCGTCCGGGCGGCGTGCGGCCAGCGGTGACGCCGCCGCGCGGCCGGCCGCCTGTCACCGGACCGACCCAGCTGCCATGGCAACAGGGCCGCCGACGGCGGCCGCGCCGCCCCGTACCTGCCTCGCGCGCACGGGCGGCGCCAGGCGGCCGTGCGGGGAGGCGACGCCCCCGCCACGCGGCGGCCGACAGCCGGCCGCTGACGCCGCCGCTGTCAGACGACCAGACCCTTTGGGCGCGTGTTGGACGCCCGGACCGTAACCGTCGGCCTGACTGGAAAATCCGCTACTGTGACGGCACCTACAATGAGCACGTGATAACATTCGAAAATGATTTCACAGTAAAACGCACATTTTTTCAGGGTCACATCCGACGCCCAAAACGTTGCGGGTCACCATCCACTGCAGGTCAGGTGTGACAGTGCGCTGGAGTGTTAAACGTCAAAGGCTCAAACGCGACGGCACCTTTCATGAGCTATGAGTCCGCGATGCTAAATGTCAGATGGAGTAAGTCATGCCGGGGGTGTTGCGCAATTTCGTAACGCTATGAGTGTGCTGCAAATGACGCAAGCGCACATATTTGCGCCGAACAGCAGCAATATCACGTAGGAAAAAACGAACAACAACGTATGGCTTTGTTTCAACACCCTCGTATCTCTCGGCCAACGTACAACTGGATCGACACTGCATCATGTTTGCCAGTTCTACAAGAGTTATGCATCTGCTCCGCCGAGAACTGCAAAATTAGCAACAGCGAAAACCGGTAACGAAAGTAAAAACTAAGGTCGGGTCCAGGCCACATAAGCAGTGGCTTGTCTTCACTGGCAGAAGTACACCCAAGACCGTCCAGCCCCCTTCTCCACAGCCGTGAACGAGCTCCAGGCGTATCTCTGGAAACCGCACGTCCATGACGTCACGATCCCTCGGAACCGCGCGACCCCTCCCCGGTGCAACCCTTGCCCGACATGAAGAGTTCCGGGTGTCGCAACCGGACGCAGCCAACGTCACCAGCACGGACGCCGACTGCCGGAACCGTCCGGTTTCCGGGCAGACTGCATTTGCGACTTGTTTGGATCCGGTACGGCTAGGTTCCAACTGACGTCGAGTCGTTCCTGGGGCTAGCCGCTCCTGGACGGACAGTGTTTACGTCTCGCGAGGCACAACCGGTCCGACTCTCCCCAGCGCTCATCAGTTACACGTCCCGTCGGTAATCAAGCCCACTGCGACGATGCTGGTCCGTCTCCGCGGCGTCACACAACTACAACCGATTGGAGAGCTAATCTGACTTGACAAACTGCCGTCGCGACGAGCAATCCCGAGTCGTACTTCCACAAGACCCCACATAAATCCACTTCAGACCGAACACGCGCATCAGCTCGCCGTGCGCCTCGCAGCAGCGAGCGCCGAGTGCACCCGACAAGCCCCTCCCCTCCCCCCGGCCGGCCAGACAGGCGGAGGGGGGGGCGGCTGGGCTGCCGGAGTCTGGCCGTTCGGAGCGCGCCTGGCGGGCCGAGCTTTCGCGGCGGCGACGGCGCGGAGGACGCGCCCCCGGCCCGCCACCTTCCGGGACCGTGTGGTCCCCGGTTAGCGCCGCCGGCCCGCCGGCCCCGACCCCCTCACGACCGCTTCACGGCTGCCCGAGTCGGGTATACGTGCACGAGCCATACGGTCACCGCAGGTCCTCCCCAAACGCCCGAGACGCACCGGCCGACGGGCGGCGGGAAATCGAAGGGCAACCAAGATGATTGTCCTTTCGCTCTCGCCCGGTTTGCGCCACGGACAGTCGTCTCGGTTTGGGGGATTAATTCATCACGCTGGGCGTTGCTATTGTCTGTAACGCGATATGGCAAACCAGGAATAGACCTGTTCCAGGCCTGCCAATCGAACTGGCCGAGCCAACCACTCGTGGCTGGCAAGTCTACGCTTCGTTATTGCACACACAGGCTAGCGTATCAAAGCCGGTCGGAACGTGGAAAAATGGGGAATTTCGAAATTATCTGTCTAGTGGCATATCGCTTTGAGAACAGCTACGCATATCCAGCTTACCCTGCTGCATCAAAACAATGCACTGCTGTGCACTGTGCCACTGCGTACGCATCAAATGGCGGAAAACCTTCAAATGCGATATCTCTTCTAATATGTCCACCAACTGTTACAAACACAGGATACGGTCGACGTTTGGGCTTTACTGCCTGCACTGCCTAAAGTTTGTTGCACTGTTTTGTGTGCTGGAGACGGTAATAACGCCGGAACGTTGGCATATCTTGTGTTCTTAATATTTTATAAACAGCCCATCGCCTTAAACTCTTTCCATGTGGATTCATGGGCTATGCCCATGAATCCACATCTCTTCGTTCCACACTTGGATTTAAGTAGAGCTCAAGTATCTAGCTCCAAACACATATTAAATGTGCAGCATTTCCTCTATGGACACTCCCTCACAATAGAGACGTCCTGGACGGAGGCGGTGCCGACGGTCGGCACCAGTTCCCACAAAGGAGCGAGCCTGCCCGCGCGCGAGCCCACGCGCCGAATCCGGCGCTCCCGCGGTGCAACGTCGCACCTGCCGCGTCCCGCCCGGCGGCCGGTCCATATCCAGGCGCGCCGTCCGCCCGGCCGCGCCGTCGCCGGCCCACGTCCTCACCCCGGTCGGAGTCGACACCCAGCCGTCACATGCAGGCTCCGGGGCCCGCATCGGGCCCTGGAGGCCCTCCGGGACCCGGGGCTGGCCGCGTAGCCGCCCGAGGACCTCAGACGACCCGCCGTCTGCGCTCTCCGGCGGCGGCCGATCCCAGCAATGGCAAGTAATGATCTCTCTTTCTCGCATAAAGGCGGCTAACACCGCGCGATTTTACGGAATGCTATGGCCCGTGTAAGCAAAAAGAGCATACCACGTCTCGAAACTTCGACTGCTATTGTCCGAATTCCTTCAGGCCGGCGTGGCATCGCATGCCGCTGCCGTACATGAGCGCCGACGGCCATTTTTGCCTCTCGTGAAGTCATCGTGTGCTCACGTTCTCGTTCACCCGAGGCCCGCTGCGATCGCATGCCGGGCCCGGACTGGTTCTCCACCGCCCCGTGAACCCCTGCGGCCCCCACTTATCAATATTGTCCGACACTCAAGGCCACATCAGGCGGTGCGCGGCGGCCAGGTACAGATGCAGCTCGCTGCTCTGGAGTGGAGAAGCGGGAGTCCAGCAGGAGCTGTCGCCATGCGCCCGGTGTTTCGGCTTCGTGCCCGGGACACTGCCAAGGCCAGGGCGGCGGGCCAGGACGCAGATCTTTAACAGTCACGGAGCCCACAAATATACGGCGAGCATGCTCGGTTCCAGAGCGAGCCGAACATCGAACTGTCAAAGATAACGCTAATATGTCAGCCCCGGGCGTCTTATTAGGCCTGTTGCCAGCACACAGCCGAACTGCATAGCACGTGCAGGGAGCACTTTCATCTATCGGGAGCCCATCCAGCAATCCGCCTACGTCTGGAGGTCACGGCCACAATGGTTCTTTTCGTAAAGCCGGTTTTAGTACGTCCCATCCGTAAAGTCCCACCAAACCTCACTTAAAAATCGGTAGAAAACGGTGAAGTCAAGAACCTGACGGTACGAAGTCGCATAAGACTCAATGCCATTACACTGGGCACATTTTTTTACTTCTCCAGGACGCACCCTCGGGCTTCCAATGGACATACTCAAAGGACAAAAAATGGAACGTTACGAGGAACTTGAGAATTTTGTTCACAAACGCGGTCGGCACCTTAAAACAAAATGATTTTTGTATTCATTCCCAGCCAGTCAGCGCTGTTACGGAAAGGGAGCGTAAGCCCCACCACGAGACAACGAAAAGGAAGAAGAAAAAAACTATATTCTACTGTCTCCGGATTTTGTGGAGTTAAAAATCCGTGAAAAACGTGTTTTTGACTGATTTTTAACTGAAACAGCCAAGGTATGGCTTGTGGTCTCAGAAATTCAATTCTACTATGTGTTACGTAACAAAATTTTGTGTGTACGGAGTTCAAAACGATCCCCCGCAAATGTCACCATGTCCTGTATTGTTGTCTGACGTCACGAGCAGATGCATGCCAATAAAGACCAGCACGAGACCCAGATTACCCCAGAAGAGCGAGTGACGTCAGAATGCAGTTTTTGATAGATTGCACTGTTTACGATTTTGGGGATATCTCACAAAAATGGGCACTGAAAACGTGATCAGCGACATTCCTCGACCAGCCGTGTCGACTTAAGCAAGGTCGACCACGGTGGACACTTCAACCGAACACCGGATTCCACTGTGGACCAAATGCTGCACGGCGTCTGATACAAATCGCCACACCGATAGCACCGTTTCCATGCATGTTTTCGGAAGATTACAGCTGAGCCGAACATGAAATCATTCCATTATAAATTTAATGCAAAAAATGTCCATGGGTCGTACAATACGGTGCCATCACAAAGTATCACAGAAGTTATTTTTCACTGGAAAGCACTGCAAGCCTGCAAGCAGAGGTTAGCTTTTCAAAACATAGGCAGTAACGATCCACTTCGACTGGACCCGTGGCATTGCCCATTCCGACCCCAACAGCGTCTAGAAATTTTTATTACGACATGTGGGAAGCCTTTCGGACATCTCATTCTGGTGTCTGTTGCCCGCCCTGACACGCCCGACAATAAGCTTGTTTTAACAATTGGTCGCAACGACAGCTACGTGGCATATGCTACGCTTTCATAATCTTTTTTAACGTTAATAGCTAAATAATAACTAATAACGTTTAACGTTAATAACTACGAATGCCAAAGGCGGCCGCTTTTCGACGCACAACATGTCGAATGCACAGCAAAACCGTCGACCGCCACGGCAGTCCTCGGAACGGTAAGTGAACTGGTGCATAATGCATACTCAACATATTTGGACTGAGTGGTGGTTAATAGCTCAAGTCTGACTTTTCGGCAGTCACCACATCCTGGCGGTCTCTCTCCACCCTCTTCACCATCAAAACGTACCAGGAGAAAGTCACGGCCTGTTTTCCCCGTCTCTATTAACGTTCCCACAGAAGAATGCTAGCGGAGTCAAAACCGCCACAGCTCGCACTGGGAGTTCTGAGGTGCAGAAGGCAAATAATTTGTCAGTGCCTTCAGCGCCGCACGGCTATCCTCTACAAAAATTAAACATATCAATAAAAGCTCTGGATGCTAGGAAAAAACATTAACCAACTCCACAAGGCATCGTGAGCATCGGTGACGAAGGTGCCAGTGAACACCTTTTACGGCGCGATTCCTGAACGGACGCGGTCTGCGAGGGCGGTTAAGGAGCTTGCCCCGCATCACGACAGCCTGCTGAGCAGGCCATTTGAGGTAATCAGGGGCGCAGTGTGCACACAGCATAAAGGTTGTTCACTTTTCATACATCTCCCAGGCCGCATCGTCTCAAACAGGGATGCACCGAATACAATGTCCGACCAGACAGTTTGATTTTTCCTGTCTGCCTCTCCCGCAAAATATTGTTTTCTATCCGGCCCAATAGCAAGACAACGCCCTTTTTTGTCATAAGAACAATAAACAAGTTGATCAATATGGGCTTCCCGCTAAAATACGTTGCAGTTTTGGCGTCTTTAATGCCTGGAGCTCAGATGCATTAGCGCATCAGAGTTCCGATGACAAGTCGTTGAACATAAAAGGATTTGTAGAACAGGATCTTTTACAAACACCACTCACTTGTCTGCAATATCAAGGAGATAAACGTTACAAGTTAGAAGCAAACGAACTGGATTGTTACTCATTAGTGCTTGCTGCCGATCTTGTTTTGTTTTTGCAAGCCTTTGAAACAGTGTATTTACTTCGTTTCTAAGCTACAGTTTGCTCTCCAATAATTTACGTTTTCTACGAAAAAATTCATAACGAATTCAAATGAGTACAATCACTGTACCGGTGATGTATAACGGAATGGCTGTCTTTGAGCACAGTTCTTAGTTGAAGAGTGCATTGTAACAGAGGTCCTGCCATTTACCCGGGATTTCGTGCCGAGTACATCTAAAAATATAGACCGTGGTACCGACCACGTCTCAGGGTCGATATGGGCACAGGCACAGGATACTAAGGCACAGGACGTAACGCCACAAATTGTGGGTCAAATAAAAGTAGTTAACCAAATACGCATCTTGTTTTTCTTAACAAAATCAAGGCTCTTTGCGTAAACATTTCATTCATAAATTTCCTCTTCTGGCAATAATAATACAACCTGACCTGACAATAATGAACGGGTGAAAAAAATGAGTGGCATATCTAGTACAAGGGCAACGCCCTAGCAAGCCGCAATTCTTTCGAGGATATCGAATACCGGTTAACTTTCGTTTCCACGCCGCATCCGGTCGGATGCCAGAACAGCGATCCCGTGTATCCCCGATCTGAAACAGGGCCACAACCACGAACAGGAAGACCACCGGCAACGTCACATTTGACACGCGTCGATCGGTGTCCCATCCACTTCCCCTTCACAGTGCACGCATTTGCAGACGAAAATTGGTACGTGGGTGGCGTACCAACGTTAAATTCGACTGAAAGTGTCAGAGAACACAACCGAAAGAACTTTCGACTCTCGAGTACAAAACTAAAATAATCATGCTATCAAGAAGTTAGTAATCAACATCGCATTGCTTACAACAAATGTCGCATGAAGGATATCCATATATCCAGAAGTCACTTTCTGCGAACAAAAAACGAAGCGCGGACGCAAGAAAATGAGCGGAGATCTAACGAGGCTCGTGCCCGCCCCGCCTGGCGGTAACCCAGCGATCTTCCTTAAAGGAAGATCGCTAAGTTGACTCTAGCGAGCGGCGACCGCCAAAGAAGATTTAGCCAGGTCACTCGGTCTTGCATTTTGGATTGCGTCGCCATGGTTGCCATTATCAAACATGACCGAAATGTTCCTGAGCCTCGTAGCAACTTGTTTTTAGGTTTTGAGCTTCCTGACATGGCTTTTCGGTCCTTTACATATGTCGAAATTAAGACGTTATGCTTTTATGTCTTTGCACGTGGAAAATGTACCAATTTCCACTTTTACTAGTTGCTCTTGCAATATAAATGTTATTTCTTCGTTTGGATGTGGGCGGAACGGGATTTGTACTCATTTTGTACATATTACAAAGCAGTTGCGACAACAGGCTCCTTTACAACGCATAACATGTTACCGATGAACAACAAATGCCAGTTTTCCTACAACCATGAATGCCTTTCAAATGGCAAAAGGCCCATGCTGTCTGTGTCTGGTTCTGTTTGCCCAGTGCTCTCCAGATACTCCAAAAAGACAAAAAGAAAAAAAGTAATGTTCAAATTTCGAATGAAATGTTCCGTCTGCTAGCATTTCATGCGACATCACAATTTTTCACTGCATGTGGCCATCGGAGTTTCGGAGAGCTCAGGGTCGTGCTCAAAAGCAGACAGTGCGCGAAGTCAGGCCGACCTTCGGTGCCATTCATACCGATTGGTACATTTCAGATTCATACTCTTCTGGCACATATTCAGGACGATTTTCAAAATAAACTGAAGAAACTCTTTTCTGGCGTTGCTTGCAAGTACCACTTTTTACACCATGGGACATACATACGCTGTAATCGTTTATTTCAACCACACACAAAGGTCAAAGTTTACCAGCCTATCCTCGGGGTACACCGGTTTGATTCAAATTTACTACGTCACAAGGCCAAGCACGAGGCGCCCACTCCCAGCACCTCTACCCTGAGGCCAAGCGTCCACGGAGTGCACTCATATTCAGGCATGTCGATGACGTCACGGTTGGTCATCGCTAAAACAGCAAAGGCTTCTGGCAACGATCAAGGCAATGGCTTACGTCACCCCTCGGCCAGCATCACCTGCCCAGAATAACATTCAGTTCGCTGAGGACCTCTTTGTTGCCATAAAACTAAACGCCAGCGAAAGAAACAAAGATCAACGGGCCAGCTGAAAACAACAACAGTGTGCTGCACAACACTTCCAATATGTAATCTTTAAAATCGCGTCGACATTTTCGATGTATCTGGCCTGCTGAAAGCTGACCTAACAGGTGTCTCGGCGCATTCAGCACATGAGCAGAGTTCCTGACAAGATACCGACGCAAAAGCGACGTCTGAGAACTTACCAGCTGACTGCTGCTTTTTAGCCTGCTCTCTTTGTCCTTCGAGTGTATTTTACCGGCAGCCACCAAACAAGGTTTGTCAGCACCTTAAGCATGCAACACAAACAGTTTACCATCATCTGGACAGGTGCCAAGTGCGCATCTAGCCCGGATTTACAATCGTCGGAAGCAAATTTTCCCTGAGATACGACGTGGGGACCGTTTAATCGCGCCCAATGCGTGACCAAGTTCCAGTCCCTAAAATGGTGAGCTGTACTAACAAAATGTTGTCCAGGTTTCGAAAAAACTTACTTACGTCGTCAATGCCTGGTAACAGTTGCTAAGCGATATGTACATCTACGCTCTAAAGTAAACCAAAATGCCCAACAAGCCACTCCTTTCCACAGGGTATCAGTGGTTTGGTTTACCACTGATGAACACTGAGAAGCTCCAAAAGCAGAGATTCCTTTATGTTACTGACTGTTTCATTGGGAGACGACCTCGCAATGAGACAGTTTGCGATAAACAGATATACAAACAGAAAACGATGTATTGTAGGAGATCCGATTAGGGTATAAACACCAGCTCAAACCTTTGGAAATTTGTCTGTTTTCGTCATTCCACAAAAGCGCATTAACGATGGCAAACCATCATAAACATGGTGACGGTGACTCCCCCGGTTTCGGACATCCAATAAAACTCCCTCACTGGTTTGCTCAGAAGTCAAAGGCGTCGCTTGAGCCATTCCATCTAACCACATTGTTTCTCACTGGTGCCATGGAAAATTCGCTAGTAAGTCAATTTTCCTTAGTTTTTTCCTCTCTTAGCAGGGAATACCGGGACTGGTTTCTAACTTATTTTTCACTGATTTGTACACAGGGTGAGGTTCTGTGTATCGAGGTGAACCAGTGAGACAGCACTCCTTGTCACCTACTCCTGAGCAGCTGAGACGAAACCAAAGACTTCGGTTATGTCATGCACCTTCGCTCCCAAAAATCCTATATCTCAGGACGTCGTGCGGGGGACCGCTTCACAAAAAGAAACAGCGAGCCCTTGCATTAGAACACAAGTTGCAGTGTTGGTCTGCACCTGACGCATGCAGCACACATCGAATTCTGACAATCAACGCCCACGACTGCCCGTCCTCGGACGGCTAAGGTGACCACGGTCCCAGCTGCGCAGTCGCCAGATGGGAAATTTATCTCTGAAAAGCTGCCACCGCCCACAACTAATGACGGGTCACAGTTACCCCGCAGAGTCCTAGCAAATGTGAGGGTGTACAAAACAAACTTCAGGCGAGAGAGAGTGGTGTTGAGGGCTTAAAACATGTCTGTCGACACCACTATCAAACACGGACCCTCTGCGGTGTTCCAGTGGTGTCGCTTTGTATATCTCTGTCGCAGTATACAAAATGATGACGCCAACTCAGCATACTGTCATACACGTATCTCTGTCCAAAGCCCCGTTACGTCTTTAACGCTCCTGACCAAGTGAGAATATGCCCAGGCAGCGTTTGTGCCCTCCCAACTCAGGCTCGTTTCCCAATACCCCATGACTGGTGGTGGTGTGATGAACGATAAACAAACAATGGAAAGACTCGAAATAATTTGGTGCTCCTCAACCAAAACGAACGCTGCCCCCAGTTTCAATGACACCCCTGCCACTAAAGCCAGACAGCGCGGCACTGGAGCAACGGACCTGGATGTGCGACTCTCTGTGACGAAAGGGTTCTATCGGCCTGAGGGTTTTCAAAATTGAGAGAAATCCCGGGACCCGAGAAGGGGCCTCCAAGCTCATGCGGTATTCTTCGGACTTAACGTTCGTGGCTCCTGGACATCCGAATCACGCAAGGGCGTACAGGACATAGCCGGCTTTGCACAAGGATATAGTCATGGTGTCCCAAATTCGCATCAACCGTCTGAAGAGCGTTAAAAAAATGAGACGCATCAGTACTACCTGCACTTACCTTTGGTCAACTTTTCGGAAGGGGTTTCAGCTGGTCCAGAAAATATGGCTTATCACGTTTCCGGCATTCATTTTTCTAAGAAATCTCTGGAAGCAACATACCGCCCTTATTAACTATACTCGGCAGTCACACAACGGTGATGACACACTCGGGCATCCTGTTCATGTTCAATGGCCTGCGCCTTGTGTCATTACGGAACAGATGACAATAAAACGCGAATGAATGGAGCACAGGAAACTCGCGGGATGAGACATAATGTTTAGTACACATCGATCGCGAAGGAAAAAGCTACAATTTGACTATCTCAACTTAAAATGCCACACAAAAAAGAGATATGGAGGGTAAGACCGCTGAAGCAGCCTTCTAAAAAAACCTCCTACCTTCTTCTTTTTCTTCGCTTTTCCAGGTTCTTCTAGGAATACATCAATAAAAATGTTAGACAACTCAAAGGCTTGAAAAAAAAATCTGAACAATGTCGCCAGCATTCACCTTCGGCAATATTCACCATCTTTCCGCCTCTGACAGTACAGGGCGGGCATTGATACCATCCCCTTCCTATATCTGAGCCTGATGCGATAGAGAAATGAACCAAATGCGAGCGAGTCGTCAGATCTTTTGGCTACACGATTATACTCCGCTTGGCCCGTTTTCAGTTATGCAGTGACCTTACACTCGACCTCAAAGAAGGCCATGTCAGCTGTCAAGAAGCGTAGCCATAGGGGGTCAGAGGGGCCAACCGATGCCCCCTTGTGGTCAGAGGTCTCCAAAAATTGGTCATTATCACAAATGATTTGCTTAAAATACAAAAAATGAGAGGTAATATACCCCTAATTTACGCATTTTCATGTGTGTCGTTTGATACGGCCAATTCCTCTACGCTTGCCATAAAATTAAAGTGTAGTACCTATGCAGCCTTTTTGTTTTAGTACTGACCCACTTAAGAAAATGCTGGCAACGGTACCGGTTGTCAGGGGATTTTGGGTACCACTGAATCTCATGGGATGCAACCAATGGAGAACTTTTGAGGGGCTCAAAACGACTTTTAACGATGAAGTGAGACTGGAACTGCTTCTGATATCTAAATCAGCACTTCTGATTACTCCATGACCCTTTTGAGGCCAATAAAAAATTTAAAAAGGTCGACAAACTCAACTCATAATTCTAACCTACGCTGACTTTACCGACGTAAGGACCCAAATGCGGAGATCACTGGTAACATGGGTGAAACCCACGTATAGGATTGAACGTTTGTTCTACGATGATAACCATCGCCGCAGCATTTCTCCATGACATGCCATTGAGAAAGCGCTCATAGGTTAGTGACTTGTCAAGGTGTTGACTTCAAATTGTCAGAGAATACGTAAGCGGGTTCTAAACTCCACTACGCAAAATTTCGGAGCCGTCGTTCCACGGCAACTTTCAAAAAACCTCAGAAAGGCTGCACCCCCTTCCCAATACTGGCGAGGGTCAAGTTACAGTTCATGACCTTTATTGTGACGTTAGGCTTTTGCAAGTTTCTTTCGTCCCGAAATTATTTTGTAAAAACACGGTCCTCCACGTCACGGCTCGACATACCTCGTGTTTGAAAGTACATGCCCTACGTTACATGTATGCTAACCTTTGACCCGTGGACAATGGCTGGAAGGGAACGTCCTTAGCCCCAGGGACAAATATTCCTGTACACATCAACTCATGACCCAACATTCATGAAATGCCGAAATCGGAAGCCGCCACAAACGATTCGCAGAAACGGCCCAGAAAACGGCGAAGGACAGCAGTCCCTGTGAAAAATGCATGAGGTTCTCCCTGCAGACGAATGAAAAACTGCATTTTTCTCACCATGTTCCTAACCAGTCACGACCTTGGTGAAGCCTGTAACCTGCAGACGCAAACACCACAGTTCACATTTTCTCCTGTAGAGTGCGTTAGTTGGCACTTAGCAACACACCGTTCGGGATTCTTCTAGGTCAAGAATGAACGGGCAACTTCGAAAAAATACACCTTATTGGGGAACCATAAGCCCGAAAATCATCACGGGTGGTCTATGACAAGGAATGCCAATGGCAAAGTGGAAAATCTCTTGGAATATTAGCAGCGGCACCATCGTCGACCGACATTCGTTAGGGGTCAAAGTCGCCTGCGCCAACCGAGGCAGCATGGCACCGACGAACAAAGAAACTTCTCACGAAGGAATCCCGGCACACATTTACCAAAGCAGCAGACACAGCTTCCAAGGAGGCTTCATTACCTATCCTGCAGTTGAGTACTCACTGAATAGTGGTAGACTCGGCGATTTCCGTCACAGGCGCTGAACCACGGACGACGGACGACCCCTGCGATGCCCACCCCGTTGGGGATTCCTGAATGAGACGAGTGAGACTGGTTAGTAGAGCAACGGAATTTTGAGTACCATTGCGACAGCAAACCTGTTAAAATGCAATTTCCAAGTAAAAGATATCTTTAAGGATGCTGTAAGCTGGATTTTGTCTGCTAGGATCAATTAATTTTTCTCGATTTTGAGAATTACTGGCGGAATGTTCAGAAGAGTCACCGGAGCGGGCAAGAGGAAAGACTCTGAAAACATTCTGCAGGTCTAACGACAACTGAAGCTAGTCGTGCTGTGATTGGTGGATGGAAGACCGTCACCCGCGAGAACTGTTACAGGATCCCTGATTGGTCAACGGTAGGTTCTTACGATGTTTACTACAGCTGAGATCTGCCACGAAACAGCTGATTTTGTCCGTACAGTCTCGAAGTGTTCAACGAGACATTGCCCTACGCCGATACAACTGCCCGAACGAACTGACAGACAAACTGCCAAGCGCCGATGATCTGAGCCTTCTCAAAATTTACTGATGTCATGACAAACCCATACCGCCTTAACGTGAGGAAAAGATGCATGTGAGCAGTCCTGGCGAACGTTTCGACACACAGCGACAGTGAGGTACAGCCAGGCGCGGCAGGAGTTTTTATTGCAGTTTTTACTTCCACTCACTGCTGGGATGCTCGTGGTCGCTAGAAGTGCAATGCGAAGGCCATTTTAACATGAACTGATCACAGTATACATATATAAGAATAGCAACATCAGGATTCAGCAGGCAACTTTGATTCGTAGCTGCAGGTGCGTCAGAAAAAGTGGGCCCATTTTTATTTAGCACCGGCACACTCCTTTAGATGATTTTTTCGTCTTGAAAAACAAACATAGAAAAAGTAGTATGAGTATAAGCACTGCAGCTACTACAGTTGAAAGATATATCACTTCTTCTTACTTTGCTTCATTTGGAACCTGGTTTGATTGAAAATGTCGATGCGGATAAGCGTTTTATTTTTTTTCTTTAACTTATTTACATATTCATTTCATCACTGGATATCCTGATTTGATTGTATGCTTCTGACAGTGATCGGCTTTGGCGTCTTAAGCGGGAATAGGTCGGGAAACCTCCCAAAAAAGGCGAAAAATAGCCAATTGGAAGTCCTCAAAAGTCGAGGCCCGGCAGGTACGAGAATTCTTGGCTGAAGATAGAAATACATTATTTCTTAACCCTATTCCCGGAGGGCTAGACGGTATGGTCGATTCCCGGCATGGGGAATTCTCGGCCCCCCCCCCCCTGAGATCTCGAGAACTACTAGTCCGATTTCATCGCAACAAACGGCAATCGATTTGCCGTGACGTGAACTACATTTTTATAAAAAGAAAGTTTCCAAATTTCGAAATCTGTGGATACACGGGGGCAAAAATGTCCAAATCGGGGGTACTTTTGGACTTCTTATAACTCCCTTGTTTATCGACCGATTTCGATGAAATCGGCATGAATCGAGAGATTATGGATAAGGCTTTTACCATGGGTCCGCAAATCTGAAATTTTGAGAAAATTCATGGACGTTCAAAGGGTTTCAAAAATAGGAGGATTAGTTTTCTACCGAATGAATGAACAAAAGAGGCAAGCGCCATTTTTTGTTTTCTGCTAGTCATGTTATACTAAAGAAATACAAATCGCATTGCAATGTTTGTATAATGTTAGCATAGGCGGTGCCAGGGACATGAAAAAGGGGGAACTGTTATGGTCACACGTTTCTCAGATCAACTTGTGACCTTTGACCTTAAATGACTTCCAGTGACCTTGGGGTCACTTGGAATGATCTCGTGTGCATTTAATATCATCTGTAAAAGTTTTCAGTCATTTGAATTCACTCCATTTCAAAAATTTCATTTTATGGCTATTGCGATATAGGGTACGCACACTGACATTTTAGGTCATATCTCCGTGGCCCGACCTGATATCAAGCTGAAACTTACTACACAAGTAGAAGGCACCCTTCTACGTCGTATATATTCCGAGTTTGGCATTTTAAAAAAACGGCGCCAAAATTATTGCAAAAAAGCAAATTTTGACTTTTGCCTTTGACCTGACCTTGCAAAATGACCTCAGATAAACAAAATTACATCTGCACATTGCCCAACTATTTAGCTATACGTCCATATAAGGTTTTAAGTTCTATCTTTAAAACTCTGTTTTTGGCAGACATTTTCCTTTTACCCTCAACATGGCCAAAAATGGCATGAGGTGCCTCCCAAAAACGTTACCTGGCTCCGCCCCTGAGCAAAACAGAATTTTAAAATTTCGTCACGACACGTAAAAAGAAGAGCTAGGAAAAGTCACCAAGTTTCGTGAAGCTGAGATAAAAAGCCTGGAATTGGCAAGCAAAAAGCCAGAGGGGGGCGCGGATTCAGCCCCCCCACTGCCGGGAATAGGGTTAAACTATTCACGGTTCTGGATCCGAACCCATCGGTGGCTTTGAGGCTTTCGTGCTAGGGGCTTTATAAAACCTCAGAAAAATGGATCACCTTTGCATGAACATTTTTTCGAGTGAGTGTTCGGATGAAGTGAAAGTGTGGTTCAGGTGTTCGGTCTAACACGCGCCCTTGTGGGGGTCAGTTTGACCTCCTGAGGTTTTTCCCAGAATAGCTCCCGAATAATGTGGCGCAGCCTCATCAATTTGACATAACTATACAAAATTAAGTGGCAAATTATAAAGTGTTAAAAAATTGTGAAGGTCATTCAAGGTCATTGAGACAGAGCGGGTCAAAGTCATGTCACGGTTGCCAGAAATGGCCGTTTGTAGGATGAACTTCAAACTGCTGTCACGAATAGAGTTTTAACCCTATTCCAGGAGGACTAGACGGTAGGACCGATTCCCGGCGGTGGGAGTGGCGGACTCGGCCCCACCGGAATCTTGAGAACTACATATCTGATTTCATCGCAACAGACAGCGATCGATTTGCCATGACGTAAACTACAATGTTATAAAAAGAAGTTTTCAAAATTTTGAAAAGGATGGATACAGGGGGAAAGAAAGTAAAAATGAGAGACTTTTTGGACTTCCTATAACTCCATTGTTTATGGACCGATTTTGAAGAAATTTGCTTGAATCGAGTGATTATAGATGAGACTTTTACCAGTGGCACAAGCGTTTGAAATTTTGAGAAAGTTCAGAGGTGTTCGCAGGGTTTCAAAAATAGGAGGACTAGTTCGTTTAAGACCTGAATGGACAAAAAAGTTAAAAGACGTTTTTTTGGTTTCTAATTGTCATTTTATGCTGAATAAGAACAAATCATATTGCAATGTTTGCGTAATGCTAGCATAGGCGGCGCCAGGGACAGGGAAAACGGGGAACTGTCATGATCACATATTCTTCAGATCCACTTATGACCTTTGACCTTAAATGACCTCCAGTGACCTTGGGGTAACTTGGAATGACCTGGTGTGCATTTAATATTATCTGGAAACGTTTTTAATCGTTTGAATTTACTCTATTCCAAAAATTCCATTTCACGACTGTTTTGGTATAGGGTACGTGCTCCAACATTTTAGGTCATAGCTCCGTGATCCGACCTGATACCAAGCTGAAACTTGTCACAAAAGTAGAGGGTACCCTTCTACGTCATGCTTATTCCGGGATTGGCATTTGAAAAAATAGCGCAAAAACAATGACTATAAAACCAAATTTTAAACTTCGCCTTGACCTGACCTAGCTAAGTGACCTCAGATGAACACAGTTGTACTGGTGTCTTGTCCAATTATTTTGCTATACATCCAGATAAAGTTCTAAATCCTGTCTTAAAAACGCTGTTCTTGGCAGTCATTTTCCTTTCACTCTCAATATGGCCAAAAAATAAATGGCCTGAGGTGCCTCCCAAAAACGTTTCCTGGCTCCGCCTCTCAGCAAAATAGAATTGCGAAATTTTGTCGTAGTACGAAGAAAACATAGCTTGGAAAAGTAGCGAAGTTCGTGGAACTGCGCCAGAAATCCTGGGACTGGCAAGCAAATAATCCGAGGAGAGGCGGATTCAGCCCTCATGCCGGGAATAGGGTTAATGCGCTCGGCACGCTGCAGTTGCATGGGAGCCCACCTTCCAGAAGGAAGTAGGGAGGACAATTACAGCGAGGTAAAGATGTACATTTGCCAAGAAAATTTTCTGAAATGAGAACACGTAACCTCAGGCGTAGGGTTTTTCAGAAATACCAGGGGTGCTAAGTGGTCCTCACTGGAATATCGCTTGTCTGCAGACAACTTAACCTCCCAAAATGTGATTTACTGAACAGATTTGGCCACTCTATCATGGTTGGCGGTGAATTTAACAATATCTTTGTCCATGTGAGGAAATTTTTCATTAAGAAAAACTTGTGCAATATTTATGGATTTTTTCAGCGTAGTAGAGGTGGACATGTGGTACCAAATTGGCTTTGATACACCTTGGTAACGTCAGGGAGCTGTCATTACCAATTCCTATCGCGATGTAAGTTTGGGCATCCTGGACTACAAATACAACGGAAATAAGGTATTTTCTTATGTAACCGCTTGATGCTTTGTGGCAGCGCCACATAATCAATCGTCTCTGTAACCGGAAGCGAGACCCAGCGGTTTCGACTTAGTGCTACTTGCCCCTGTTTTTGTCTTTGCAATATACCTGCGTGGAACGGTCGTCCGATAATATGAAAAGCCCAAATGTTTCGGCAAAGTTTGGCAAGTCTTTATCAGACAAATTTCACTGATTTCGCTAATGAAAACATGTCAAGTTTTCCGAAATATATGGGTTTTTTATGACATCGAATAATCCTTTTCCCACATATTCTCCGGAAACCTTAATCAGCCACGACCTGAGTAAGAGTGTCGCCACAGACTCTTTTGCTCCGTCTTACTTTTCTGCTGTAAGACGGAGAAGCACCTGTTCCCGCTATGGGGCCGGACACACTGCGCTGCACGGACGCTGTCGTTATGTGTCCGACTAATGGCGGTCCATTGTCTGGTGGTTAAAGAACAAAATATGATATGGTTAAATGACAGATGGAAAATACCGAATGGGAAATATCGAACGTAAAATATGAAACAGGATAGTTATCGACAGTCATAAACATCAAACGGGGAAAACAATGAAGGAGAAAATTTCGAACATGGGCACAGATCGAATATTTTGTCACAGTGCAAAAACATTAAGGAAACAATATCTAATGAAAAAAACAATAAACAGTGCTCAGTATTTCTGCTCGACATATCTTTTCGACAATGCTGTTTGGTATTTTGTCCATTGATATTTTTCCATTCTGACATTCAGTCTTGATCAACATTTTGTCATTCAGTATTTTTCCTGCTCGACAGTTTAACCTGTCGATATTTTCCTTGTTCGATATCTTGCGTTCGATATGGTGCTGTCGATATCTTCTCATTCGATATTCCGTCATGCGATATTTTGTTCGGTAATCATCCGAGGCACACCTTGACTTCTGGGTGCCCTGCACATGGTATCCTCAAAGAGCAATGTCCTGAGCTCCGACACTGAAGGCGTAGCCTGCCTGAGGCCGTACGTGGTGCGCACCATCCGTTTTAGCAAAATTTTTGTCTTTTCCAGTTTTAATTTGGATCTCCGAATATTTAATGCCATGATTTCTAATTATGCAAAAGCTCGTTATTATCATGACAAAGGGCCACATTTCATAATGTGAAGGGAATCTTGTTCGGACGTGACGTTAGTAGTTTGCTCAGAACCATCAAAACCCGAGCACCTTTGCCTTTTTACGTCGCCTTGAGTCAGCATGCCCCTGCTCTGGAAAAGCCTCAAGGCGTTCGTAGAGTTGCCTTTAGGCCCCCGGTAGTCTTTTTGAAAAACTGAGTGGTTGTGCGAGGTCTTTAATACAACTGTTAGCCGGCATTGAGCTTGCTGATGTTCCTTTCAACCTTATTTCGGTTAACTGGTTCTTGAAAATTTGATCATTCTCGATTGCTTGGGGCTTTTCAGCAGTGCTAAATTTGTTTTGAACAAAGACAGCTGATTTCCCGCCACCACTGCATCGAGAAATAAAAATCTCCTGACTTGGGATTGAGCTAGAAAGGGGAAGATAACAGGTCTCAGTAGACGTGATGACCTTGACTTTCTGTAGCGTAGTCGTTTCTTTAGAGATCGATTTTGTCGTTTGTTATTGCTTTATTAATATTCTTTATTTTATGCGTCCCGAACTGCACATCGGTCTTGTGCCTCCCACTGCACTGAGAACCTGTGATTACAACGTTCGCCTTTGATTTAACACCCTGCCGTTGGTTTCTTTCCACACATAACTAGTTTCTTTTGCTCTCGTTTTTGTTTTTGTTTTGTCTTGAAGGGCTCGTCTACCAGTTGGACAGATCGGGACCCGTTAGAACCATTCCGGGAAGCGAAATGTGAAATGTGTCGTAGCTCTGCTAACCCTGACAAACTAAAATATCTGAACGACAGTACTCGCCATGTTCATGAAAACCTAAATCTCCTTTTCTAGTCATACTTATCCAAACATATTTAGCGATTTAATCCGTTTCATTTCAGTCATTCACCATTCTAGAACAGATGATAATTACGAGCGGAGCCGAAGACCAGGTGAGTCTTACTTTATAATAAAAAAAAACATTGAGTGGTCTGGTCCGACCATAACGATTTCTGACGACCAATAACTTCGCAGCCACTGGGCACAAAGCCATGAAATTCTTTTAATTCTATGTAGCTACATGCATCAAGCGTCAGCTTAGAAACTTTTCCTTCCACTGAATTTCTCCGGAAACAATGTTTTCACTCGTTGACCTATTTTTCATACGCTTTTTGGAACCGCTCAATATGACAATGCGTGAACAACATTAAAGCCGCGCTTGACCTTATGGGATGGGAATGAGAATGTTAAACAATGAAGTAGATCGATAAATGTCCTTTTGTGCTGCGAAATGCATGAAGGGAAAGCAGTGTTGCAAGAAGCTTATCATGCACGCCACAAGGCTTCTTACTGGTGTTATGTTATCACCACTGTGTCAAACAAAAATAAGCATGGTAATAATTACGTCTTCTTTCATTTCAGTAGGTCCTGGTATTTAAGTACGTACTATGTTGTGTGCCCCACGTTTGAAATGAAATCGAGGAAAAATTAGGAGTGCTGTTTTTTCTTTAGGGCGTGCTCTTCCAAAAGCAGGAGGGATGGGAAATATATGTTATATTACATATGTATACAATATATACCAGGGGCATAGTCAGAATTCCGCCAAGGGGGGCCAAATCGGATCAAGAGGGCTCTCGTAACCAATGGGGCCCTCGCCAAGGGCGGATCCAGGATTCCGCCAAGGCGGGGGAGGGGGGTGGAGGCGAATGGTCAGTGCTGGGCCCCCATTTTTTGCCCTTCAGATGTGAAAAATTATGTAATTTTGCTTTTTTGCCACACAAAATAACCTAAAAAATTCAAACGTATCACCTTATTTGAGGAAATTTGGTTTTTTGTTCCCGAACAAAGTGGCCGGAATATGACAAGAATGGCGAGATTTTAGACGGTTCCGTCCATCCCTCCATCTGAAATGTCGTGTCTGTATCTGGTCCAGGAGCCCGTCCGTCCCCCCCCCCATCCCGTAGCTGCTGGCGATTTTTTCAGCTTGGTTTAAGTTTTCTCTAGCAGTTACAGGAACGCTTTTGGTGGTATCGGGCCATCTGCCGTGCCAGGACGCTCTAGTAGTCTCAGGTTCCTTTCAGTTTCACGTGTTCCGCGGGACGTCTCAGGCGCTCCTTTGGCAGTTTCAGGGGCACCTCAGACAGTCTCAGGGACCCATCTGGAAATATCATGGACGCTTAAGCCATCTCGGGTTCCCTCCTGTCGTCCTTGCAATCGTCTAAGTCCTTTGGCCGTTTCAGGAGCAGTCTGAACGTCTCAAGTTCTAGTAGTTTCAGGGGCCCCTCTGATCGTCTCAGGGGCCCCTATTGCGAGAGACTTCTAGTTAGCAGTCTCAAAGGTCCCTCTCTAGCAGTCTCAGTGGACCCCCTGTGGTCCTGGGTATCCCTCTTATCGTCTCTGGGAAACACTTTTGCCATCTCAGGGGCCCTCTGACAGATACAAAAGACTTTTGGCAATTCCAGAATCCCTGTGCAGTGTCATAGGCCCTCTGAACGTCTCCGGTAGTCCCCATGGCTGTATCAGTGGTCTTCTTCTGTTACATGAGGTATATCTGGCAGTCATTTAGGGCCCCTCTAGCCGTAACAAGGGGCTTTTATTGGCGCTTCAGAGACCTCATTGGCAGTCTCAGGGGGACCTTGCCCGTACCAGGAGTCCGCTCATTATACTCGGGGACCCTCTGGCGTCCAGTGCCTCCATAACAAAACCCAAATACCGTCTCAGAGGCCGTTTTATCGTCTTTGCCTCGCATTGGCACCTGCGACTTTTTTGGCAGTTTCAGGTGTCATCTGCGGTGTACGGACCCATCTTGCCGTCTCAGAAACCACCTGACCTTCCCGGGGGCCCCTGGCAGCACCAAAAACTCCTCAAGGTTTCAAAAAGTCCGATGTAGCCCATTTATGGCTTCTCTCGAGGTTGACAAGGTCACCGACAAATCCCCGTTCAGGGGTCCCCTCTGGCTGACCAGAGTCTCCTTATGCCGTGCGAGGCACCCTCTTAAGTTCTTTCCGTCTCATATGCCCTCTGACAGTTTTAGCGGTCTCAGGGACCCTTGCCTTGTTGGGGCCCCTTGAAGTGCCAGGGACCCTTGAAGAGTTTCAAGGGCCTTTCTTTCCATCTTAGGGGTCGTCTTACCGTGTCATGGTTTCATTAAACCTCCCGCAGGCCCTCTGACTACATCAAGAACAAGACATTCAGCTTTTCACTCACAGGGGCCCCCTAGGGACTCAGTCCTCATGTTTGCCGTTCTATGGGCCATATGAGTCATCTGGCGGTGTCAAGGACACTCTGCCTGACACTGTGTTGTGGCCCTGTTGTGGTCTCATGGGCCATTTGGGAGCTTCAGGGGCCCTCTATGCGTCTCAGAGATCATTTAACCCTCCAGGAGGCTCCCCTGACTGCATCAAGAGCCCGTCATGTTCCTTTAGAGACTCCGTGAAGCTCATACGGGGCCCCTTCGGGGCTCGTTTTAAGTCTGACAGGCGTCCCTTCTCAGGCCTCAGGGGAGAGGGGCGATCGCCCCGATTGATCCACTTTGGATCCGCGCCTGGCCCTCGTAATCAGTGGGGCCCCATGTGGTTTGTAAAGGGGCCCGGTGAAATGTAAAGGGGCCCATGCTCGCCCGTAAAGAAGTTCCTGCCAACCTGGCTTTACAGAAAAGTAGGGGCCCCTGAATGATCGTTTAGTTGGCCAGGGGGTCACTGCCTGTCTGTAGAGGGCACACTATCCTCCTGTAAAGGGTCCTTGTCGACCTGTGGAGGCAGGGCAGGGGCCTTCTTTACAGCATTTAGACCGACAGGAGGTCCCTTCAGGGGCTAACAGGGACCCTCTATGGGCTGACAAGGGGCCCTCCCCAGACAAACAGTGAACTCCCCTTCAAGTTAGCAGGAGTCCCTAGACGCCAATTCAGACCACGGGCCTCTCTTCATGGCACATATTGCTTTCTTGTATGTTCGGAGCACGTTTTGTTTAGGTTCGTAAGCCTTCTTTCATGCTTCAGTTATTCTTATTTTGGTTTAATTGTCTGTTTCGGACATTGTAAGACGCCCTACGGGCGCCTCACGCTGTCCAAAGAACTGGGGCCTTCAACTCCAGGGACGCTCGCTCGGCCGCCAGGGGACCCCGCTTGGCCCCCAGGGGGTCATGGCCCCTTTGATCCCACGTTGGTTACGCCACGGATATATATATATATATATATATATATATATATATATATATATACACATTATGATATTGGATAACATAACATACATAACATCGACAACCTCCAAAAGCAGGACGGTTGGGAGATGTATGATGTGCTACCAATGTTCCACTACATTTATTAATGATTCCGGGGCAGAACTGCGCGAAGATTACTTATATCGAGGTTTGAAGAAAGTCAACTGACTGCGTTTTTACAAATCACAATTGATTATTTTACATAAACAAAACAGATCTGAATTATTTTTGGGCCTTACTGCCTTACAGACAGCTTAAAACACCATGTTTTGTCTAAATAACGTCGCTCTAAGATCTGCAAAATTCGCAATGGTTCCTGAGGTATACCGCATTTTGAGATGCATTATGTGCTGTGACGTCATATTTTGACGTCACTGTCAATGGGGAATGGTTGGTCGGAGAAGTCTATATATATATATATATATATATATATATATATATATATATATATATATATTCTTGTATTATTTTATTTTATATATATAATATATAAATTTATATATATTTATTTATATATTTATATTTATTACATTTATTATTATAGATTATGATGACTAGATATATCTATATATATATATTCATATATATAGAATCGCGATCAGGGTGTGAGATAAGCCTATACACATCATTTCATCAAAATCTGAGATGATGGTATGCACCATTGTACCTCTCACTAGTTGCGTTGGTATGGGGCGACCCTATGTAGATATGTTGTATACAATGGCAATGTTGGTTGTCACCAACTTTCAACGAAATCTTATAATCGCGGGCTCATTAACCGTGTTCGACATTGGCTGTGATCCGTAGGACGGCTGATGCCGGGCAGTCGGACTTCACGAACACCAGTTCAACAATTGCCGCCGAGTTCGGTTGGTTGCCAGCGTCTGCCCCAGGCTCGGACCCGGCCTCTGCGAGGTCCCACGACACCTGCTGAATATCGTCCTGTTTCATTCCCGCGGGAGACTTCTAATAATAGGCTCTTGCACATAGCAGGCTGAAGTCAGACAATCCGTGCAATGGGACAGGCATTTGATGCAGTGTTTCTGTTTTTCCAACGGTTGCTGAAAGATCGTCGCTTGAATGATTGTTAAATGGGTGCATGTGACAATAGGCTGGCATACTGGTTTGCTCGTTTGCTCTTGTCAGGCATCAGAGGATGGCGCTCTTTCGAAGGCGCCTGGTTATTTACAAAAAGTGATATGGTTTGTCGGCTGCTACTGTCGCACTTATTGTTACTTTTATTGTTTATATTCATATTATTTTTTTGTTCATATTCCATATTTGCGTTTTTTGTTGTATGTATTGGACTACACACACATTTTGCTTTCTTCAGGCTGACATCACCCAGTTTTCAAGACCCTGGGGAAATGAAGCTCTGAACAAAGTTTTTTCCTGACACTGAATACTGGATATATTCCAGGTTTCAGTTTGAGCTGTTGATACCAGCGTGAACCAGATAAAACCAGCACAAAGTCTGCTTTTGGTTTCAGATGCAGCCTAGATCACTGTGTTCTAGGTGGCACAGTTGCCCAAATAAACATCCAGGCGGCTTTCAAACCGCCGAGTTTATTCTCACGAAAATGGCACGGCAGACACAACAGATAACATCGGCCTTCAGACGGACACTGTGGGGAGTTGAGTCCACTCTCGGCTTTCCTGGTCACTCACCGCCCACCAGTGACCGGAGAACGACTGCATCAAGCATCTCCCTGCGTACCACGATCGCCCAGGGCATGGAGACGGTCGAATAAAGCCCGAACTTAGAACGTACCAACCGCGAAGACAGCTTATCTGCAGTCAAATTCAGACTGACGTCTTGCCAGAGCGACGGCAGGAGAAATGAATCGTGTAATCACTGAATCTGGACGCCATTAAGACGCTCTTCTTAAAATCATAAATAGTTGATAAATAGCTGTTAGTAAAATAAGACTATGCTAAAACATAACAACAGCCAAACCATGAAATGGAATATAAAATCACAAATGGCCGAAACAGTGCGGGTTGAAAAGTTACCAGGGGTGCAAAACCAGTAGCTTTTTGCCAGATAAACCTGAGCCGAAGCCGTCTGTTGGGCCACGAAGGTCCAGCACGCGGAAACTCCGAATAGAAAATAAACCACGGCGGTAGAGCGATGTGTAACGGACATCGGTTTCAGCAAGCTGGCGCGGTTCGAACAGCCAGATTTTCTTACCATGTATTTAACCCTATTCCCGGCAGGGGGCGGAATCCTCCCCCCCTCGGGTTTTTTGCTTGCCAATTCTAGGCTTTTTAACGCAGCTTCACGAAACTTGGTCACTTTTCCTAGCTATTCTTTCTACGTGCCGTGACAAAATTTCGAAGTTCTATTTTGCTCAGGGGCGGAGACAGGCAACGTTTTTGGGAGGCACCTCATGCCATTTTTGGCCATGTTGAGGGTAAAATGAAAATGTCTGCCGAAAACAGAGTTCTTACGATAAAACTTAAAACCTTATATGGATGTATAGCTAAATAGTTGGGCAATGTGCAGATGGAATTTTGTTCATCTGAGGTCATTTTACAAGGTCAGGTCAAGGTCAAAAGTCAAAATTTGTTTTTTCCCTATAATTTCGGTGCCGTTTTTTCAAATGCCAAATCCGGAATATATGTGACGTAGAAGAGTGTCGTCTACTCGTGTACCAAGTTTTAGCTTGATATCAGGTCGGGTCACGGAGATATGACCTAAAATGTCCGTGCGCGTACCCTATATCGAAATAGCCATAAAACGAAATTTTTGAAATAGAGTGAATTCAAATGATTGAAAACGTTTAAGGATAATGCTAAATGCACACGAGATCATTCCAAGTGACCCCAAGGTCACTGGAGGTCATTTAAGGTCAAAGGTCACAAGTTGATCTGAGAAACGTGTGACCATGACAGTTCCCCCTTTTTCATGTCCCTGGCACCGCCTATGCTAACATTATACAAACATTGTAATGCGATTTGTACTTCTTTAGTATAACAGGACTAGCAAAAGCCAAAAAAGGGTGTTTGCCTCTTTTGTTCATTCAGTTGTTAAAAAACTAATCCTCCTATTTTTGAAACCCTGTGAACGCCCATGAATTTTCTCAAAATTTCAGATTTGTGAACCCATGGTAAAAGCCCTATCCATCATCTCTCGATTCATGCCAGTTTCATCGAAATCAGTCCGTAAACAATGGAGTTATAAGAAATCCAAAAGTGCCCCCCATTTTGACATTTTTGCCCCCCTGTATCAACAAATTTCAAAATTTTGAAAATTTCGTTTTATAAAAATGTAGTTCACGTCACGGCAAATCGATTGCCGTTTGTTGCGATGAAATCGGACAAGTAGTTCTCGAGATCTCAGGGGGGGCCGAATCCGCCCCCCCTGCCGGGAATCGGCCATACCTTCTAGCCCTCCGGGAATAGGGTTAAATGGTTTACGTGCTGGCTTTGCTACGACTCGGTCCGTCGGTTGTCCAGCGTAGTCGTAACTAGCATCCCGTCTCGACTTTTTTCCTGAACTCAGGACTATCACGTCCTGAAATGACATTTACTGTGCAACGGAAGACGGATCATGGAAACCTCACCTCCCGCTTCATGGCACGCTGTGATATACGACTGTCTCCTGTTGCGATATATTGCTAGATCTCTTTCGAAATAATTTCAGAACTACATGCACGATCGGTAACAAAATGGCGTTCGCCATGAAAGGAACAACAGCGTCCACGAACATTATATGCAAGAAATCGAACACCGAAGGGGAGAGGATATCAGTGGACAAAAAAGATGGAGTCAGTTTTTTAACGAGACAATGGAGGACCGTCAATATTTAGTAGTATTCCATGCGCCTGAAAGAACGAGTAGATATGATTCAGTGTAAAAGGTCCGATAAAAAAGGCAGATGATGTAAGCCATTGGCACTACACTTACGTTGCTCGCGACTAACACAACAAGGACGAATAGGCAAGGACTAGTTAGCGAGGACGAATGGGCAGAGGCGATCAGGCAATGGCGAGTAATCAGTAAAGGAATAAACCAGCGTTTTTATAGACTTGCAACCAAACATAATTAGATCGAAAATGAATAGCTGAAAACGGGAAATGCACAACGCGTGCAGGAAGAATAATGAAGAATGCATTCAAGAGAAAAAAATGCAACCTTGCGCAAAGACGTCAAAATCTAAAATGAAAGGAAGACCATAAAATCTTTTCAGATAAACAAACGGGTTTATCTGGATTTAAGCCAGCTGTTTAGAAAAGCATCTCCAATGTGACATGAATACCTCTATCTGCTTTTCGTAGAGAACGGATGCAAATGGTTAGTGGATATTCCTAACGATGCGCCTAATTATTTTAATAGTCTTAGCAATTCAATTCTCTATAGCTAGTTTGAGCAAAAGACAGATCAAAGCGTCGCACTGGCAAGTGCAGCGCGGAAACTTAAGCCTGACAGCTGTCTTATAGATACCCGTTGCCACTGCAAATCGCCATACTTTGTACCAAACATGCCTGTGCTACGTAATATAAAGGCCTTTTAACTAAAGACGCACTATCTTCTTTGAAAAGTCAACCCATGCTATCAACGTTATAAGAAAACGAGGGATCAGGGGAAATCACCGATGGAAACGATTTTCAAACGGCAGTCAAGGGTGCTGGCCTGCCAAGGCTCGCGTCAATACACCAACACATAATATTCTGGACGTTTTAGAGTTAGGGCAATGAACCAACATCCTTATGGCACATTTGAACGGAGAGATGTGAAGTACACGTAGGAGAAGTTCTCACTAATGCAAAACTGATTGACATGAACTGCTGCTTACGACGTATTGGAGCTAAATCATGCGCATTAGTCCCTTCATATGTAAAAGGAGATTGAACTAGTGAGGAAATGAAAAGACAGGGGAGGGAAATATAACAAGAGAGGCGGCGAAGGGAAGAAAAGAACGAAAAGACGAGAGAAGAGATAATAAAATGAAGAAAAGGTGCAAAATACACGAAGGCGCAGGCACAGAAATGCTTTTAAAATATGCATAAATCCTTAGCAGTTTGTAGGTATTCTTTAGGATTAATGCCATGCGGTTCATGTTAATCCACAGTCTGTAGGCCTGTTGCCCTATCTGCCTTTCGACAAGCAGCATCCATGGAGTGGGGAAATAAAAACAAAACATGGGAATGAAATGACACCAAAATTCACGCTTATTTGTGACCTCAGTAGGATGTAGGCAGATACAATGAGTGCAATATCGATGGAAGAGAAACACATTGTTATAATGACGTGATTAGGAAGAATCAGGTGACATTTAGGATGCCGGAAGAGACTAGCTGAACTAACGCACCGAACGAAGACCACGTTCACTAAAATGACCTGTTTTCGAACCGCGGTTGATATCATAGCAGAAACATAAACGTAGGCAGAACACGAAATGAGAAACTGAGACGAAAGGAAATGAGAAATGGTGAGTGTGGTGCAATGGAGTGTGGCAAGGGCAAGAAGACGAATGGTCAGAAATGGAATTTGAAACCGTGGAATGAAATGAGAAATGGTATTCTGAAAACGCAAGAGTGCAAAAAAAATCGGAAGCACGACATTATGGAGACGGCGGACGAATCTGTAAGGGAAGAATAGGGTTTGGATATAGCAGTACGTAAATCTGTGTATCCCTGGAAATGGATACTTTGTGGTACCCCCTGTTGATGACTATATCGAACAAATAACACAAAAGACAAAATTTAAAGGCATCAGAATCCGGACAAAAAAGGGGATTGTCGAAGACGAGATAAAACATTGCTAACAGCAAATACGGGAGGACGAGCAGAAAGTGCGCTAATTCCGAGCCATTTACTTTGCAGGTACATACACACCCCACGAAACTGCACAGAAATGATGCACACTATTATTCCTGGCGTGCTTTCTTCTGGGCTCACCAGGCTTCAGATGGGTTGTGACAAAGTAGGAACGTGTACCAACATGTGGAAAAGAGACAAAAAAAAGAGAAACAAAAAAAAACAAAGTCGACAACCTAAAATCGTGAAAAACAGTGCAGGAAAACTAAGATACGCCCCACAGCCAATAAGGAACGCCCGTACAGACACAAAACATGCATGAGGGCAGGACAACTCCAATGAAACATGCCAGGACACACGAAAACAAAATATAGCCTCTCGACAATGAGTCCCAATGCAACCAACGGGCACGCCACACCCGGCGCCGATTGCCGCGGAACACAACAGCCGCGCCTGCCGACACCGCTGTCAGTTCTTCCCGCTGCCCACGTATGACCACTTGACAAGACCGTAAGGCCCGAGGTTGCGTCCCAATTTGGTATAGTACGACTTGATGTGGCCGTGGTCGTAGCCGTAGCCGCCATGGTCGTAGCCGCCGTAGCCGTAGCCGTAGCCCCGCGCCGCCCTTGCCGCGGCCCTTGTTCCGGCCTCGGCGGCCCTTGCTCCCGCGTCCCTTACCACCGCCGTAGCTGTCGTAACCGCCGCCGCCCTTGCCTCTGCCGCCCTTGCTTCTACGGCCCTTGCCACTACCGTAGCTGTCGTAGCCGCCGTCGCCACCCTTGCTCCTGCCTCCCTTTCTTCCATCGCTCTTGCCTCCGCGGCCCTTTCCTCGACGGCCCTTGTCATTGCCGTAGCTATCGTAGCCGTCACCACCTTTGCTTCTGCCGCCCTTTCCTCCGCCGCCCTTGCCTCTACGACCTTCTCGGCCCTTTCTGCCCTGCCTGAAGAAACTATAGCGCGGATCGCCGTAGTAAGTCTCACCGTAGCCGCCGCCATATCCACTGTAGTCACCACCGTACCCGCCGTAGTCATCTAAGCCCGCGGTGTAACTGCCTCCATGCTTCCCGTGAGAGGGCGCGTACCCGCCTCCTCCATACCCTCCGCCGTAGCCTCCGCCGCCGTAGTCCACGTAGTCGCCGCCGTAGCCCCCGCCGCCTCCCGAGTGGTACTGGCCGCCTAGTCCTTGGTCGCCACCCCAGCCACCGTAGCCTCCGCCATAGCCGCCGTCGTATCCGCCGCCGTAGCCGGTGCCGTAGCCAGTGCCGTAGCCGGTGCTGTAGCCGGTGCCGTAGCCGGTCACGTCGCTGCGGTCGATGCCCGCGTCGCGGGCCGGGTAGCTCGGGGCGGCGTCGGCGTAGCTGGGTTCGGCCGGACTGGCGGCGGTCTGCTGGTCGCCGTCCGCCGCCGGCTGACCCCAGGTCAGGTCATGGGTGTCGAGCGGTACGTCGGTGACGGCAGTCAGGGGTAGCAGCAGGAGCAAAACCTGGCGAGGACACAGGGCGTCCGGCCGTCAGTCCGGCGTCAGCTGCGGCGTGACGGTCTCAGTCACGTCGGACGGTCTGAACGTGGACAGAGGGCGAGGGCAGGAACGAATCCAGGGATGGGGCAAAGGATGTACCATAAAATGCCTGAGTTGACACTTCACATATATTTTTGTCATATCAAATTTAACAAAAAACATGTTTTTCAAAACTAAAAGACGATGACTGGTTTCGCTGATGCCTTATCTTTAAGCTCTTTGCACCGCTCGGCAATGAAAACGCTCTTTAAAGCTTTCTACGAGACATGCCAAACCGGAGACTTGAACCGAAATGGGGCATCCGGAAATGGGGCTCGAATGGAAACACGGAAGCTATCTGAGGTAACGACAACAGTCTGAAGTAACCATATTGAAGCCGCAGGATTTGACGACCACGACAGCCGTTTGAGGTTACTATACTGAAGCTATAGGATCTGGCAAGTTCGTCAGCTTATCATTCCTGAATGTCGCCCATCGCTTCAATGCCTCGGACAAACTGCACCCAAACAGCACAACAATTTTTACTAGACGGATTGACCGTTTTCCTGGCCTGTGCATGTCAAGGGCCAACCGAGAGCTTCTCGCAGCGGTGTGGGCTCAACACTGGTCAACGCACTGGATATCATGGCAGACACTTCTTTTCTTCGACTGAAATAGGCTGTAATGAGCTCTCATGTGCAATATTTTGCGCGTTAAAAATCCACATTCCACATCGCCCTTCAAGGTACAACGCGAAGAAGCAGACAGGCAGATGGAAAAACGCGCCATTTAATGCTCTTAATGCAACACCTAATCTTTAACGAATTAAAGCCAAATCATTTTTTTCCACCGCCTGAGGCCGCATAAAGAAACACACGAAAACAGCAGGCTTTCAGATCCGGCATTCGTATCCCTTGCTCCACCGAGCTCACCTTTGAAGAGGACCGCATGTCCCCACAGCCGGGCTGCAACTGATGACCGGGGCGTGCCCTCGATTCGTTATATACATACGCGACTGGCCGCGTCGGAACATCGATCCACTTTCGACGGCGCGGCGCCGCGGCCGGTGAAATGCCGCCGTCGGCAAGTTTTTGCGCCCGGCCGGCGGCAGGGGCAGCGGCACTGTCCGCCCGGCAAGCCGACGGGCGCCGCAGCTCAGGAGCCGACCGCGCCACCGCGCCAGAGCCAGGCTGTTCGGGGCTGCCGGCGATATTCCCTGCGCTGGTCGACGGTGAGGAGCCGGGCTGGAATTCCTGCGTTTGGTTGGCCGTCAGTGTCTGTATTTGGGACGAGAGTCGCCATGCTGCTGACGTCTTTTGGTTGCGCGTTGCTTAGAGTCCGCATGAGAAGCTGTCTGAAGTGCGTCCTCCTGGATGCCATCGGGATCTTGCGTGGCACGTTTGAGGGCTCGTTTGAGCCGACTGGAGTCACCCAAGAGAGCCCCCATGTTGTTCCTCGTGCCAGGGGCGTCAATTTCTGTAAATGATTGGATGGACTGAGCCCAGGGCCAGACAACCTAAGCTCCCCCAAATGTGGGTTTCTCAACAGATGTAGCCCACTTTATTTTGATGGATGGAAATTTATAAGTTTTTCGCTATTATTTTTCGAACAAAAAATTGCGTACATCCCATGTATATATATATATATATATATATATATATATCTGGGTATATATATATATACATCAGGATATGTATGTATCTACATATATATACATATACGGAAGATGAAAAGATAGATAAATGCATCACTTTATGCTTTATTCTACACTTTCTGCCTATCTTTTGTCTATTGCGACCGTTTCTTTCGTTATTTTTGTCCATTTCTCTTTAAAACCGGAGGAAAATATCAGTGGGGCCCAGATCAACATTGGGTTGGCCAGAGCCCCCTCGAAAGAACACAGGTCGACACCCCAGCCTCATGCCTTGCAAAAGTTTGATTCTTTTGACGTCTGTCAAAAAAACAGTTTGCCTTGCTTATGGCCATGTGGTGTCCAGACGCTCAGGATTAGGCCTGGATCAAAAGAAAATGTTGGCTGGCTCCATCAAACAGTTCAAAATGGTGCCACTCGTTCCATGTTTTAAACGTGATTTTGGTGTCTTTTCATGCTTTTCAAAACGAACCACTGTAACCGTTTTCAAGAGCTCTGGGGCTCCTTGGGCGAAATCTCTGTCAGTTTGAGTTAACATGAAAATCGCCTTCTCTTGTTATTGTCCATACTTGATTTTGATGTCTCTTCCGTTTAGAAAAGGTACGCTGGAACCATTTCCGAAAATTCTCGGGCTCCTTGGGCGAATTCTCTGCCACTCTGAGTTACATGGAAATCCTGTTGATGGATATGTAAAGCTAAACGGTTTGACCTTACACGATTAGAATCGTCAGTCGCCTCTGATGCGTTTTTTGCCCTTTTGCTCGTCGTCTATCTCTTCGTCAGTCCTAAGAAGGCTAACCAAACAAGCCAAAGTCCTGACCCCAATACAGATTTTTTTTATAGAGCAGAGGTTACCCGAAAAAATACCGCAGCGGAAACGACGGAGACGGACCAAGAAAGTGTCATCCAAAATCGAAAGAGATGAAACTTGCTTTGCACTGTCTTAGCGAGTGAGATTCCATACATGGCAGGCGCTCGAAAAAAGTTTAGATCGTAGGTGTTTGTCAGTCAGTCCAAGTTTCCGAGCGTCCAGCGCCCGAGCGTGCCAGCCGATCACGACACAATGTATGTATATACATAGGTGGGCATCGTTACTAAAAAATGTAACTTCGTTACTCGTTACTCCGTTACTCAGAAAAGCCAGTCCGTTACTCGTTACTCCGTTACTCTGCCTTAAAAAGTAACGGAAGTTACCGTTACTCCGTTATTCCGTTACTTTTGAAATGCAGTGAAAACCGAGCGAACGCGGGTTTTAAGTCTTTTATGCTGCTTTGTGGTTGTAAAACGCATTCCATATACAAAGGGAAGAAACAAAAAGCGCTTACCCCAAACACTCCGCTAGCTGTCCACTGCCCCCACCAGCCGTTGTAGAGTCGGCGGCGCCGGGACAACAGCCGCGGCGGGTATTCTACCACTGTGTTAGCCACAGTGTTCAAACCAACGAATTCCTTTCATTGCCCGCGGCGCCGACGGAGCGGGAACAACCGGCGCTGGAGCGGACGCATGCAAAATGCGACGAACAGCGGACATCCATCGACTGGGTTTGATCAACAATGCCTCTCGAAGTATCCGCCCTGAACATAATGGTCTCCGTTCAGAGCTCGTTTCGGTCTCGCGAACTTCCTGTTTTGTTTTGAAATTATGTGTGTGTATTAGTTTGTGTACGAGCGCGTGCGTGGAGGTAAGATTCCTGATACCCCTGGCGTTTTTTTAATACCAAACGACGAAGGACTCAAAAAAAACGTGACTGATATGGATTTTATTATTGTGAAATAAAAGACTAAAAAAGGTGCTTTAGTACCTCTTCAGCACCCTTGAAAAGACAAATTAGCTATAAAAACATGGTCATAAGTAAGATGCAACGGAGGATGTTAGCCGTTCACAAGTGGAACACTTTGGAACGATGACGTGACCTGACCTGACCCCTGTGAAAAGCCAAAATTGATATCAATGAATTCGCTATTGTCTTACGGTTCAGTATAGGGGAAGGTGGGGTAAGACGGCCCACTGGGGTAAGACGAACCACCAGCCTTCCCGGCTGAACCGCTGCTGCCATCTGCTACACTATACACTAACTACCTTTGTTTTCCTTCGCCCTAGTCGCCATCTTGGGCTAATGGTTCCAGGACGCAAGGATATTGAGTTATTGAGTAAAATGGTCTTTTTCGTCGCGCTGATCTAAGGTAAGAGGTCTAAGAATGATTAAATTTAGACGCGTTTTTTGCATCATTAATTTTTCTTTGTATTTTGCTGTGAAGAGCAATGATAGAAGCACAAGTTAGGGCAGGCAAGTTTTCGCAATGTTGGGCTATTTAGTATCTGCGTCATGATGTTTCCAAAATTTAGGTTTGGGGTAAGACGGACCACTAGTGGTCCGTCTTACCCCGTGGTGGTCCATTTTACCCCACAGATACAAAACCTCGCTAAAACACTGTGACTTGTTTAAAGTACCTATGTATCTACAAATTTCAATAAGCTAATTTTTTAATATTTTTGCAGATGCCGCGCAAGTACGAGCGTAAAACCGATCGTGGAAGTTGGGACAAGGAGAAAATGGCGTTAGCCATTGAAGCTATGAAATCAAAATCGATGGGTTTTTTGAAAGCTGCCAGAGCATTCAGCGTCCCCAAGACAACCCTGAAGCGAAGGGTGAAAATCAAAACAAATGTGCCAAGGGGACTGATAAGCTGTTAGGCTCCAGGATGACTGTGTTTAGCCCAGCTCAGGAGAAGGAGCTGGTAAACCACATCCTTATGATGGAGAGCAAGTTTTTCGGACTAACAACCAAAGACGTGCGATACCTGGCCTTTCATATGGCGGAAAAGAATAACAGAACTCACAACTTCAACAAGGAGAGCGGTCTCGCCGGAAAAGACTGGTTGGCCGGATTCCAGCGCAGGCATACGGAGGTGGCGCTTCGTGTGCCTGAGGCGACATCGGCAGCCCGGAACGTGGGGAAGTTTTTTGATCTTCTAGAGCATGAGATGGACATAACAAAGTTTCCGGCTCACCGCATCTTCAACTGTGACGAGACGGGGCTGACGACTGTCCAGACAAAGTCGACCAAAGTCTTCGCACGCAAAGGGAAGTCTCATGTCGGCACCCTGACCTCAGCGGAGCGTGGTATCCTCACAACGGCCGTGGTCTGTATGGCTGCAGGAGGCAACTACATCCCACCGTTTCTGATCTTCCCACGGGTTCGGATGAAACCTGAATTGCTGGATGGCTGTCCACCTGGAACCGGACACGCCTGCCATCCGTCGGGCTGGATGCAGACCGACATTTTTCCAGTGGTTCCGCCATTTCTTAAGCCATGCTAAACCTTCCGAGGAGGATCCGGTTCTCCTGATCCTGGACGGTCACGTGACCCACACGAAGAACCTGGATGTCATCGAGCTGGCTAGAGCGAACTACGTGACCATGATCGTGCTGCCCCCGCACTGCACGCAGAAGATGCAGCCTCTGGATGTGGGCTTCATGCTTCCACTGAACACATTCTATGGCCAAGCAGTGGAGAAATGGCTCAGAAATAACTCCGGCAGAGTGGTGACTGTTTACCAGGTTGGCCAGTTGTTCGGAGAGGCCTATCTCCGGGCTGCAGTTCCAACGACTGCCATCAACGCATTCCGCTGGACTGGCATCTTCCCGTGCAACCGTGACGTCTTCGGGGAGGAAGATTTCGCTGCGGCAGAAGTCACAAAGAGACTGGATGAGGACGTCGGTCCAGCGACTGCCTTAACCAGTTCAGAGCAGCCGCGCAGCCAACCCCCTGCTGCTGGTCCATCAACGGCTTCAACCAGCTCAGGGCAGCCGCGCAGACAAGCCCCTGCTGCTGGTCCAGCAACGGCTTCAACCAGCTCAGGGCAGCCGCGCAGCCAGCTCCCTGCTGCTAGTCCAGCAACGATTTCAGCCAGCTCAGGGCAGACGCATCACCAGCTCCCTACATCTGAGGCAGAAGACTCATCCAGTAAAGATGAACCCTTGCCAAGCAACAGCCACGAGGGTCTCGCTGTCTCACCTCATCACATCATCCCGGTTCCGAGAGCATCCCGCCAAGCGCAGAACGGCAAAACGAAGAGGCGTCGCATAACGGGAGCATGTGCAGTGCTAACAAGCTCTCCGTACAAAAAGATGCTGCAAGAAGAAAAAGAACAGGCCAAGGCGCTCACGAAAAAGAGGAAAGCACACAGCAAAGAAAAGAAATCCAAAAAGAACCGTAAGCCTAAAGTACGCGACCATGTCTTATCAAGCGACGAGGATGAAGATCCTGACACACTCTGTTTTTACTGCAATGACAGCTTCACGCGCTCAGTATCAGAGGAGGGATGGGTGCGCTGCAGCGTTTGCAAAAAATGGGCGCATGATATGTGTGCGGGAATCGGGGAGGAAGATGAGTGGTTCGCATGTCAACTATGCGTCTAAGTGCTGAGCTGACATGCATTTTATACCAAACGATAGTATCAACACGCACCTTGTTTGTTTTTAGTTCATTTTCTATCACATATCTGAGTACAGAATAAACGTTTATTTTGTTATTTTATCGCTCTTTTTCCTTTGGTTTACAAGAGTATAGAAGTTATACAAACATAAATGGATAGCAGGCACTGCTGGGGTAAGACGGACCACTTGTGGTCCATCTTACCCCGCGTTTCTTCTTGTCGCTGATTTTGACTCGTCCCTCTTTAAGAGCAAGCACCACCTAAATTTCTTGAATTTCAAATCCAGCGTCTGCACGTATCAAAAGAGGAAAGAATCAACATTCAGAAGACTATGAACAATGTGAGGTTGGATAGCATGGTAGCGAGAAATGTGACTTCAAACCTTAGCTGGTCCGTCTTACCCCACCTTCCCCTATGTCGCTAAGTTCAGCTTTTTAGGGACAAGGTATTGTGTCTATTTACCTAATTTCAAGGACGTGTTTTGACCTTTCATGGCGTCTGGTGGCCTCAAAATTGATCTGAGGTCAAAACTCTTAATGTTTTCGTCTCAGTTTGACAAAACCTTTCCCCCGGTGTTTTCCTTTTTTCCGTGCGATATATGGGAGCCGAGATCCTGGGAGGTGCGGAAATCCGCGCCCCCCACCTCCGGCCGGGCAAAGGGCATTCTGAGCCCGGCCGGAGAAGGGTTAAAAACACTTCATTTAACTCTATTCCCTGTGGGGGGGGGGGCAGATTCTGCTACCCGTGTCTTTTTGCTTGTCGCTCCCACACTGTTTGCCGCAGCGCCACAAGATTTTCTGGCATTTCATGGAATTGATACACACGTGTTTTGTCAACATTTAAAAAAAAATCGGTCCCGAAGAGGCGGTTCCAAGCCCCCGTTTTCGGCGGTAATGTGCTGTACGTGAAGCTGCAAAGCTGTGCGGTTCACTATCGTGACATTTTGAGTAGAAATAAAGATCACTGACTGATTTATAAAGTCATACACATCCTAAACAATGCGTATGCACACACATTTTCAGGCGAACGCACACCCAGGTACTGAAAAAATGGGGGAGCACACTATTGTGCTTATGGTGCCCTCCCAATTTTGTTTACCTGGATCCACCTCTGCGCTACATATAAACTTAAACTGGCTTGCTAGTTGTACATCTGATGTTTATATCACCCAAAACAAACAAAAACAAAGGAAATTTCTTATTTCAAAAATCACCCTTCTTGCCCTCCCTGGAAATGCCTATGGTTTTCTATTTTAAATTTCAGCTTTCGGTATATAAAAGACTTGACATTCCAAGCTGAACCGTGTTATTCCCATGAAAATTGGTTGGTAAACACGGCTGCAGTGACCTTTCAAAAATCCCCAAATTTTGGAGTTTGTTTGCCCCACGTCCTATTTTCGCAATTTTTGAGTTTTTGGGGTCCGGAATTGGAGATCTCGTTGAAACATATTAAATGGCATTCATCCCATCAACATTGGACGAATGAATCTCGAGATCTCTGGGAGGGCGGGGAGGGGAGGGGGCAGAATTGGTAATCTTCACCTTTCGGCCAATGCATATTTTTCGAAGGTGCAAAAGTGGCAACGGCTCATATCATGTTTGAGTTTGGGTCCTCACTTCTGCGTCTACAAAAAATAATGTGTCAGCCGAAAGGTGTTTCGGCCAGTTGATATTTTTTTCGGGAACGCAGAAGTGGTAACACGAATCGCATGGACCATGTAGCCTGTCCTCCAAGTTAAAAATGATTTAACCTACCCTAACCTAAAACCTGCTGTATGGTTGCAGGGATTGCCCTAGATGGGCATGTAAAACTAATTTTTTGTTAGGTTCAATCTGCCTGTTTTTTGGTTTGGTTAGCTCGTATCGGCTGAAGGCAAACATGTGTCAACTGAATCAAAATTCAAGAGTTACCTAACCAAGTCAGTTTACAAACCCAGTAGAGGCCAGTGCTTAGAAAAATACCTGAATGGGCTTAATTGTTCACACAACTTGTGTTGCCACTTCCGCGTCTCCAAAAATTACGCGTAAGCGTCGGCCGAAAGGTAGATTACCGTAGATCTGCCCCCAAGGTAATGTGAATCTCACTGCCTGCAGAGAATATGGTTAAGGCAAATAGTCCAAGCAATAGTCGACAAGCTTCATAATTATGCTTCACTACTGACAACTTATTGTGCACATTCTGTTCTCACCTGGAAATACCGTAAATAATGCTTCCTTTTGATATGTGCCTTTGGTTTGAAAGGCTACTCTTGTGACTCTTTCTTTCGGTCGGCAGAGGACATACGTAAAAATGACGTTTTTTCCCTCCTCCTTAAACTGAAAGTACGTTTCTAGATGTGGCCATGGATGACCCAGACCGGGCTCGTCTTCTTCCTCCGAAGCTGAGGCACCGTCGGACTCGGAGTAAAAGTTTTCGACCTCCAGTGGCGGCGTAAAGACACCTTGATGGGACATTTTAGTGTCAGGTAGTTAAAATTTCAGGCCAGTCAAGAATCAGTCACCACTCCATCGCCCCATGGACATCACAGATCCAAGGCCATGGCGGCAGTAATCATGTGCTCAACAGCCTTGAGTGATCTTGGCGGGGAACCGTGTGGCGGTGGTAAGCAATCCGTGACTGACTTGAGACAACATTGAAAACTGCCGTCAGCTGGCTGATCCAGTATAAATGACAATAACTTTGGTATCTTTTAGCCTGAAAAATGACGACTGGTTAATTTCTCATTTTAAGTCATATCAAACTTACGCATAATTCAATACTTTTGTCCCAAAAGAGACCAAAGTCAGCTGGCCTTTACACTGAACCATTGCCGCCAGCTTGCCGTCAACGTTTATCAGCTGACGAATATTGTCAACTAGTCTACTCCGCGATTGTCAGCTGAGTGGGCGCCCAGCCGCGCTTGTATCGCCGCACGCTATTGGGTGTTGGCTATTCAAGTAGCCAATGGGTGTGCCGATGCAAATAAAGCCGGGCCTTGTCTATAAGGAGTTTAAAAAGTAACGGAGTAACGGACCAAAAAGTAACGGAGTAACGGACCACAAAAGTAACTTCCGTTACTCAGTCCGTTACAGTAAAATAAAAGTAACGGGTCCGTTACTCCGTTACTCAAAAAAGTAACTTCGTTAGTAACGGAGTAACGGAGTAACGGACCAGTGCCCACCTATGTGTGTATATATATATATATATATATATATATATATATATATATATTATGCAGGCAACAAATATATATACATATTATACATAATAAAACCCGCATATTATTATTATACATAATTTATAACCTGGGCAATATATATACATATCTTACGCAGGTTACGAGTCCCCTCGTAACATGCATCACAATCTGTCCGCAATATATATATATATATATATATATATATATATATATATATATATATATGCATTATACAATATATATAATATTATAATAATAACATATAACAATGTAATATATATGATAAAATATATATGCCATATATATATATATATATATATATATATATATATATATATATATATATATATATATATATATATATATATATATATGTATATATATGGCATTATCGGGTGCGCCGACTTGGCGGACAGATTGTGGTGCAGGTTACGAAGCGATTCGTGTCGTATGTGCCACATGGCGCGAGCGGGACCTCTGCAGAATTTAATTAATCACGGGTATAGGTCAAACGGTGGATGTTGTTGACTCAAGCCTTGGCGACAACATAGGCCAAACTTGCGGGTGCGTGCCTGTGTAGTCAGCACCCACGTGCGATCCACGTGGCGATCCACAGGCACGGGTTTCGATTTGGACTCGGAAATTTCCAAGTGCCGTCAACATTGACCTAGACGGCTGAAATTTGTTGGGTAGAAAGACCAGCACTATGGCTATCCAACAGTAACTCAGATGATGGACGGGGTGCAACGGATCACATGCAGCGCGTCTGCTCCTTTTTTAAACCACTGTGTTTCTTATGGGCCAATTGCCGGGACGAAAACGGCGCGGTTGGTGCGATGATGGCATGGAGAGGCGGACGGGCAGCCGGGTGATCAGTTTCAGCGGGTGTAGGTCGAAACGGGGATGCAGCTTGCACGTGAAGCTCAAGGTTCCCAAGAATAACACCCGTTCTCCATTGCTGCAAAAGTACTGTCGCTTGAATGCTGGAAATTGACGGGCAGAAGCACATCATACGTGGCAGTCGATATATGTGGCTCCTTTGCATGTCAATAGCTTTAGCCTGGCGTGTGCGGGACGCACGTGCTGCCCCAAACCTTTACCATTCAAGTATTTGGTTTGGGAACTGTTGATGCTGGAGGCATCCAGTTCTGTGGTGGGTTGCAAAGTCACGAACGCTATCCAGGACAAACAAAACTTAGCACATCAGTTACCAGACGCCTTCACTGTGAGCGTGCAGTTTGTAGGACTTGGGGCCCTCCGTTTGCAGGAAGTTTGTGATACATACCTTAGTAACTTTATTTAGATGAAGGTGCTTAGAGAAAACATAGGTCTGCGTGCGATTCAAAAGCTTTGATTTTGAACCCAAACCAACCGCGTAACGCGTTGGTTTGCCTGTAATTTTTATTAAGAAAACGGATATGAAAACTAAGTTACGAATTAACTCATCGGCAGTAATAAGCTAACAAAGAATAGCTAGCTGCGTCGAGACCGCTTGCCGCGAGAATGTTTTGTCGGGAGCTCAAGAGCCATAACAGTTCCGTTTGCTTAAGAAATAATGCACAACGGTCGTTCTGCACAATCCACTCGGGGCTACACAGCGTCGATTTCGCTGTTTACATGTTATTCTTTTAACGACTCCACTGAAATGCACAGTATTCCCCCAAGCATGCACAGCAACCGCCCGCAAATCTCAATAATTTCACAACTCCTTCCAGCATACGGGTACTCGATTCGTCGACAGAAGCGCACCGCTATCACCCGAGTGGAAATCACATTTTCAGACCATTTTCTCCCTGTCCGCCCGTGTGGAGGGACTGGAAGGTCCCGCTGTCGGGGGCTTCATTATGTCTGGCGCCGGCTGGGCTTTGGGTGGAGTCAGCTCTTAGATTAGCGGTGGTTGGCCACGAGGCCTGCCATCACCAGTCGTTTGTGTCAGGGACCGCCGGCTGGGACACAACAATGGATTCGCCCGCGGCTCTGACCTTTGACAGCTGCGGGCGAATTTTCTAACTGAGCTGGTTCCGAGCCGATTGTCGCAGTTCAGATATGGTAGGACTAGCCCTCTTTAGTTTTGACACAGGAGCGGCAGGGGCATCGTTTTGCGTTCTTTTGGAAGAGCCCAAACCCCTGCGATGTAAATCTGAATACCACTCAAATGGATCCAGGGGTGCAGCCAGGATTTTCTTGGGGGGGAGGGGGGTTCGGAGCTCAGTGTGAACTGAAAACATACGAAAATCGCCTGCCGGGAAGATGACGTGCTATGGTTTTCTCAAAAAAATGTGGGCCTAAGGGGAGCCCGACCACCCTTGGCTGCGCCTGTGCATGGATTTAGAACCCACAAATGCAAATGGCCAGAATGGGCTCAGATATCAAGCTTCCAAGAGAGACTTATATTCATTTTATCACAAGCGGAACTTTGGGAGCGCATTATGAAAACCAGTTAGAAAGCCGCTAATAGTTGACGGTCTCTATTTATCTCTACATTATCTATCATCCATAGATGACGTGCTATTTGACCCATTCTTATCGTGTTTATAATGCAGAGTTATGGAAACCTACCAAAATACAACGTGAAATGCTCGCGTTGCGCCAAATCGACGGATGACCTTGGAATATGTTTTCTGATGAGTGAAATATTCGTATCGCAGGCATTTGTCAGAAAAATGAGTGTGGAAACCGTGACTACCGTCCCTTTTCAGACCATCTGATCTGCTCCTGGGACCAGTGGCGTAGCCAGGATTCTCGTAAGGGAGATCCAGTCTAAAATAAAAAGGCCTAATATATGGTACTCCTACTGCTCTGCTTCAAACAGGGCAGATTTATCCATTCAAATAACACACCCGAAGATTATAAAAACAAAAGAACATTATTACTCGTACTTTTGATGTTGAAACGTTTTTGGCCTTTACACAAATTATGTGCAATACCGGCCAGTTTTTGGAAGCCTCTGACCGTAAAGGAGGACCAGCTGACCCTTTCTGGCTCAGGGGCACGGTAACTCCTCTTCGATTGGGGTGGGAGGGGGAGAAGCACTTTGGGTCAACTCTTCCCAGTCGACACCCATAGAGTCAATGTTAAATTTCAAGGAGATGGGGGGGGGGGCTGAAGTCCCCCTGGTCCCATGGCCCACGCGCCTATGTTTAGGCCCCTCCCCCTCTCTGGCTCCACGCCACTGATGAGAAGTCGACAAAGATGGAACGTTTTTCTTTTTTGTAGGAGGGTGTCTACTTGTGCTGATAATCTGTCACTTGTCAAAGTCGAACACCTGAATGGGTTTTCTGCGGAACAAAGCGGCGTTTATGTCTTGCAGCGGTTACATTTTGATATCGATAACATCCATCGACTGCCGAGCCGCATCCTGGTTCGACGACCTGTTCCAGGCCACCGATAAAAACAGCATTTCCAGCGCACAGACGATCGAAACCTGCCAGCTATTGAATACGAGACTGGTAATTTACAAGCCCTGCTGCCGTTTTGACAGGAGACAATCAGGGATATGATCGCTTCGATGCTCAGTGACGGGAAGAATTGAATTAAACGTTGACGGATATAGCAGCTGTTATCGAGGTCAGTCGTCACTGAACATGTAACCATGTAACCAGGTCATTGTAACCAGACAACGAGACGGGCGAGATCAGTTGTATCTGCTATAAACAAAATCAAGTCCATGTGACACATAAACCGGTGTGACCACAGTTGTACGCGCAGTGATGAGCGTCATCACTTGTTCGGATCAAAATCAAGCGTTGGAAATGATCAGCTGTTCAGAACGGTAGTATCGCCGAGCGCAGTGAAAATGATACTGCCACCCCGATATCCGAGCAACAGACACCCTCAGGTGTGACACGAACTCTAAAGTGAACATTGTTTCGATGGCCGACGGTCAGTTCAACATCAGCCCTCTGACGTCTTTGTTGTTGTCCTCGACCACGCGTGGACTTCGAGTCATACGATTTTCACATGGAAAAGGGCAGAGAGCATCGGCATGTGACAGCGAGGACAGCAGAACCTCTGAGGTCTGGGGCGTGTCTCAGCCGGGCGAGAAGCGAAGTGACCGGGGCAGGTACGTGGCCAGGACTGTTCTCAGGGAGGACACCAAATGTCAAATGACATATGACGCTGGCATATGACGAAATTTATAGGAAAATCGGCAATTTTATGCAACTGACCTCATGTATAGTAAACAGGAAAACATATAATGTTTGCTTTTGCAACGCATGTATGATAACCATTCCGTATCCGTGCGAAGTCGCTATATATCTAATGTAGACCGCTTGGCTCAGGGGGCCATGGCCCATGCCCTCCCCCTGGCTGAATTCCGAGACCGGGTCACTTCTCTTGCGCTTGTGACGGAGCCGGTCAGGACCGACTCAGTGACCAGGAAGCCAGTCAGATCGTTCCGTCTCGGCCAGCGGCGGCAGGACCGGCCGGGTCGGAGCAGTCCACTGCCGCGCAGTCCTGTTCGCGGACGATCTGTAGCCAGACTGTCAGACACCGTCCCGGCGCCGCCCGCTCGGCGGCCCAGCGTGGCGTCCGTCTACAGTGCCGGAGCGGACGACTGACGGACCGCCCGGCCTAGCTGCACGCCTTCAACCGTCAGCGTATCGGCGCCACTGAATCGGCGCCACGTCCGTTGCACTCAAGAGGGAACTTGGTTTCCGAAACGGAGGAAAAGACGGTTCGGGGTCTATGTTTCACAGTCGACGCCCACATACCCCATGCTTATTTATGAACGATTTCATTAAAGTTCCATACCGATCCTTCCCGTATTTCCGCTTTGGGAAAAATGAGGAAGACATGAATACGTAGCACGCTGGGAAGGGATGACTCTGAAAGGTCTTAGCAAGGGGCAGGAGTGCTTTCAGATGGTTCCTTCACTTCTGCGATTAAAGGGACGGAAATTGGCCGCCCGGGAGAAAATGAGACGTCAGTGAAACAGTTTACGGTCCGCGGTGAATTCCTCTTATATTCATTTAAATACTGGAGACATAATATTGCCATATTTCAGTATTAAGTCTTACAACCATACATCTCGGACATTAAAATACCGTTCGAGCAAAGAACACAAGAATAAGTGGCTCTCACGAAAACTATATTGCACGTGGCCAACACTGTCAAGTGTCATCGGCTTCACATTTGACATCTGGAGGTTTCGTCAGTACATATGTATCAGTACAACCGGGCTTTACCGCTACCATTCAAAACGACTACCACCCACAACAGATGTAAATGATTACGAAACTACCTCTATGACCAAAATCATATCTCAGGAGATTACAAATCAATACAAAACATAATGCTTCGCCGAACACAGCGCTGCCTTCCCGCGCAAGCACAAAAGTCCCCAAAGAAACGGCACCGCTACCGCTCCACGCGCGGTCCGCGGTACCACTCGGCCGCCACCGGCAGCTAAGCTGAGGGCGTCTCCTCGCGTGCCCGGTCGTACGGCAGGCGCGACCGGGCCGGCGTCAGGGCAGGCGCCGCTCGGGCCACTCCCTGTGGCGCCCGTTCAGCGCATCACCGGCATGGCGGTGGCCGCTCTGGTTTCGGTGGCGTCGTCGGCGCGCCACATCTGCGTCACCGTCTTCACCTGGGTGTAGAAGTTCAGGCCCTGCGAAGGGGGGGGGGGAGGCTGTGAGTGGACGGCGCACGAAGCGGCCTCGGCGGGGCCAACTGGAGTTACTGAGATGCCGGATAATGCTGCACAGGTAGTCATGCCAGCCTTCTCAGAGCGCTGCACCCGTCGCTTGAAGAGAAAAAGAGGTATAAGTCCGGAACTACAAAATCGTCGTCCATCTCCCATTCCTCCACTCAACGACGGACCACGCCCACATTTACTCACCTTCTGCCGTCACCACCGTCCAGGGGACGACCAACTCTTCAAACGACCCCACACTTGCCGGCAATAACCCACTGCCACCCTTCAGTCTCAGAAGAACACTTCTAAAAGCACCTGATTAGTCGAAAGCCACAAGAACCACATCCCATACCGAGCGAACCGCGCGACACCGGCTCCTCCGCCGGCCACAGGCCCCGCGCAATCGGCACGTCACGGCCGCGCCACTCACCGCCTTGCCGTAGAAGTTGGCGTCGCCCAGGAAGGAGCCGCGCGAGCCGGTGAAGGAGAACATGGGCAGCGGCACAGGGATCGGCACGTTGATGCCCACCTGGCGGGAGGGGATCAAAATCATGAGGCGCACGTACCAGCCTGCTATCCATGGTCAGTACTTTCATATCAATATGGTAAGATTTACATAAGGGACGGGCCGCAGTGGCACAAAAGGCAATGAATATCGTTATCCTCCGCTGCAACGACAAAAACATGTTACGATGTCACGATTCTGAGGAAATCGACGAAAGAGTACATGTCCACATCTAACTAACGGCCATCATCTCGCCATCCCAAGTCCTTTTATGGTGACGACACCACTGACGTCATTTCCCCTTCTTAAGCCCACTGAAGTTATACTTATAAAGGTGCTAACATAAATATTACAAGTCATCTTCAAGTGCACTTGCTTATGACCATATTCTGATTCTGTTTTTAAGGCAATTCCATTCCACCGATGCAATACCCATGTGTTGTAAACGGCATTCACTAAGCAGTCTAACAAGATTTTAGGCTGGGTTAAAGCTGGCTAGACCGCAGCCGTCCAGCACACCATTTTCCGTCCCATCGAAACACACCAGACAACATCCGCGCAGTCGCCATTCCAACCTGGCCGACGTCGATCTCGTGCGTGAACTTCCTGGCGGTCGCGCCGTTGGTGGTGAAGATGGCCGTGCCGTTGCCGTACGGGTTGCTGTTGATGAGGTTGATGGCGTCGTCCAGGGTATCCACCGTGAGCACGCAGAGCACTGGGCCGAAAATCTCCTCCTTGTAGCACTCCATGTCGGGCTTGAGGACGGAGAACACGGATCTGTCACCACAATGGACGAAACGACACGGAAAACGAAAGAACTGACGTTAAGACAGCATCATTAGGAAGGTATCTGACCCCTTCCTTCAAAATACTCAACAAGAAAAGAGTACTAACAAGGATAAAGCCTCAGGAGACGGAGTATTCACGCTGTTGACTCGCCCGGCCACTTGTCTCTGGACGTCAGATTAATAAACGAATGAAACTAAAAGCCGAGCGGTCGACTCATTTTCCGGCGGCAGTGAGGTTTCAATAGCTCCAGAGTCGGACCAAGTTCATGTTCGCCGCTTGACGGACATGTCTGACGTTCGTCCCGGCCGGGATCAACGGCCAGACTTCGGCCCGAGCGGCCAGAGTTCCCCGGCGGCCCGGCGTCATGAATCGTCAGAGACATGGCACGGTACACTGCACTGCGAGGCGCTCGGAGCCACAAGCAAAACAGCTTGCCGCCGCGGCGGGCACAGACCAGAACGTCTAATTCAGTGGAACCCAAAAACGCAAAAGCCTGCCCAGTGGGTAACTTCAGAACAAGGTTGCGTGGCCTGGCAGCCTGCAAGTGGCGACAGCGACGACTACAGTCTGGCCACAAGCAAAGGCACGACCACTGCAGGACGAACAAGGACGGGACCGCGTTGTAGCACAGAGACGACTGAGACGCCTGCCGGCCGCAGGGAGCGCGTGGGGCCCAAACTTGTCCCTGGCGAGTCTGGGCGACAGCGTCCGGGTCGGAGCAGCCGACCCGTTCACACCCGGTGCCTGGCAGTGGCCGCCGCGCAGTCGATACACGGCAACCCCCGAGCCCGGTTTATCGGGCCTGGCACAGGCCACTCGGGAACACCAGAAATTACGTCGCACGTGCTGAGCGCAGGAGAGAAGACAGCAGATCACACTCGGAGGGGCCAGACCACTTCGGCGCGGGAAAAGGTCGAAAGGGGAATGTAGAAAGTTGTGGCACGGGATAAAAAAGACAGAGCGTTACCACATTTACTGCTCTCATACAGCCATTTGTATATTCCAGTTTTAAAAATAAAGCAATGCACTGGCCGGCTCTGCTTATTTTGGGAGGGACAATGGCCCTTTTTCCTCCCCCTACTCTCAGCGGTGCTGCAATTTGCGTTCCATTGCGCCCGGGGTCGCTGGCGCCGACTTTCGCCGACGAGCGGCACGTCCGCAGTCACCCGGCATCCCTGAGGCCGCCCTCCCCTCGCACGTCCCCGCGGCGCCCCGTTCCGGCGCCGTTCCTCGTCGTTCCGGCGCCGTTCCTCAGCGTTCCGGCGCCGTTCCGCGGCCGCCGGCCGGCCTAAAAACCGGCCGCCGGGTGGCCGGCGCCGGCCGGAGCCGCCGAGCCGGCCGGCTCTGTAGCCGCTTTCCAGCCGCGTCGGGCGGGGCACGTGATGGAGGACGCGGACACGGCGGCGCGCGCAAAAACCGGCACCGCCACGCCCGGCGATGCGGACGAGCAGCGGCTGCGCTTTCCACGCCGGCTGCAGCGTAAACCAGGTTTGCCCAGCGGCCAGCGAGCGGGGCCGGTTCGGACAAACCGTTTGGGGGAATGAGGAAGGGTCGGAGTTGCGCCCACTTTCGCGGCATTTCCGTGACTTATCAATGCGGTGTTTGTCACAGTGACCCACATCGCCCGCACGTAACAACCTGTGCGTGACTACGACCACAAGCGTTCGCCATTCCACCACACTCTCCCTGTTCTTTTCTAGTCGCCATTAATTAGAGCCAGCGATTTGGCCCGCCATGAAGCACGTCAGACCACTCCACACACCACCGTCGACAAGAACCCATCACATTCACAGAGCAGGTGGCGAAGTTCATCCGAAAGTCGGCCGTTACGGTGCCGTTCACCACCACGGCGGCGAGGCCGGGGGCGGTCTCCGTCCCGCGGCGCCGCCGGGTTCTCACCGTGACGTTGGCCAGGATGGTCGGGCCGACGAAGTTGCCGTTCTCGTAGCCGGGCACCCTGACGCTCCTGCCGTCCAGGGGGCAGGAGGCGCCCTCCTTGATGCCCGACTCCACCAGCTCCAGGATGCGCTGCTTGGCCTTGGGCGAGATCACCGGGCCCAGGTCGGCGTTCGGCTCGTGCCCTGAGGCCGCAGCGCGTCCGGTCAGCGGCAACAGAGCACAGCAATACAGGGGACACAGTCAGAGTACAGGTGAACTTAAACCTTCCGTTTCAGCCTACATAAGCCTGAAAGATACAAATTCTCCAATAAAAAGGACTTCGTTACATCAAACCATCCACAACAGAACCTTCTCCTAGTAGTCAGATGCTTCTGCCAGCTAAGTGTATCCACGCAAGGAATTTACCATAGTCAAACCGAAAGAACTCGTCATCGCATCACACCTTCTAGGTGTCATCCGTTAAGGATTGCAATACCTTGGCAAATCATAAAATAGTCCCTTTATAACATAATGACCAATTTGCAATTTCTGCGCCTGCAGCAACGCCCCTCAGTCCCATCAGGTCACATTCCAGGGATCCGGTTCACACCCCTTTACCCAACCTAGTCAACCAGGTCTAGGACCACGAACCCTCCATCTCTTCATCGTGCCAGTTCCAGAATCTGGCAATTCCCCATACGTTCTTCCGGACAGCCCTGATCAAAAGTGCCCACCTCCTCCCCGCCCCAGCCTGCCCGCCGCCACCCGCGCCGTACCGGCGTTGACGCGGAGCTTGCTGCTGCGCTCCACCAGCTCGGGCAGCCAGTCCTTGGCGTCGCCGACCAGGACGGCCGTGCTGAGCGCCATGCAGCGCTGGCCGGCGGCGCCGAACGCGGCGCCCACCAGCTGGTTCAGCATGTTCTCCTTGTTGGCGTCCGGCATCACCACGCCGTGGTTCTTGGCGCCCATGTTGCACTGCACGCGCTTGCCGTTGCGGCTGCCGCGCTCGTAGATGTGCTTGCCCTGCGGCCGGACAGGCGTCACGGGGCGTCACGGCGGCGCCGTCACGTCGCAGCGCCGGGCCGGTTCGACGTGGACGCACCGCGCCGGGCCGCGCGAGCAGTCGGCGTTCGTCGCAAGCACGAGGCAGATACCGCCGACAACATTAATCAGACACTGGACTGATGGGCGAGTTGAATTTCAGTCGCTCAGCTGCGATCAAACTGCGATTACCGCGAGGGAACGTCGCGCACTAACTCCGTGGCGGAGCAGTAAACGGACTACGAAGAAGCAAGGACAACAAAAGATCATTCAAAAACGCTGGCGGCCCCGTAACCCCGGACCAGCGCCCAGCATCACGCTGGCCGAGCTGGGAGGGCCTGGGTCCCCGCAGGAGTCCCCCCGGTCCAACAAGACACTCACCGCCACGTCAGAACCGACGAACGAGATGGCGCGGATATCCGGGTTGTCGCAGATAAAGTTGACCGCCTCGTGCTCGCCGTGGATGACGTTCACCACGCCGTCAGGCAGGCCCGCCTCCTGTCGGCCGGACAAGGAAGCTGTGACGAGGCGGCCGCCGCGAGATGGATGCAGCCGCCGACGGTGCATCGCGGCAGCTGCGCAACAAACCCACGAACTGTTCCAACCACGGCCTCGAGTTCCTGTGACATGCCGTCAACCCACATGTATGATCACACGCACTCCTGCTGTATCCGGTGCCACTGCCGTTATCGCGGAATTTCCTAACGCACACCGCCCGGCGCCCCTCCGTCCGCCGTCTCCCAGCCCTCCAGTGGAGCTCCGGGCAGAGACGGGCGGACGGGCCACCACAGGCCACCGCACCTTCAGCAGCTCCACCAGCAGCATGCAGGCGCCCGGGTCGCGCTCGGACGGCTTGATGATGGACGTGTTGCCGCACACGGCCGCCGTGGGGAACATCTGACGGCAGGGGCGGCAGGGCGTCAGTCTGACGTCAGTGTGACGGCGAGCGACTCCCATCACGTCACGGCCGGCAGCGGAACGGCGGCTAACGCCCCGCGCCACCCGGAACCGGTACCGTCTGTCTGTGGGAGGTTCTTCATGGAAGGTTCCCAACGCTGGCCAAATAGTGGCATGGATAGAAAATGTAGAAATGAGCCAAAACAAGCAATCTAGGTGAATTACATACACCGTGAGCACAGCAATTCATACACGAAAGGAAAATGCCTTGAGGTCTGGGTTTCGTTGACTCGATGATCACTGTTCCTGAATTAAACACAAGAGCCTCATCTTGAAACTGAATGGACAAGAGACACCTCCGACATCCAACACTGAGCAATGTCCCATCTAGAACCCGATCGGACATCCACCGATCGATCATCGATCCTGATCGCCGTCGGGCGACGTCCGATCCACCGAGAACACAACAGGCCCGGCGGCGGCGGCGGCGCGCACTCACCCAGAGCGGGATCATGGCCGGGAAGTTGAAGGGCGTGATGCCAGCACAGACGCCCAGCGGTATCCGGAACGACAGCGTGTCCATGTCCTTGGAGATGCCGGGCATGGTCTCTCCCAGCTGCAGGCTGGTGATGCTGCAGCAGTGCTCCACCACCTCTGTCGGCCGGACGCGACAGCGGGGTCAGTCGGGCCACCCGACGGCGCCCCTGTGTAGTGTAGCGTATGTGTGAAGCGCCCATGTGCTCTTCAAGCTGGTCAGTGTAGAGGTGAAGTGTTCTAGAATTTGAGATTTACTGGATGAAATATGCTTTGGAAGTACAATGACCACAGCTTTCGAAGCCTAAACCATCTGCTCTTTTGAGATGCACTGTTGAGATTGACACATACTATTGAGATTTACCAGATGAAATCTCCTTTCGAGCGACAACGACCACAGCTTATTATTGAGACTGAGACATTCTATTGAGATTTCCTAGTTGAAATCTCTTTCCGAGCTACAACGACCGCAGCCAACCAAACCCGGACTTTCTGTCCCGACAATTACTAACACAAAAACAGCAAACGACATTTACCACAAACTTGACGTTTTTCTCATTGAGACATGACACAAATGACCCCGCCGGGCACCTCTAGGCCGGCGCACGGGGTTGAACCACTCACGCAACCCCCGCAGGACGTCGCCCTCAGCGTCCACCAGGGTCTTGCCCTGCTCGCGAGTGATGCTCTCGGCCAGGCGTTTCATGTTCTTCTTGATGAGGCTCTGGTAGTTGAACATGATCTGCTGCCGGCTCAGGATGGACGTGCGAGACCAGGTCTTGAACGCTTCCTTGGCGGTGTCCACTGCCGACTGCATCTCTTCCTGGGTGGCCTTTGGCACGCGGGTAATGACCTGCCGTAGAAATACACGAGCTTAGAACACGGCAGATACCTATGAACGACTGGGCATAATCCTACACTGCAGATCCCTTCCAAACAAAGTGAGTTTCACTCGCCACAAAAAGTACTGGGACGCGGGTTTCCAATTGTTCGCAAAACTGATCACGTGATGTATTCTTAATTCACTCGAGGCCCACACGAACCAATCAGCGTCAACACCAGCCGCCAAAACGGGAGTTCATCCAAGGGCTGCCCCACGGGAAACACCCGCCAACCACAACGCCGGCCAACGTTTACTGGCGCTCGATGGCGGCCTAACCGCCCACTGCACCACTCCGGCCCTCTTTTCTCGGCGTCAGCACGGCCATCCCGGCTCGGGGGACCCTCCGACCACGCCCACGGTGCGGCCGGCGGCGCGGCTCGATCACGAGACCGGCAATCCGACCAGGACCGGCGCCGTGCCGCCGTTATCGGCCGTGCGGCGACGCAGCCCGGCCCGACAGAAAACAACTAGCGAGATGACTGGGTTCCCACTGCACGGACGCTCCGGTGTAATGACAAGATGACGGGGTGCAAGCCGCCGTGAGCGTCGGCCCACTGCCACCCCTGGGAGCTCGCAGCTCCAGCCGCCACCAGCAATATAAAGACGGCTCGGAGCCCGTCAGCGGGCTTGGTGTCCGGACGGTTACAGGCGGACATCCTCGTCATCGCCATGACGGCGGCGTCACTAGCGCTGCTCGCCGCCGCCGCCCTGGTCACCGTTCACGTCATGGCGGGCGTCACGGCGGACACGCCCAATGATACAGGAACAGCGGAGACCCCGACTACCGACCCAGGAACGGCGGAGACCCCAACCACCGGCACAGGAACAGCGGAGACCCCGGCCACCGACCCAGAAACAGTGGAGACCCCGGCCACCGACCCAGAAACAGTGGAGACCCTGGCCTCCGATACAGGAACAGTGGAGACCCCGGCCACCGACCCAGAAACAGTGGAGACCCTGGCCTCCGATACAGGAACAGTGGAGACCCCGGCCACCGACCCAGAAACAGTGGAGACCCTGGCCTCCGATACAGGAACAGCGGCAATCCGGGCCACTGACCCAGGAACAGCGACCCCGGCCAGGAACAGGACCCCAGGACCAGCGGCTGTGAACGTGCTCCTCCCCCCCGGACCGGCCAGCCCCGCGCCTCTCAACGGCGGCTCCCTCGTCCAGGCCTGGCTGCGCGGCCTCATCGCCGAGCGGCTGCTGCAGCCGCGGCCGGTCGACGTCGTCCTGTGCGGCGTCGACGCCTCGGACCCGTTCGCCGACGTCGCCCGCCGGCTGAGCGCCGACACCGCGGTGACGGTGTCCTCCTGCGGCGGCGGCGGCGCCGACTGCGGCCCGGTGATCGCCGCCCGGGCGTTCGCGCGGCGGTCGGCCGAGACCACGTCGCTGCTGGTGGTCGGCGACGCGGCGGCGCTGCCGGCGGCCGGCGCCGTGCCGCGCCACTGGTCGCAGGGCCAGACGCTGCTGGTCGGCCGGCAGCTCGACTGCGCGGCGCTCCTGCGCGGCCCGCTCGCCGCGTGGCTCGCCGACGCGCTGTGCGCGCAGACGGACGCCGGTGGCGCGGGCGCGCTCTTCCGGCGGCTGTACCAGCAGCGGCGGCCGCGGCTGGTGGCGCGGCTGCGCGCCGGCCGACTCGCCGTGCTGGACCGGTTCGCCGGGCTGACGGCCAGCGGCCGGCTGCAGGCCGACGGCCGCCCGCTGCGGCTCGGCTGGTGGATGGTGCCCGGCATTCTCGAGTGCGCGGAGCCCGACCCGGCCGCGCCGCGGCGCAGCTGCCTCCGGCTGGCGTCGCCGCGGCAGCTGTCCATCCTCGCCTCCCAACGGTCGGCGCTGGACGTGCTGGCCTCCTTCAACTTGTCCGTGCGGTTCGAGGTGACCGACGGCGGCGAGAGCACGCGGCCGCTGCCGAACGGCACCTGGCACGGCCCGGTGGGCAGTCTGATAGACGGGCGCGCCGACAGCAGTCTCTTCACCACCATTTACATCGAGTCCATGTACAGCCTGCCGCTGGACAAGTTCAGCAGCCAATCGTCGCCGGCGCGCGTGCTGGTGCGCGCGCAGCCGGCGCTGCCGCCCGGCTGGCTAACGCTGGTCGCCAGCCTGCGGCCGCGCGTCTGGCTGCTGGTGCTGCTGGCGTTCGTACTGGTCGGCCTGCTGCTGGGCCGGCGGCCGGGCCGCTGGCAGCCGTTGGTCGGCCTGCAGCGCGCCTGCCGAGTGCTGCTGAGCCAGGGCGGCGGCGGCGCCGGCCGGTGGTCCGAGCAGCGGCCGCTGCTCGCCTGCTGGCTGCTGGCCACGCTCGTGCTCACCACGGCCTACCTCAGCAACTACATCACGGTGCTGACCCGGCCGCGCCAGCTCACGCCCGACACCGTGCGCCGTCTCAACGAGCTCGGCTACCGGCCCATCCCCTTCATCGACGGCAAGTACATCCGGCTGATGCAGACCAGCAGCAACACCGACTTCAGCCGGTTCGCCGCCGGCGAGGTGAAGCCGACCGGAGACTACATCGCGTCGTTTCTGCGTGGCCGCTACGCGCTGGTCAGAACCCACGCCGGTCTGCTCATGGTCGTTTCGAACATCGTGCGGCGCTCGGGCGGCCGCTACGGCCCGGAGGACTTCCACGTACTGCGCGAGGCCGGCGCCGAGGTGAGCACCACGAGGCTGTTCCGACAGAACCACCCGGTGCGCCGCCACTTCGCCCGCCACGTGCACATCCAGCGCAGCATGGGTCTGCAGATGTCCGAGGAACAGTTCATCGACATCCAGCTGGACGCCATCGCCAAGGCCCGCAGCAAGGCGTGCCGGCGGAGCCCGGCCCTGTGCGCGCGGGCCGGCCACGTCCAGCCGCTGCGAATGGCGCACATGAAGGGCGCGTTCGTCTTCCTGCTCGCAGGTCTGGCGCTGGCCACGGCCGCCTTCGCCGTGGAGCTCGGCCTGGGCAGGAGGCCCCCCAAGCCCGTCGTGGACGCCTCGTGAACGCCTCGCGCCCCGGCCGACGCCGCCGGGAGCGGAGGATCAAACGGCACCGCGGCCGCTGTCCGTGGTCTGCACCGACGTAAGCTTGCGAAAACAAAGGACGTCTGCGTGGAGCACAACGACACTTACTGGCGAGATGCCAAAGCATGCTGAATATTGGCGTGCGACTGTTCCACGTCTTCTAGGGCAACACGCGAGAAGGCGCACCCCAAATGGCCCGAAATCCCTCAGCTGATACCTAGCTTCAGTAATGTTCAGCACGCCGGTGGAACACAATGGAAAGAGCACGTCGATGGCAGACCAAGTCTGGAGAGTTTAGGAGATAGCAGGCCATTCCTTCTTTCGGTATAGTAACCACCGTGTCCTAGACCAATGACATCACTGCTTTTCACAGGCAGTGGTCAAAAACCAGTCACAGATCGCTTATGTGATTTGGGTTTCCCCGTCTGCCATCCCTGATAAAATAACATATCTCCACTGCACCCGGTAAACAAAATCTGTAACAATGTACAAGACAATGTTCGAACATTGTCATTTTCGGTCTGATCAATTCTGGGCACAAAGGAAGAAATGACAATGTCAGATCATGATAACAGATCATGGAATCCACTCCGTTGAATAACTTTGACCCATTTCATGCCTCCGAAACACCAGTCAAAGCCCGAGAGTCCGTCCCCGAACATGGGACATCCGGCCTCGACATCTGGCGACAGTCCTCGCCAAGGTCAGCTCTCATCCAATGGACAGCGCCCGAAATAAATCCTGACGCTGTCGACAAAAAAGGAACCTCAACAAAAAAGCCTACCGACAGCGTTTCAGGCAGACAGGAGTTTAGGAACCCACTCTGTATGCAGCCGCAATACGAAGCACGGGTCAGGTTTAGGTGGGCACTTTTATTGGAAACCTTGAGACATTTTGCGAGTACCAATAAAGACGGCTTAATACAGGACAAAAATATTCACCTGTTGGGAACAGGCCTTGGGCAACACATGTCTCCGCTCATGGCAATTGACCTTAGACCCGACAGCTGCGTGTTACATAACACACATAGTCCGCGCCCACACTCTTCAGAGATTCATGACCCGTAGGCCAAATCGCACAGAGACAGCACGCGCCGCCGACGCCACGTTTTAGCTGTGCGAACCTCCCACTTTCTGACTTGGGGGCTTAACAGCTACAACATGTGCTTGATCACTGAATGTATAATGCAATACAATAAAATACATGTCCCCGGCACTCGGGCCGGCCGGTATGTCTGAGCCCGCCGACGTCGGGCGGCCGACAGGAGGACGCCATGGCGGGTTGCCCTGTTACCGGCCCGCCGGGCCGGACGGGATACGTCCGGGACCGGACTCAGAGCGGGCCGCCGCCGGCTGCGTAAACATTAACATACCGCGACTGCTGCCTGACACGCGCGCGGCACCGGCCCGACGCACCGTCCGCCGCGGGAGGAGGTCTAGGGTGGCACCAGGGGCGCTCCCTCCGAACGCTGAGCCCGCACGCACCATTGGCCATGTCACAGGTCACACCACACCCCACACCACACTGGTCACGAGAGATCATGCTGTGGCTATGAACATTGCATTTGCTAGTGAAAAAAAACAATGGGCTGGGCCTCAAGCAAAAGCCAAGCTTAACAAAAAAGCTTAACCAACGAACCCCTCATGAAAACCGGAATTTGGTCATGCATGACATCTCATACACAATTAATGATGTGGGCTTAACACTTCCAGACAACTGTTTGCTACATTACATGTCTCAATTTCCAAGATGGTGGTATATAAGTAACATGATATCAAAGCCTAATAAACTCACCTCATTAGTTGCTGGGTTGTGGAGGTCAATCCAATCTGATGTTGAGCTCTCCACAAACTGGCCATTGATGAAGAGTTTTGTGGTTTCCACTGATGCATACCTATGGCCAAGACGGAGCCCTGGCAGCCCAACCTGTGGGCAGTTACAATGGGTGATGACTCATGCAGAACATGTGGTTTACATATCTTCATAAGAGAACAAGGATATTGGCCCAGTGTTGGTACTGGCATTGGTATTGGTGACAGTAGTGTTGGTGTTGGCCCAGCCCAGTGTTTGAAAATACAATTGTATCAAAAATTACCCAAAAAAGTTCACTGGAAGGAAGCAACACAATGAAAGCACACCAAAAATGTAAAATGATCATGTGGATCTTCTTGTGATGTAATAGTTTATCTGAAATCTACTTCAGGGAGTCTTCTTCTCCAAATATTTACATGCTTTTCCAAAGTTTTTTGTGTGTTTCATATGTATCTTAATCCAGTTTCTTGGGGGAGGTATTGCAACCTTACATTTAGTTAACTCTGGCAAGGCTTTTAGCCACTTAGGTTTCCAAAAGCCATTCAGAGCTCAAGATTTTTGCTGGGCAAGAAAACTTTGAAATTTTACAGATACAAAGATGTCTCCAAAATGCATTTGTCAGTCACAGACACTATCTTTCTTGCATCATCCAGACCTCTGTAAAGTACCTGATGTATTTCAAAATAATGAGATAAAAATTCTGGTCATCAGCAATATGGATATGATTTCAAGTTATGAAACCACAGCAAGGTCATGGCTGGGGTGCACATATTCCATGGTCCAAAAACAAATGGGGGGGGGGCTAAATCTAGCAAGACCTGCTGGCAGTCTGGAAGCAGAATGCCCCTCACCTTTCTCCTAGCAACACAGGTATTGGTTATAAAATATCTGCCCTGCTGTTTTTGGATACAACCAATGCTTTTTCCCAAGTTTTACTGTCATGACCACACTAAAATATGACAAAAAGACATTTCTGCATTCCAGAGTTTCAAGGATGATACAACAAATTTAGGGCTTCCATGTGCTCATATATTTTCAGAATTTAATGTAAAGAATACATCTCCATATTTATCATCCTTCCAAAATTAGGTCATGTTTAAGGAAACTACTTTCAAAGAAACAACAATGTTACACACTCACATGACACCATTTCATGGTTCCAGAATGTAAACTGTGACAGGTATGCAGCAGAGGTGCTTCAGGGCCTATATACTGTGCATCTATGCCCCATGGTTACAATTTTCTTTCCTGACCACCCTTGCTGTTTTTACTGCAAATTGCCTTCTGTGCACTAGCACATCTCATAACTACATTGAGTGCCACAAAAGTAAAACTGTGTGCCCTGAGCACTACTTCAACTGAGCACAACCTAACTGATGAGCCTTATGGCACATCAGTGCAGCACCAAAACAATGTCAAAAGCTGCACAGCCACAGCCACAGGGGGCCCCCAGGGCTCACCCCCCCCCCCTATGCCCACATTTTGTATGAAAACCACTGTGCATTGTCTTCCCAGCAGGCAGTTTCTGTAAGATTTTGATTCACAATGAGCTCTGTGTCCCCTATTATGAAAATTCTGGCTGAGCCCCTGATAAACTGCCATAATCTGAAGTCTAACCAAGTTTGGCTACCAACCCAAACCTTTAAATGCTGCCTTCCAGGCCAACATTTCTGAGGTGTACGTATAACAGTTGTCAGTCGGTTCACTCTTGTAAAGCCAAGGCAAGTCCCTCGCAGCTGGCTGGTGAAAATCGAGTCATAAATTCGACCAGTGAACACTGAGAATGATTGGTTGGTTATTGGGGCTTAGGGGCGCACCGACTGCAGGGTCATTCGGCGCCCAACTGACAATGACAATCGAGCACCAAACACGAGATTTCAGGTGCATACCTTAAAACCGGCTTTGGCGAGCCCAAACATTCTTCAGAACCAGCGCAGCGCAATATCTGGAACTAAATACGCAATGAAACTCCCAGCAAATGCTATTCGTTCAGCTTCTATTCCAGGTTTTCCCGGCGTCACCGCGCACGCGACAGACGAAGATGTGGAAAGGATGTGAAATGGAGGCGCATGAGCGGGTACGCAAAAATGTTAAAACACTGCCAATAGTGAGCGGTAAAAAAACAGCGCACTTGTCCAAGAGGTTACTTGAGCTGTTGTAGTTAGGCTCCGAGCTACTGGATGTAATTAAGATATAAACTATCTATGTGCTGTTAGGGAAGGTCGACATAAAAATGTGTGACTTAGTTTCATAAAATGTTGTCATCGTTGTCATGAAATATACCCAAAGTATAGCAGGTGCTTGCGAAAAATTATTAAAAACGTTGAAAAGACATCTTTTAGTGCTACTATTTGGTTTTATTTCAACTAAAGCAAGGTTTTTTGGAAAAAATTGACAAAAAACATTATTTTTTGTCTACACTATTACGCAGTACTTTAGTACGCTGTCGTTTCTGGTGTCAAAATCGTACGGAAATGGCTTGTCACAGACAAAATAGAATGATTTCAAGGCGAACTGGGACCTATAGTACGTCCTTACATAACGCTTTGGATGTCACGTGGGTGCTGTTGCTAAGAGAGAGCAAATTTTGTGATTTATGTGGGCAGACCATGAACTCAGCAAGTAAATGTTAGTATCTGTAGAACTCCGGAGCTTTTATCCAAGCATTGTATGAAAATATTTTCCTCAACCGAGAGTTGAAGCTCTTCGCAAAATCTCACCCAGAAGGTCAGGATTCTGGGCTTCTTTTCTTAGTTTTTCGACTTTGCAAAACCTTGACCTCATTTTTTCCTGAACTAGATGGCATCAGCCTGCACAGACTCAACCAGCTTCCTCACAGTTTTAATGATTCTTAACCATTTTTGTGATTTATCACTCAATGATAATGTACTTTTGACTAGAAACCCAGTGGGATATTTCTGAAGCCTGGGTTTAGGTTGTGACTGCACAGATAAACCAGAAAGTGCACCCTGTAAATATTGTTCTCACTTTGCAACATTGGCCTACTTTGGGGATTGTTTCAGCAAAAATTTTGAAGGAGGATCTGCAGTTAACTAATGAGATCTGCACATTAATCCCTCAGACATGAGCCAAGACATTCATATACTCACATCTGACATGAGGTGGGGTGCTCCATAGGTTCCCATCTTCCATGGATGGGAAATACAATTTAGGATTGGATGTGATATTCCTTGATCTTAACTGCAAACCAGGCTAGCATGGGCCATGGATCTCTGTGCCTTACCACATCCCAAAATCTTCTGGTCATGCTGCAGAGTGGAGGCTTCTCAATAGATAACAGTGTCACATACTTTGACATAGAACTGTGTGAGGAATCCTTTGGCAAGTCAGATGGCTGGATTTTGATAGACATCAGCATGACAGCATGCCTGGAGCAAAGCCTGAATGCAGTGACTCAGCCTTCACAGAATTTTGATATCAAAAGCCATAATTTTGATAGATTCTGTAATTTTGAAAGTCATGTCAGCCATACATTTCCTTACTACATGTTATGGGTAGATTGTCTGTTATCAATATGAAGTTCTCAGGCCATAGTTTCTTGATTATGTGCTTGTGAAGGAGATGTCTCATTGTCTTGGCTGTGGGATGAAGCCATAGTCCTATTTTGGAATGATTTGTTGTTGGGTCATAAAATTTGGATTCCTAGCTGCTTGCATTAAATGAGCCTATTTTGCAACCATGGTTTGTTTTTTATGCTCCTAGGCAAGTTGCATGGCTCTCTTGCTTAGGAGTTGCTCACTGGGCAAGTTTGGTGATTTCCCTGCAAAGTTATATGGGTTGTACAATTAGGTTTTGTACCAAGTGGCATTGAGCATGGTGATTCCCTTGCAGTTTCCATGCAAATCAAAGGTTTCATTGATGCTTCTTTGGTTATGTGGGACCATGGACTTTGAGCTTATTGAGATTATTCAAGTCAAGAATGATAACTGCAGTACAGGTAAATCCAGGAAATCATCAGAGGGGATAGTCCAACATAATAGTAGGATGTTGTTGTTTCATTGGAGCCTTAGCTATCATACATAACCAGACATGATAGAGACCTGTCTACACATTTCATTGTTTGGGCCTGTTTTTGTACCATTCTCATGTGCTATGCCCATGCCCTGGCAAGAACTAAAATGAAATTGGATGTAATTGTTTTTGGCATGGGCCTTCTTTTCACCCACTTTCCCATAAACAAGCATAAACCCAGTGGGAATATAGACCTTATCACTAGATTGACTCCTGCTGCCCATTGTAGGGTCACACAATGTGATCCCCTGCTCATTTAGTCCCAATGGAAACATTTTAAACAAAAATGATAAATTGGAACTGACTTGAATGCAATATCCAAAGCATTCTAGGTTAATCTGTGACTATAAGCATAGGTGTAGGGGCTTGATGCTGTTGTTATGGAATTGAGAACCTCAGCTCAGCCAGTTTCAGGATGGAAAATCAGTTTTTCAACCAGTACTCCAATTGGAAACTGTCTTAAAATCTGAGAGGGGTAAACCTTTCCTTTCCGCCTACCATTGTTTGAACTTTTCAAATTGGGAATCATTACTTTAAGAGAAGGGAAATCCCATTTAAAACAAGCACTGACCAACATACATAACACAAAGTATGTGTGTCATGTCAGTGTTCTCATTGTCCCGGGCACATGGAAGTCAAATTGTAATTTTTCCATCCTGGAATTATTTCAGATGTAGAGTAAGGCTGTTTTGTCCACAGCCCCACAGTGTGATGCTAATGATGTGCCAAGAATGGATCCAAAAGTTTAGAAAGGGAAAGGTAATTTTGATAACAACATGGTGATGTTTTTTGGGGTCTATGCAAGGCTTGTTCCACTCCCTGGCCTGGCCCTGCCTTTGGAATTGCCTTAACATTTGACCAACACTGCATGTATGTACTGTGACTTCTATATTATGCAATTTAATTAACATATTTTTAAACAGTGATGCCATACATTATGTCTCATAGCAGTCAAACATGTATTATATTCTGGTCACCATGAACTCCATTGCCATCAGACATCTGTATGCAGCATTCCACTTGAGTGACAAACTATAGGAACTAAACCAGTTGGGCAATCACCCTGCTTGAGGTAATTTGACCTTTCTGGTGAGATAGTGAGCTGGTGCACAGCCCTTTCAAGTTCAAATTTTCTGGTAAGTTCACAACATGACATATTTTCTTTGTAATTATTTTGCAGTTTTCTGAAAGTCTTTAAAATGCTGTGTAACATGTACATAACTGTGCAAGCTAACATATGCTGTTTATTTGTGGCCACAGAACAAATGAGAGAAAGATAGCTGCATATCTGTGTAAGTATGATATCAGCCCCTACCAAAGCAATGTTTTTGCATTTTGCATGCCATTTCATTATTTCTAGGGCAAATGGTACAATCTGTCTTTATTGCTGTGGATAAAGGGAGTCTTTCAGCCTCAGAAAACTGCATTTTGCCATTGTGCTGGAGGTGCTAGGTGCAACATGTAACATTGCTATTTACCGAATTTAGGCCACAGACTGCTGATTTTTGGTACATTTGACCTAAGTTGACATAGGTCATTGACCTAGTATTATCAAAGTTCACACCCATCAAGATCTTGATATGTGCTACTACCTTGCAATATTCTGTTGACATCCATGTATATGTGAGGTGAGAGAGTGGAACAGATTTGCCTTCTCTGCAGTTGAAGGTATCCACTAACCATGTGTGTGTGTGTGTGTGTGTGTGTGTGTGTGTGTGTGTGTGTGTGTGTGTGTGTGTGTGTGTGTGTGTGTGTGTTAAGTTCACATGATTGTCGATTCGCCTGCTTGAATATATGCTTAGAACTACACAGACACACATATATATATATATACAGATATATATATATATATAGACCTATATATATATATATATATATATATATATATATATATATATATATATATATATCTTGATCTGTTGTATTTATGAACAAGAACAGTGGTGAAAATTTCACAAAGTCTGGGATTTTTGCCCAGTAAATGCGGCTGAGCTGAGATAATTGAGATGATGAACAACACAAATCTCTTGTGAAATGAACAGTTCATGTTAGTCCATGATATACTTTATGATATTTAAATTGTCATTATTACCGAAAAGCTTGGCGAACGACTAGAACTGAAAAAAGTATCTTTTGTTCTGTCTTCATTTTCTTAATAACATATATATATTTGCCTCATGATTGTTCCCATTCCATGGATCATAGAACATGGCCTGTTTCTCTATGTCAGCCCCCACCTTATCTCACCTTGCACTCTGCTTCAGATATCTCCACGATGATTGTCATAATCAAGTAACCATTCACTATGAAGCCTTGTCAAATAATACTAAACATCCAAGGCCTTCCGAGTATCTGTGAACATTTTTATTTCAGGACCCTCTGAAATCGCGATGTCACCACCAGTAGTGGTCCACTGGTTCCGCAAGGGCCTGCGCCTGCACGACAACCCGGCCCTGCTGGCCGCCGCCGCATATGCGGAGCGCACCGGCGCCCGGCTGCGGCCCATCTTCATCCTGGACCCGCACTTCGTGCGCTCGGGCCGCGTCGGCGCCAACCGGTGGCGGTTCCTGGCGGGCGCGCTGGCCGACCTGGCCGCGTCGCTTTCGTCGCGCGGCTCGCGGCTCTTCGTGTGCCGCGGCCGGCCGGAGGCGGTGCTCGAGGAGCTGATCCCCGGCTGGGACGTGCGCTGCCTGACGTTCGAGGCCGACACGGAGCCGTACGCGGTGGCGCGTGACGCCCGCGTCATGGACCTGGCGCGCCGACTCAGCTGCGCCGTCACGGCCGTTACGTCGCACACGCTGTACGAGCCGGCGCGCGTGCGCGCGGCCAACGGCGGGCAGGCGCCGCTGACCTATCAGAAGATGGTGGCGCTGGCCGACCGGCTGGGGGCGCCGCCGGCCGCCGAGCCGGCGCCGGCCGCGCTGCCGCCGCCTGGCGACTGCGACGGCGCCTTCCACGTGCCGACGCTGCGCGAGCTGGGCCTGGACGAGGCGGCGCTGCCGGCCGAGCTGTACCCGGGCGGAGAGACGGAGGGCCTGGCGCGCCTGGACCGCCACCTGGCCCGGCGCGCCTGGTGCTGCCGCTTCGAGAAGCCCAAGACGGCGCCGAACGCGCTGGAGCCTAGCACCACCGTGCTGAGTCCGTACCTCAAGTTCGGCTGCGTGTCGGCGCGACTCTTCTACCACCGGCTGGCCGAGGTTTACAGGGCCGGAGGGAAGCACACCCAGCCGCCGGTCTCGCTGCACGGCCAGCTGCTCTGGCGCGAGTTCTTCTACACGGTGGCCGCCAGCACGCCCAACTTCGACCGCATGGAGGGCAACCCCATCTGCCGCCAGATCCCGTGGAAGGAGAACGAGGCCCACCTGAAGGTTCGTTTTGGGCTGGTCTGGTGATCAGCCAGTGTTCCTCTGCTGCTGCACTTTTCCGCATTTTCTGTCTTTATTTTTGCTTTATGTTTTACCGGCCGCCTTGTGACTCAGAAGTTTCGCAGAAGTCGCTTTTTTGTCAGGCGTGCAACTCGCACCTCGAATTTTGTCTCTGCTCCGCAGCTACAGTATTAGCGTATTTCATCTTATTCCCGCGACCCGTTTCACAACGACCCGTGACGTCGTTGGGTAGTTTTACACTCCTTGGCTAATGCGGACTGGAACGCAGCAGCACGGCCCCGCGTGCCTGGCGTGTGGTCTTCGTTTGGCCGGGAGACGGCGCTCTGATCGTATCGCGTCTGCCGGTCTCAGGCCTGGACGGAGGCGCGCACCGGCTACCCGTTCATCGACGCCATCATGACGCAGCTGCGGCAGGAGGGCTGGATTCACCACCTGGCGCGGCACGCCGTGGCCTGCTTCCTGACGCGGGGCGACCTCTTCATCAGCTGGGAGCACGGCATGAAGGTGCGCCGTGGGCGTGCCCGGACGCTGCCGGCGGGGGCTGGTGGCCCAGGAGGCCTGATTTGATGCGGAGATATTGCTGTGTCGTTATTTTCTGTCTTATTGGATCGTCGCGTCGTTTTCATGCCCTGTGGCCAGGTTAGTGATCTTGGATTTATTAGAAGATTAGGACAGAGATGACCTCACACACTTGTTAAAGGTTGAATCTTCAGGGTGGGCAGTGACCAACCAGTCGTAGGTACCTTGTTGGACTGTTTTTCAGGCTGCAATCAAGACAGACGAGGCGTCGCCCTGTTTCTGTTTCCCGTTGACGACTGCGATGTGATTTCTCTCCTTACCAAGTGTGTTCATACGTGCTAACCGGCCGGGCCTTTTCCTTCACTGGGTTCCTCTGTCACGCAGGTGTTTGACGAAGCTGCTGCTCGACGCTGATTGGTCCTTGAACGCCGCCAACTGGATGTGGTTGTCGGCCTCCGCCTTTTTCCACCAGTTCTTCCGCGTGTACAGCCCGGTGGCGTTCGGCAAGAAAACGGATCCCAATGGAGACTACATCAAGAAATACCTGCCCAGACTGAAAAAGTGCGTGAAAATACGCATTATGGAGCAACACATTTGCGCATCTTTTTTAGTACTGGAAATGTGTTGATGTAATTTTGCCGCTTTACATTCCATTACATTATTCGAGTTCAATGTCGCAAGTAGGCTAAGAAGGGGCAAAAAGGTACAATCTATACCAACACATGCTGAATACATTACACAGAGTGACTTCTCTAAATCACGGTTTTGTTGTTACGTCCTTTTTGCTCGTCCCCTTGTCACAGGTTCCCATCTCAGTACATCTACGAGCCGTGGAAAGCGCCGCTGAGCATGCAGAAGGCGGCAGGCTGCATCATCGGCACCGACTATCCCGCCCCCATCGTTGACCATGACGAGGTAACGACCCGTCGTCGGCTCGTTTGCTGCAGAGCTGATGGGTACTGTCCGGAGTCGGGGAAAAACCACTGGGGTGGGATTACTTGAAAAGGGCCGATAATTACTTATATGAAAGGGGCCGCTCTCTAGTGCCTTTCGGCTTGGGATGGACGGGTTTTTATGGCCGACGTTAAAACCGATTAATGGATACGCAGTAAGGATGACGAGTGTGCTTTGATAACTTTCGAAGGGCTTTGAACAAGTTACATCGGGTAATTACCGTGCCCAGCTAAGTCGACCTAATGCGCCTGACAGTTCACTGATGACAACGCGCTACGCCAGGTTCGCCCAAGGAACATCGAGTGGATGGCGGCTGCCTACAAGAAGGGCAAGGCGGCCGCCTCTCAGCCGGCCTCTTCCGGGAAGGGCGAGAAACCGACCAGTTCCTCCGCTCAAAAACGCCCGCCGAAGAGTGAGGGCAAAGCGTCGGCGAGCAAGAAGGCTCGGGCGTCCGACAAGTAGGCGAATGATCCTTGCGCTTGGTCTGACTTGGTGCCGGCGTATTGGTGAGAACGTGTGCCAGGGATCGACGACTTTGGATGTGTGTGTTTAAAAACTTTTGCTCCCGTAGGTTTTCCCCCCCTCCCTCATTATATCAGAATCTCTGGTGATTTGGTAGTGTTTTGCTTTGCTTGTGTCAACGTTTTTGATGTTTTACTTTGCTGTCTAGCTAACCTATTTAATACTGTTCTCGGGTGTCCAGTTATCCTGGCTGAGTGATATTATCAGGTCACGGTTTGTGCCCTGTTCTCTCAGGGATACTGAGCCCGCCGAATCGTGACAGCTGTTTGGGCTTCCCTCTTGAACTTTAACGGCACTTGACACTGCATTTGACGTAAGTCCCGGTACAACTTGTCATGGATGACATTGCATTCATTTTGTGTGGTGGTTGGTGTAGTTTGGTCGCTTGATGCCTTCATTCTGTGTCTGTTTAAGCAGGCTGCCTTCCATAGCCGAGGAAAACGAACAGAATACTGTCTTTTGTTTCGTTTTTGATATATCGAGCAGTCAATAGTCACCTGCCGTCACTTCGCTATTCATATTGGTACCATTCGATGACTGTCCTCGCAAGTTCTCACGTCAAAGTACCATCCATCTGTACCCATTGAATGTTTTTGGATGTAGGTGTGATCCGTCCAGCTGAACTCAGGAACAACAATAAAAGACATTCCCAGCCTCGCTGTTAGCCTCAGCACGAAAGCAGTCCGGTGACGGTTTATTTTCGTAACTGACTCCATTAAGTCAGCAGAGAGCGGAGATACGTCGCATACAACGCACCAAATGTTTGTTTGCACACCGACACAAGATACAAAGCGAAACGCCCAGACCGGCGGGCGCGATTATTTGTAGAACTCGTGCTCCTGGTCGTCCTTCTTAATGTTGTTCTTGTAGCCCTTCTCGAAGTCCTTTGGCAGCACGATGTATCGGTTCTCCCGGACCGCGTGCATGCCGGCCTGTGACCAGACGTCAAGGCAAGGACGGCTGTCAGCGGTCGGCAGAGCACCGTGCGAAGGGGACGCGACGGAACGTAGTTCATGACAGTTCATTTCTGGTCGATATGGGATGTTGATGATAGCTTCGAAACAATGGTCGGCAATAGGAACACCCTTTGTGATGGCCGTGACCCAGGTAAGCGGGGAAAACCTGGTTCAGATCCAGAGCTCATCTAACGAGAGGATTCTCAAGCACTGAACGTTTCGGGGAACGGTACACGACCACGTTTTCATTTAATTCACCGGTAGCCTGCCTAGGCCACCATAAAAAGGTTGGACCGCGGACGTGTCGCACAACCCGAGATGCCTGGAGAGTTTTACGTTTGCAACTGTAGCATTCTCCACTACAAGATCAACGAGCACACCTGACGTTCTAAAATACAAGCTACGGAGTCCGCCGTGAATTTCGCCAGCTGGCTGCCCAGACCACGCCACCGAAAACCTCCCCGCACCACAGCACCCCGCCCCGAGCGCTGCCGCGTTCGGCGGCGGCCGGCGGCGGTGCGCACCTCCTGCACGATGGCGTTGATGTCGGCGCCACTAATGCGGTCGGGCCGCGCCACGTAGTCCTCCAGGTCCACCTCGTCGCTGAGGTTCATCTTGCCGGTGATGGTGGCGAAGATGAGCCGCTTCTGGCGCCGGTCCGGCATCGGGAACTCGATCTTGCGGTCCAGCCGGCCGGGCCGCAGCAGGGCCGGGTCCAGCGTGTCGGCACGGTTCGTCGCCATGATCACCTGCCGGCCACGCGGTCGGATGGAAGATAGCCGAGACAAGCGCCGCTCGAGCGGCCGATGGAACGGATACGGGCATCTCAGTCTCCTGATGCTCTCCATCCAGGGTTGCGCAAAACGCATCGGTATCAACAAAATGGACACCACGCGGTGGAAGAATACGCGATTCGATGGTGCATCGCAATGTGGCGCATAACAAGTCACAAACCTATAGTCATCAGCAGTAAAATTTGCTTCCATTAAACTCATGGGAATATTAAGGTACTTTCAGTCTTTTCACCTTAGCCCAAAGGTTCTACATCGGCCCCTCCCACCTATCCCGCGCGACACTCCTGCTGTTTACAAGCGCCATCTGTCGGCCACCGCTACTACCCACGAGACTCCGCCCACTTCTTCCACACCAACTCCCCACCACAAGCCCAAGGTCTCACCTTGACGTTGGTGGTTTGGTCGAAGCCGTCCATCTGGTTGAGGAGCTCGAGCAGGATGCGCTGCACCTCGCGGTCGGCGCCCGTCTGCGCGTCGAACCGCTTGGTGGCGATGGCGTCGATTTCGTCGATAAAGATGATGGCCGGCGAGTTCTCCTTGGCCAGCCGGAACACGTCACGCACCATGCGCGGCCCCTCGCCCAGGTACTTCTGCACGAACTCGGAGCCCACCACGCGGATAAATGACGCTGGAAGGACATCCGGAGGTTAGAGCGCCGAACTGGGATGACGCCAATCGTGTGCTTAATTGGCCCTCGAAGTACCAGCGACGACGTCGGCTTCGCGGTCTTAGTTATCTTTGGACTGCTGTTCTCATCAGGAATATTACTTGTCAACCTAGGTTAGGCCAGTGGAATAACCGGTCGTCAGGCGTCGAAGTTAAGCCGTACAGTGGTCTTGAGGAGGACCCAATGAGGCGGACAGTCACCATCAGCGACGCAGATAGAGAACTGGAGAAGTCGTGATTCGAACCCACAACGTTGCGATCAGCAATCCGACACTACCAGTATAAGTGAAGTGTCGATCAATGTCGCCCAACATCTCTGATCAGGTGCCAGCGGTGCCGGCAAAAAATCCTGGACCGTAAATGCCCACTTATATACCACCTTCGTCCATCTCGACACATCACTGGACGAATTTGAGATCGCTGCTCCGCCACGCCCGAATGCTGAGAACACGAACGCCTGAACACAATGCTCAAGCGCAGAATATCATCCCAGACCAAAACGTCCCTCGTCATTTCTGCTGACAAACAACCCAACGCGCAACTACCGGAAAGCTACTGACCGGCCTCAGCTATCGCACGCCCACTTAACCCCAGCCCCCGTGGCCTTCCGCCACCCCTGCCCGGCCCGGCGGGGCGCCGGCGGTCGTACCCGTGGTGTGGTGCGCCACGGCCTTGGCCAGCATGGTCTTGCCGCAGCCGGGCGGGCCGTACATGAGCACGCCGCGCGGCGGGTCGATGCCGATCTGCTTGTACAGCTCGAAGTGGGTGAGCGGCAGCTCGACCGCCTCCCGCATCTCCTGCTTCTGGATGTCCATGCCGCCGATGTCGGCGTAGGACACGTCCGGCTTCTCGTCTGCGGGCAGGCGGCGCCGGGCGTCAGCGGCCAGCGAGCGCCGGCGGCCGGCGAGGAGGTCGACACGCCCCTCAGGGACACAGCCAGCCGTCGCGGCGGGACCGGCAGACTGGGGCAGTCTGTGCTGCATCAGTACTGTGACGGTTAACTTGAAAAAGTGCACCGCTTTGCCTCAGAACTCTTTCTTTGCGTAAGAACTCCGTGTTGTTCACAAGGCGCAAATTTTTAAAGGACTAGAGGACGCCAGTCCCTACATCGGCAAAAAGTGGCGGCGACCTCCGACCGAGAGAGAACGCGTTACTATTTCACAACAGGCGGCGACCGGCACCAGATAACGCACATCAGATCCAGCCGCATCCACCACCGCCAAACCAAAACTGTCAGCAATCAGTGCCAGTCGTTTACGTGCCCACTACACGTCCAACGACATCACCCCAAGCGCCCCAAACACTCATGCGTGTAAGGGCCCACGTCGCACAACACGATGCCCCCCCCCCCCGTTGCCTGGCGTGGGTAATTCCCTGCTTCTTCACTGAACATACCACCAAGTCGGACACCCGTCCCACACAGAGCATCCCGCCTGTCAGCTCCTCACGGCCCGAGCCGCCGCCGCCGGCGCCACTGACCGGCCGAAAGCATGGAGATGGAGGAGTCGGCCTCGGGCGGCAGCACGTCCACCAGAGCATTACTGTGCTTGTGCAACGCCACGCTGGCCGACGGCTTCAGCAGCTCGCGGTCCAGCGTCGACAGGATCCGGACGTGGAAGTTGGAGCCTGGCGGAGACAGCGGGACAGTCGCAGACAAGGGAGGCGCAGGGCTCCGGGCCGTCGCCAGGGTGCCGGTAACCAGTCAGCGGACGCCGCGGAGCGCAGCAAATCACGGCACGACGACTGGGGTAAAAACTTTCACCGACCTCGCGTCATTAACGCCCATACGACGCGAGACGGCTTCAACAGTCAAATGCAATGCAAACTAATCCTGCAATCAATGACTGAAGCAATAGTTACCAAAATGTGCTTCCAAGGACGTACAGAAAAGCCAAAAAAGTTTTGCTTGATGCACATGAGTAACACCAGAAACTAGCTCACAAAAAATCAACACAATGTCTGGCGAATGACAATAACCTACGGCTCCACCACACAAACGATGACTGCCAAAACGCGGAGATACACAAAAATTATAAGACGTGCAACGAGAGCCCTGCAATACCCCGAATGCTCGGTCATCCCCGTTCGACTTTTATTATGGTATCATATGGAGCGTATGAAACGTCCCCTATGATTCTCATGAGCGCAGACATTTCAGCATCAGTCGCAGGCACTGAGGCTGTCCCGTGCGTCGCCGTCGACGCCAGCCGGGCGCCGGTTCTCACCAGTGGTGCTGCCGACGATGCCAGTGTTCTGGTCGACTGCCTCCAGAAACTGGCCGATCACCAGCGGCACCGACTGGATCCGCTTCACCTCCTCCTGCGCGTGCAGGAACTCCTTCTTGAGATTGCGCTGTTCGTCCTTGATGTACTCCTCCTGGACGGCCAGGAACTCCAGCTGCTGCTGCAGCTTCTGGAGACGCCAGGACACGTGGTGATGACATGTGCTGACGGCCTGTGCAGCTTCATCCATAACGATGTGTTCGCAGCTTACAGCTGCGTGTAAACATTAAAATAATCATTTATCATCGCTGCTGATGCATGCAGAAAAACTGGTCTCGTACAGGGAAAATGCACATTCAGTTGAAGAGCTTACCTTGTATTTGGTGTACAGATCATCAGCATCCAGGTTTCCAAACAAATTTGAGGCAAGGTTCAAGGGTGTCTTGGTATCTCCAGCCGAATCGTCCACCTGAAAACAATATTCAGATAAACACAATGTAATATATTTGAATGTCACAAAGCAGTCAAAAATTTCCACTTCTTATCAAGGAGTATGGAGATCCCTTACATGGGTACATTAATCCAGGGTTCCTAGCATCAAGTACAAACAATAATTAAATTGGCCCACTTAAAATTTATTTCATTCAGTCATTACAACCAAAACACTTTCTGTATTCCTACATCATCAATGACCACCACTTTAGTGCCACCACACCAATGGTAATTCCCATGAGCACCTTGAACCAATCTGATTCTTATTCCAAGCCCAAAAAGCAATCCTGATTCTGATTGTGATTAACAGTTATCCTAATAGGGAATCAATTCTGATTCTAATTAACGAAAAAATTGGAAAATGAAGACTCAGAGACAATGCTGATTCAATTCTCATTCAATTCTGACATACTTGCAATGCTGGCAATTACCACACAAAAACACAAAAAGTAAGTTTTTAAGAGGATTTGGCTTTCTAGGCAGAGCTCCTGCAAGTGAGTGCAGACCCAGCCAGCCAGCCAAATGAAGTTTGTCATAGAAGTCCAATGAAAGGATCCTTTTCAGGTTTGTTTTCACTTCATGATGGACATTATTTTTGAGCATGGCAGCTTTAAATCTTCTAATGCTTTGTAAAAAGGAAAAATACTGCAGTTTTAAAGCATATTTTAAAGATATATGCAAAAAGGCAGTCAAAGTACAAGTTCCATGGGCCCACAAAATAATTTTTTCTTCAGTTAAGTGATGTCAATGCTGGGCAACTGAGTGAAAGATCATATGACAGAAGATTTCATGCAAAAGGTCATATGGCAAAAGATTGCATCAGATAATAGGAAAGGACCATCCACCTTACACCAAAGGTATGACCCTGTGTCAGAGGCTGATAAAGGAAACCAGAGGCCACAGGCTGATAAGGGTGCAACCTGACTTGGCTCTAACCAACAAACAGATCTGGTCATGTAAACTGGGTATCAGGATATCTAAACAGGAGCTGTGTGCTGGGAGTGCTACAGTTCCATGCTACTGTGCTGCAAAGCCCATGCCACCACACACTGTTATGAAATTGTGGTCTGTTCATGACTTTGAGTGGATGACTACATCTTCTCACCCCAGTGTCTGGTGGCACAGCATTTTTGATGAATTACCTTATTGGAATAGTTCTTAAGCCATGTAAAAGAGGCTGATAGCATATAATTACAACATTAAGTGAAATACAGTACATTATTACTATATGGTAAGTCCAGCACATCCCCCTCTTTAGATATATCCTGATACCACATGTCATCAGACCTAACCTCCTTGTTGGACACAGGCAAGTTTTACTGCACCCTTCATCAGCCTGCAGACTCTACTATCATATACTGTGCCTCCAGCACAAAATTTCCACCCTATATTTCAAGATTCATCTCATATGATGGCCATACATGAAATTTTCACCAGGTGATGAACAGCATAAATGGCTAAAAAGCCATACAACAAATAGTTCTGAGTTAAATACTTTTGATTTGGTTGCTGCATAATATCATTTCAAGATGAAGAAAGCAAACAAATTAACAAGAAATATCGCCACTTCATTTGTCACTCACCACTGCACTATTTGTCTGTTTGACTTCTGCTATGGTCCTGCAGTAACAAAGTCAAAAAGGGCAACTCCCAAGGTGAAGGTATTTAGGGCCTAATGACATCATCAGTACAACCTAACAAATATTAAAAAAGATGACTAACCCAACCTAACCCAACCCTAACCATAACCCTAATCCTAACCTAACATAACCTAACCTTACCTATTTAGTTCCACAACCTAACCTCTGTTGGACAGAGCCAAATCCAATCACACCCTTTATTGGCCTATGGCCTCTGGTATCCTATACCACATCTCCAGTCTGGGGTTGTGCCTCTGATGCAACATTATGCCCTGTGAACATCCATTTATTGGGCTGTGGCCTCTAGTATCATTTATTAGTGAAGTCATCAAACCTTATGCAGCACATAGGGCATCCTTGGAGCAAAGGCAGTGTAAAGAAGATGGTGCCACCCATTCTGGTTGCATTTGCTTATGGTGAAATATAATTCCATTTCATTCAAAAACCATACTGGTAGTGTCCCCATTTCTTGCTTTCATAGGGAAGTTTATGAGCTCTTCTGTACTGTGAGTATAGCAAAAGTGGTCAGTGAAAAGGTGAAAAAGTACAGTACCACCCATATGATCTAATGCTATGCACTCTTTTCCTTCCAATCTTTTGTCACCCAACCTTTCTTTCACCCAGTTACCAAACAATGTCATCCCTAAAATTTTGTGGAGAAATGATGGTGGACCCACAGAAGTTGTACTTTAACTTCAGCGGCATCACAAGCATTAATGTTTGCATTGCACAGTTTCTAAAGGAATCCTGGATTCTATCCAGGGTGGTATATTTAAAATACCCAGCATGATCAGTTATCATTAAAAACAATCAGTTATAATCAGTTGGATGAGATCAGATTTAACCGGTGTTCAGCCTTTAAATCTTGATTACCCTACGGTAAGGTAAAGAAATTTTATGGTCAAAAGGCCAGCCTGAACATAATTGTGCCCTGCTCGGAGCAGGACGGTGGAAAAGTGGGAAAATCAGCAAGTTTCTAACCTATGCAACGTACCTCTCTCGCGAACAAAAACCAAATATGCCGTGGCATACGCTTACCTTTTCAGGTGAGACCGAGAGGCCAATTTCCTCCATTCTAACTTAATTCGTGACGCGTCCCCCAAAAACGCAGTAGAACCTAGCAATGAGTTACGACTTAAAACAAAGGCGTTTGCGTATCTACCACGAGCGCACAGGAACAGCCGACACAAACTCCAGTAGCCTCGCCTCCGATGATTGTTCTGCGGGTTTGTGGAAGTCATTTGTAAGAAGGGCGTCGAATTCGGGTAATGCGGGTCAAGCTCGCATTTTCGCCAAAAGGGATATTGGGTACACTGCCATATAAAATATTGATTAAACGCCTTATAAAAATATACGGCAAGAGTAAGTGATTCTAATATTGGCTTAAATTTCACCTATGTAAGGCATATCATCATACATAGGGCCTTGAGTTTCATCATGTCAGCTTTAGCCTTTCATTTATGGCGCAATAAAGACATATGTCAATGGTTGTCAAGCCGAGCGTGCGCGGTGTGCGGACGCGCCTGTCAACGCACGTTCAGAGGAGGGACGTGGCGTGTGGCCCCTGTGCGAATGCATTTTGTGAGTGCTATCAGGTTACGACTGAGGTGCAAGTTGGCGTATGAGTGCACCACACTTATTGGCCTAAGAAAAGGTTATAATAAGCATCGAGGTAGCCTGAATTTGAAAACAATGAGTGTCCCAGAGAAGAGTTCCAAAGTACTGCCTGAGCAGGCGGTCGACGGACAAGCACAACCAAGCAAGATGAAGTCCCGGATTCAGCAGAGTTTAGAGCGTTTGAGGGCAGGTGGAGACCAGAAAAATGCTGTCCATGAGAATGCCAAGTCAACACAGAAGTCCTGTCAAGTCTCAAGGACTGAGAAAGAAGTTGGCATTACCCAATTCATTGACTCATCTGGGGGATTCACAGGCATTACGAAGCACAGGTGGTCTGACTTCATTGTCCATGAGATTGATATGTCTGGGAATATTGCTGTCCTCACAGACACATCTGTCCCTGCCAAGGAAGAGGCTCCTGAACAGGATTCCAGCAGACCTGATTGGTTTCCAGAATCAGTCTGGGAGCAGGTTGCTAATCTAAGCTCTGCAGACAAAGGGGACCCCATAAATATTCCTGCTGCCCAGCTCAGCAAAGATGAGAGGACTAGGTATCATGGTACAATAAAGTCATGCTTCCCTAACTTGATCACAAACACAAGTGAGGCTGATGGGGAAAAGATCATATCAGTTAGGAAAGCAAACAGTGCACCAGACAAGAAAAATACCTTCTGGAGGCACCAACCATGGCCCAGGGACAGACCAAAGTTCCTTCATTTCTGCCTCTACAAAGAAAACCTAGACACATTCACTGCCCTTAGTATGCTGAGCATGGATCTCAAGTTGAAATCCAACAAGTTTCACATTGCAGGCACAAAAGATGCCCGCGCAAAAACAACGCAAATGGTGGCTGTGAAGCAGATCACTGCTGAGAAGCTCCATGAAGCAGCTTCAAAATTCAGCAAGATGGCTGTTGGCAACTTCTCATACCAGGACCATGAACTGAAGCTGGGCAACCTGAATGGAAACCAGTTTGACATCGTGCTGCGCCACGTCCAGGGTTCGGATGAAGTGATTGCCCGGCGTATGGTGTCCTTCAAGGAGCAAGGCTTCATCAACTACTATGGCATGCAAAGATTTGGCGTGGCCACCACGCCCACCCACATGGTCGGCCGCGCTATCGTGCGCAAGGAGTGGCGCGACGTGGTCGACATGCTGCTGTCGGGGCGGCCGGAGGAGCGCAGCAGCACGATGGCGCGCGCGCGGCAGGCGTGGCGCGCCGATCGCGACCCGCGTCGCGCCTACGCCCTGCTCTCCAACAAGCAGCAGCGGACGACGATCGAGGGCCGCGTGCTGCACACGCTGTGCGCGCTGCGGCCGACCGCGTACCAGGAGGCCGTGGACCGGCTGCCGTCGGCCAGCCGCCAGCTGTACGTACACGCCTACCAGTCGTGGCTGTGGAACCGGCTGGTGTCGCGGCGGCTGGCGGCGCACGGCCTCCGGCTGCGGCCCGGCGACCTGGTGCTGGCCGCCGGCGCCGAGCCGGCCGAGCCGGACGAGCCGGTCGGCGACGAGCCGCCCGCGCAGGACGAGCCGGACGAGGACGAGCCGGCGGCGGGCGAGGCCGCGAGGGCGCCGGCCGGCCTGCTGCCCGAGGTGCGCGCGCTGACCGAGGCCGAGCTGGAGCAGTACTCGATCCACGACCTGGTGTTGCCGCTGCCCGGCTGGGCGGTGCGCCAGCCGGAGAACGAGACGGCCGACTGGTGCCGCGAGCTGCTGGCCGCCGACGGCGTCTGCCTGAGCCGCGCCCACTGCGAGTCGCTGCCGCAGTACAGCCTCGCCGGCGCGTACCGACGAGTGCTGGCACGGCCGAGTGACGTCACCTGGCGGCTGACGCGCTACGAGGACCCGGCCGCCGACCTGGTGGCCAGCGACCTGGACGTGGTGCGCGGCCGGCCGCCGCCCGCCGACCAGCAGGACGGTCCGTACCGCGCGCTGGTCATTCGCTTCTCGCTGCCGACGTCCTGCTACGCCACCATGGCGCTGCGCGAGATCACCGGCATGGACTCGAGCCTCGCCACCCAGATCGAGATGAACGAGGCATACAGCGCCGAGATGCGTCGCCGGCAGCGGGCGGGGTCGGCCGGCGGCGCCCCGGCGGCGGCCGCCGCCCGGCCCGGCGGCTCGGCCGCCAGGGCCGCGGCTGCGGCTCGGGGAAAAGCCGCAGAAGGGGCGGCGTCCGGCGCCTCGTCAGGGGACAGCAATGAGAAGGACGCGCCGCCGCCGACCGCGGCGGGAGGGGATCCGGGCCCGAGCGGTGACGCCGTCCAGGTGGATGGCCAGAGGCCGCAGAAACGGGAACTGGAGGACGGAGACGCGGAGGCCGGAAAACGACAGAAAACTTAGGTGTTGCTTATCAGCTGATTTGATCTTTGAACGAAATGACGTCGGTTTGTTCTTGATGTGGTTGACTTTTGTTTTAATATACTATCTAGTTTGAAACTGGCTTTAATGGCCCGTGAATTGAGCTGATTCTTAACTGCGGAGGTCATTGCAAGCATCATGTTGATTGCTTGACACGCCAGAAAAGAAACAGGCCCGCTTATGCTGCATGCCAGTGCAGCTAGCGTTGATAAGTTGGATTATCTGGGTAGATGACCGGCGGCTGACGACAGCTGCACCAAAGACGCCAAAATCCGCTGTGGACCTTGATCAGTTCGACCATCAATGTACTGGCCAAGTCTTGCCATCGCTCATGTACCCGCCCTCGTTCCGGTTTGAGTTTCCTCATTTCCACACGTTATGTAACCTTTTGAAACGTTGCCATCACCAACGGAACAACGAAGTCGGCGCTACCGCTGACGCACTATTCGCCGTGCAATCGGAATACTCGTCTCACGATTTGGCGGTGCGGAGATCAACTCTGATTTAACGCCAACTGATTTACGTCTCACGATCAGTTGCCTCGCATGGCCTGCCCCAGTACGTATGTTGCGTTACGACCCCTTTCATAATGCGCACGAGGGACATTCGCAATGCAGGTCTCCCATATCCGAACACATTCTTGGAAACCAGCGACAGTGTTGACCTGTTCAATGAGTATTTCCAATATTATCCGCGTGGGCCCTACGACTTCCGGCCACATACCCCTGAAACACGCGCACAACACGGCCCGAATGCTTGGACGGGTCGTCCGTTCCTTGACGACCGTGTTGGACTTCGGCATGGGAACGCCGTTGGGGAGCATTCTCGTAGCTGACACGTGGATTTTGCAGTGTGTATTAGCGTCTAAAAGGTCAACGTGCAAGTGATATAGTCTCCAAAACATCCTTTACGCAAAATACAACTAAATACATCGGCAATGGTTTTCCAGAACCAGGAATGCACTTGCTTTATAACGTCGAGAGTCTGCAGTAAAGCATCCAACTGTTCACATGCAGGTCCAAACCCAAGCACCCAAAAACGGTATCTGACGATGCAGACGATGCAGTAGTCACGAAAATCCCATCGCTATTTTGGGCGACATTGACCTTCGCTGTTTTAAATATACGATTACACGCCGGACGAAGAGCTGCGTTTCGTCTCTGACCGACGACCCAACACCGAAAGCAGGAGCACGAAGCTCACTATAGAGGGTGCGAATCATCTTTAACGTGCAATAAATATCACCACAAGCGCTGAACAGATCCAATCTAGCTGTCTACGAGGTCGAAAATCACACGAAAAGGAGCCCTAACAAAACCTTCGCCACAAATCACCACCTCGCCGAACCGAGACCGGGTCCGACATCAGCCAGGCCCGGCGGCAGGAGGCTGCTCGTCCCGCGGCCGGCGCCGGCACTGCTCCGCCGAGCGGCCGCCGGGGCTGGGGCCGGCAGACGGCCTCCGTCAGACGCCGGGTCTGCCGGGTCTACCGGACAGGCGCGGCGCAGGTGCCGACCCCTGCCGGTACTGCGGCGGCGGCCCGGCCCAGACCGTCAGACGCCGCGACCGCCCGCCCGTCTAGTTGAGGTTGGTGGACGCCACCAGCGCCACGCCGCGCTCGTAGAAGCTGTGCTCCGACTGCTGGCCGGCCACGAGCAGGTCGACCGTGAAGAGCAGCTCGGCGCGCGTGGCGTTCAGGTAGACGGGCAGCGTGATGTAGCGCGCGGCCGGGTCGCGGCCGTCGCCGCGCGCCCAGGTCAGCTGCACCTGCGGCAGCTCCGTCTGGATGGTGGTCGTCAGGTGCAGCTGGTTGTCGCGGCAGAGCGCGCCCTGCAGCTTGACGCCGCGCAGCGACATGCTGCCCGCCTCGACCGGCGCGTCCGCCTCGGTGACGGTGACGCGCAGCTGCAGCTCCTCCAGCGACCAGCTGTTGGCCTGCGCCACGCACTGGCGCGTCGCCGTCACGTACGCCTCCGGGTTGAAGAGGCCGCCCAGCCAGATCTGCTGCGTCTGGGGACGAACGGGCGGACAGTTAGGGAGGCGAACAGACAGCCGACAGCACAATATCATAACGTAGCGAGCATTCGTATCTATTGTTGTGATCCCCATGAGCAACAATTTCATTTTTCCCTTCCACAGCAACGCATTCGTGGGATTCAAAATCACGTAGCTTAAAAAAAAAACTTCCCGATCATGACATCATCCACAAACCATGCGATATACATATCAAAATCAGCCAGACCATTACCAGTACCAGACATCGTCACCGGTAGCGGAAGCCCGCAGCCTGTAACTACCCCGTCCTCCCGCCTCGTCGCCGACCGGCAGCGGGCCTGACCTTGAGCGCATTGGCGCCGTTCTGGGCCACGCTGCTGCTGACGGCCTGCAGCTGCTTGACGCGCTGCGCGAAGTCGGTGATCCATTGGATGACTGTGGTGGTGTCGGGCACCTTGTACTGGCGCCAGCTGGCCGGGATCACGCCGCGCACCAGCTCCGACACCATCGTCCGGTGGTAGTTGGTCTGCTTCTTGGTGCCCTGCAGCACGGTACGACGCTGGTTAGGCAGGGAAGACGCAGAGCAGACGGTGAGGAACAGAGGGGCAGGGGACCAGGAGCCGGACACCTGGTCCCCTGCCTGGACACCTGGTGAGGAACAGAGGGGCAGGGGACCAGGAGCCGGACACCTGGTCCCCTGCCTGGACACCTGGTCAGGAACAGAGGGGCAGGGGACCAGGAGCCGGACACCTGGTCCCCTGCCTGGACACCTGGTGAGGAACAGAGGGGCAGGGGACCAGGAGACGGACACCTGGTCCCCTGCCTGGACACCTGGTCAGGAACAGAGGGGCAGGGGACCAGGAGCCGGACACCTGTCACACGCAGCGGCTGTCGCCCGCCGTAGGCTCGCCGCAATTCGTAACGCGAGACGCAAATTCCAGAAATCGATCGTCAGGACTTCTCCTTATGCGTTTACAACTATATTACTGAAAAACTGAGGCATTACCATGCAACGAATTAACCCAGGTAGAAAGTTGGTCAACTAATCGGATCGTGCACTTACGCCCCCAAAGTGTGAAACGCTACGGCCGAGACTAACCCGCGAAACGTCACACCGATCAGACGAAAACCGTCACCAACGACACGGCGCCATCCCCACTCCGCCAGCCACCGCTTGACCCGCACCGCGCTGGCCTGCCGGACCGGCGGCGGCCGCCCACCTCGCAGATGGCGATGATGTCGCGGATGTCGCTCTGCACGCCGGCCAGCAGCCGGGCGCCGATGTTGACCTCGCGCTCGAAGTAGCGGTAGAGCGGGTCGCGGATGTTCTCGACGGTGCGGCGCAGTGTCTGAGAGGAGGGAGCGATCACGTTACACTGAAGAACGGCGGCGGACAGGTGATCCTGCCTGGCATGGCGTATAAAGATGTCTGCATCAGGCAGGTACAAGGACGACGGACTGATGTTCCTGGGCGTGGGCCTATGGACTCACCTCAAGGAAATATCACCAACCACGAAGTAGTAATCCTTACGAACTCCCGAGGGAGGGTAAGAGAGAAGCTCGACCACAAAAGCAGACAGAGAATGCCGGAGCTCGTTTTTCGAGACCACAGACTGCTTGTATCTCGCCAAACATTTACATCAGCACAGCTGAAACGGCTGTGTGGTCCGCCGGCCGATGGCCGAAAGCCGTCGATACCTGCCGGTGACGCCGGCCGCTGCAGCTAATGTAGCCGGCCTTAGCTGCAGCTGATCTACCAGCAGTTGGTGTAGACGACCTTACCTGCAGCTGGCCCTACCTGCAGCTGGTCAGACAGCAGTTGGTATAGCTGGTCTTACCTGCAGCTGGTCGGGCAGCAGTTGGTGTCACCGGCCTTACCTGCGGCTGGTTCGGCAGCAGTTGGTGTAGCTGGTCTTACCTGCAGTTGGTCGGGCAGCAGCTGGCTCCAGGTGCGGCCGCTGTTGTGCAGCACGCGCATCCAGGCGGGTCGGGCGTCGGCGTGGTGTTTCTCGGCCTCCTTCTCGTCCACGTAGGCCACCTCTCCGTCGTCCTCCAGCAACTGCATGCGCAGCAGCGACGACACCATGTCCGTGCCGCGGGTGGTGAGCAGCAGCTGCGGCGCAGGCGGTGGGTGGTTACGGGCGGCGTCTCGCCATCACGCGGCGTCCACAGCGCCGGCGGAAAGGTTCCGAGTCGGACGGCGGGGAGGTCAGCGACGTGTTAACAGCGCAGCGAAACATAAAGCAAGCCGAAAGGGAACTGAGGGAATGTCGCGTGTGAAACAGCGGTGGCATATGAACGTAGCATGGGATCTGGGCATACTAGCGAGAATGAAAGGTGTCAATAGAGTACTCTCTGCTAAATGCAGCGCAAAGGCGCACGACTTGTAGAGCAAGGCAAATTGTTGGACCACAAGCACGGATCCGGGTCACCGCGAGCTTCCTCTTGCTGCCAGCACCCAGCACATCCTGGCGCGCGGCCCGCCGGCGACGCCGCCGCGCGGCCGGTACCTTTTCGGCGTTGTTGGGCAGGCCGAGCCAGGCGGGCGTCTGCCGGTCTGACAGCTGCTCCACCCACTGCAGGAACTGGTCGCGCCGGATGCCCTCCGGCATGCTGATGTCCTTGCCGTCGGGGCCGGCGCCGGCCACCAGCGCGAACTCGGCGTCGAAGCTGGACGCCGTGAACAGCTTGTCCAGGAACGACGAGAGCAGGCGCTGGTCGAACTCGTTGTCGATCTTGCCGCCGTAGATGCACTGCGAGAGCAGCGTCTGCAGCGCCGACCAGGGCACCTTCTCCGGCGGCAGGTTGGTGCGGCCCTGCGGGGGCGGCCGGGGAGCCGTCAGCACATCGGCCACGACGGTCCGCATCCATAGCAAGCGCGTGGATTACAGGCAGCGGGGACGGCCAGGCGCTGCTTCCTAGCGACTGGCTGTTGTCGATATTGTCCATGGTTTCAGTGGTCGGAGGTCTTACGAAGGCGTTCACCGTGCCGACCGACGGGACCGGTGGGCGCGACGTCGCCAGGAAGTTCGCCGGTGGAACCATGCGACGATGCCAACAAACGAAATTACAGACACAAGAGATCCCGGCCAACTGTCGGGACACACGGCACAGTAAAACCCCAAACTAGCGACGAAAGCGATAAGACAGGAACGCACTGCAGAGGTCAAGACCGAGGTAGAGAGAAGCACTGCGCATTGGGCTATAACACCCAGTGGCGCATGCTTCGCAATACCCCAAGAAAGTAAGAGAGCCGGCCTGTATTAACTAAACACCCGGGCACTTCCTTCGCGTCAGGATGGTAGGACGTATTGGGACGCCACACTACTGAGGATCTCAGGAGGCAGGAATTCCACTCGGTAACAGCAGCCCAAAAGCAGCCCTCCAGCGGCGAGCCCGTCACACGCAGGCGAGCCACCCCACTTACGGACGAGACGGCACCAGTGTCGGACGAGATCTACAGGACAGAGGCGGTCGCATGACACACAAAGAGAGCGGCGGCGCCGACCCGGCTCCACAGACGCCCGGACAAACGTACCGTGACGGCGCCCAGTCCACACACAGCTCAATACCGGACAGTCTGCGGTGAACTACGACTGGGAACGTCTTCACGCGACGACTGGCTTAAGGTGGTTTTTAATAGCTGTTCCTTGGGTTGCGATTCCGTGCAATGGACATTAATTGTCGCCCACTTTTAACGTCAAAATAATATTACCCGTTTTCATTTGCTGACCAAACAGAACAAACAAAAGAAGTGGAATGTAAAAACTATGCCTACGTATGAGAAGTTCTCCGTGAATTACGGCCAAACTACTAATATTCTCGTGAAACAAATGCCCGTCACACCCCCTCATTTCCCGTCCTGTCCCACCCTCTTCGTTTCGGTGCGTCGCTCGGGCCGCTAGAGAGACCAGACCATCCTCCGAGCGGTCCCGCCGCGGCCGCGGCCCGCTCACCATGGCCGTGGCCTCGATCCAGGTGTCGAGCGTGTCGCAGGCGACGCGCAGGTCCGACTCGTTGAACTCGTAGCTCTTGGACCAGCCGAGCGGAGCGTAGCGCAGCCGCTCCTGGACCACGGCGTGGAACCAGGCCAGCAGGAAGTAGATGCGGGCCCGCTCCGAGGGCGGCTTCATCATCCGGGCCGCCGGCACCTGGCGGCGGAGGCCACGGCGGGCGGCGTCAGAGGGCGGAACCGGGCCGGGGCTGCACGGTCGATACGCGGCAGAACTGAGCCGACGCATGACAGCCAGTCGCAGCAGAACTGACCCGACACAAGGAGGCCTTGTACACAACAGAAATGAGTCTGGGTAAGAAAGCCTGATACAAAGCAAATCTGGGGCGAGACAACATAGCTCGATACACCGCAAAACTGAGCCGAGGCAGTCCGGCAGAACTGGGCCGTGGCAGGATACCAAGTCACATCAGAACTGAGCCTAAACTGAACAGCACAGCATGACAGTGCAGCGTCCCATACAATAACCAAACGTGGCAGCAGTCGTACCTCACCAAACAACACAATATTCGGGATATTTGTACGCTTCGTCTCTCCCGACCTCTCCAACGGCATCCCGCAACCGACAGCCACCGTCAGCCCAACCAGACACATCTCCAGACCAGCGACGTCACTACGTCATTCGGCCGCTGCCGGAGACAGAGCTTGATTCGACCAGGTCAGAGCGCGGCAGCAGGATACGCACCGAGCTGAACGTGCGCAGCAGGTTGGCGCGGATGCCCGGAGGCGGCTCAAACACCAGGATCCGGCCGGCTCGCAGCAGGTTGACGGGGATCTTGGGGCTGATCTCCATCGTCAGGAACAGTCTGCCGGCACGTCAGCGGCGGTGTCAGCAGGCCGGCAGGTCCGATCTGCAGACCTCATCGACAGGTAGATCTCGGCTCGAAGTCGCTTTCAGTCCAGTGAATAAACCTGAGCCCCAGTGGATAAGTCCCACAACTTCTTACACCTCCTCGGGTGATGAAATGAATTCAACAGTCTCCCCATCGCAATGACACAGTCATCTGACCTGAAGTTAGTGTTGGGCTGCAAGGTGTGCAGCTTCTTCTCTAGCTGGACCAGCCAGGAGGCCGCGAGGTGCACGTTCTTCAGCATCACCCAGCTGAAAGGGAGCGGCGGGGCCGTCATCAGCTGGGCCCGTGAGGCAAGTCGGTCGGGTAAAGCTTCACCAACACGTCCACATGGCCTTATAAAACACCCCACCTCAAAACCGGAACATAGGCCCGATCTAAGGAAACAAACTCCATTGCTCCCACTCTGGAAACTCATAAATATCATTGGAACGTGATTAAATGCGCTAAATATAAAATGCCATATATCGCGGAAAGTTAATTTCATAAACTCATGGAGCAACCACAAAAAGCTTATCCGCCATTAGTCTCCAGTGTCTGCACAAGCATCATCGACCAACTGCATGTCATATGTTGATTACGCCGAGTTACAGCCAAAAGCGCAGACTATCTTGGTCCTGCGTAACACCATCAACAGGTTACGACGCAGGGGCAACCCATCAGCCAACCGCCCAATATCATCGCCCCTTTCCGCAAACACCGTCGGCTGCCCATCGATCACTCCTGAAGTTCTCGCTCCTGTCTACTTCCCCTTCCCCAGTCGCCGCTCTTCATGTGTACAGTCGGTAACCCTCTGCCCCCTCCCAGCCGCTCCCTCTATCCACCGAACCACTTCCCACCTTTCCGCGTCCGACAGGCGCCGTCCCTGGGTCCTTCCTCGGACACCCCCTCCCTCCTTCCCTCCCCGCCTCGACCGTCCCCGTTCGGCGGCGGGCGGCGCTCACCGTCCGGTCTTCACCGCCGAGTTGATGGCCTTGTCGGCCTGGCTGAAGCCCTCGGCCGAGCCGATGGCGATGCTGGTCACCGGCCGGCCCAGCTCGGCGGCCAGGTCGTCGACGCGGCTCGAGGCGTCGTACCCGGACACGGAGCAGAGCAGAACAGGTGCGCTCGGCCGCACCTCCGTCTCCACGATGTTGGCCAGGTCCAGCTCGCGCTCGGCCTCCGGCATGAAACGCTCGCCGAACACGGCGTCCACCAGCTGGTGGGCGGCGGCCAGCACGCGGTCCGACCGGAACGTCTGCCGGGCCCGGCGGCCGTCACAGGCGGCGTGCACGGTCGGCGGGACGGCGTGACGGCGCCACAGAGGGTCGGAGAAGGGACGATGAAGGGTTGTGAGGCTATCGGCGAGATGGTGTGGTGAGGCTCATGCAGCCAGGAATGACGGCAATATGAATAGGAGATAGAAAACACAGTATATTAGACAACCGTATTTATACGGCGTTCTCGTGTACGACACCGTTAACCCAGTTCTTCTTGCAACCATATTACAATGTAAAAACATAATTTCCCTAAATTACTGAACATCATTTCCTGTAACAGAGCAGCGGTCTGGCCTTCCGTCAGTGGGCTCGGGCAAACCATTGCCAGATCCTAGCAAGCAGCCGTCGGTGGTAACGCTCCTGACCTGGATCATCAGAAGCCGGTGCATGGCGACGGCCGCCGGCGTGGTGGCGCGCTCCTCGCTCCACACCACCGGCACGTGCATCTCAGGTGTCGCCATCTGTAGCCACTCCTGGAAGGCTGGAGTTCCCACGTGGTCCGCAAGGTCAGCGAAGGCAGGCAACCTAGCGAAAGATAAATTGCATAATATCAGCATTATGCGAGCGTCTGTCGCAGACAACTACGCCCCAAATCGTTTACCAAAATGATCGCGTTTACTGTACAAGCACAACATGGAAAGTGAATACTTCGCAATGTAAGGAGAGGTTACCTGAAATTCAGACCTGTTCTCTCAGTTCGTGGTGGGACCATTTTATGCTGGATCCCTCATGAAATGTCAGAGGAGCAATGCAATGTGAATGGTCGATACCAGGTCAAACGTGATGAATTTTTTTTTCAAAGTCGAGGTTACACCCTTATTTAGGGAACTGTAACCGCTTGCAACTCTTATGTTGTAACTTGACGTCTGCATGCTCCCATCCCAGTACATAAATGAATGGTGCGACAAAACGATATACCTAGTTAGCTAGGTAATCAAGTACCCGGCGAGCCTTACTACTGGGCAAGCCAACCCTACGAACCTGATCTGTGAAGAACCCACTACAAAATGGTTCCATTTAACACAGACTAGAGTATACGTCTGCTCAAATTCTGACAACCAGGGAACACGCAGGGAATGCCTGATCCCCAAAGACGAACCGATGAACAAAGTTTCCACGTCACGGCACTCAAAACAAAACTAAGCCAAACACCCCAATCCTACGGAGAAAGGATAAAAAGAGCGTCAAAGATACTGCACTATCAGTGCAAATGAGCAAAGACAGGACAGAAAAGAATATCTCGAAAGGAAAACAAAGGAAGACAAAAGCGTCAGGGAAGAAAAACACAATTCCAAGAATTTCATTACGACTGGAGGGCACTACGAAAGACGTGACAATCTTTACCGGCAAAAAGTCCAGAGAAGATCGCCACATCTCAACCCAAAGAAAGCGAGGATTCATAAAGCACGTCCAAAGACAGTGGAATTATCATCCATATTTACGGAATATCAGTTATACTAAAAAGACCCAAAATGCCAAACACTTACGACAGCTGCATTACTTACTTCCTAAGGACAAACAAGTTTGTTAATATTTCGAAACAACTCTTGGGAAGAATGCGTCCAGTCACAAGTACGACTCATTATGATTGACACAGTGATCAATGATGACACAAGGTCAACGCAGGGGGTCGTAATACAATTCAGCAAAGAAGGAAAATTTTGTAAGTATCCCAAAAACCGCACAGTCCAACCATTACAAAAAACGCCTGAAACACAGGTGTGCCACGAAAGTGCGTTACACTCATCTAGTGCAATGTTCCACGGGGTTAAAATGAACGACAGGAAACGTCCTTGCAACCTGTCCCTCGCGCACGCTAGTGAGAAAATCTCCGTTGAGTCTCGATTTTAACCGTGTCGCGTGGACAGCCCACGCCAGTGTCTTGAACTGTATCTACAAAACTTCGGGATTGCGGTGTTCAGCACCCAGGGATTCCAACCAAAAGTGTCGGGAACTCGTGCCCCCCAGTGAACTGAGCGCTCGCCCCAGTCCGTGCTCGGGATCGATGTCCGCGTAAAAGTGGTATTCTCCGTGCTGAGCGTACCTCGCACCACAGAGTAACCGGAATCCATCCGTCCGAATCGCGACGGCTGCGCTCCCATTCACGAGTTAAATCCCCGCCTCAGCCACCGCCTAAAGGAATCACGTCAATTGCTCCCCCCCCCCCACTACAGTGCAGCGTCGCATACCCCATATCGGCACATCCCAATCCTGTGTCAATGTTTTTCCCCGCCCCACCGCGCTACAACGGGTTTACCCCTGCACTGTCCGCGACCTGGCTACGCTCCGCCCCGCCCGCCTCCACCCCGCGACCCTGGCCGCGGCGCGCCGTCGTACCTCTGCGCCAGTCGGACCATATTCTCGGCCTGCTCGTCACTGAGCCCAGCCACGTTGGCCGGCCGCTTGGTGACGATGCCCTCCTTGCCGCGGATGACGAAGTCGAACTCGTCGTCCAGGTCGCCGTGGCCGGAGGTGCCCCGCAGCCGGATCCGCGCCAGCAGCAGCGCCAGCGTCAGGCGGTGGTGGTGCGCCATGCCGCGCGCCACCCGGTTGTAGCACATCTGGCGCCGGGCGGAGGCGTCAGCCAGGAGTCCGTCACCCGCACGAGGTTACCGGTGGATGAACATCCATGTATACCCTAGTATGACGTACGAAAGCAACCCAGGTCACACTTACCGTGGACCTTCCAGGTACAGGTGCTGTGGATACTTACAGGTAATATTATATGTGGATGAGCACAGCCGACAATGGGCAAGGCTCAGACGGACGATGGGGAAATAAAAGGTTACTCACGGAGAAGAGCGCCTGCGTGATGATGGCGAGCCGTTCGGCCGGGTCGGTCTTGCCCTCCAGGCCCGGGTTCTTGGTCAGCACGCAGTTGAACACGTCCAGGAAGAACTGCAGCGAGAACTGGTACAGGAAGTGGATCTGGTGCAGCGACTCCAGCATGAAGTAGATGCTGCTGCACGCCTGCGAAAATCGATGAAACAGTCAGCCGAACGAAGGACGTGAATACAAACAATAACACAATGCCGATGATGCGGCCGAGTGTATACCTATTCCAAAAATCACAAAACCGTGGTTTAACAAACAACACAGAACACTTCACTTGACTTACCGAGAAAGCCTGATCTCAATTCTTACGTGAAGGCCTTCACCCGGTAACACTAACCCCACCGACCATTCGCTTGCGTCACAAGTCACCGACAAACACGACATCGTTCGACCTCTTCGCTTGATCTGGGCTCACCTGGGCCAGCGGCAAGTACTGCTGCGAGACGGTCTCGATCTCGGCGATGACCTTGTCGGTCTCCTCCACCTTGCTAGTGATCTCGGCCGCCTCCTTCTTCAGCGTCTCCAGCGTGGTGATGACGCTGTCGTCGTCCAGGATCTTGCCCTTGGCGTCGTTCAGCGCCTGCAGCAGCGACTTCTCCAGGTGGCGCAGACGCAGGTGGAACTCGCCTGCCCGACACGGGGAAGACAGACCGTCAGTGCCGCTGGAGACGCCTTTCGAGGATGGTGCGCACCACCCACGAGCGACGGAGCTCCCGTGATGGGCAGACCTGTTGGGTGTCATCAGCCGAAAACAAAATCACCAATCAGCGTAGCATGACGTAAGCGACCAGCTGCCAATACCTACAGCTGAAGAAACAATTCGTTCTTACTCCTCACAAATAGGTCATCCATGCTACAAGAAAGAACTCATCCTTTCCCGAATACATCTTTCTACCACCCCGACAGCGTTGCCGGAACTTCTTCCTCCCCGCCGGCGGCGCCCGCTCACCCTGCAGCTTGAGCAGGTCGGAGCGCTTCTCGTCGATGTCAGGCCGCTCGGCCTTGAGCACCTGGTTCAGGCACTGCGACTGCAGGCTGCTGCGCGTCACCGTGAAGTTGACGAACGTGACGCGGGAACAGATGTCCGCGGGGAACTCCACCTGGAGGCGGCGGCGGCGGCGCGGTCCCGTTAGGCGAGATGCAGCGGCACAAAGACAGACCCGCCGAGCGGCTTCATAAACCCCAACCACACCCGACATGGCCGACCTGGTTGCCCTTGTTGGTAATGGCCGTGAGTAACAATGCTGGTGCAAACCCTGGGCTCACGCGTAACATTTAGTACGCCACATGGTGACCAGACTTGGAATCTCCATAGGGAACGCGTCTACAGTGTAAGATCACTTTCATGAACTATCTAATCGACAACAACGCAACAGCCATCAAGAAAACACAATGACGCCACATACACATATGAAACACGCATCACAGAAAAGTACCGGTTTGAAACCGCATCCACGAGCGAACGACGCATGTCAAGCTGTGACCGGGCCATGATACGGCCGGTCTCTGACGCCCGCCCTGCCGAATACTGACCGTCGGGTCGCGGGTCGACAGGAAGATGGTGAAGGTGGGCGACAGGTCGATGTCCTGGTCGCCCAGCGTCACCAGGACGCGTCCGCCAGTGCGGCGCAGCTCCCGGTTCAGCACGGGGTTCAGGATCGGGTCGTAATTCTCCACGTCCTGCCGGGCACAGCGGACAAAGCGTCGGCGACGTCACACGGCATATTAGAGTGACATCGGCCACATCTCACAGCATACTCAGACGATATCGGTGACGTAAGATCACATAACGGCGCGACTTTGACGTCGGTGACGCGAATGGAACGCCGAAGACGTTCCCGGGTGAGAGAATGCAGCGGCAGCAGGCTGCTGAGAAGGCTAGTGAGAAAGCTCACGACCCGACACACAACTCTCAGAACGGACTGCCGCTATGCAAAAGCGACACACGCCTAACACGGGCGGAGAACGACAGAGCATACATCTGACGAAAGCACCGGTTCGTCGAGTGAGAAGTCAGACATCTTACACACAACAGTGCGGACTGGACCGGAGAACTGAGCGCCAACTTCGGACCAATACCGGGTCTGGCGCTGCTCAAAGCAAGCCCGAGCCACCAGCCGACAATTCTTCACGAGGTCAGGACGCGCTGCCCCGCTCCAGGCCCGACTGCCTGGCGCGGCGCTCTCAGACGACCGGCGCGGCGGCAGGCAGCGGCGGCAGGCTCACCTGCACCAGAAGCGGGTTGCCGAACCGCAGCGCGCTCTCCAGGTTCTTGCGGAAGCTGTCGTCCAGGAAGCTGGTCTTCGTGATCTTCTTGCCGGCGAACTCCTTCATGATGAACTCGGTGGCCTGGCCCGACGGGTCGATGATGAGCGGGTACCGGTTGAAGCGCTGCGGCAGGTGCAGAAAGTCAGTTAAGACGTTCGCGGTACTGTGTCTTATAACGTCGCTATCTTCAGTGCGCATTATCTCAGTGACCTTACCGAACGAGCATCACAAAAAACACCCTGGTCTGGCCTCTACTCATGTAGAATCCCTGCCAAGACATTATTCACCAACTGTGATACAAATCATAGACCATTTCAGCGAACTACCTGTACAGGCTGTGCTTCCTAGCGAGACCAACTAAATAAACGGCATGAGACAACTGGCGTGTTTCAGGCCCCGGCTACGTCAACACGTCCACGTTCACGTTCACGTACACGTTCACCCCGCTGAAAACACAGACCGCACCCAAAAAGGTCCACACCACCCCATCTCCATGGGTGGGAAATAATTTCTAGCAGAGTCATGACCACAACTGTTCGGACCGACCACGCCCGACCGCCTGCTGTTTCCCGAACACCGACGAGATACGCAACAAACAAAGTAAGTGGCACGCCAGACTGCATTCATATCCACACACGGCCATACACCACGCCACCCGATCGGCAAAGCCCCACCGTCGGCGACTGTCGTCCGATCGTGACCAAACCTCTGACCCGTCCCCAGGGACCGGCCAGTCCGGCCGCGGCGGCGGCGGCGCACCTCCAGCATGATGGCGTTCTCCGTGCAGAGGTCGTCGGTCGGCAGCGCGTTGGCCTGCCAGCGCAGCCGCTCGTCCGGGTTGCTGAGGTACTCGGTGCGCGCCAGGTCGGTGCGGTACTGCACGCTGGCCTGCTGCAGGTGGGCGCACCAGCTGGAGAACAGGCTCTGCCGCAGCTGTTGGTCGAAGTAGCCGGCGTAGGCCAGGAAGGCGGCCGACAGCAGCACGTCGCCGATGATGGTCATCATCTGGGAGCGGAACGTCTCGCTGGTGGCCAGCCAGCGCTCGCGCTCGATGCTCAGCGACTTGAGCAGCGCCATCGACCGGTCCACCTGGCGGCGCAGAGGCGAAGTGGCGCTGTGAGTGCGGTCATCAGATGGAGGCAGCGGTGGCTGCAGCTCGCCGCCACAGCATCACTAGACGCTTGACGACATGCACCAGCATCAAAGCAAGTAGCTGCAGGCTAATAACTCGATCTAGCTTTTCCCTACGCTAAACACAACCCCCTTAAAAACAACAAAAGAAACCAAAGTTTGGATGTTCCGCGCGGTAACACCAGTGAAAAAACAGCCCCGCTCAACGTTACGCATGAACGCCCTGAGATCACCGACGCTTCCGTTCCACCTCCGTTCATATCTATCTAGCCGAGTCCAGCACCGCACCAATCCGCGCCTTGTTTTCTCAGGAGGCGCGCCCGGGGTATGACGGCCTGCACGAGACACGGACGAGGGCCTCACCTTGGCCTGGACGTTGGCCAGATCGGTCTTGATGGCCTGCGCCTGGGCGATCAGCACGGCGTATTCCTCCTGGTAGTTGACGATCGACCGCTCTAGCTTGTTGATGACCTGCGGCGGCCGGAGGAGGGGGTCAGGCGGCGGCTCCGGTGGCCGCCCCGCGACACTCGTCAGTCCCCGTCATCAGGGACAATCCCACAGATGGCGAGCCCATGGGCTGCATCGATTCCTAATAAACAGCCAATGTTGCGCCCGTGACGCGGGTAGCGCCAGAGAAACCGCTGCGACGAAGTTCGCCTGCGCTCTGCGGGACCCCCTCAAATGTATGACGTTTGCCTGACATGAGGACGACAACCCTGGGCCTCCAGCCGCGAACCGCATTGCAGCCGCTTTGCTGTATCACTCTCGGACCCCCATATCGCCTCCAGCGGCGGGCCTGCGCACAACATAGCCCTCTGACCACATCCAGCATCGTTTCCAGTCCCACCGCCGACCGCACGGACCCTGCGTTCTCGCCGCCGCAGCGGTCTCCTCCGCCGAACCTCTGGACAATCCACCAGCCAGCTGCACCCTACCTTGGTGATCTCCTCGGCCTTGTGCTTGTTGTCGTCGGCCTGCGCCTCCAGCGACTTGAGCTCGTTCCGCAGCGGGTCCACCCGCTTCAGCATGTCGGCGTAGTTGATCTGGGCACGACACCACCAGTCAGACCAAGTTAACGTAATGACCACAAACTGAGCCCGCAACGGAGCGAAAGCGGCACAGAGTGGAGCGTCAAGTCGAACCTGGTCCAGAAAAACTCAGCACGACTTTTGTAGAGAATGCCCGACTCATCACTGACCACGATGCTATCAGAATTTTAAGGCTCGACCAAAGGCCCAAAGTTCATACGCATATCAGCAAAAGGGCCTGGTTTCTCGGAGGCCCGTAAAATTGAAAATTCAAGTACCAGTCGGCTCGTACCTGGGCAATGGCCCACTTGACCATGGGTCCGCACGCCGACGAGGCGTTGTTGACCTTGGCGAAGTTGTAGTCGGGGTTAGAGAGGAAGCGCTTGCGCATCTTTTCTCGGATGTTATCGCTGAAAGACAACATAACATCAGACAAGGCACACATGACACCTTAAACGTATAGACAGCAAATGGGAAAAGAACCGCTGAAATGATATGCATTCACCACCTTGTTTTTGGATACATTCCCCCGTCACACCCATAAAAGCCAAGGGAACCACGACACAGGCCGCGCATCACGAGCAGCAGAGCCTGCCGAGCGTCCGTTCGCCACTCACGTGATGGTCTCGGTGGAGTAGTTGACGATGCTGGGGATGAAGCTGTCCTTCATGATGACGCTGCGGATGGCCTTCCAGTCGGAGGTCTCCTCGCCGAGGAAGAGGCAGATGGACTCGAGCGCCAGGCGGACCAGCGGCGGCGGCGCCGCCATCGACCGCAGCTCCACCAGGTTCTGCTTCTTGATCGACTTGACGGCTGCCGGGCGGACCGAGCGTTGTAGTCAAACGTGTCGGGGCGACGAGCGGCCGCTCATGGAATGGGGGCTCAAGACGCAATGTGCCCGGGACGATACAAAGCTGACGTCACCACAAGCGCTATTCCGCAGAAATATGACGCCAAGGACCGAGGCTACTGCACGCGAAACATTTCAAACAAACTGCATCACAGCCTTTGATTCAATCCATGTAGGGTGAACACCCATGGCCGTGAATCAAGCAAAAATACCACAGCTTTGCCAACGCCAACCGAACACTGGGCCCGTCCTACCTTTCCTACCCTGTTCCCGCGCGCATCCCCGTCCTACCAAACGTAACCTGTTCTCGTCATATCCTGCTACCCTGTTCTTGTACCATATACCGTCATCCTTTCTTATCCTGTCCTCGCGTCCAGGCCTTCACCCACACACCAGTCCCCCTCCCCCCCCGAGGGCGGCGGCACATCAGGCGGGGGACGGGGGCCGCGGGAGCCAGAGCCGTACCGTTCTGCGCCTCGATGACGGCCGGCTCGACGCCCGCCAACTCCGCCATCACGTCCTCGCGCTTGGAGGCGATCTCCTGCGTCTGCTGGCGCAGCTGCGCCTGCACCTCCTCCGAGTGCACCTTCTGTCGCTCGGCCTCCTGCTGGTCGAGCACCATCTGGCGCAGCTTCTGGTTGGCCATGTCGTTCTTCTGCTGCAGCTCCTGCGCGCGGCGGCGGCGGGCGGCGCCGGTCAGTGGCGGCGGCGGGGCCCGCGCCACGAAGGCAGCCCCGCGACACGTAACGAAGTAATGCATATTGCGGGCAAAACCGCACATAACGGTGCGAACAGGCGACGGTAGCGGAGCGTCGTCGCCGCGTAAATCGGACGACAAACAATACAGCTTTAACCGGAGACAAGCAAACCACGCCGATTACGCGACAACCGTCCGGACGCGGCGACTCGAAGCACAAATGACTCGCGCTCGCCAAAGACTCAACATCAACGGCGCGACGGCCCCACCACGCTGCGTCACACGGTCGTTCGGGTGGAGGGCGCCGCTCGGCCACGATGGAGGCCGGACGAACCTGCGACTTGACGGCCAGCGATTTCTGCATCTCCTCCACCTGCTCCACCGTCTCGGCGATCTTGTTCAGGCCGACGTTCAGGTGCAGCTGCTGCTCCTCCAGGTCGGCCCGCTTCTCGTTGTACAGCTTCACGAAGTGGTTGATGAAGTCCAGGTAGTGTCTGAGGGGTGGGGTAATGTCACCGACACGCACACAATATTTTGACGAGATAGCCCAGCTTGACGTCGGCCGAGTATGCCTGGGTTTCCGTGCCTCACCATAAACAAAATCATAAAAAAATCTTCCAGCGGCATTTTATAAAAAAGAGCATACAAAACCATGAGACGGCAAAACGAACAAACAGCGCCATAAGGTTAACAACGCAACGTCCAGAACAATTACAAAACTCTGCGACCACGCATGACACACTTCTCCGACAGCACAACGCCACTTTTCCGACGTCAAAAGCCGGTGAAAATCCGAACCGCCCGTCGTCCGCCGGTCCGTCCGCTCACCGCGGCGTGATGGCCGTGGTGCGCTGGCCCCGCTTGGCCAGCCGCTGGTTGGCGCGCCGCAGCGACTGGTGCACGTGCACGAAGGCGTTGATGATGGCGTCACGATGCGTGGGCGGGTGCGGCAGCTCGTCGTAGGCCACCGGGAAGTAGTCGGGCGGCGACCAGTTCATCCGGTCCAGGTCCACGCGGCTGGTGAACTCGCGGCCCACCTGCGGCCGACGCCGACGGCGGTGTCAGACTCCGTCCGCCGCGGACGGCCGCCGGACAACGCCGGGCGCACCGAACCGGGGGCCGGGGAACGATGCAGAGCCACGGACGGGCAATGACGAACACAGGACGGCCTGGACACGGAGCTGTGGCATACTCGACCTAACCGCATATGCTACAAACACGCATAAATACGGCATAAACGACATAAACACCATAACCGCCAAAGCCATGGCGGTTAGGGCGCAGGCGGACGCCGGCATAGGCTGCCAGACATCGCCGGATAACAACGAAAACCAGCGGACATCACCGGATGCCGACAGACATCAGCGAACACCATCGGATACCGAAGGATACCGGCGGAGACCGCTGAACAGACGGTATACGGCCCATCACGAATCGCCGTATTCGGGCATCACGCAATGTCCGTTCTCAACAGAAAAGGGGCCGACCGTCGCAATCAAAACCCCGTGTCCCGAGCAATCCGTTCAAATAATCATATGAACACCTCGTCTGCACAAAAAGCGTAACTGCGCGACCGTATTGCAGAGCAACACTCGGCCACTGATGGCATCACGCCACAGTACGGACAGTACGGCTCCCGACTGGCGGAGGCCAGAGCCCACCTGGAAGAAGGCGCCGTTGCTCCAATCGCCGAACCAGTTGAGCACGCAGCGGTTGAAGAGGGCCGGCGAAGTGGCCGCCCGGTCCTTGAGGCCCTCCGAGCTGGGGTTCATCGTGAACACCACGTGCAGGTTGCGCATCACCTGGCTGGTGAACCACTTGTACAGCTCCTCGTTGGAGTCGAGCATCAGGCCATCGCGCTGGCTACCCTCCTTACACTGGGTCATCAGCGCAGAGGCCTCGTCACCTGCCGGTCATTAGAGGGTCACTGGATCTCGCCCCAGTACTGGGTCATCAGCGCAGAGGCCTCGTCACCTGCCGGTCATCAGAGAGTCACTGGATCTCGCCCCAGTACTGGATCATCAGTGCAGAGGCCTCGTCATCTGCCGGTCATCAGAGGGTCACTGAATCTCGCCCCAGTACTGGATCATCAGTGCAGAGGCCTCGTCATCTGCCGGTCATCAGAGGGTCACTAGATCTCGCCCCAGTACTGGATCATCAGTGCAGAGGCCTCGTCATCTGCCGGTCATCAGAGGGTCACTAGATCTCGCCCCAGTACTGGATCATCAGTGCAGAGGCCTCGTCATCTGCCGGTCATTAACGGGTCACTGAATCTCAATGCTGGGTCATCAGCATTCAGGTCTGGTCATCCGCCGGCCATCAAAGGATCATCATACAGCCACCAGCGCAGAGGCAAGCTATCCACCAGTCATAACAGGGTCAGTACGTCTTCTTGTGCTGGGTACCAGTATAAGGGCTCATCGTCTGTATATTACCCACGGGTAGCCACTCCTCCACACCAGATAACCACCGCACAGTCCTGGCTCCATACAGGTCAGCTCCGAGTCGCCCCATCACCTCTCAGCGCCCGACCCACACCCCAGACCACAAAGCCACGAACGCTCTACCGACCGCTCCGAGTCACGCCCCCCCCCCCCCCGAACTCCGGTCACCCAAACTCACCCTCGAACAGGCCGGGCACCTCGCCGTTGGCCAGCAGCGTGTTCATGCGCTCCAGGAAGCTCGAGTCGAGCATGTTGGACTCGTCCAGGATGAAGCAGATCTTCTCGCCCTTGCAGCCGGCGCGGCGCAGCACCGTGCGCAAGTCCTCGTCGAAGTCCTCGCCCGTGTACTTGTTGTGCACCTGGCGGGGCGGGCGCGCACGTCAGACGCGGGCCGACAACTGGGGCTGCCCCGTCCCGACCTGACCCCCGCTACCGGAGAGCAATTCCAGAGCAAATGTCGCAGCACAACGTCGGTCACGGTAAAGCTACTATGAACGAGAACTACCAGCAGAAGCACGTTTCCACAGACAATGCTCACTTCATCTGCACTGCATTGCACTCACGGTGCATTTCAGCCGAAGTAACAGCCCAAATGCAATGATGTGAGACGCAAACATCACGTCGATGCATGGGGAACACACAGGGAAAACACAAGCACGCAGCAGCCTCTGTTTTTTAACCCACCCAACCCTCCACGTTCGTACCCTCCCGCGACCGGGCACCGACCTTGATCTGGAAAACGGAGAGGCCGTTCATCCAGGCGACGAAGCGCGACAGCGTGGTCTTGCCGGCGCCGCTGACGCCGATCAGCAGCAGGTGGCCCTGCGGCTGCCGGTAGATCCGGTCGATGCGCAGCACGTGGTCCAGCACCTCGTTGAACAGCACCAGCGGCACGTCCAGCTCCTCCTCGTAGAAGACCTGGCGGGCGGGCAGTGGCGCGTCACGAAAGGAGTCGGGCCGGAGACGGGACTGTGCCCGAGATGGCACGACCGACGGCAGGCCGCTTCACAGGGGGATACGGACGTCGAGGCGCCCGACCGTCGGGGCAATACACGCCGACCGTGTGTCACGCAACGAACTGTAAACGTCACGAAACGAAGCCGATCGTGTTCTCCCTTAGTATGGATATTCAGCGTTTCATATTCGTTGGATACGCTTCTAGCGCAATAAATCACGAGTCCCTATGAAAATCGTAATTTTTTGTTCGCCGTATCCGTCACATCCTTCCTGCAGCAAGCGAGGGAAACTCAACGAATGCCAACACTTGGGTCACCGGAATCTACGACCACACACCAAAGCAAATCCCAAGCTTCTCCAACGTGTTATCGAAACTGCTGCACTGAACGTGCTGACGGACGGGCTCCAACCACCACCACACGCAACCATCGCCGACAATGGCCCAAACACAGTCGCGTCGGCCGACCCGCACGCCGACCTGACCTTGAACGACGCGCACTGACCTTGAGCCTGGCCTTGACGTAGTCGCGCAGCTCCTCCTGATCCACAGGCACGTAGTCCTTGTGCAGCCAGTTGGAGTAGAGGATGGGCCGCTTGAGCGCCGCCTCCTTGTCGATGTTGGGGAAGTGGCGCAGCGCCACCTGGTCCACGTGCTCGTTGGTCCACTGGCGCTCCTCGTCGTAGACCAGCCGGTCCTGGAAGAGCCGGAGCGCTTCGTGCGCCCAAAGCCGCACCAGGTCCTCCACCGAGGCGGCCTCCATCGGCCTGGCGGCGGAGTGGGTGGCCTGTTAAGTCTCCGCGGCCAGACGGAGACACGACATCTGACGCCGTCACTGGCACCGAGGCTGTCATTGCTGTAGGCGACAATGCCCTGCCCAGCCAGGAGAAAACCGACAGAGCAAAATAGCTCAGCGTCTGCGGGCGGTCCACTTTTTGCTTTACGTTATCCCTGCACTGCACACGATAACATAACACAAACGTCCCAGAGCCGCGACACACAACACATAGCAAAACGCCAAACCTACCGCGGCGAATTCATGCACTGCAAACACCACACCACAATAACCATTCCATTCAAGAGTCAAGTCCGCCAAAGCGGCGATCCAACCGTCCCAGCACGGAGCCCCCGCCAGCCCAGCGCGCCGCCGCCGCCGGCCGCGCCTCCTCACTTGATGGCCTCGCAGATGCCGCGCACCCAGCGCGTCATCTCGCGCGGCGAATACACGTAGTGGGGCTGCATGTCCTGCGTGAAGCGCTGCTGCGAGCGCAGGTAGAACTCCACCATGGCCGACGTCAGCGGCTCGGCGTACGGCTTCAGCGCCGGCTGCATCCGCAGCATGGCCCGATTGAACGTGCCGTAGATCTGGCGGACCAGCACTTGGTCAAGGGCCGGCTAAATGGCCAGGAGGATTACCGCACATCGTCGGTACGCGCCGCAGGCCTTCATGTGCGTTCTGGATTGCAATGTAACGGAGACATCCGCAACAACAAAATATCGCTCTCAACTGGATGAATATTACGACGTTTCAACATGGCAATTTCATCGCAGTGTTAACACCCAGCGCAAGTTTAACGAAACGAGCTTGATTTTTACAGCTGGCACTGCACGATCCGGCACAAGCATTCAAATGTTACGCTGACACACATATTTATCAAAGAGCAGCAAAAACTGCTGAAACACAGCTCGCCCGTCGACAACGGAGCGTGCTCAGTCTCCAGCTGGTCTGACCTGCTTCAGGGACGTTTCGCCCGGGTAGTCGACGTACACCACGGGCACGTGGCGCAGCAGGCGGTGCGACAGCGGCTTTCGACCGGGGTCCGTCGGCGGGTTACAGGCGCCCACAAACTGCCGACACACGGCACCGGCCGGTCAGCGCGCACACCGGACGGCGGCCCGGTCCGCACACCGGACGGCGGCCCGGTCCGCACACCGGACCGCGGCCCGGTCCGCACACCGGACGGCGGCCCGGTCCACACACTGGACGGCGGCCCGGTCCCACACACTGGACGGCGGCCCGGTCCGCACACCGGACGGCGGCCCGGTCCACACACCGGACGGCGGCACGGTCCACACACCGGACGGCGGCCCGGTCCACACACCGGACCGCGACCCGGCCCACACACCGGACGGCGGCCCGGCCACCGGACCGCGGCCCGCACCGGACGGCGGCCCGGTCCACCGGACCGCCCGGGACGGCGGCCCGGTCCACACACTGGACCGCGGCACGGTCCGCACACCGGACGGCGGCCCGGTCCACACACTGGACCGCGGCCCGGTCCACACACCGGACGGCGGCACGGTCCACACACCGCACCGGCACGGATAGTCAGGCCATCCTGAGAGGGGTCAGTCAACAGCTGATGCGGCACACGTTGATTCGTGATCAGTTGGTGCAGGTTAGTTATGGCTTATTCTGGGGACATCAGAAAAACTCCATCTCCGGCGAAGTTTTCTACCGTGCCGAAATGTACAATCTGAGTCCGCACTGGCTTATGTTCCGTTGGCCCCATCTAACCCTCATAACATCTAACTTGGACCTTTTTCACTTCCAGCAGATTTCTTTTGGACCAGTCACGTTCCGCCTCGTCTCCAGTCGGATCCACGTCTATCTTACACTTCCAGCCGAATCCAGTCCTGACCTGCATACGGTCCAGTCGGATCCAGTCCTGACCTGCACACGGTCCCGCTGGATCCAGCCCCGACCTGTAAACAGTCCGGCCGAACCGGGTCCTGACCTGTATGCGCTCCAGCCTGATCCAGGTCTGGTCGGTGGTGCGGTAGAAGCCGCCGTGCTCGACCATCTGGCGTAGGAAGCTGATGACCCGCTGCGTGCCGTACTGGTCCATGTCCGGCAGGTTGATCTCGTCGCAGAACAGCACCAGCCACTTGCCCAGCTGCCGGGAGCAAGGCGTCGGTCGGTGGAGCACGGCGGCCGGCTCTCGCGCGCCGGAGGCCGGACGGTAATACCGGCCGCGGAAGACGAGGCATGCGCGCCCGGCCGGGGTGCTGCGACTATTCACTTGAGGACTGGTTATTGTGATGTGGATAAATGAAAGAGGAAGCTCGGGTTCAATACGTTGTGCCTTGGCCGGGCGCGACTTTGCGGCCAAACCGTGACACGGTCGGCCAGTTTCGGTTCAGGCAGTCCTCGCATCACTTCGAGAACTATCCAAAGACGACGGAGAAACACGTTCGGAGCGTTGTTGACACGTCAGCCGCCGGGCCGACACACCCTGTCCAACAGCGCCCCAGTCTGAGCCGCCTCCAGCCGACTCGAGCGCTGCACACCACAGGCGCCGCATCCCACCCAACACCCGCCACTGGAAGGCGCCCGACAGCCGCCCGGAGACACAACAGCAGCACAACCGAGACGGACTCCCTCCTCCCCGCCACCACCCCGCCAGCGGCCACCGGTCCCGACTGGCGAGGCCTCGCGCCGCGCCGCTCGCCTCTCACCAGCACGGGCGCCAGCACCACGCCGTTGGGCGTCTTGCGGTACTCGCAGTAGTGGTCGAACGTCTTGAGCATCAGCTCGGGCGTGGTGGCCGACGAGAAGTTGAGGCCGACCACCTCCAGGTCGGGCAGCGCGCGCAGCGCAGAGAACAGCGTCATCGTCTTGCCGGAGCCGGGCGGCCCGCAGAGTACTGCGCAGGAGCGGGGAGGGCGCGTCAGAGGCGGCCGCCGAACAGCACCGTACAAAGGCGCGAGACGGAGTTACGCGGGGCGGGGACTGCATCAACAGGTAAACAGAGCAGCACAGGCAGCCGAGCAGTGACAAACGGATGACGTGTCGTTAACAAATGAGCACAACCAGAGGCTCGTCAGTGACCTACTTGGGCTTGTCTATCGCGTCAACACTACACGCACTATTCTGATTCGCATTTACACAAGCGATGCATTCGTTCTGTTTGAATAAGTGCGATTACGTTAACTTATCCCACCATCGCCGAGCCGACTACATACAGAAGCTAGCTGAGACAAGTCGGGACGGCGCTCTGGATCAGCTCTTTCCCCCCGCCGGTCCCAGCCCCCTTCTCCCACGTCGCAGCAGCAGCGTCCCCAGGAGCGGCGTGGCGCACCCAGGGGTTTGTGCTCGGCCAGCCAGGTGTAGAGCAGAGCCTCGTGTCGGACCGTGTCCACGGTGGGGATGACCAGGTCCGGAGCGGCCACCATGTGAGTCTCCACCTCCACCTGGGGCACGCGCGCCGACCACGGCACCCAGTCGCCCTGCACGGTGATCTGCGAAGGACGGAGACGTCAGAGGACAAAGCAGAGGGCAGATCAGTCCCAAGGTCAATTGATGAGGACCAGAATGGTGATCTGAACATCGCATACACGAGACCCTACAACAAAGCCTGGCATACGATTCAGTTATTGGGGACTGAACACGCTCCAACCGGCGAGCCACATAATATATGCATGACATCACTACAAACACAAATCTAATCAAAATAACCCTTACAACCCTCTTACGCCACGTACTTCCTACGCCTTCCGCAAGAGACGCCACACGCTCAGCAGTCAGCGTAATCACAAATTAAACGGCCAACCAAACCCGAAGCCCAGTCCACGCGGCGCCACTCCGAATCCCCTCGCCGCCTAACCCCCCTCCAAAGCCGGCCCGCCGTCCCTTCCACCCCTCCGCGGCGCGGCGCCACGGACCTCGTAGTCGATGATGCTGCCGGACCCGGCCGGCAGCGGGATGGTGGTGCAGCCGCGCACGAAGTCGCCCAGCTCGTCGCGCGTCTTGAGCCGGCCGTCGCCGGCGAAGCTCCAGAGCAGGGCGTGCACGAGCGCGCGCGGCACGTACGCCTCCAGCTGGTCGGGCGTCAGCGGGAAGTCCGGGTGCTGGGCGTTGTACTGCAGCAGGTTGCGGCACGCCTGGTTCAGCATCGAGAAGAGCGACGAGAGCGCGCGCAGCCGCGTGAAGTCCATCACGTGCTCCAGCGTGCGCGCGAACTCGAGGCACTTGACGACGAGGCCGTCCGAGGCGAGGTGCGGCTGCAGCAGCGCGGCCACCTCCCGCTGCAGCTGCGGACGGGAGCGGGCGGCGTCAGAAGAGGGCAGCACGGGCGGCCCGGCGACTCCGGGGGGCCACCGGAGCGCGTCGCCTCTCGGCATGACTGTCACGCGCCACAGGGACAAACGGACGGACGGACGGCCGCAGACTCACGGACGAGTCACGCGACTGAAGCAAAGTCCCACGAATAGTACCGTTATAGTCACGAGCAGCATGGTCACAAGCGCAAGCATCTATGCAGAATGCGTCAGAGTGAGGAATCACCCAGTTCGGGACTAACTCACACAGAACCACACCGCTTCCCTGTCGCCACAATGACTTCACCTCTCCGCAAACCCCTCCCCCCGGCACCGTCCGTACCTGCAGCGTGGCGCTGACGGCCTCCTCCCGGTCGCCGCCGGGGGCCACGGCGGCGGCGGCGGCGGCGCGCCGCTCCTCGTCGCCGTCCTCCAGCGCCACGTGGCGCAGCCGGCTCAGGTAGTTCTCGAAGATCATCTCGGTGGTGAGCACGTCCTCCGAGAACCAGATCATGCCGCAGCGCGACACCGTGGCCGGCGTGGCGTACTTGAGGTCCTGCACCTGCGGACGGCGCGCGGCGCGGCGTCGGCAGACAGCTCGCCCCGGCGGACAGGCGGCGTGCATCGAAACGACTGGGCGTCCAGAGCACACGCGCACGCATGTTGATTCGCAGTCCGCATAAGCCCAATGGGGTATTCGTGCCAAGGAGCATGAATACGCCTGGCGTTCGACACATTCGTCAAAAAACTAACAAGACTGTGGAGCGCAAGGGCGAGTCATCTGACGGTGACGCTTGCAAGACCCTATCAAAGACTCCGACTTGGTACAAGCAACGTACGCCTGCGTCTCGTACCCATGTCTCGAAACCACTCTGACAAACCTCCAACGCCCCCCCCCCCCAGCGAGCTGGGCCGTCACCGGGACGTACCTCGAACATAATGCGGACGTTCGGTGGTATGGAGAGCCGCTCGCCGTTGGGCAGCGTCAGCAGTTTGGTGTTGTCCAGCAGTGAGTTGAGGTTCTCCACCCACTCCGGATCGACATCGCCGTCGAAGATGATCCACTGCCGCTTCCCGATCTCGCCGCGCACGTTGTCGATTATTTTCCTGCAAGGCATCCACGTTACCGTCCGGATCGGGGAAATCCAAGCAAAAACATGGCATACGGTTCAATAATGCGGGGACAATGAATGCGACAGTTAAATACACCCACCTCCAGTGCTGGACACCTGATTTTTCCGACTCGTGTCGGAGTACAAATTTTCTTTTGGAGTATAAAACGTCATGCGTTTATGTGAGAAGCATGGACTAACTAGGTGCTTTGCAAGCATATGTGGCCAGCAGAGGCGGGTCCAGCGGCTCCGTTTGGGGAGGGGGCAAACCAGCTTCCTGGGTCTATATGAAGGGTCAGCGAAGTTGTTCACCGGGGGGGGGGGGGGCTGACCGTGGGTTCAGAGTGTACATCAGCAGCCGAGTATGGTTGGTAAACCATCAACCGAGGGGGGCGATGAACAACTTCAAACTCTGGTTTAGTAGCAATACCCATGTTTTTTTTGGGGGGGGGGGGCAAATGACCATTTTGGACTACAAGATTTTTCTTGAAGTACGAATTTTTTAGTGCTACGTAACACCAGAAAACGACAGTTTTTTCCACCAGTGCCCACCTTCCTCTGACAGGGAGTCTACCAGTTTCATGCCGTTTTGAATAACGACGAACTAGTATTAATTGGAACAACATAGGCGTAGCAAACCCTAGTTTCGAAACACCACAAAGAGTCCACGCTGGCCCGAAATGACGCGGCTTCTCTCCGCTACACGCTGTAGCTCCATAGCCACACAGCCACTAGCCGTCATCGCCACGGGGAAGATATCCGCACGAGCCGCGGCCGGCCGCCGCCGTCCCCTCTCTCGGCAAGCAGACAGCAGACAGCGACCGGCAGACAGCAGACAGTACTGCCCACCTGAGCGTGTGCGTGAAGAGGCCGTCGTTCCACTCGCGCGTGTTGGGGTCCAGCACGCCGTACAGCGCCTCCTTGGAGATGGCCTTGGGGTCGATCACGTGAGCCACGCCCTCCACGCCCTCCAGCCGCTCCAGGGCCTGCGAAAGGACCAGCGCGTTACAGTGTCAGGCGTCAACGACCGGGCCGATGTGTTACAGCACCAACCGCAACCGAAAACGACTGCGCAATGGTGATGGACAACCAAAGCGAACGATTAAAACAAATTATCGGCAGCATGTGCCGAATTACGCATCTGCATACCGCAAAGGTAACATGTTTGTTTGCAATATCGTTTACATATGCAGCGGATTACAAGGAATACTTCCTGCAAAAATAATCATGAACAGCCTCTACAAGGTTGTGCGATTTGCATTGCAGCTGCCGTGCGACGCATGAGACAGTAAGTTGGGCGCTGGATAACGACGGTCCAGAGCTGGGCGTCTGGCGCGAACCCGGGCCGTGTGCTCGTCTCGCCCGGCCGGAGGACGGCGCGCACCTTGAGCAGGACGCGCCAGGCGCACGACTTGCCGCTGCCACTGGGACCGACCATCATCAGGCCGTGGTGCAGCTGGGTGATCTGATACAGCTGGAGCACCTGCAGCAGCGGTGAGGACCAGCGTCGGTGGAGGCGGCGGCGGCACAGAGTACAGCCCAGCTCGGCCTGACATCTAGGGGTTATTTCAGCAAGGGGAGTATGGCCCATCACTACAGACGGACTCCACCGCAACAGGGCTCAGTCAACTCTAGAGACGGACTCGGAAAACAATCTCGCTGCCCGCCAAAGGCTGACGGACGTTGTTTTTTTTCGTGGTTTTCAAGTGCGGGGAATAAACGTGAAATGAGAGGTACCACATTCGTTGCGTTACGCGTGCCTATTTCACTTCGTAGCACACGCTCCCTGCTGGGGCTAGTGCCTCCACCAGAACGGCACGAGCATGCGGTCACGAGCTGGCGAAGTAGTTGGCATGCGGTACAACACAAGACACGTCAATAAGAAACAGGATATCCTGGCGGCCACCATCGCTACGTCACGCTGACATCAGCCGTGACGTAACGCAGGTCCAGTCTTGAATTCTCCAAAGTAGCGTATCGGGGCCAGCCGCCGGCACGTCGGTCTGCGCCGCGGAAGGGTACCGAATGGCGGCAAGATCTACCCCTGCGGCGGACCTGGCGCCACACAGTGCCAGTTCGGCAGCCACGGCCGCGGCCTGGGTCCCTGACGCGTCCCCTTCCCCCACCCCGCACATCCAGACTTCACACCACCAACCGGCTCACGGGGGACGAGACTTGCGTCAATCTGGTGCTTAAAATTCAGGGGGGCGAGCACCAGCCGGCGTCAGGAAAGCCAGCCAGTGCATCATTCACGTCCGCTACACACGGAGAAACACGCTCCGGATCGCCCAGGCGTCGACAGCCGCGACAAAAGCTGTAGTACGGCCTAGTCCAGGACGTCACAACATGCACTTGGGTAACGCCGCAGCCGAGGACCACATCTAGTAACCGGCGGACCACATCTAGTAAGCCGGCGGACCACATCTAGTAACCGGCGAACCATGCCAGCCATCCATCAGACGGACCAGCCACATGCGGTCAGCACGAACCGGCCGTACTCAGACAGACACTAACGCCACATTCGACCGTCCGCATACGCCGGCGTGACGGCCACAGAGCCGGGCGGCGGAGACGGACAGTTACAGCACAGCTCAGAGGTTCCGCATTAGTGCCCGCACACGCTGCTGGCCCGACAACACGACTGGAGGAGGGGGGGGGAGGTGATCGGCTACCGCCCCAGGCGCGTCCTCTCCGGCTCAGCGCTCGCAGCCATTCGCTCGGTCTAGTTCCACCAGCGGGGTGAGTGCAGCGGGCCCGACGGAGCGGGGCCGCGACACAACATGCCCGGTCAGAGGCCGAAGCCAGGCGCCGCCCCGCCGGCGTCCACACGGTTAGGCCGGCCGGCCGGCGCGGCCAAGCGGTTACTCTGCGCATGCGCGGCGGGCGGCGGCGGCGGCCGCGTTTACCTTGTCCAGCCAGGTTTCGCCGGCGTACGCCTGCGTCGGCAGTCAGCGGCGTCAAACACCACCCGGTTACAACGAGGCCCGACACGGCGGCGTGGCCGCCAACGACACAGCTCATCACCATAACGCAGAACCACTGCTGACGGTCTACACGGACAGGTGTCGACGACAACGGGCCGAAACTTTAATTGGTGTCCGACATAAGCGAGTGTCGGCTTCACTGAGCGATCCACATGTCTACGTCACATATGTCAGACTATCTGCGTCTACCAGGTTAGCTTCTGCCTTAGAAGAAATGGCGATTTAAACGTAACTCTACGAGTGTTATGTCCACGGCGCCAAGGTGTGTTCGAATTGATAGCTGGAGAAAGCGTGGTTTTCGGAAACTGATCAGAGCAATTATCAAAGCCATCCAGATCAGCTTCACCTACAGGACGCCGACACCGCACTGGCAATATGTATCCGTCTTCATGGACCGGTGGGTTCGAATGGTAAACACAAACCTTATTCTCATCGCGCATTGCAAAAATATAAGCCTGTCATCGCGACCATGACTGGGTGTTGTTTGTCCAGTAACACCAACACATGTTGAACAATTTTGGGCAATTTCCAAAAACGTATCACGTTCCAACGCTGAATATGCGCACATGCCTAGGCGTGTCTAAGCATGACACACATTCGGTAGCCACGTCGGAATTTAGCCGACATCGGCCACGTGAGCCAGGCACACAACAAACAGGACCCAGCACAGCATCCCTGCAAGTGAGAAATTCTTGCCTCCCATGAAAATACCGTAGCCCCCTCCCCGGCACATTCAATGAGCTGTTCCCTCTGCGTACCGACACGTTCCTAAATAGAACGAGCTCACAACACCTAACCACGCCCGAGCACAGAATACATGGTCTCGTCCTCCCGGCCGCCGAGACTGCGGCGCCCCGGCCCACTACTGACCTTCTCCACCCAGCCGGCGCCCGCCTCCTCGCCCTCGCCGAACGACAGGTACTGCTCGGCGCACACCTGCCGGACACACGGCCAAGGAGGGTCAGCGGCCGACAGGTTACAGGGCCAGGGAGGATCGGCGGCCGACAGGTCACAGGGTCAGCAAGGGTCAGCGGCCGACAGGCAAAAGGGCCAGGGAGGGTCAGCGGCCGACAGGCAAAAGGGCCAGGCAGGGTCAGCGGCCGACAGGTCACAGGGCCAGATAGGGTCAGCGGCCGACAGGGCACAGGGCCAGGCAGAGTCAGCGGCCGACAGGTCACAGGGTCAGCAAGGGTCAGCGGCCGACAGGTCACAGGGTCAGACAGGGTCAGCGGCCGAGAGGTCACAGGGCCAAGGAGGGTCAGCGGTCGACAGGTCACAGGGTCAGACAGGGTCAGCAGCCGAGAGGTCACAGGGCCAGATAGGGTCAGCGGCCGAGAGGTCACAGGGCCAGGTACGCTCAGCGGCCCACAGGGTGCACGCAGAAGGTCGCCACACTCGCCACGGCCAGCATCAGCCCACGCAGACTCATGTGATGACAATCACCAGTTTTAGGACTATAATTTACAGCTTTTTGGTCCACGAATAAATTTCACGTGGATGCGTAGATACCTAAGGAGATGAATGTGGCTACAGCAGATAAAATCAAAATATGAAACAGATAACCGTATGCACAAATAACATACACAAAAAGACTACATGGGTAATGGATGACACAAAGTAAATTCATTTCGGTTAAAAGCCACACTCGCGTTCACGCACCCCAAAACTGTGACCCAGCAGAACCAAAACGAATCAGGTATGTTGTTTCCACTGACATAAACGGTCTTCACATCAGACATTCTTCATCAAACGCGGCATAGCACGAAGAAAAACGACGAGTCCGTAGTCAAACTACCAAGCCTATCCGGCCAAGTCAGGTGGTACGCCAGGTCGGCGGCCGCCCACCTCTCTGATGTGCTTCTTGAGCTCGTCCATGTCGGCGCGCTGGTACTCCACGCCGGGGAACACGTCCGACAGCAGCGAGAACAGCAGCGGGATGTCCTCGGCCACCAGCTTCGGCACCATCGTCTCGCACACCGACTGGATCAGGATCTGCGGCGGCGAGAGGCGGCGTCAGACCACAGGCCGCCGGCGGCTGGGGCGGCACCGCGCTGTCGTACCGAGGCGGGCCGCCGCGTCAACACTGCTGCGCTGACTTTCCGTGTGATTCTGTTCCCGTCTCGGGAAATAACCCCAACGGCCATGTTCAGAGGACCAGAGAGTATATGCAGTGGCCTACCTCCTGTTCGGGCAGGTTTTTGGCGATGCTGGCCTTCGTCCACCGGCTGGTCGCGGGCCAGCAGCTGGTTCTTGATGTTGGTGACCCGATCTCTCTTGACGTTACCGGCGCTGCCCAGCACGCACTTGAGCGCGCGGAGGCTGAAGTCATAGTGCTTCTGCCGGGACAGCTGCTCGTCACACAGCCTGGGGGAAGCGAAGATAGTGTCGTCAAGAGGAAGGACCACGTAGCGAAGACGACTCTATCGGTGGTTACTGGGCAACGGCATAACAAGACTTCGTCATCGATGCAGAGAAAATCATGTCTTCATATGACCAACTTATTCATCGCTCCAAAAGCAGGTTGGAAACAATATTCCTAAAAGTCGTGAAACTGACGGGAAGCACGAACGGCTCGTTCTCAAGTTCATCGAAGGCAGCAATAGGCAAGACAGAGGATATCGTCATGTTTAAATGGCAAGCGCCCAAAAATTTGCGTCTCCCACGCTGAAGGCATATAAAGGCTCACAGTAACGGCCCCAGCCGACAATAAATCCCACATCCGTCACAACACATCTATTGTTCCTTTGGAGATGCGTAAAAAGCACGTGTTTCAGTGCACAGGTAAGAGGCCTGCCACCTACCGGCACAGTGAACTTCAGCCATGCAAGAAACATTACAAATTTCAATTCATTGTCTCCTCCACCACTCCTCCCACCATCCTTTCATCATCCTTTCATCATCCTTTCCCAACACCACCCCTTCCAAACCACCAAACAGGCACTCACTTGAAGAAGGGCACGATCTTGTTCGACAGCCGCTCGGCGGTGCGGTAGCCCTGCGAGAAGAGCGTCACCTCGGCGATCAGCTGCATGTTGGGCCGCGTCATGGCCAGCGAGCGGAACAGCTTCTTCAGATTGTCGGGCAGGTTGGAGCGGCCCGCGTAGCCCGGGTTCATCGTGATGAAGATGGCGATCTGCGGGTTGACCGTCGTCTGGCGGCCCACCAGCTCGATCGACTGGATGGCTGCCGGGGGACGGGGGCGGTCAGCCGACTCAAGCTCACCGCGGCCACGCCAGCTGGGAGAGACGTCACGGCAACTCTTGTGTCATCGTATGGATTTGCACTGCTACACGGAGGCTGTCGTTGGTGATTTTGAGGCCCACCGATACTGAGCACTAGAGCCACGTGACGAACATTAAATGCTTGATAGCTATACCACCTACACATGCCATGATGGGCCTGTGAAATTTTCTGCAACCAGACGCTAGCTTGCAGCCACAGTCTGATGCCTGTAACCCGATGAATGAGATCCATGGGTCATCCAGCTGCGCTGACCTTTGTCTTTGGACTCCTCCTGCGCCTTGAGCGCCTCCTGGATAGTCTGGATCTGCTGCGAGACGGCAGACAGCATGCGCTCCTCCAGACGGTTGAACTCGTCGAAGCAGCCCCAGGCGCCCACCTGAGGGAGCGTGACACGGTCAAATCGGACCGTTTCATTCAGCCTGGATCGATACTGAACAGTGTCAGGGCCGGAAGCTCGCCGCGTGTCCAGCTGCACAGTCCGCCCCTGGATGGCAGTCAGTGTATGGCGGAGGAATCCAATCAGCCCTCACTCAATCAGTTCAATCAGCCCTCAGCAATATAGGAGAAGTCCAATATGCGCCCAGCTGGCGACCAGCCGCGACCCTGCTTGAAAATCTCCCCAAGCATTCCGCTCTGCAGTCTACCCGCCATCCCACAGAGCCGCTCCACACATCCTTTCCAACGCAACTGCTAGAAGGGAAACCCTCCTCCAACCCTGCCTAACATCCTGCCCCGCGCCTCGACCGGCGCTCCTCCGACGTACCTGACACAGGCCGAGCAGGATCCGGCCCATCGCCTGCACGTCGAACGTCTCGTCGCAGTTGAAGACCAGCACGAACTTGCCCAGCTGGTTGCCCAGAGCCTTGACGGACTCGGTCTTGCCGGTGCCGGCCGGGCCGAACGGCGAGCCGCCCAGCTTGGCCTGCAGCGCCTGCGCCATGGTCAGGTAGCAGCGGTCCGTCAGCGGCGTCTGCACCAGCCGCTCCTGCACGCCCAGGTACTCGAAGCCATACTGGAAGCGCGCGTTCGCCATGTGGATGCTCAGCTGGCGCAGCGGGTCCGGCTGCTTGCCGTCCCAGTAGAAGCGCATGCAGCGCAGCCAGTCGAACGACTTGGGCGAGTCCACCTGCCGGCGGAGGGGAGGCCGCTATGAGACGGAATGCTTCCGCGTAGGCGCACACTTCGAAAGGGTATTACCGTCCGCAGCATCGGCTTTTGACCAGCTACGCACTCCGTGAAAGTTCCTCAGCGAAACGACCGCTTGTAATGGAGTTTATGATAGTTAAAAATGACGAGCACATTAATGATAACAGATCAGGTCACGCTTACGCAAGAATTTGCGCGTGAGTAAAATCTGCTACTGTCACTTCATTTTGGTCTAAAACGGGCTTCGAATTTTTCCTCTATGTGCATGCAAAATACTTCGAATCCAGAAGCCATAAACGTACGCGCCACCTGACCGTGGGGGCCACAGACCTTGCTCTCGACGAGGCCGCGCGAGACAGTGCGCTTGTGCACAAACTCGTTGATCAGGTGCTCCAGCTTGACGCGGCGCAGCGGCGGCTGGTCCTGCAGCACCGAGTCGGCCAGCATGCTGAGCATCTCCTCCACGCGCTCCAGCACGGCCGGCAGCTGGGTGGCGGGCGCCGAGCCGCCCAGCGCCGCCTCCACCTCCTCCGTCCACCAGATCTGCACGGCCAGCACGACCAGCTGCGCCTGCGGGGCGGGGAGCGCGCGGCGTGAGGGGGCGCTCCGGTGGGGACAGCGGACTGCACAGAACGACGGCCGCTCAGGACGGTCAGCGCCGAGCGCGCGGCGTGACGGGGTGGCCCAGCGGCTCAGGATGGACAGGGCCATCAGTTGCGACTGAAGACGGGCACGTCTCATTACAGGACACCAATCTGTCAAACAAGCCGAACACTACCACTGCAAGACATTGGTATCTTGCAGAGCGCTCGCCTATCGTGGCTGAGCGCTTGAATGGGAGGGGTTGCACCACAATTTCTGTATTAATAAAGCAGCAAAGAAGGCGGCATTTCCTGAAAACAGCAATACTACGATCACCATGTAGTGAACATCTAACGGTTATGTTCTCCTGCTACAGGTAGTACTCTTTCTAGACATGATGAACATATGAGTAAAGCTCTGCATGGTAAAGTCCACTAGATCGTCCACGTTAAGCGCGCTACACTCCTATCCTACGCGCCCCATCCCGCGCCTTTTACCAGTACCTCTCACAGGTCCCCGTCAGGGTAGCCTACCCGCCACAGCAGCCTCCGCGGGTCACAACGTGGTCCCCGCGGCCATCCGTACCTGGTACTGCCCGCGGCCGTACCAGGAACTCCCGCGGCCATCCGTACCTGGTACTGCCCGCGGCCGTACCAGGAACTCCCGCGGCCATCCGTACCTGGTACTGCCCGCGGCCGTACCAGGAACTCCCGCGGCCATCCGTACCTGGTACCGCCCGCGGCCGTACCAGGAACTCCCGCGGCCGTCCGTACCTGGTACTGGTCGCACCAGGCCATGAAGTCGGCCGGCGAGCCCTTGTCGGCCATCCAGGCGCGCAGGCTGAGCACGGCCCGCGCCAGGCCGGCCGCCAGTGTGCTCATCATGCTCCGCTCCACGGCGCTCAGCCACTCGTTGATCTTGGGGTGTTCGGCGATCACGATCGGCTTCTCGAACATCACCTGCAGGCGGGAGAGGCAAGGGTTACAGGCGCCAGACAGAGCCGCGGGAACGGCCACAGGTGACGGGACATGTCACGACGCTGCGAGAAATGGAGGCTCGAAGACAAAATTCTGGGTATGAAACGAGGCACATGTGCAGCGCAGGCTCGACTTCTTAATAAATCTCGAGAGTTACTGCACTTGAGGCGGTGAGCACGAATAGCTTACGACAGCTGGCAATTTTTCTTCAGGAAAAGCGCCAATCACTCGCACGACTTGGGTGCAATAGCACGGCGCGTTTTGTCACGATCACGATAGACCGCCAATAAACCTTGCTACCAAGGCCCACACCACTGCAGCCATATAAAATTGTCGACGTTCGACATCATCCAGCATTCTATAATTCATCTCAGCGACAGCTGGCCTACTTTGAATCGCAATCGACAGGGGGGATTCTCCTCAATAAGGTCGTTCCGGCGCCACTTGGCCTGACCATGCTCATGGTCAGGAACGAAGCTTAAACAACTCTCCGCCGCGCTAACGTCACAGGAACATCGACGCTCAAAGCCAACGCGTCATTATCCTGATCACGAGGTTCCTCTCACAGACATCAGAAGCACACCGTCGCTACAGACAGCTATTAATTCACCCCTCAGAAGCGGTGCAATAAGCGCGCGCTATTCTCTGTTTTGAGATATACGGCTAAGCCAAGCTGAAGCGTGCACCATTCAGCAAATGGCGCCATATCACATCGACTTTTCTCATTTTCCACGTTTAGCTTCCGAAAGGGCCAGAAAACACTGGCAGCCGTCCACAAATTACGTAACGCTGAGGGAGAAGGGTGGCAAATGCGTGACTACGCGTTACAAAGGCGTAGGCCGGAGTTTGACAGAGTGTTAGGTAGAGATGTTACACCAAAGAAAAAAGCTAACAGTGAAGTCTAATTTTCATCCAAATGCCAAAAAGACTAAAAGTCATCTCCCACAAACTTTGCTACTCTAGTTCTGTTTATCGACGCCAATTAACCAAAATAGACGATACGTCATTCAAAACGTCAGGGCAGACCAGCAGCGCAGGCGGGAGTGGCGGGGGACGGGAGAGGGGAAGCTGTATTTATTTATGTACGTATTTATTTACGTACATTTGGGGGTGGGGTTTGGCTGACCGTTACGAAGTACTGCAAAGGGCAGAAGTAAAAACAGAAACAACACGCGTTACGTAATTTATGGACGGCCATACGTAATCTATGTCGGCATCCACCTTAATAGATGTTTCTGGGCCATTCTACGTCAAATCGCACAAGGACTGAGACAACCCCTCTCGACTTTGAGGAAATCTGGCACGTTCATAGTAACAATGGAAAAATGGCCAGCCATACATTTTTATCTCTGGGTGACCTCTGAGGTCAAGGCTACAGACCATGAAAGGTCACATATTTTTACAGACAATGCATGACTTAAACGCCAATAACTCGGTGACAGATCGTCACAGAAAAGTGCGATTAGAGCGATTCGAAACATAAATGTTCCATCTCTCAAAAATACGTTCATTTTTCTCGGTGCCCTCGGGATGACCTTCAACCTGACTAGGTCACAAGGAACAATGTTTTTTGTTCTAACTTTGTTTTCCCACAGTGATCTTGGCGAAAAAAACATGCAGCACATGTCACCAAACATCTACAAGCGTGGCAAAAAAACATTTCTGGGCAAACCGAAGTTTTTTTTTTAGTTTTCGTGAATTTAGTGTTGCCAAGTAGCGTTTAGGAAATATGCCCTGACGCTATCTGACACGTATTAATTGATTTCGTGCCTTTCGTTAGTCGCGTAGTTCTACAAATTGGTGCACACAATGCCCTGTGTGCCTGCTACAAATCAACAAGCTTTAAAATGCTTAACACAAACGGTCAAAGGTCATGACACCCCGCCACCTATCGACCTCAGTCATCCAGATCTGACATACCCGTTCTGCACATTTCCACGGAAGTGAGTCCATCGAGTGTTCTGGGGCCTTTAAGCCAACTCAGACAACCTTAGCCGAGCATTGGGGTCTTTTGAAGGTCAACCGAAGTCAATGACCTCAACGGACCTCGGATTGCTTTTTGGTATCAGACCATTCATATCTTTTTTAGGGCAATGATTCAGAACTTAACTTCAAATAAACTGTTTGTCATGACGTCATCCTCTGAATGTTGGAATAGTTACATATCAAATGACAACTTGATACAGAAGTAGACAAAAATGACGATTGTGATACTTGACAAAAAATCAGAAAACTGACTTATTCTGGATATGGAATGAAAACAAATGGTTCAATGCGTGCGAAATGGATGTGGAATTGAAAATCGGAGACCCGAAAAAAAACATATGGATGATCTGAGGTCAAAATAGGCCATCCAAGGTCAACTGATGTCAATGACCTCAGATGACCTTGGATGGCTTATCCTGACCTCAGATCATCCATATATTTTTTCGGGAGCTAACCTAAACCTAACCTTCCAAAGGCACCGTTACACGATTAGGATTATCTCAGTTGGCTTTAGGGCCCAAAAACACTCGACAGACTCACTTTCGTGCAAATATTAAGAACGGGTACGTCAGATTTGGATGGCAGGGGTCAGTGGGTGGCGGGGTCTCAAGATTCATGGCCCATGGCCTTTCTGGTCAGGCAATTTAGAACTAGGCTGACGTGTAGCAGGCACGCGGGACATTGTGCGCAACAAACTGTGCAAAAAGTCGGACAACTGAACGGCACGAAATCAATGTTTGCCAAATGGCCTCAGGGCATATTTCTTGGCGCTGCTTGGCAACCCTAAATTCACGAAAACTGCAAAAGTTTCAGTTTGCCCAGAAATGTTTCTGCCAAGCTTATTGAAGATATTTACGGACATACTGCACTACATTTTTGCGAAGATCACGGCGGGCAAACACGGTTTTATCCGAAAATGTTCCATGTCCGGGTAAAACAACGTCAAAGTCATCCAGACCTCACCGAAAAATGAGCTTATTTATGAAAGCTGGAAGAATTATCTTCCGAATGGTGCTAGTCGCATCTTTCTGTGACAATCTAGCACCGAGTTATAGGCATCTGAATCATGCAATCTCTGCAAAAATCGGTGACCTTTCATGACCTGTAGCTTTGACCTCAGATGTCACTCAGGACTGACAATTTATGGCACGCCCTTTTTAATAGATACTATGAACGTACCAAATTTCATCAAAATCGAAAGGGGTCGGACCAATTCTTGCGCCATCTGACGTGGAATGACACTTCAATGTGTTTCAAAACAGACATTCTACGTCCGCATACAACCTAGCTCTTCCAAATGCCTTAGAGTTCCTACAACACTTTACATATTACTGAATGTCCTGCGATCTCGGCCAATATCTCCAGCGCGCTATCACCGAGCGCTTTCACTCAGCCTTCTTTCGAGCGACAACCACAGAAGCCAAGCCCTACATCGCCGAGAAGACGGCTACAATGGACGCATCACACGGCTCCAGCGGCAGGCGCCCTGAACAGGGGTGCTGACGGCGGCACGAGAGACCCCTCCCCCCTCCCGCGGGCGTGCCGGCGTGCGGAGTGCTCCCATGTGCCGGGGGACACGTAAGCCAGGCTGGCGGACACAGAGGCCACGGGCGGCACCGCTGCCAACTTACAATCTCAGTGGAGCGAGGGAAAAGGCGATGTCTAAGAAACACGCTCCACAGTTTCGACACGCGTCATGGCGTTTCGCTTTGGCACTCTGGCAGTGGCGAGGCAGAGCGACGGCTAAACAGTCTCAAGGGACGCAAGAGATTTTTACTGTATCGGCCAGCTTAGCTTCAGGATTACGCAATACCTCAAAATATTAAATAAAAAACCAAGAGAGTTATCCAACGCAATGGAACACCAAACAACGAACCATCATACCGAACGAATTTTTAAAGCACGCAAATTCCAGATAACCATGCATACGATGCAACACCCCTCAACACACCACTCCGCACTTAAAACACTCCCCATCGTGGCACCTTCTCCCCGGGAAAGAGCAAAATCGAAACCTCAAATCAATATATAACACTTGTATATGACAACAGCTATGGAAAAACGACATCACAGGCAGATGAGCCCGTTTAAGCAGTTCAGTTGCCTCCTTGCGGTCACTAAACGCGAGAAGACTTCTAACAGCCGGCACGTTCGCAAGCTGTTCAAACTAAACGGACATCCTTACATATCGGCCCTTTGCCAGAATACTCCATCCCACCAGACGCCAACTGCTCACACACCGGATAAGATGTCATGCAGTCACGTCCCGCCGTCCACATACCTCTTCACCCTCCTTGGAAGCGACGCCCCGTATCTCGGTGTTGTCCTCGTTCAGCAGAATGGCCGCGATGCCGGCAAACATCTTCCTGAAGTGTTTCTGCAGGCGCGGGATGTTCTTGCTGTTGCCGATGATCTCCAGCAGGTCCTCGTCGCCGACGAAGTAGAACCTGGCGAAGCAAGAGTTTCATCGGTCAGAGGCGGAGCTCATCTGGATTCCAGCTTCGTACTGTGTCGCCCGGCTCCGGCTAACTTCATAAAAGAAAAACTCCCGCTAACTAACTTAACATCGTGGTACAGGTCCACAAAGAACACAAAGTGCACAGGACAACGCTCGACGGCGCAAGGCCGTCATTATGGCAAAGAGCAGAGAGTCATAAGGCACAGAGCACGACATCACGCCACTTCCGCACGAATGCAACCCCTGGAAAGCGGAGTCCGGAGGCGGATCTTCCAAAACGACAGCCCGTCCTTTCGCCGCCAGAGCCAGCTCACCTTGGGAAGCTGGACCGCTCCCGCTCCAGGTACTCGCCCAGCGCCTTCTGGATCTTGCCCAGCAGGTCCGCCAGCCGCTCCAGCGAGCGCATCACGCCCTGGATGTTCAGCACGTCCAGCACCATCGGCGACTTGGCCACCTTCTTCATCAGCGTCAGGAACTCGGTGCTGCCGGCGCCGAGGCAGCCGGTCAGGGACGGTGAGGGGGTCGACGCGGTGAACAATCCGCGAGCGGAAAAACGCACAGCCGAACTCGTCTCTAACTGCCTATCGTGGATAATGTAAAAATGCATCGAATCAAACTATGCTTCCTCCGGAAATATGACGAATGAGCCAGACTCACCACATCGCACCGAAAAGCAATGACGTCACGACGTCTACCAAACCTCCTGCTGTCGTACAGTCACACACTGCTTACATGTACAGTCACATGTTTTCAACCGCCCTAGCGACTCGAAACTTCCACCCACCGCACGCCAGCTAGCCGCTCACTTCACCAACGTTTGGCATCTCAGCGCCGCCCACCCCCTCCCCCGGCGCTCGAGCCGTCGCGCACCTGATGCTGGCGAAGCGCGACGTCTCCACGGGCAGCAGCGCCTTGATGTCGGAGCTGCCGGAGAAGATGCCCTCCAGGTAGACCCAGCGGCGCTGCACCACGATCCAGACGTCGAAGGTGGCGTCCACCCGGTTCAGCTTCTCCTCCCAGGCCATGGCGTCCTCCTCGAACACCTGGCCGGCGGGGGAGGCGCGGTCAGCGTCATGCGCGCCGGACTGCGGCCGGCGGAGACGGCAGCGAGCGCCGGCCACCACCGCTCAGATCCTCAGTACGACTGGCTCGAGCAACGCTGCTCAAACTCCTCCGGTCTCGGTGACGACTTGGGCTTCAGGGCGCTTCGATCGCTGGATCATATCACGCCATATGCTCTTGTCCATTACCTCTCCAGGCCATATGCTCCGGTGTCATTCGGTGGTTTGTAGTGAGAATGTTTGGATACTTTTCAGAAAGGTCGCAAACCACAGCTTAGTGCCTTCAAGGGATCTTTGGGTCAATGACTTAGGTTTCACGCCGAACACTTTTCCGCACAATCAATACAAGTCTCCACCATGAATAAGTAGCGATCATACTTTCAGTACTCGCAGTCTTCAGACCTACCTTGTAGTACGGCGAGAGCTTCATGGCGGCCAGCGAGTTGATGTGCTCCTTGACCTTGGTGAAGAGATCGTCCCAGCCTCGGATCAGTTTGCACTTGTTCTGGTAGTTGATCAGGTCCAGCTGGTACGTTTGCCAGCAGTCCCGCACCTGAGGACGCGTGGGAGACATGCCATCAGGACCGGTCAGCTGCGCCATCAGGTCAGTCAGAGATCGCGCTTACGTTATAACGCAACAGCCACCTCAATACAACACAATGCCGTGGTCCATGTAGCAAAAGGCTGAAACAGAAGACATAACCAGCAACACAGGAAAGCACAATCCTGAATGCCTTCGATACCTGCACTCCTATGCGCGGGGCAGACAAGATCAGTGCGTTTCAGTCAAGAGGACAGCAGCCGAAAGGGCGGGTGCGATGGCGGCCCGACCAACCTGACAACGGCCCCACCAACTCTGGATAATTCTGGCATATCATTATGGCAGTGTGCAGAAGGAAACTGTCTTAATTTGGCTCTGACCCCATTAACCTTGAAACTGTTCCTATAACGATGGTTACAACGACAAAGAACGCGTATTTGAATGTCTGACCTGCTTGAGGAACTCCTCGAGGGCCATTTCGCCCTGGGCCACCAGGATGACGTCCTTGACGATGTGCTCGCTCTTCTGCAGGTCCACGTCCCAGACCTGACCCAGCGTCAGCTCGCTCAGCACCCAGCGCACGCGCAGCTGGCGCTGCAGCTGCTTCCAGTGGCGTTCCTTCAGCGCGTCCGACTTCAGCTCCACGATCAGCATGTTTACCTGAGGGCGGCGGCCGGGCAGTCAGTCAGGTGCGAAACCAGACCCAAGGCCAGACGTCCACTTCACGGGCTAGGTGTACAGTCTGACTGACTTGAGGTCGCCTGATTTACGGTTACAGCCGGTGCGAGCGCGTGGTTTGAGTGAGGTTAGAAGATGATTAACTGCCGGACTCATTTCGCGTTGGAGTCTGGTACACAAGCTGCTGCCACGAAACAGGAGTCCGAATCGCGGAATGACCTGCCCATTCAATGTCACTTGACAGGACATCACATACACCTATCTACCTATAGTCGCCTCCAAACTCCATAAATTCACAGATGATCCGACATTTCCCGCTTCATAAGCGCTCCCCCCTCCGTGGAGGTGCTGAATTCAGACCGGTGTCCAGGCTGTGTCGCTACCGTCTGCGCATCACCCACCTTGGCGTATCCCTGGAGCACCTTCTTGACGTACTCGTACGACGCGTACTGGCGCAAGCGGGTCGGCAGCTCCTTCAGCTGCGCCAGCAGGGCGTCCAGCTGCTGGCGCAGCTTGCGCGGCTGCACGCTAAGCCACGGCTTCTCCTTCATCTCGTCCAGCTGCTCCCAGATTTTGCTCAGCTCCGACCAGACGCCCTGCCGGTCGGAAGGGGCCGCCTCAGCTCGGCGTACAGGGAAGGGGAGCGAGGAGGGACGGTTCGCAGGGAACACGGGTACTCCGGCTTAACGACCAGGCCTGCCGATCGCAAACAGTGACCCACTGATTGCCGCAGGTGAGTATCAACTGAATCCACTCAATGAACCTCATTCACGTTGAAAAAAACGTCACAAAAGACAATCACGATACTTGCGTTCATGCAGCCTCGGCTGCGTGAGGAGAGGTATAACAGGCGCCTTATCATGCACGATGAAAAACATTTTGCCAATCACTTTACCAACGTACCCAACACGAGACCAAAACCGATTCGTGACGGTCCCGTTCAACCCTCCAGTCTTGCTGCCCTCCATGTTTCCCCATTCTCTCCATCCTCGTCCCGACGCGAGAGTCGCCGGCGCGCTCTGACCTTGAGGTCGTGCAGCTCCTCGAAGGCCACGGCGAGCCGGTCGTCGGCGGCCGAGCTGACGGCGTCGCCCAGCTCGAGCGCCTCCTTGGCGCGGCTGACGTTGTCGCGCTCCTCCTTCAGCCTCTGCAGGCGCGCCTCGGACAGCTGCAGCAGCTGCAGCGCCTCCGTCGGCCGCAGGTGGCCCTCCACCGGCTTCTGCTTCTCCCACTCGTCTGCGGCGCAGGGGGGAGGTCAGGGGAGCGGGCAGGGCGCTACACGCCGCGGGCGATTTGTCACCGGGGAGACCACGAGTAGTTTGCAGGAGACGATGACCGGCCTGCAGTTCTATTTCATGGCAACGCTGTTTAGGAAAAATGTTAGGGAAACGTAAACCTATCTGATCGCAGTTTTGTCCGATTACCCGATAAGGCCAGGCTAATTTCGACACCGGAACAACGCAAAAAGCCGACAAATGTACTTCAATATGGAGTTCTACAACTCCAGAACGCTCTAGATTATCAGCCGACGACCGCAGTATTCCACACAGCCCGTCATGCGCGTGCCAAGCTGCAACGCGTCCCCCCCCCCCTACCGGACACCAGTCACATTCCCTCCATACTCAGCACCGTGCCCCTTCCTTCTCACGCCTCCTTCCCCCCAAAATCTGTCCAGTCAGATTCCCTCCGGCTTACTGAGGTAGTCGTTGGTGCGCGTCTCCACCACCTTGTCCTCGGCGACGATCTTCATCTGCAGGCTGGCCACCTGCGCCTGGATGCTGGAGTCCTTGCGCTTGATGATCTCGTTGAAAGCGCCCCACTCGCCTTCGATGTTGTCCACGTGCAGCCAGTTCTGAGGAAACTGGAACCGGTGCCGCTCCAGGATGCGCTGGCCGTCCTTGTACAGCTCCACCTGGCGGCCGGACAGATAGCATTAACGTGGACCGCTGGCACGGCAGGTCATCGTGGTATGTGGCGATCTGATACGACACTGTCCGATTACTTCATAACAATGCAATGCTTTAGCTGAATGTTATGCAGTACCAGACCCTCACTTAACCATTTTTTTTTTAACTGGCGAGACAAAAAACACACACAAAGTAGTACGTGTGTCCATCGCGAGCATCGACGTAAGGTTTATTAGTCTGTCTGAGGTCACAGGCATATAAAGACACCAATGGAACAAATAAATCACCAACAAGCCTCACGAGACCACGCCCCCTCTCTTTGCGCTACATGGAGCGCATCTCACACAGCCGCCTGCTCACCTCCTTCTCCCACTGCTTCATCTGGCGCTTCAGCGACTGCACGTAGGTGATGAAGGTGACGGCGTCCGAGGTGCTGGCCGCGTCGATGCTCTGCAGCTCCATGTCGCCGCGTGACTGCGGGCCGCCGCAGCGATCAGTCACGGGCCCAGCTCAGTCGCGGGTGACACACACGGCGCGACAATCGCAACACCTCCACATCGCGGCCGCCCGCCACACGCCTGTATAGCGTGCTGTTCTCAGCAGTCTATAGACACGTGAAGACAGGGCGGAAATCGGGGACGTAGGTTCGCTAACTGAGCCAATGAATGAGATGTTCGGCATACGCGTGGACTACCATGTAATCCCAGTCCGTTTCAATTCCACCACTTGCTTTACCACACTGCTAAATCAGATAAAATCTAAACTGAACTGCAACGCCTCAATTTTCGCAGGAACTGTACTCAATAAATCGCGTCTCTCAGTCGACCCTTATCCAGCACCTGCACATAACCTCCGCAGTGTAAAGCCCACCCGACAATCCAAAGCCGTCGGAGCTCTGGAAGGCCCTCACCTTGGAGACGGTGGCGTGGAACTTGCTCATCTGGCTGCCCAGCAGGGAGCCGAACTTGCTGAGCACGTCCTTGTGGATGGCGTCGTACTTGAGCGACACCTTGGACTGCACCTTGCCGTAGTCGATGATGACCGGGCCGAACGAGCGGCGAGTCTCGGACGTGTCGAACGTAGCGCGACGCCGCCTGCCGAACACGACGGCAGAACGTACAGGACCATTCAGCCGAGAATGGGTATATCACCTGACCGCGGAGAAAGCACCTTTTGATAAACACAAAAGATTCAAATGAGCACGGGTAAAAGGAGCTTATTCCCGTCGTTTCAAATAAAGATTGTGGGGAAACCCTACGGTAAAGTATCCACAAACACATCGCAGTCGTCAAAATAAAGACGTCAATTCTGGTCCATGTGTTCTTCCACGGGTAGCAGCACGTGTAGTGAAGACCCATCACGCCATCACGCGTATCCGCTGCGACATTTCAACCCGAAGCCAAGAAAACGGAACGGCTCTGCCGGTGGTCGAGCCTCACTTCATCTCCTCGGCGCAAGCCATCCACGAGGCGATGTCGTCTCCCAGCCGGTTGAAGATCAGGTCGCTGTTGAGGTCCCACAGCTTCTGGTACGACAGCCACTCGTCGACGTAGCTGTTGATCTGCGCGACGATAGGCCAGAGCCTGAGCTTGGCACGTGGGCCCATCGCGGAGGGCGCCAACCACCGACTTCAACGGGCATTACAACTGGTGCTCAGCCCCCCCACTGACATCACAGAGTGCAGCAGCAAAGGTGCCGAGGGTCGCTTCCCTAAATGGCATAAACTGCGACCGATGACTTCGAGCGGTCCCAGTTCGCGCCACAAACAAGACGGCTGGGACGATGTACTTTCACAGACACATCGATAGTGGTATACGCTCATAGACAAGCGCTCACGATGTTCGCTCAAAGCACAAGGAACGCAAAAAAAATCCATCTCATCCCGCACGAACGAACGACCCTACCTGCTTGAAAATGTTTTCCACAGCCTCGTAGGCGGCTGATGTGACGGCCTTAAAGTCCTTCATCTTCTTCAGCAGGCCCTTGTAGCTGGTGGGCGCATCACTCTTGGTAACACCGACCTGCAGAACAACACGAGCAGTTGTTGGGCACCGCACAGCTGGCATCACGCCGAGGACTGCCAACCGGCTCCCAAGATCTTTTGTTGTTTATTGGTGTTTTCGGGCGCACCGGCTATTGAGGTCGTTCTGCGCCCCAGGTCTCAAGATCTGTCCCAGGAGCGGTCAGATGCGAGTTACGACCACGAAGCCATCAGCAGCCTTTCGAGTCTCTCAGGCGTCTTCGCAACGACAGTTATCTCCCATTTCATGGACGGGTTGTGAACCTTAAGAAAGCACCGCTTCCTCACTTGCACAATGGTTGTCCACCATCTGGAGCTGCTCCACTCTATGCCCTGCCTTGTTCACGTGGAAAACTCCCCGTTTCCTGTGAGCGCTTCGCCCTGCCCGAACACCACAACGCCCCGCAACACAGCGCCCTCAACCTTCCGGACACCCCGGTCTGAAGCGGCCCGGCAGAGTCACATGTCTGCCGCCGCCCGACGCACCTGGTACCGACTCGACTGGATCCGACTCAGTGTGATGATAATGTTCTGCCAGGCGAACATCTGCTGCAGCATCTGGCTGCGCGCCTCCTGCACGGCCGGGTACAGGTGCAGGTTGTTGTAGGTGATGCGCAGCTCGTGCACGATCTCGGTGATCTGTCGCAGAGGTGGACTCGGCGTCAGGCTGAGGCGACCGATCCGGGCCGCCGTAGTCACACCAGTCATCAGTCATACCGGGCAGTGGTAAACCGTAAGGCTGAGTTCCATGAATGTAAGAAACATGATAACGTGAATTCATATTGCATGGCGAAGACTGGCGTCTCGAAACCATTTTCCATCTGTAATAACAAGAGCAAGTCTTCATTTTAGAAAAGGCACATCCAGAGATCACAAAACAGGCCAAGAAATGATCAACACTCACTTAACGTGCGTGCTTGGACCGATTACCTTCACCTTAAACACGGCAAGTTTCCGTCGATCCAACGGCGGTCCAAACCCTGCGCGACTACACTCGAGTCACAACACACATATCCCAGTTTCCGTCCATCTCCGGCCCGCCCGGCTCCTCCCGGCAGGACTAGCCAGCTCACCGTCGGCTCGCCGCCCGGCTTGTTGACGGGAACCACCGGCTCCGTGTCCATGCTGGTGTCGACGTCCTCCTTCTTGCCGAGCAGCGCCGCCGTCCAGGCCCGGATGCCAGCCTGCAGCCTGCGGACCGGTGGTGTGGTGACGTCAATGGTCCGGAGGGGTCAGCGGGGGAGGTCCGTAGAGCGGGGAGTCACGTAAGCACCGTGGAGAGACAAGGCTGCGACTCGGGAACACGCAAGCACGGTCGCGCACCCAGGAACTTATCACAATCACTGAAAAATGCCTTCTCTTTCTTCAAAAAGGTACCAATGCACCACACAGGTACAATGCACCGGACATGTAACTCTGTACCAGTCAGGTAACTATACAAGATGGGCACCACACGACCATGAAGTTGGTGCACCCTCAAGACCCAGTAACCAATCAACACAGTATCAGACAGGCAGCAACGCATCGGACAGACACGCCCTGCCTCAAGCGACAAAAAGACGCTCGGGCGGCTCTCCGCGATCTCGACCCCCACCGCCGACGTCCCGCCGCCGGCCGGCCCACCTGTCGGCCAGCCGCTCCTCGATCGCCTCGTCCAGCCGGCTGACCCAGGTGCCCAGGTTGCTGTACTGGTGCAGGCTCAGGTCGTCGATCGCCTTCTGGATCTTGTTCAGGATCTCGGCGAACGTGGCGTGCGAGTATGGGCACGACTCGAGCAGCCTGCGGACGCGGCCGCCGGTCAGCGACGCGCCATCCGCCCCGCCGCGGGGGAGTCCACGGCTGTACGGCTGCGTTTCAAACCCTCCTTCCATGACTGGTACTTTGCGCGCCTGCGATTAATTTTTCATTATAACGCACTCAACATGATTAATCACGCACCCAGTGAGATAAATGAGATGCAACAGACAACATCGCCAATCAGAATGCCAGACGTTGAGGTTTTGAAAAGACTCGAAACGGCCTGGAGTGGTCAGCCGGCACCTGATGTCCATGTCAATCTGGTCCTGCACGACCAGCAGGTCGTCCACCATCTCCTGGAAGTTGAAGGTGGCGTCGGCGAAGCGCTGCACGTAGGGGTCCAGCTTGTACGACTCCCAGACCAGCTGGGTGCCCTCGGCGATCAGACCCTGGGAGTCGCGCCGCAGGCCGGCCACCAGCAGCTGCACGCTCGGCCGGTCCTCCATCTATTGACGAAGGTCAGGTCGGGTCAGGTCGGGTCAGGTCCGGCCAGGTCAGAGATGACGCCAGGCGTCAGCACCGCGGCCGGGGCTACAGAACCGACACGCGTCATTTTCGCCCTTGGTTCGCGTTGAGGTAAGACTCTGTTGATGAAACAAGCCTGTTTCTGTTCACGCTTTTTGGTAAAGGTGCGGCCCAAGGAAAGGTGACAACGGCTGTGGCAAATACCACCAGCCGTTTCTAAGTAAAAGCTACAGACGGATCAAGACAGAATGAGGACGTTGTTCATACTGTGAATCTCTCCGCAGTGAGCTACGCAAACCTCGTTCTTTACCAACACCCAATTTGACTGCCGCTCCCGATTCTACATGATGATGTGATATCACTAGGCGGTCACTACCGTCCACCCACTCGGCGCGCCTCCGCCCCACCAGCAGAGGAGAGCCGCTCCCACCAACACGCGAGGGCTCACCTTCTCCAGCGTGCGCTCGTACGTGCGCACGCTCTCGATCAGCGAGATGGCGAACGGGTACAGCTGGTTGGCCGTGTGCGCCTTGTTGACGATCGCCAGCGGCACGCGGAAACCCAGACATTTCAGGTTGCGCACCTGCCGAGAGGGGTAGAGACAGTCGTGAGCCGCTCAGTGCAGCCGCTCGGGCTGTAACAGCCAGTCAGTGGCATTGGGGACAGACCTAGTTGTACGATAATCCGATGCCAAAGACGTTATGTACCTCTCAAAACAAAGTTGTACCGCTTGCGGATGGATTTGGGTAGAACTGAAGCCGTGTGACGGGCGCATTAGATGAGTTGTCGCTTGTTCTAACGTTAGGTAATCATCGATCTTGCCATCGGGCGATGCTTCTGCGTCTGTAGTATTTCTGGTCTGCGCGCTCTGTCATTACCCCTGATTACAATTCAGCCAATTTGATGAGTCCTATTTCAACCAGTGTAACCGGTTTCGGAAGGCCTATTTGATATCTGTTTGAGCGAAATAAAACCCTGGACAATCCCCGCTCTGACAACGTTTCCGCCCTCCACCGACACGCCAACTCACCTCCTTGCTCAGCGTGATGATCTCGGGCAGGAAGTTGACCTTGAGCTTGAGCAGGTTGCCCTTGCCGGAGCGGCTGCGCTGCGACTCGATGGTGAAGATGCGGCCCGACACGCCCAGGTTGCGCGCCTGCACCTTCTTGGCCCAGTCGTCGAAGATCTCGGCCGTGTTCAGTTTCAGCCGGAAGCTGTCGCTGTCGCCCTTCAGCTTCTGGCCCTCGACGTGGTTCTCCCAGCCTTTGCCTGCGGACGATAGGCAAACGTCAGACGAAACTCAAGGCCGACTTTCATTCTTTCATATAATTCTCTTGAACTTCTCATTGTGTGTGATCAGCTCCTGTTTTTCTCGAGTTTGGTCCCGAACGATAATGGATCAAACAGGGCTGGATCACCGGTATGCCAACAAAATGAGAAGCAGCTGGATCTACAGCTATGCAAAACGGGAAGGAATAAGCTGTATATGCAACCACAAAAGTGCCTCCGAAGAGCGCAATGTCCAACATCCTTCCAGCATCCTTCTGGAAAATACAGCAGCACACTTTTCAGGGTTCTGCAACGCCTGTTTAAAACAAACTAAAAAAAGCCCAAATCAGAAACACTGCCCGACAAGCCGCCACGCCGTACTAAAAAGTGGCCACCAAGATTCAATGCTACAACACCACCCAGTCGCCATTGCTACGCTCCCCGCCGCCGCCGCCACTCACCGAGCACATCCTCGACGCGCTTCATATAGGTGCCCAGCTGGCGGTCGATCTGCTTGGCCCAGAGGATGGAGCCGGAGACGGGCGGGATGTCGCGCACCTGGCTCATGCGGCACGCCTTGCTCTGCGGGTACTGCACCTTGAACTTCTCGTGCAGCGCCTCGATGTCCTCCTTGACGCGCGTGATCAGCTGCGTCTGATACTCGCGAATCGCGCCGCGGATGTGCGGCCGCACGAACAGGGCGTTGAAGCGCGAGAAAATCCTGCCCGCACGGAATGTCGCGTCAGGTTGGGTCACGTGACGCCGTGGCACGCCACGACGGAGCTGTCCGGTCACGTCAAGTCTCACGACACTAAGTCCACGAGGGCTTTTTGCGCTAACAAAACACTGCATCGCGAAGCACGGGAGCACAAACAACGCTCCTCTTCTCTGACTACCAGCCATAAAAGAAACGGAACACGACCACGACACGAGGCAAATGCTGTCATGACAAAGCTGCAACGGAGCGGATTTCCCACAATCATCGCGAACACACCCCGATCGCCGCGTTCCGCCGGTCGCCGCCGGCCGCGCACCTGAACATCTCGTTGGCGTTCTTGGCGGTGCCCAGCTGGTCGCGCAGCCGGGCCGTGATGCGGGCCTCCACCCGGTCGATGCGCTCGTCGTAGCGGCGCAGCGCCGCCTCCCACGCCTCGCTGCCCTCCTTGCCGATGTCCAGCGAGTCCACGTCCTTGACCTGCTCGTAGGCCAGCTGCACCTCCTGCGGCGGGGGAGGGGGCGGTCAGCGAATCACACGCGAGGCGGGGCGTGCCGAAAAAAGACTGGCAGAGGGTCAAACGCGACATGCTCACTTGAATGTTTCAGGGTGCCAGGGACGTCCTATATGACATAGGACACAGGACGTCGTCCTACCGTCCTATAGCTGTTATAAAAGGAACCATTCATCGTTGCTACACTGTTCGACTTTCCCCGTAGACAGTGAGAAGTCACGGATATCCAGCATCGAGTCGTCAGTCTCCCACATATACAAAAGTCGGGAATGAGCCGCCTCCAGAAATGATGACCTTCCGTCCCACACGGCCGACCGAAACACCGCGAGGACCCCACGCGGCGAATCCGCCCGTTCGACACCATCGACCCTAGCACGCAGCACACTCACCTCGATGGCGTTGGCGTCGGCGGCGTCCAGCGAAAGCGGCTGCGGCTGGGTCTCGGCGGCGCCACCGGGCTGTCCCAGCTCCTCGCCGGAGGCCGGACGCTGCACGGCCGGCCGCAGCACGCGCACGATCACCGTGCGCAGCTGCTCGTGCTGGCGGCGGAACTTGCGCATCTGGTCCATGCGCGCCTGGAGCCGCTTGTGCGCCGGCTGCACGCGCCACGTCATCTTCATGTGCTCCTGCTTCTTCTTCATCAGGTCGCTGTCAGCGGCCGCGAAGTCGGGTTGGGTGATCGGTACTTGTTCGCGTGGTGGACGGGATTACGGCGGGGAAAACAAACAGAAAGCGACAGGGGGGTGCGTCGTCTCTGGCCAACGGCCAACACACGACCAATGTGCAACGGGGATCGTAACTGGCAAATCAGACAATAAAAACATGGCGGTCTTTATCTTGGGGAGATCTTTGAGGTTTTAACAGCTTGCAAGGTCGGAATCCTAAATCTTACCGAAGCAGACCCTGCAGTTTGTCGTATTCGTCGTCCCAGCAGTTGAACACTTCGAAACATTGCGTCATCAGCTTTTCAAACTCCTCAAAGTTTACTTGCATCATCCGACGCGTTCCCAGAATCTGTGGTGTCAAAACACATACGTAAGATAAACCACAGCAAGCAAAAGCACCTGCCTCGCACCTATTTGTGACAAATCAACGCAATATAAAATCATAGGGTTTACAAAGGCAGCCCTCACACCAGCCATCTTCAACTAAAAAACCTACTTGTAATCTGGTCTTCCAATCACAGACTCCCCGCAAACGAAATAAGCGACGCTGCCACTGACAGAAACGAACCGTGACAGGGCGGCCTCCCCATCCACAGCACGCCTCCGGCAGATCTGTTACAGAACCCGACCCCTACACGTCCGCTGCTCAGCCCCCCCCCCCGGCGCGTCGCCGCCTGCTGACCTTCAACAGCTGGTTCATCAGGTCGCGCGAGATGGCCTCGACCAGGCGCAGGGCGCGCATCAGCGGGTACTTGGTGTTGCGGATCTTGCGCAGGTGGTGGAAGACGTTCCGCAGCGCGGTCCGCAGCCGGTCCAGCTCGGTGGAGGCCAGCAGCTCGTTCAGCGGGAAGTCCTTCATCAGCGGGTTGTAGTCGTTGACGGTGGCCAGCGCCTGCTTCAGACCTGGCAGGGAGGGCAGGCACGGTTACAGATTGGAGGGCCAGGTTGGATGGCTCCTGGTTCAACTGGTGGCTGTGTGTAGTTCGGGTAGTGTTTTCGCACTCTGAACGCACACAATCACATCAAACACGGTGCCGACAAACCCCGCAAATCGACAGCGCGTGCTGGGAGGCATTTATAGATATGGGCATGGGTAGCAAGCAGGCTTTCCCAGTACAAAGTAGTCGGCGCAAGTTCAAAGACACATTTATTATGCCACTGTCGTGCACTGGCGACCTCTCCATCACCGGACAGCGCAGTCATCGACCACGTCAGCCAATAGCCGTCCATAATCCAGCCCGCAGGCCGGCACCAGCTGCCCATAACTCACCTGTGTCGGCGTCGAAGCTGATGGTGGCGTGGAAGCGCTTGCCGTGGCGCAGGATGTCGAGCGTGAGCAGCACCTCCAGGCTGTCGCGCTTCTCCTGGATGCGCAGGAGCGCCCGCTCCAGGTTCAGCCAGAAGCTGATCTCCTGGAGGGCGGTTCCGGAGGCTGGGTCCCGGTCCAGCCGGGTCACCTGGCGGCCGCGCAATAAAATCGAGCGTGAGAATGATACGTGGGTAACGACGTGAACCCGACCAAATCGGCAGAGCAAAACGAAGTTCGACGATATCCACAAAAAAACGAGCAGCAATGTTACGGAGTAACCGTGTGAACAAGGCGTTCCAAAAATAATGCAACTGAATAAAACATGACACCAATCGCAATATGGCCTCGTCTTCTTCCCTCGCACATCCTGGACCCCACCTTCTGTATCTCGCGGATCCAGCGGTTGACGCCGTTCTGCAGCTGGTTGAGGAAGCTCGAGTCGTCCAGCTTCTCGCCGAAGTCGGCCACCTGCGGCCGGCGGCCCTCGTCGGCGCACTTCTTGATCACCTGCGGCGGGACGGGAAGACCGTGACTGCGGCGCTCAGCGCGCCGACCGGGCGGTGCCCGCGCACGCCACGGACCGAGGCGAGGCTGTCCGCCGCTACCCAAACACATACAGCAAACAGAACAGGCAGACAAGACGTGTGTAAACATGGCGCAAGGACTGAATTCACCACTCAGTCACAATGAAAAATACTCCACCAATGCATGCATGTCTTAACGCCGGACAACCGATGCACGCCTTGGATTGCAGTCGACGCACATCTCCATGCGCCAAATCTCCGAATTCTAAGCATACGACACTACGTGCGTGGCCGAGCTTTTAAATGCGCGCCACACAACACCATGGCATCGGACCCGGTAACAAGCGGCCGCCATAGGCGCCGTACCTGAGCCACGGTCGGGTGGACCTGCAGCGAGATCTCGGGAATGTCGATGTTCTGCTGCAGGTGCAGCAGGCCCATCTCCAACTCGGCAATCTTCTTCTCCACGGTGGGCGCCATCTTGTCTCCGTCCCTGAGCGCACAGGACACAAAGACACATCGTCACCAGCCTGTGCATGCGTCGACGAGAGAGAGAGAGAGAGAGAGAGAGAGAGAGAGAGAGAGAGAGAGAGAGAGAGAGAGAGAGAGAGAGAGAGAGAGAGAGAGAGAGAGAGAGAGAGAGAGAGAGAGAGAGAGAGAGAGAGAGAGAGAGAGAGAGAGAGAGAGAGAGAGAGAGAGAGAGAGAGAGAGAGAGAGAGAGAGAGAGAGAGAGAGAGAGAGAGAGAGAGAGAGAGAGAGAGAGAGAGAGAGAGAGAGAGAGAGAGAGAGAGAGAGAGAGAGAGAGAGAGAGAGAGAGAGAGAGAGAGAGAGAGAGAGAGAGAGAGAGAGAGAGAGAGAGAGAGAGGAGCCCTGCCCTGCCCCTCTGCATGAAAACATATCAATTTCTATAGCCTCAGAATGCCACAGACATACACCTAAAAAGCCACAGAGGACATGAAAAATACTACAAATACTGGAAGACCCATAAGATGCGAAACCACTAAACCTCACACCGCCCGCGCGCACCTGTCGCCCTTGCCGGACTCCTTGACGTAAGATTTGAAGAATGGCGAGACGGCGCTGCTGATGAGCGTGTGCAGCGTCTCGTAGGGCGAGCCCTCGTTCAGCGTGGTCATCAGCAGCTGGGAGGTGAGCGGCTTCTCTGCCTCCAGCACGGCTCCACGCTTGATGAGCACCAGACTGGCCGGCGGCAGAGGAGAGCAGCGTGAGGTCACCAGATCAGGTAGCCAGTGGCGCGGAGCAGTACCGGCCGCCGCGGCAGATCTACCAGACAACGGGGCGCGCTCTTCTCCCGTTCCAATACAAACATCAGCGTCATGGCGGTCCAACTCGCCACCGAACGCTCGACGGTGTTCAAATATTATTCGGCGACTTGGGCCAAGTTTCCAAGGAAGCCAATGCTGAAGAGCCTGGCGATACGCTCAGAACGTATGAAAACGGTACGACCCTGCCTTATTCGATTTAACGCGGACGGTTAATCGGAACCTATGTTTAGGTGTCCATCACATTTTACCTGTTCATTTTGGCACTAGTGAAGTGCACCTGGTTAGAGATGAGGTACTGGACTAGGTCCCGGTCGTCGTCCTCCTTGGTTCTCAGACTCCTCATCTGTGTCAACACACATGTCAGTAACCTAATACAATGTAATCTAACAATGGGCAACCACGTCATGTAACACCCACAAAATATAGCAGTTGCTGCCAACATCTCCCTTTGGACTTAAACGTTCATTATCACCCCAATGCTTTGTCATATGTCAAGGCTACAAAACGATATTAACATTAAATTCCTAAAAGCAGTACACCATTCACAAGCTCACGCATACACGCATACGTCACAGAGATAAACGGATCCAGTGGCATCACCGCTGATCCGCCGGTGAACTGGCTGACATGATCTACACTGCACATGCAGAAGATGCCTCTCAACCCCACAGGCCCTACAGCAGGTCCACACAATCCAACAGGACATCATCCAGTCCACATCGCATCTTTCTTCAACAAACAGTGGCGTTCGAACGACATTTATCAGTTTCGATCTCATGCTGGTCTTAGCCAAATTAAAAAGTTGGGCATGCAGGCTAGGCTACTCTCTAGTCAGAGGTAACAATGTCCAGGTTTTTAACAGGCTTTTAATGTGTCTTGATTTTCATTGAACAGAAATAAATAGTCATACTGCACAGACGCAGCGAGTCAAAACAATGACTGAAAATCGCGTATCAGTTCGCTAAGTCCCTGCTTCCGCTTCCACCGTCCCTTTCAAAGCGACACGCCCGTCCGGCCGGCTGCACCCACCCTTGTTGGAGACGCGCTCGACGAGCAGCGAGCGCGTCTGCGGGTCGCCGATGAACTTCTTGATGTACTCCTGGTTGACCTTGTCGGAGAGTGCCTGCTCGAACGAGCGCGGCAGGGTGGGCGCCTCCTCCAGCATGACGCCGACGGCGCGGCGCAGGTGGTCGCAGACCAGCGCCGGGTCGGCCAGCGCCACCGTGTCGGCGGCGGCCAGCTCGCCGCGGCTGTCGTCCGCCGCGTCCGTCATGACGTCACGGGCCCGGCCGGGCGGCCTCCGTCTGCCGGCGGCGGCGGAGGGATGACGGGCAGAGCAGTGAGGGGCGGTGGAGGCAGCAGGGGCAGGGAGGGGGTCCTGCCAGCTGGAGTGTGTGTTAGCACTGGCAGGCAGCCCAGAATGACAGGGGAAATGCAGGGGTTGGTGAGGTGGTCCTACAAGCAGGGCCTACATCCTGAAAAAGGCACCTGGCACACAGTTAGAGACTGAATGTAAGGATCTAAAGGGGGTGGCAAAATGGCTTTACCAGCAGTGGCCATGTGCTGCTTATAACAGTGTGGAACTGAGAAGAACATGGGGTATGGCACAGGGAAAGCTGTCAGTTTCTCACTGGTTCTGCTCATCAGCTTTTGGAAATGGGTAGTGAGAGACTGTTGGGAAATGATGGAGCAGAAAACACCATGAGGCCAGGTTCACAAGATCAGCTCATCAGAAGAACAGACATTTAAGTCAGAAAATGGAGGGTAATGAGTTAAATCTCAGGTTCTGAGGAATGAAGACACCAAGCAATGGCATGTTCCAGACATGTTTTTTGGATAACATGTGAAAATCTTGCTAAACATTATGGGGACCCAAAACAATTTGCAACACAAATTTTAATGGCATGTTCACATGCCTTTTGATTTCTCATATAAAGGCATGTCAAACCCCAAACCCACATAAAGACTGCCCATGCAGAGAGATGTTGTACCTTACCTAGCATCCAGAAATTACCACCATAATGTGAGGAGTAGCATCAAGCAGACCACTCTTCAAACCTCATTTCAATTCCTCAAACCTACACCTAAAAATGGTACAAGGGTCAACATAGTGTGGTTTTCAGCCTTTTCATGGTACTGAGTAACACATAATTTTCACCCTAGCTGAACTGAACTGAACTGAAAATGTTCCAGTATTAACAGTACAAATTATTAATATGAGAACAGAAATGGGAGAAACAAAATACTAAACAAATATTTTATGTTTAACAAGTCCTGAGCTCAGAATTACAGCCAAGGGGTAGTTTAAAAACTCCTAGCGGCAAATCCATAATAAACATTACATACCAAAATGCTACACTTAGCACCTTAGTGCAGTTTCAATGGCTTTCCCTAGTTTCCCACTGATGCATGTTCTACTTAAAGCTGTTACATAAAACCACAGCCAGGTGTATGCTAATATGCATTTGCAGACAGCCACAAGGCATGCTTTCACTGGCCTACATTGCCATATTGGTAGGTAACTGCAGAATATGTTTTTTAATTAATCACCATTTTTGAGGTTTTCAGACATTGGTCAGCAAAATAAAGGCTGAAAATGTTATCCAGAACAAAGTCCAGATTAATACCAAGTTTCCTTAATAAACCATCTGCCAATAAGGACCTTCAATTTAAGAAATAAGGCAGTCATGTAATCTAATTCAACAGGACCTCTTTAACTGCTTGCCATTCCAAACAGCATCTAAATCAAAGAAAAGTATGCTCCAGATGTGATGAAACAATGGTGCTTGATATAAACAGGAACATTATTGGTAATCTACCTTACAATCCTCTCCTGTCCCACAGTTAATAACTGTACACAAAATGGGGAAAATGGTACTCTCACTGCATCTGTATCTGAAGTTTCAATGCATCAGCTGTCCAAACAATACCTGTTTTCTAGCCTTCTTCACTCTGAAATCAAAATCCCTTGCAGAAAAATTAGTGCAACCCTCTTCATGCCAAAATCTCTTGCAGGATGATTGGTGCAGCCTAACGGACGTCCAGTTTATTCTATACGTTCAAGTTGTCTACCGCCATATGCACTCAGACCCACCCAACATATCGATCGGTGAGTCAGCGGTCCCCACAGATGCGTCTCCACTAGCCACTCCCTATCGCTGCTTTGGCCGACAGGCAGTAAACGCAGAGATCACAACCATGTGCCGCGAAGTCCGCCCTAAATGCACTCCGTATCAGTATAATATATGTCCGCGCTCACCAAACTGGGATATGCAGCCGGTGCACAGCTTCAGGAACAACGAGCCACTCCCGTTCCAAAACAGCAACTCAAGAACCGGGATTCGCTTGGATTCGCTCTACAGCCCTGAGGCGGTTTCGCTGACTCACAGGACTCGGCGCTCTGACGTGAACTCCGGACTAAATGCGTCATAATTAGTATGAGAGATGATAAGGATAAAGGTATCCACCTACACATCCAAATACTATTGAAATCCACTATTTGTTGACATGACACAATTCTGCACAAATAATTACCGAAATTGAATAGATTCTTTATTTTAACTTTTATTTATCGTCATTAAAAGTCTTCCAATTTCGAAGGCCACAGCGCATTTAGAATAGTCATATACGGCGCTGTACACACAAAATACAATCTGAAGGAGAGATGTGGCGCCGGCTAGTGTGTAGGCCTGACATCCTTCCTCGTTGACAGTGCATGTAGACTTCTGCCAGCGAACATGGTGCACTGTGTGAACCGAATAATGAATGTTTGGCATCTTCGGCTAGGTTTTTTGGGTACACAAACAAGATATGCAAGTATGGGCGCAGCTAAAATTCGCCAAGTTTTCATTGAATACTTCCGGGAGAGAGATCACAAATACGTGAGATCAAGTCCGGTGATTCCTCGAAAAGACAAGACATTAGCTTTTGTAAATGCTGGCATGAATCAGGTAAAAATATTGGGTTTTGAGAACTGCATTTTTTATACTAAGGTAGCTAAACATGGGAGATGGAATTAATTTTTGCTAAGATCAAGTATTATTCATTCAATTGTCAGTCCAGACAACTGCCTTCACTTAAACATATGATGAATCAGGCATGTTTTGCTATGATCCTGTTGCATCTGGCAGAATATCCCATTGCTATCTCTTGCCATTGTTTTTAGGGCATGACATGTCTATTTGTTTCATGATTGCCCTTGATGGCATTTGAATAATATGAAGGCAGAAATGTCAATCACCATTTTGTAATAGATGCCACAACAAATGCTTCATTAAACCTTCTTAACTAGTTCAAGCCAGTTTTCACTGGTGAAGAGGCAGCACCCTTTCTCCGAGCAGTGAACTCCCAGAAGTGTGTTCGAGTTGGCGGCAAGCATAATGACCTGTCCGATGTGGGAGTTGATGGATATCACCACACTTTCTTTGAAATGCTGGGGAGCTGGAGCTTTGGTGATTATTTCAAGGTATGTCTCACTGTCAAGGATTTTCATATGTCTGTCAGATGATGTTGAAATATTCATCTTAACATTATGCATACCATTCTTGTTATTTTGTTATTCTAATGAGATAGGTTATTGACTGTAACACCACATCTGTTTAACCATAATTTGTGTATGTTTTGGTATGGTGTTCTAGAATATGATATTCTGCCAATTAAGAATGACCTTTTGCATCAGAGATGTTGCTTCCTAAAAAACAAAGATTGATTAACAAAATTGTCCAGTGCAAAAGTGATACCAAACATGTCTGGTTTGTGTTGGTTAGCGGGAAGCATGCCAGATGGCATGGCAGCTGCTGACTGAGGAGTATGGCATCAACCCACACCATCTTTACATCACCTTTTATGCTGGTGATCCAGACCTTGCCATACCTGCAGACACAGAGTGCAGGAACATCTGGCAAGATATTGGGTAAGCATTGCTCAGTGATGGGGGGATGTGGTGATTTGATATTATTTGCCTGCACTGGCCAAAAAAAAAACAGCTGTCATTAAGTCTCTGTACTGTTCAGAAGCCTCAAGCATTAGAAGAGCTTGTGCAAAAAAAACTTGCTTTGTGCAGCTGGAAACATGCAACCTTAGGGTTTATTATTGTCTTGTCTGTAACAGATTGCCCAAATTGTGGTGATGATGAATGCACAGTCACTGTCACAAAACATGACTCCAGTTATTGTGCAGGGTCGGTAACATGTGGTTGACCATTACACATGTAATGGTCAGCATTACACAGGAAGGAAGCATGTAACTCCATCCATTACAAAGTGTCGGTAACATGTGTCCTGACTGTTACACATTGTTGGTAGCATGCAAGCTGACTTGGTAGCAGGTGACCTTACCATTACACAGTTTCGGTAACACGTGACCTGACTGTTACCAGGTTGTGTGTCAGTAGCACACAACCTGACTGGGCAACAGGCCACCTTGCTGTTACACAGTTTCGGTAACACGTGATCTGACTGTTACACAAGGTCAGTGGCACAACGTGGCCTGGCTGTTGCACAGTGTCGGTAACACGTAACAGGATTATGATTATCACATAGGGTCGGTAACTGGTGATCTGAATGTGACCCATGGTCGGTAACAGGTGACCTGTCTATTGCACATGGTCGGTAACATGTGGCATGGCTGTCATACAGGGTCGGTAACATGTGACCCCGACTGTTACATAGGTTTGGTAATACGTAACCTGGCTGTTACACTGTGCGAGTAACGCATGTCCCCTGCCATTATACAGAGCCGATAAACGTGACGCGGTCGTCGCACAGTGTCGGTAATAGTTTACCCGATTTTTACGCAAGGTCGGCAACACCTAACCCGGCTGCAACACACGGTCGGTAACATGTGACCTGTTTCGTAGCGTGCCTGATGAGCGGCTGCTGCCGTTCCGGGCGGACAATTTCTGGGAGATGGGCCCGGTGGGACCGTGCGGCCCCTGCACGGAGATCCACTACGACCACCTGCAGCGGGCGCACGCCGTCCCCGAGCGCGTCAACGCCGGCTTCAGCGACCTCACCGAGCTGTGGAACCTGGTCTTCATGCAGTATCAGAGGTGAACACCGGATCGTTAGTCGATCACTGTATGCTACAGGTCGTTGTGCAGTGTCTGAGCTGAGCACCGAATTTCCAGTCGATCGTTGTGTGTTAACAGGTCAGCGCATTATTGGAGTTGAACGTCAAGTGGTACTCCCAGCCCATGCATGGAATTAGGATTTCGTTCAGTGTCAAACGTGATCACGGAGTCAGAAACAGATCTTTGTAGGGTCTGGATTTTGGCGTCGTTTAGGTTCCCCATAGCTTTGTGAAAATAGGTCGCTGAGGCTCCAAAAGCGGACAGCTGTGTCTTCTACGAACATAGGCGCCGAATGTGAAGTAAAATAACCCAGTACGTTATGTGTGACGGTAAGTCCAAGGGATTACTACGCAAGCCCTTGGTATTTGCCTCACATGCCCTCAGCATGGATTAAACGGCAGGTTCCACCGAGATTTGAACTCGGATCGCAGGATTCAAAGTCCTGAGTGCTAACCATTACACCATGGAACCACTTGTGCAGAGCCAGACAAGCGCAGCGATATTCTTATACTCCTCGAGCTTGCTTTGCCTGCCGTCCCATGAGTTTCAGCCCACACGCCTGCCAAATACCATGCGCTGACACTGATGCGATGCGCTGGACCACAAACGGTGGCCATTCGGTGCACTGGCCTTGGCACCAGTTAAGTGTAGAACGTTCGGTTGTTCCCTCGTCGTTTGACGTCTCGTTATCGCTTTCATTTCTGGGTGAATCTGTTGCAGCCTACCGCTAACTGACTTGGACCACATTTCGCCATTACCGCCATTACTACGCCGTAATGGAAGACTGTCGTATGCTGCCGGTGTCGGCTGTCCTTTGTCTGTACGTCTGTAACGGGCCTCAGAACGCAGGGATTCTGACCACGGGTGTGACCGTTATCTTTGTTGCTGTGCGAATCTCAGCGTGTTATACCGATGCCGCGGACACTGCTGTAATTTTGTGTCGAAACGTGGTCTCGCAGAGGCCTAGTAAATCCGATTTGAGGGATGCCTCGCGGGCATCGTCGGGTAGTCGTCTGGTATTAACGAAAAGTATCGCCACCAGCGATACTAGCGGTAGGCGGTCAGGAGTTTCTTTTCTCGCAGTATCATCAGGATAGTTTACGCACGGCTTCCTGCCGCCTGGAAAGCGGCGATACCCGCGAAGCTTGCGACCGGCTTGTGTTAGGTGGTTCATAGTGAGGTCCCCTTTTCATCCCCACCGTTGATTCGCTAGCTTAAGGCTGATCTAAATGGGTGAAAGTAGCTCTTTTTATAGCTAGCTTGGGATAGACGTGAGATGCTTCGACCAGGTCCCGCGTTTCCACGTTTTCTGATCCACGTGTGCGACATCTGATCGCCGACGATGACGATCAGATGGTGATGTGTAGTGGAATGGCTATAAACTCCCCCACTTTGCTGATGGAGGAACGATGCTATGTATCAGGGGGCTCCGTGGGCGTCAGATGGCCGTGAATCTGTTAGCAGTGGGTTCCATGGTGTAATGGTTAGCACTCAGGACTCTGAATCCTGCGATCCGAGTTCAAATCTCGGTGGAACCTCGGTTTCTGCCAGCGTTTTGTTTTTTAGGAAACCCGAGTTCTTCTGACCAACGCATGTGGTGGCTTTGCCAAGCTCAAGTCTCCTTACGCAGCACGAATTCGAAATGTCTAAATAACCTGGCGTGTAATAGAGCTGAAGTTTGGTCATCCACTGACCAACGTCTAGCGCGTTGTGAAGTCAGGCGTCAGGCATTGATTTAAAGACGCATGGTAATAGGCGCATGACGCGCCATTGCTTCAGTACATAGCTGCATGACTTCTTATTTTAAATTGCATTTTCATTCTTCTGCACACTGACATTTACGGCATTTCTTATTGTCTGTTCTTATTGTTCTTATGGTCTGTTTTCCGCTAATGGTTTACATGTGGAGGTTCCCGTGGTTCCATGGTGTAATGGTTAGCACTCAGGACTCTGAATCCTGCGATCCGAGTTCAAATCTCGGTGGAACCTGTGTCTTTGTTGGCACCTGTCTGAAGGCGTAGCTGTGATACGAAGGGTCGTCCAGCTGTCTGTCAGTGGCAATTCCTGCTGACTCACTACTTCATAGCTAAATGCTTCGTCATGATTCTGGGCAGTTTTATCTGTTGTATCGTATCTGTTTCATTGCACCGATTGTTTTGTCTGTCTTTGGTTTCACGTAATGGCATGTAGGTGCGGTGTTTTTTAATTCCGAACTTCATGTATATGCTTTGTCTCGTACAAATGCAGCTCTTCTGTTTGGTTTCAGCATTTCCTCTGGAGTGGCGCACGTACGTGCTGCATTGTCTGGGCACTGTGAAAAGGGATATTCATGCGTGCTAAAACCCTAGTATATATTGGTGGCGAACAGGATTCAGAGTGTGCCGTGAGACGCATACTTGTGCCAGACCTCGAATATCTGTTGCTGGTTGACGCCAAGCTGGCATTGACAAACAGCTGACGCTGATGATGCCGTCAGGCACGATGACGGCTCAATGACGCTGTTGCCGGAGCGCCACGTGGACACGGGAATGGGACTGGAACGGCTGGCGGCCGTCCTACAGCGGACGCCAGACAACTACGGCACGGACCTGTTCACGCCGCTCTTCAACACCATCTATCGGGTGCGTGGAGAATTGATGCTTGGACGTTGCCATGATTTTCTCACCGTGTGTTCCGCTAGTCCATCCATGTTTCATTTGCCGCTCTCGCACCCCGATCCACACCCTCAGAAGCACCCTTCTGGCAACAGATTTGCCACTGGACCCCCTCCCGGATGGTCCCGTGGCTCTGAAATGATCTGAACAAGTCGAAAGAGCTGTGACCATCACCAAACCAAATCGTCCATGTTCATGAAACATTGCAGTGTTCCTGCTTCTGAGCTTAGAAACAAACGTACCGCTGGATCCCGATGGAACGCAGGTTATCCCCCGTCAGTGAAGGGGTCCCCCTTTGCAGTGACCCCTTCACTGACCTGGACGTGTCATTGTGCGAATCGGAATTGTGTTTCTACAAAGCGGGGTCCAAATGACGCTACACTTCTCGCTGGTCAACTAAGAATCGGACGCCGAAAGAGGCTAACCATATTCCTTCGGGATTCAGTGGCAGTGGCATGTCTGCTTAGCATGCATGTTAGTTCTGCAACTTCTTAGTATGTTCTCGACTATGAGAGTGCCATTTGTTGGTTATTATTTTGATTACTATTTTACTGCCATTGACGATCAGACTTTGTATAACGCCACTCTCCCTGTCGCCGTCCCTGTTCGGGTAATGGTTTCTTCATCAGCCAGACGAGTTCGGTGCCCTTCCACCGCGGCCGCTACGGCCCTGATGACGTCATTGTCCGTCACCGTCCCAGCTCCGCTAACGAGTCACCTCTTCCCCAGACGAGTCCGGCGCCCGCCTACCGCGGCCGCTACGGCTCCGATGACGTCACCGGCCTGGACGCCGCTTACCGGACGCTGGCGGACCACGCCCGCATGGTGACCGCCACGCTGGCCGACGGAGCTGTGCCTCAGGACAAGTGAGCGCCCGCCGACTGTCTGGCGACTGACGGTCACCAGTCGCCAGCCAGGGGTCGGCCTGGCTGTCTGTAGGGACCCCTCTGCAGGGCTGTCTGCGGCCCCAGCCCGCGCCGGTGTAGCGCGACAGGCGGCCGCAGTCTTATCCGTCAGCTGACGACGATCTTTCCACTGTTGCGTATGAAGATGAGCTGGCACGAGCCAGTTGGAACATTTTGTATATCTCTGATTGAAAATATGCATACGGATATGCATGAGCTAAATGTACTGGCAGCATATTTTAGTATTATTACAGTTGGTAAGTGGTATTGTAATTAAATATATTTTGAAATATTTCATTTTTTGAAGTCGGATATTGTTGCCGCGAGCACCAGCAGCGCTGTTCTTACGTTGTGGCAATACCGGGTCACTTCACTTGGTGGATTTGGATCTAAATGTTGTGATCTTAGGGATGAGTTTCAGTACGATCATTACTACAACATAAATCACAAATAGAAGAGAGGTTTATAATGCACTTTTATTTCATGGCATATACTGTACATGAAAGCCATTTTATACGTTTCATTTGTCACATTTGCGGCTTGTGTTCGTCTTCCTGTAGGTTTTGTGGACTGTTATTCTGTGCCAGGAAATTAAGGAGCATGCCGTGACGCTGATTCAGACCGAGAAATCGTCCTCAGCTCCACGTTGGCGCCGGTTCCTTGCCTTTCCAGCGAGCCCGTCTGCCCCGCGTCACCCTCCGTGTGATTTTTCCGGCTGACTGACCGCCGGACGGACCGACTCTGACGCGGTGGTCACCGTGCCGCAGTCAGAAGCTGCGGCGCGTGCTGCGGCGCGCCCTCCACCTGACCGAGAACACCTTCTACTCTCCCCGCCTGCTGCACCGACTGGCCGATCAGGTGGTGGAACTGCTGGGTCCGGCCTTCCCGGAGATGCAGCATCAGATCAACAACATTCAGGTGAGGAGAATACCCTCGACGGAACGGCGGGGATAAGCCGTGACATCTGTCATGAGTGATGCCTGGTGCCGCCTCTGCGCGACACTGACCGGTCGGTTCCGTCCCCGCCGCGGGCCATGTCAGGCGAGCCCGGACCGAGCTCCTACCCAAGAGAGCAGTCTGGGGCGCCCGTGTGTGCACGCGCGGATTCGTATCCCATCCTGGTCGCCATGTAGTAGACACACAGGCGTCCCGTTCCAGACTGCTCTATTGGATAGGAGCCCGGTCCGGGCTCACGTCACATGGTCCACGGCGGGGGCGGAGCCAGCCGGTCAATGTCGCGCAGGAGCGGCACCAGGCATCACTCTATGACAACATTGGAGCACTGTTTTGCACTGTTTAGAAAATTCACGTACATGTTTGGGGAAAATATAACGCACTATGCTTTTGGCGTTCATGTGGCGTTCATTTGGCGTTCATGTGGCCAGGCTGCAGGGTGCAGAACGGCAGTCTCCCAAAAGGCAGCACCGTTTAACCTCCGTTCGGTACCGTGTGGAATGTAGATGGTTGTTTTTTTTCATACTGCACGCTTCCTTTTCCTCAAGTGACCGAAGACCTGTCGCGTACCCAGATCGGCGTCCCCAGCACCAGCCGCCCATAACCCATGGTTCTGGCGTCCGCCGCCAGGCGGCTCTGAGCTCGGAGCGGGAGGCGTGGCTGGCGTCCGTGTCGGCGGCGGCGGCCGAGCGGCGCCGCTGGTCGGCCGAGCTTCCCGAGCTGTCGCAGCTCAGCGTGGGCGGCGCCGAGTGTCCCGGCCTGGTGGAGGGCTTGCGCGAGCTGCGACGGCTCGTGCCGGTCGGCGGCCGCCTGGACGGCCAGACGGCGCTGCGGCTCCACGGCCAGCACGGCCTCTCTGAGGAGATCCTGCAGGAGGTGAGGGCTCAGCGGAGGCGAGGTACTGCGGAGTGGTGGGGTTTATAGCCGCGAGGGACCTCTGCGTTCGCATGTGACCGGAAAGATGTCTTGAAGTACGGTTGTGGTGCCGTGGTTGCGGTGCCGGGGTAGGGACAGGTGGTATTGATACCACTTCACGTGATGATAAGGCATGATGATGATGGTGATGATGATGACAGATGACGTGACGTAGATGACAGAAGTCTCGGTGCCGACAGGTGGCGCTGGTGCGGGGCCTGCAGTTCGACGTGGCCGACTTCCAGCGGTGCCTGGCGGCCGTGCAGCAGGACAGCCGCCAGCAGGCGGCGTCCAACCCGCACCTGCCGGCGGCGCTGCTGCTGCGTCAGCTCGGCCTGCCGCCTACCGACGACAGCGCCAAGTACGAGTACACCCGGCTGCCGACGGGCGAGTACCGGTTCCCAACGCTGGAGGCGCGCGTGCTGGCCGTGCTGCGCGACGGCCGGCCGGAGGACGCCGCGGCCGTCGGCGACGCCTGCGCCGTGCTGCTCGATCGCACCTGCTTCTACCCGGAGGGCGGCGGCCAGGCGGGCGACGGCGGCCTCCTCGTCTGGCCCGGCGGCCGGTTGGAGGTGGCCGACACGCAGCGGTGCCGCGACTTCACCCTGCACCTGGGCCGGGTGGCGGCCGGCCGGCTGGCGGCCGGGCAGCGGGTCCAGTGTCGGCTGGACGCCGAGCGCCGGCTGGCCTGCATGCGCCACCACACGGCCACGCACCTGCTGAACGCGGCGCTGCGCCGCGTGCTGGCCGCCACCGCGCAGACATCGAGCGCCGTGGACGGCGACCATCTGCGGCTAGAGGTGGCCAGCTTCCAGGGCGCCATCACCGCGGACCAGGTCAGCACAGAACGGCAGGTGGCGCGGGGCCGATTGGCTTCATGGGTGTATATTGGTTTGCTCATGCTTTAGCTCATAGCAGCGTTTTGTTCTCTGTGGCTGGACAGTAACCGCAGTAAGCAGTCATTTTCATTTTGCTATGGGCTGCAGTCAGTGTCACTGTGAAGTCGTAGGAAATTCCTTCGCCATTGAGCATTTAATGAATGTTTTTTTTATTATGTTATTTGTCCAACGACGTCGGTTGCTCACGGTCCGGCAGGTGTCCGAGTGTGAGCGCCTGGTCTCGGAGTGGTCGGCAGCGGCGCTGCCCGTGCTCTGCTCGGACCTGCCGCTCGAGGCGGCGCTGCAGGACGGCGGCGTCACCCTGCTGGCCGGCGAGGTGTACCCGGACCCGGTACGGCTGGTGCGCGTGCCGGGCGTCTCGGCCGAGCCGTGCTGCGGCACCCACCTGCGGCGCACCGACGACCTGGCCGGCTTCCGCGTGACGGGTCAGCGCGCCGCCGGCCTGGGCGTGCGCGCGCTGCGGGCCGTGGCCGGGCCGGCGGCGCGGGCGGCCGACGAGGCCGGCCGGCGCGCGCTGCAGGCCGCCAGTCAGCTGGCGGCCGGTCAGCTGACGCCGGCCGAGGCGCGCCCCTTGGCGGAGACGGCGCCGCTCCTGGAGAAGACGGAGCTGCAGCGCGTGCTGGACAGGGTCGGCGACGAGACCAAGGCTCAGCAGAAGGAGAAGGACGTGGCGGAGGTGAGGGTGATCATCGGCCCATTCTGTGGTGTGCTTTTGTACGGAAACTGTGCATTGCAATGTTTATGTGAAGTGTTTGAGTGTAACGCTGTATCACGCTATCTCAGCACCCCATTCTTCCATTATTGCATGCTTGGCAGTGTGTTAGTTCAGACACCATTGTATGTAGGACATTGCCTGAGAGTCTGAACTCCGCCAAACTTAGTACCGTCTCCTGCTCAGATCAACACTCAGTGCACCAAGCTCTGCTCAGATGGACACTCATTAACTCTCTCACCCTCTTCACATGGACAATAACCCCCGTCCCTTCTCCGATGAACACTCATTAGCCCCCCGTCCCGCTCCGATGTGCACTCTGTAGCCCGCTCCCTGCTGCTCAGATGGCGCGCCAGCTGGCCGACCTGGAGCGGGACGGCCGCCGGTTCGTGGTGCACCGGTTCCCGGGCAGCCGGCCGTACGTGGTGCCGGCGGCGCGGCTGCTCCGCGGCCGTCCGCTGCCCACTGCGGTCATCTACCGGAAGCCGGGACGTGATCTGCGTGCGCTGCTGGCTGCCCGAGGTCAGGCTCCTGTCCTGTGATGGATTCCCCTGGCTTGGCGGACAACGTAAAGCTGTGCGCCATATGCGTGGCTGGTGTTTAATTTTTTAGATTTCTTTATAAACTTTTGTGCCTGGAGGAAAATACCGGGAATTATGTGGGCTGATGAGTTATAACTGAACCGGGCTTTCTTGTCTCAAATTGTTCGTCCATGCCGCTTTTGCACGCCTATGCTCCATTTTCATACCAGGCGTTGGTGTGTTACAAGGAGCTTTACACTTACCCAGACAATGAGAGACATATGTAAACGTACATCTCGAGATCCAGTGAGTCGTATTTACATCCAGAGACATGATCGGAGCAGTATGGTCCGAGCGCTGGTGCCGCAGCGTGCCGGCCTGGTCTGTTCCAGGGCGCTGCGCCGTTGTCGGCCGCCGCCTGGCTGGAGGGCATCGCGGACGGGGTGGCCGCCGAGCCCGTCACCTGGTCCGACCCGGTCCGGACCGCCGGTCTGGACGTCACGGTCCGACTCGGCCGGGACCAGGAGGAGGCGCTGGTCGCGCGGCTGCTGACGCGGCTGACGGACCGCATCAGCGCCGCCGTCAGCTGAGGCAGAACAGAGGTTCCGCTCATGAACTGCGTTGGCGCTGCTGTTAGCTGGGGCGTAGGCAGAGGGCCTGCCTAAGAGCTGCCGTTAGCTGAGGCAGAACAGAGTAACGGTCGCCGGACTGTACCAGCGCCGCCGTCATCTGATGCGGAACGAAGGGTCGGCTCGTGGACTGCATCAGCGCTGCTGTCAGACAAAAAAAGAACTGTCCAGCACCGGTGCGATGTCGCAGGTGATGCACAATGCGTGCGATGAACAGGTGCGATGCCTTCTGTTTATGTTCAGCAGTCGATCATGGATATCATGATGCAGACGGTGATATGGCGGCATACGTGGCTATCGTTCTGTTTGCGGTAGCCGATTTTCGGGAGAAAGACCAGTGTGTAAGACCGGTGTGTACATCAGCGCAGTGTGTATGGCAGAGGGTTGTGCTCAGTGGTAACGCCAGCTGGTTGCATGCCCGAAGAAAAGGCTCCGTTGACAGATGAATATGAAGTTTCGAAATGTTTCAGTGACGTATAATGACCTTAGCTAAAGCCGACCGAAAGTCTGCACCTTGAGCTGCACCGCCTCGCACTCGGCGTCTCGCTCAGGAGAGTCTCGGGAAGAACGACATATCGTTCAGAGGAGTCTCGGGAAGAACGGCTCACGAAGAACGGCGTCTCGCTCAGAGGAGTCTCAGGAAGAATGACGTGTCGCTCAGGGGAGTCTCAGGAAGAACGACGTATCGTTCAGAGGAGTCTCAGGAAGAACGTGAGCACTGCTTCGGCGCCACAGAATAACAGGCACGACTGGCGCCACAGAATAAGACAATATTCCGAGCTGTAGCGAGCATCACCTTCCGACAGATACAGTTATACCAGCTATATCAAATGGTCGGCTCTTGACGCCGGCAGTTTAAGAAAAGCCACCACCCCACCAACCACCCGTCTTTTGGTGAGGGCCACTGCTTACAGCTACAGAAAAGTGGAATGCTTAAAACTATCCGTAATTTTATTTCCGCACATGAGCAGATAATATATTTTGTTGCCACGCCACCGTTCAGGGTCGCATCGCCATCCACCGACAGACCAGTGAACAATGCTATTTCCGCAGACGGGGTACGGCGTACGCCTGCAAATTCGAACACTCGTGGGCGAGTATTCCAAAAGTAATGTTACGGCATGATACAAAGTGATGGAAGCATTCCACTGAAAACGAAGGCACGAAGTAAACGAACATTAGGTAAGATTCATCCTCAGGGATCAGGGTTCCTGCGCCAGGGCTGGACTGGGGCGTTGCAGGCAAGTGCTGCGATGAACCTTAGCAGCGGTCTGCCTTACGGGCAATTAGGCAGGTCTCACGCACCACTGATGTCAACCAGCCCCTGAGGCCGCTGTCGATCACGGGAAAAGGTAAGAGCCAGCCAGCTGCACATAACTGAGGAAGAGCGCCTTGAGGATCAAGAAAAGACGATGTGCGTCAGTTCTTTTAATTATGTCATGCCAATTGGGTTTTATACAGCGCTTCGGCTACTACGGCCATTTCTCAATTATTTCGTGTCATGCCCCGATTGCCATTCATATCCATCATGGATGGGAAGATCTGATTTTCACTAAGGTGACACAAGCGCGAGAACATCTAAACGAAGCGAACCGAAAAGGTTGATTTTAATTTGCAGCACAAGAACACCAAATTTGCAAAGTAAATTCTTTCAGTAGCCGCTTCCACCAATTGAACAAAAAAGTCTTTCGCACGCCAGAACAACACCATGAACGGAGTCTAGACTAGAAATTTGCTTACCCCGTCTACAACACTTAATATATGGCGAATTTTATCTTGTCAACGGATATCTTATCCGCGGCAGTAAAGGCTGCTAGGGGTCCGATTACAGTCCACGACTAACGTTTCGTAACGAGCAGGATGACACAGCTGAAAATACCCATAGTCACAAGTGCAGACAATCCAATAATCGTTCTGACTCGTCCCTTCAGAGCTTAATGAAGGGAATACAGATATATACATACATACATACATACATACATATATATATATATACACCGTGTGTCAGACAGAGGTCACGAGGCATTCCTTGACCTGTCAAAAGAGTAACAGATGAATGTGTCGTTTCATTGGTCTGTTTTCCAGAGTTTTGGCCGGATTTGCGCGGGCAACACAGTATTTTCAGGAACGTGCCATTTGTCGCTTCTACGCCCTTAGCACTGTCACTTTTCGGCCTTAGCAACCACATACGACCAAATTTAATGCCGTCTGAAGACTCCCCCGGAGTGCACTGCTCCTAGACTTCGGACTTTTTTCCTTCCCTTCGCTACAGCGTGCCGCCGCTGAACCACTCAGCGGCCTTCAGAAATGCTGCTGATGATGTTGTCCAGGACGACGGAGCGAGTGGCCACCACTATTGGCTCACGGCACATCGGGCACTTCAGCGCACCCTTGCGCACTTCATCCAAACAACCGGCGCAGAAGGTGTGTCCGCAACCGAGGGTGGTGGCCTTGTACATTATTTCCAGGCAGAAGGGACACTGTAGCTCTTCGTTTATCTCGCTTCTTGGGCGCCTGCCGTCAGCTGCTTTGCTCTTTTCGTCATCAGCTGCGCTCTTAATATGATTTTGGCTGCAACCCGTTCCTGATGCACCGACAACCTGAGGACAAGAGGTACGTTCTGGCGGTCACCTTCCCGCCAAGACAGGTACACCGGAGGAAAAGTACAGGTCGTCAGGTACGCTGGCGACTCAGTACAGACGGTCAGATGCACTTGTGGTACTGTACATAAGGCCAGGTACACCGGCAGATCCACGCGTTTCTTAACTTGGACTGTTTGGACCCATGTGTTTCTGACCTGGTCCTGTTTGTTAGGCGGCCTAAGTGTCTCACCTGGGACTGTTTGGATCCATGAGCTCGTTACCTGGGACAGTGGAGCGACAAGTTCCTCACCTGGGGATGGTCGGGGAGCGGTCTGTTGACGCGCCGCGGCGGCACGTTCGAGTCTGCCGCAGAGGCGGAGGGCTGGCTCTGAGGCGGCCCGCCTTTAGAGAACCGATCAAAGGAGGGCCTGAAACACACGGAATGCTGGCGTAACTCGCCATACTGCAACTAGATATCACGGTATAGACTTGACTAATGGACCACACGAAGCACGCCCATGTGTCACGTGGTGGGTATTCTGGGCCCGAAGAAGTTTTTAAATATTCCGGGGCAATTTTGTACATTGGTTATTATGGTCATCCTGGTGAACGGAGACTTCCTGGCTCGAGCTGGAGCAACATTTCGCGGTGTGGGTCAAGGGTGATGGGGATCGCTCAGACCGCAGACCACTGTGAATCGCGATCCCCAGTGTATATTGTTCTTTGAACTGGCATGGCCAGTGAACAAAACGTGTGGCTCATCTGTGAACCAGAGGTCGTCAATGAAGTTTGGTTTCTGCTCGAGTTTGTGAGTCAACCACTGGCACATCGCCCTCCGTTCCTCCATGTCTTGGGGTTCGAGTTTATGGAACACTCCTATATGGTATGGGTGTAGTTTCAAGTCCTTCATCAGAATGTTAGACAATCCGTTCTAGGACCACTCGAGCTCTTGGCAGCGACGGCGAAGGGACGCGACGGCGGCGAATGTTTGTGTGGAGTTCTTTGAGATTTTGGTCTTCCCAAGTGACTAGTCTCGCCCTGGGCAGTTGTGACTGTGATTGCGACGTTCAGATTGTGCACTGTTCCACGTACTCGGAATTTGTGCATCCAATGGCAAATTGATTGACTGTTGGGGGCATCGCGTCTTTTAAGACTGAAACGGCATGTAAAGTCAAAACGGGTCTGTTGGGAAGATTTGGTTGTTGCGTATTTTTCAACAGAAAATGTCTCTTCCTCGACTGTGAACCTCGCTCGTGATCACGTCATAACTCCGGCACTAATGAACTTTTCGAGGACCAAATGTATCGTAGGATGTGCAATGCATATGCATTATTATGTAAAAAATCGCAAGTATATCTTTAATACTACTTCCGTTATTAAGAAGAGCAGTTCGCTTTTTGGGGGACACGCTGCATTTGATTGTGACGGGTTTCTGAATACATCTGAGTTTAATGGGTTCCATGCTATAAAAACCTGAATACGTCGGCATTCCTTGGTACGCCTTCGCCAATGGGAGTAGTAGCTATTGCCTAAGCGAAATCCAAGGATTGTTGCTCGCCTTTGCGTGGAGTTATTGAAAACGGTTGACGCAGAAATTCAAATACGGCGCTGATCCCACGTTTATGGCGCTGATCCCACGTGGACATCCGCGCCTGATGCCACGTTTGCTCCGAAAACTTACTCAACGAATGAAGTGGTATCTAAAACAAATTGTCTTGATCCGGCGACCAGCACTATTACGTCAAATTCCTGACCAATGTCTGTTCAGATTTAGCTATACAGTACAATTTCTTTCGTCTTCGGTATGCTTCTAGGTGAGACAAATTCACGTCCCGTCGAGCGAAGCCACCATTTCCGCTGACGATGGCGATCAGCGTGACCACCTCTGAGGAGATTTCCCGTTTCCAGGGAAATCGGCCCAAATGTGGGGATCTGGTTACATAGGCCTAAATGTCGGGAAACTTCTCGGCTATGGATACCTTATTCAATTAACTAAGAAATGGACGTGGAAAGATGTTTTCATTACTTCAATCAAAGCTACCTTCAGGTAGCTTTGACTGAAGTGATGAAAACTTCTTTCCTCATTCCTTCCTGAGCAGACGTCATTACACGGTAGCAAATTACCGCGTATTTTATGTGCATACTTTAACTCACCTCTATCGCCTATAGCGTTTTCCCTGACTTTGTGCAAATACTCAACACTGCTAGCGATCAAATACCTTAACAACGACTTACTAGGTAAAATGTATTAAAATAGATCAACAAAATCCCAAAACATCCTTTCCTTTCCTTCCAAAATATCCTTTTCGGCCATTCATTTGCATCGTTTATTGGTTGTACCTGACATGGTGTTATGTCTTTTTTATGTTGTACATATAGGTGTACCGACGGTAACAGTATGCTTGGGTATGAAAACTATCAAAACACGGTATGTAGGGAAATGGCACGCCGAAAAGGGAAATTTTCGTCGAAATCTCTGGAAATGTAGCCAGACTCGCGCGGTCAGTGACGGTGACACATCGCGTCAGGCTACAGTGCCGTGGAATGTCGTGTTACATCTGTTATATTTCGGAAATAACGACGTTTCGTAGAACATCACTGAACAGTCTAGGTTAACACTAAACATTCTCAAAGCAAAGCCATATCCAGCACCACCGGAACGCCAGGGGTGTAATTTTCTATCTCTTCGTGGGTGCCCCGGCACCCAAAAAGTGGAAATGGGCACCTGCAATACGACTTGGGCACCCACAGCTTGAATGATGTTTAAATACCGAAAGATAGGGGAGACCGGGGTCAGATGTAACACGGGGCAATTGTAACAGAAGCTTTTACTTCGAAGCTTACAGACGGATGGCGCTGGAGGCACTACTGGACATGCGCAGTAAGCTGTTCCTTTTCCTCACGGGGTTTCAGGCCGGTGCGGCGGGTGAGTCGATTGTGCTGTTCACAATTGTGTTTTTTAGAGTGTATTGTAACTTTGTTCATTTTTTAATATGATCAGCTCATTCACGTATCTTACTAGACACGGGTTTAAGAGTCTGTGTGGGGTGGGTGGGGGTACCTGGTCAAAAAATGAGTGCATCAGTTGCCGCCCACGCCGCCTTGTTTTGCGTCATTTTTGTCTCAAAGATGGCGTGGCGTGACGGGGACAATTGTAACATTTTTGCTGGGATCAGATGTAACAGTGTTACAATTGACCCCTATGGCCATACCATTAAACCTACGTTTATGTAAAATATCCATGCACTTGGCATAAATGTAACCATTGGGGGCGGAGGCTATGGAAACATGCCCCGTCCAATTAATCAACATGCAATTTTGTTCCCAAATTCAATAACAACATCATTCAAAAATCATACTTACGGTATTATTGTCACCAGTCCCTGATTTATCTTTTAGGTACTGTTTTGTCAATTTTAATTTTAATATGTGGCTAATAAATAATTCTTGGCGGCTAGTCACCGTGTTCTTACCGTAGATGTTTCACCTTCACAGCGGATTTATGAAGATATTCTATTACTTTATTTATTGATTACTTTATTGATGAAGTAATTCTGGTTTGACTTCATTTGGACATTTCCGGGGGAAGTATGGGACAATTATATATTGTTTAATTTGTCTTCCTCTGAATGTTACATTGAAAATACATCATTATATCCATGCATCATGGATGATATATATCATGCATCATTCCTGCAGAGGCTGATACATTGGGGATCGACAAGCCTGGTCCATCGGGGATCGAACAGTCTCGTCTATCGGGGATCGCCTCGAAGCAGCTCACCCCTGAAGCGATTCGGCCGCTGCCCAGGGCAGGTCCAAGAAAAAAACAGCCGCGCAGGTCGAAAGCGAAAGGCCGCAATTCTGACTGACACTCTAGAAAAGAGAGCGTTAGAGCTAAAAGAGAGTCGAAAGGATTGCAAACAAGCATCGAAGAAGCTCAATCTTGACAAGGACAAGCATGAAGAGAAGAAGACGAAGGCTGGTGGGAAGAGGGCTCGGAAGATAGCACGCAGGGAAAGCAACAGTGATGATGAAGAAGACGTCTTCTGCTTTTGATGAAGCGTCGGTTCTTGGCCTGAGAAAGGTAGAGCTGTTATCTAATTCAGGGAAAGCTGTTGGAGTACTTAAGCTTTACGCCGTTGCGAAATCCTATTTTTTGTACTGGAGCTGTGATTTCATTCCAGGAAAAGCTCAAGATGTAAGAGACAATGTTGTTCATGAACGACTGTTTTCGAAAAAAATGGCTTTCACTTCACCACTACACCATTCGCTAACACGTTACATTTGACCCTAGGCGCTGTTACAATTTACCCCGTACCTGGGGTTAATTGTAACAGCTGAAGTGACTTTTTGAAACAATAATTTCGATACCTTAAAGTCGTTATTTCGGGATCTTTTCATATCCGCTACAAAGGCAAAATATCAGGGTTTGTGAAAACCCGAGAAAATGTTCCCCAGCCCGAAATATTTTCTCCCCGGGATCGAAAAGATAAAAAATGTAACATTTGACCCCGGTCTCCCCTAGTTATATTCTCAGTCCCATGATGTTAACCACCTAACATCAGTTTTGTAAACAACAATCGGAAGTCATTTACTCCATCGCCACCCACCAGCTGCTTTTCCCCACGACCCTCCAAGTAACATTGTGTTAAGGCGGGTCCTGGAGAAAGGTCCTCCATTAAAGGGAGTGTATCTACTGAAATCGCGATTTTTAACTTGTCATTGCGACTGAAGAGAATGTTTTTTTATGAATCAAAGCGTAGGTACCATTAATTCGTGCCAACTCGCTCTCGTTTTCTCATATTTTATTGGGGTAGGTGAGTACGCTGGCTGCCAGCCCAAGTTTAATCTATTTGCCCAATATTCTCGCCAACACTGAAATCGCCCATGAATCGGATTAACGTATCGTTAGCCTCAACGATGTCGAAGCTTACAACAGCTGACGAACACCAAAATTATGACGGCGGCCATTATGGATCCAGACAAGTACCGCTGCAGTTCATCGAATCTCCCCCGATATGCATTACGTGAATAGGTCGAAACACGTTAGTTTGTTTTTCAAAACAATCGTCGCTGCCGTTTGTAACCGCGTCTGGTACAGCAAGGCAGAATGCTGGGTAAGCAAACTGGGTGCGTCCAAGGTTTATCTACGTATTTTTTGTTCGCCAGTTGGCTCCTTTCTCTAGTATTGTGTATTGTATTCCGCCTACCGATATCACTGTCGATAAATACAATAACTAAAATGCATGAAATATTGGTCTAAGGTAACTAAAATGCACTTTTCATTTACATGATAATCCATCACCAATCTGAAATATTCCCCGGAGTGCGTTTTTGGGATAGCGGAAAAAATGAAATATATTCCCTTTAAGGATGTCGCCTCCATAAAGCCATCTATGATTAACGGAAGACATCCTTCCGTAATTTATCTCCCGTAATACCTTTCAAAACCCACTTCTCTGAACTTTAGGCATCAACGCCTTTCACGACCCTCTCCTCCCCCCCCCCCAGATGCGCAATGTATGGATGTCCTCATATGCGTTTTGGGCACCAACAATCACCTTCCGAAAGCCAAACCCATGCGGAACGTATGGGTTCCTTCAAAGAATGCAGACGACACAATGGGGTGCGACGTAAAAAAAAGACGCGATTCCGTTAGTTAACGGGAACGGCGTCCGAGATCCCGCAATCATGTGACTATACGGCTGGCATCGGAGAGCGCCCAACTGGTTTCCGGCGCTAAACGAGGCTTACCCGTTGATCTGGTCGAAGCACGAGTCACACACAGGCACCTCTTCCTCGATGCCGAACACGGAGATTTTGGACGTCTTGGGCTGGAACGTGCCGCCGAGTGCCTCTCCACAGGCTCGGCACTGGCGCTGGAACATAGGGTGGTCCATGGGCGTGAACATGATTCCGCCGGTGGGAGGGGGGCAGGACGAACCTAACCCCTCCCCCTAAAATCGGCAGTGCCTCCAGTTTCGGAAAACATTTCTTCTAGTTCTGGCTTGTTTTCACCTTTGGCGCTTAAAGAAACGTTACAATTTCAACGACGGGGGAGGAGAGAATGGCCCCACGGCCCCAATATTCCCTAAGGGACATGCCCTTTGGCGAACATTTGGCTCCCCTGGTAGAAACCCCCTGACTACGCCAACGGAGTGACCGGGAATGAGCGACGACTTTCTGTGCCATCCGGCCACGCTGGTAAATATAGCTGGTGAATCGGGCCCAGATAATGGCAGGCACATCCTGACTGGATCGTAACAGACCCAGACTGCACCGGCACGGCAGGCCCTGACTATACAACGACAGCAGACCCTGACTCTACCGCAATCAGGGATCACCAAAATCTTTTTTCAAAAGGATTGCAATCCAGTCCCCATTCCTTCGCAACTAAAGAAACGATATGATCCATCTTGGCCACGGCTCCCCCCCCCCCCAGTCGCGATTAGGGGAGGACTAAATGGTCATTTGTCATTTACCCTCCCAAAGACGTGGGCATTTCTACTCAACCGGAGTCTGAAGTTGATGGAACTCCAAATCCAACCTCTGGTCAGCGTCTTCCACCTCCCCCCGTCAACGAATCCGCTCACCTACCGTCTAAACCCAGGAAACTACGGTTTGCCCCCCCCCCCAAACGGAGCCGTTGGATCCATCCCTGCCCAGTCCCAAGAAATGAAAAGGACTGCGGTTCAATCCTTCAGTCATTTTGCAATCCTTCCTTCGAATAATTTACTTTTTCTGAGGCAACCACAGCAGTAGGCACCACGGTGTTTCTTTTACCGTGTATGATGTGCACTGCATGCCAAATCAACCCCTACCAGTCTGTGAGCAGGACTGATCGTATTTTATCACAAATTTCACCCTTTTATTGATTTTTATTTTGGTGAGGAGACGTGAAGTAGCCAACATGGCAAGCTTGTTGGGTCAGGTAGTATTGCCCTGTTAGAATGGTAAGAGTGGAAGGTGGTATACATGGTTATGCTTACTTGCCAGTAATACGAAAAAGCACCGTTCTATCACTATCGGGCATTGCACAGCAAGTATTCGCGATCTGCCCCTCGGTCATTGACCTTGCCATGAAATATTCTTTATTCTACACATTTCGAATATGATCCATACCCAAATGGGTATATGAAAGAATCCTACCTTCCAACCTTGTTGGTTCTGGCCGAGAAGCATCTTAATGGAGTTCAAATGAGGTCGGGCCATTGATCTGCGCACCTTCATATCATACGACTATTGGCAATAAACATGCAGCTTACTGTTTAGCATCGTATATTTTTTTTTCATTCGCACCGTAAAGAGCTCGCTGCTATGGGTTTAACACGCGCACTGGAAAGGGGTCTTTTTGTGCCCCCCCCCCCCTCCTGTTTCTCTTGAATATCTCGAGAACGGATCGGAGCTGAGTGCTGTTACTTCATGTCATTTATGGGAATTGAATAACTCGTCGAATAACGTAGAAAAATCGGGAATCGGCCAGAAGTTTTGAAGTTTCAAGCATTTGAAGTCAGACAAACATGTCAAAAACGACGGTAGTCGCTGACATATGGAAACTTTGTGAAAGAGCTAGCGTTCTACTGTTCTGCTTAAGACTACCGTTAAAACACAATTAGGCGATGTCATTCGGGCATAAGTGATGGATGTACCAGGACCACAGTGAGGGTCAATGAGGGTCAAGGTCATAAAAGGTCAAGGCCAAACAGCTTGTGACCTTATCCAGATTTGCTTTGCAATATGTCAATTTGTATGAAATATACGTTCAAAGGCCCTAATAAAAACTCGTGTGCGCACACCGATACGCTTACATATACCAAGGTCAGTGAGGGTCAAGGCCATTAAAGGTCAAGGTCAAATATCTTGTGACCTGGCCCAGATTTGTTCTGCGACATGTCGATTTGTATGAAATCTGCATTCAAAGACCCTAATAGAAACACGTGTGTTCACAAATATATATATATATATATATATATATATATATATATATATATATATATACCAGAGTCATTTCAGGTCAAGGTCATCAAAGGCCAAGGGCAACTTTTTGTGACCAGGTCCGGATTTGCTTTGCAATATGTCGATTTGTATGGAATATGCAATAAAGGACCCCACCAAACACGTTTGGCGCATTGATACTCATATGTATATACATACATACATACATACATAAATATAAGCACTGGCAAGTGACAAAATGTACCGACGTTGGCTACTTTCACTGAAAATACGCCAAAAGATACATGTTGCGCCCTCATTTACTCTCAAACTGTCCCGTGTTGTTCGAAATCTGATCTGCAAAAGATGAAAAAATGACGCCATGGGTCAATGACCTGACAATCACCTCGACCCAAAGTCCTCAGTGAAAACGCCAAATGAATGAAAGTTGTCGTATTCCACGTTGCAATGGCCAAGCACCGTTTGGTATACATATTTCCGGAAATCTCTTCCCAAAACGTGACACGTTTAATCGCAGTAAAGGTCAGTGACCTGACATGACCTCAAAGCGAAACTTTGGGAGACGATAGAAAAATGATAAAAAAACGGTTGCTGAAAATTTGGCGACTTGACCTGCTTTCGTTTCCGACCCATTCTGAAAAAAACTACGTGAGCGGGATGATCCTCGCCCCACCCACTATGAGGTGCGGTTTAATATCATCGACAAAATGTTACAGATATTTCAAAGCTATCCTGCATGCTCTTGCGCATGCGCAGCAGTAAGAAAATAAATTCAGTAACTGGACAACTATAAGTGTGAAACAGATGCACGTATGGATAATGAACGTAAACAAACGTGTGGACGTAAATGTACATCACCGTAAATGTGCGTGAGCGCAAATGTACATTTCGCAAATAAACATATCGTGAATGATGCTTTACGTACAGATGTACGTAAGCGCAAATACACGTAAGCGCAAATGTAACGCATGACAAACGTAAGTTCGGCAGATGTATTTATGTATAAATGAACATAAAAATTAATGCACGTATCGCAAATATACGTGTGCGTAAAAGTGCGTTTCTCTAAACTATGCACGCAAAATATGCGTACGCAAGAACAGGTCAGCATACAGCCATAAAAACCGTTTTTCGCTTACCCAAGCACTAGGACGTAAACGACTGGCCGGGCTGACACCTATACATTTTTCAAACTGGTGCAAGACATATTATGTATGCAATTTCCCTCTACATCAAAAAGATATGACTACATGTAATGCAGCAGTGATCTGAACCTTCCATTTCTGGTAAACAAACAACTAAATCGGTCATTTACTTAGTTTCGGGCAAAGCGATGGAAACGCCAAATAAATAGCGTACTTCGTTGTTAAAGTGCTGGTCAGACAGTGACTTCGGTGATGTTAACGAGTGTGTCCGTGATAGATAACATAATTATGCTTCACGGGGTCATGGTTCGATTGAATTTGGATTCTCCAGGTACACGGGTGTGTACGGCTATGAAATTTCACCTTACGACGGCCCCATCGTCTATTCATTTCTGGCAGATAATGGGGCGGATATTGACGAGTTGCGTTTGCCAATGCTCGATTGAGCTGAGGGAGGTGGAGGGCAGTTCACTTGAATTAGTGATATCAGTACCTAGTACACATTTGACCGCAATGCTTCCACATCTCATTTCCAACATCCCCACGTAACGCCCACATTACCGATGCTATTCCAACCAGACATGTGCTTGAGTTCATTTTGGATGAAATCAATTTTGACGTTGACTCCTGGCTCGCTGAATCGATCTCGATTCCGACTCAACGCAATTTGCCCAAAACGGAATCGATCCCGATTCCGACTGAAAAAGAAATCAGTCGACTCCGGAATCGATTCCATTAACATCATTCGTAATTTTGCTGATCAGGATAACAAGGTGTGAAAGATACCAAAAATGATGAACGCCAAATACACAATATAAATAAACAAAACCCGTGAAATAAACTATAAAAAATAAAAAAAACAGGCAAGGAATTAATTTGAATGAAAATGTCAGGATGCCTCTGCAAAAAAAACATTGTTGCGTCGCCGGTCGCCACCTGCACGTCTCGTACGCCGACAAAGACGCAGGCTTCCAGCGACACTGTATTTGGGCGCACAGGCGACGGAAGAGGGATCTCGCTCTGGTGACCTTCACGCCCGGCGTCGCCTGCACAGCCGCCTGCCGGTCGGCTCGTCACAGTGCCGGCCGGCCGGCCACACGCATGGGCACCGGAAACATTTTTTTGCGGGAAGACGCGGCCGGCGGGGGCCGCCGCACCGGAAGACGCCGAACCTGGCCCCAAGGCCTGACGCACCGGAAGACGCCGAACCTGATCCAGCCGTGGCCAGACCGCGCGGCGGGGCGCCGTCGTCGGCGCCGTCGGCGGAGTCAGTAACGCTCCTGACGGTCCACTCTAAGGCCGCCGCGCCGGAAGGTACAGGCACGACTCCCCGGCCGGACGACTCCCCACCAAGCCTTGCCCTGGTTCAGATGCCGCTGGCCGGAATGGCCGATATGTTGGGAACAAGCGGAAAGTTGAAATATTTCGGGATCGTTTTTGTTGGAATTTTCATTTTTCCTTTCAGATCACCAGTAAAAGGAAGAAAGAAGACAAAAAGCGTGAACTCATTGTCGCAGCACACTACGTGGACTTTTGCCAGTCATTCCCAAGTGTAAAAAAGGACCTGAATGTCTCACTTATGAGTTGTGAAATGGCCTGATATCATGTTTCATTAAAACGAAAACTTCTACACCAATTTCAGGCTGAATAGATTTCAGCATTGGAGAGACTTTGTCAGAATCGAATCCAATTCTGATTCGGTAGGTAACGGTGTGATTCAGGTCCAACTCTGACTCTGGCACTCATCAGTTGCATCGATTCCGATTCCGACTCTGGCCAAAACGGAATCAATCATGAACAGACTCTGGTTTTGCCGGAATCAAGCACAAAACCAATTCCAGCACAGCAAAAGCAATAGGGAATTCGCTCACGCCAAATGATCTAACCACCTGGCTCCTCTTCTCATAGCTAGTCATGCCAAGACATTCATGCACTCTTTTTTACTCTGTTTTGTTCCTAGCTCTATGAAAGAGCCATTTTTAGAATTTCCATGTAAAACAGGCCAAAAACATGCTTTACATGAACCGACAATTCAGACTTCAAAGTTGATGTAGCATATACTCCTCGACGCTGAATCAGAATATGACCCCAATATATTTTATGCACATTTGCAAGCAAACTTCCGTACTGGGGCTTCTTCTCAACTGCGAGAAGCCGGCTGTGGAAAAAGGGCCACTTTGGGATTTGTTCTGACCTGTGACGTTATCAGTGGCTCAAAATTAAAAGAGTCGTATATCACTGGTTCGCGAGGTCCGGTGCCGTTGATTGTCATCTGAATCGGCCAAATCGGGCGACTGGTTCTCGAGACTGGAACGTGACAAAGGAGAGATTTCCAGCCGATGGAATGTGGAGAAATCCCGTAATCATTAACGGGTTAACAGGGGTGGAGGAGTGGATGTACCCTGCACATTTGCTGTGTTAATGGTTTAGGTTTCGAGGTGTTGCAAGTCCATTTTCGCGATTCAGATCGACGTTCTGTCAAAAAAAAAAAAAAAATTGTCTCACCAATGTGGAAGCTAATAATCCATCCATGATCTCCACCAATATTTGCCCGGTTAAACGCGGCAGCTCCATGCAAAGTACTTTTACGAACATTGACGTGTAAGAGCATTTGCGCCAACGTAAATTTGACTACGGCTGTTTACCATGAGTACATCTGCGTTCACGTAAATTTGCCTACGTCTTTGTACCATGTGTACATTTGCGCAGACATAGATTTACAAAAGTACATTTTCGCCGACTTACATTGGTGCAAAGGTAGATTTGCATGCGTACATTTGCATACGTACATTACCCGCGCAGGACCGTCGGTCCGTCTCGAACATGGGCGATTGGGGGGGGGGGGGCAGCTGACTGCCTCCCTCTAACTCACGAACGGTTGGTCGCACGATAAAAATAAGCATACCGTTGGAAAGTTTGTCACGAGTAGAGCTCGAAACTGGTCTTATTTTTAGTTTTAGATAATATGTAAGCCAATTATGCCCTATATATGTTTTCTCATAGCCGACTGCATGAGACCGAGAAATGGCCTGAATCTCAAGGGCTGTGACTAGTAAGGCGTAGGTAAAGGCACCAGCGCACAAGTGAAGGTCCGCGGATGCCGATACACGTCTAATTTCCCCAGATTTGTTCAATATATACGCCGAAACGTTGAGTTAAAGACACCGTAATTCTCCCGCCAGCTGTCAGTGTGCGCCGCTGCCGTATGCGGTACCAAATTGACGGAAACTAATTTTGGCGTTCCTTTATTTTCGCGAAAAAAGACGACCTTTGTATATTTTATTGATCTTTGTGGTTCTTGTGATGGTTTCTGATGCTTAAATTTTGAAAACATTGATTAGTTACCAATCTAGAAAGTTGGCAAAGCTTTATTCCCGACAGCCTGTTTATTTCCAAAATAAGCTATTTTTCAAACTTTTTGAGGTTCCTGGTATTAATTACGTCTGTGCAAGCGAGTTCTTTTTCTACCCAATCTGAATAATTCATCGTCGATTTTGACGGTGGTACACTTTGGCCCACTGCACTTATTCATGACCTGACCTCAGGTCAATCACTGGAAGTCACTGATACTTTGCCCAATGATGGTAACTAGATGTCTGCTTCACTCCACACTAAAAATGTTATGGAATATTCCGTCAATTTCCGAAAAAAACGGCGATATGTCTTAAAAATGGGCTTGACCTTAGGTAAATGACCCGGGAAATTCCGAAAAATTTGAGATAGCAGATTTGTTGCATCTATCACGATCACTAATCCCTGAAAGTGTTATTGAGATATCTTGTTTTGCAAAAAAGTTGCAGGGCGCTTAACTTTTTTTGACATAGGTCTGTTTGATCTGATCTAGGTCAGGCACCTGACCTGACCTGAGGTCAAAATTTTGACGCGAGATGCAGAATTGATGGAGCAAAAGGTACACAAAGTTTCGTGACTCTGTATTTGTTGATTCTCTCGCAATCCCAGAAAAACCTCAGGAGGGCAGTCAACTGCCCCCCCAGTCGAGGACGGGTTAACGCTTACGCACATTTACGCAGGTATATTTGCCCTAGGTACATTCGTTCTACGTGCGAACGTCACGGAATCAATTTCACCCAGCGGCGGCCGATCAATTTCCTTCTCACGGACAATGCCGCCGCCTCATAATGCGGCAGCACAGTTTCGTGGTCGCCGCAGGAAAAGGGAAAGGGGAAGGGAGTTTCCTTTCATTACCATATGTTACAACAGAAGATACCTTGTTAGAACAGAAAACATATCTCCAGCCGCCAACGACTGTGTCTTTTCAGTCAAAGGTAACCCTTTTTTACAAAGCCACTCAGTAAAGAGAGAGAGAGAGAGAGAGAGAGAGAGAGAGAGAGAGAAGAACGGGAAGGGAAAGACCCTGACTGTGTTGCAATAGACCTTGTAACGCAGTACACACTGTACGACACATCAATATACCCACCTCCTGTGCCTCAGTTTCCGACTGGGCGAGAGCTTGTGCCAGAATGCGGTCCTCCTCCTCGCTCAGTTCCTCTTCAGACTTCCTTACGGGCGGTCCCTGTCAACGCGCAGACAGGCGTTACACTGGTGAAGTTGGCAAGACGCATATCAGCGCCATCTGCACTCTTAATTTCAAGAATTTAATGACGTCGGACTCAGCATGGCGGAATATGAAATACCTCCAGCCGAACTATTGCTGACGTACAGCGGGAATTAATTACCGACAAGAAGGGATGCGACGGAATACCCCTTATGGGAAGACGTTGTTAATGTGCTGATTTCATTTTCCAGTGCATATCAATACACAATGAGGAAATTAGTTATCCATATATCGTTGGTCAATCTCCCAGTTTATTACACTTCAAGAACCACATTGGAGCTGAAATGGGAAAAGAGCTTAAGGCGGCTAGGTTTACTACTGAAGAAATTATCTCAGAAAAGTATTTGTCACTTAGACCATATAAAATGCAAGACATATGGATGAAAATCTTGGACGAAAAGAGTCTGAGATTCATCAACAGTTTAACAGACCCTACCACGCAAACCTTTTCCACAAAGGAAAACTTGTAACACCAGTACGGTATAAAAATGACGTTTTTATGTCATACGTCCTTAGTGAGAAGCAGGAGTCAATCATTAAAATCCTACTAGATTCCTGGAACTTCAAAACCTAATCCGCCTGTTTCAAAACACGCTACTCATGAGAAGCAGTGGATTCGCACGCACAACATATAATAGCTCTATTATTCCTCTGAAACATAAATTATAAGAGTGAAACCAACCGCTGAAGTCGGAAAGGGAAAACAATATTGGCTACTTCGACGAAAGCTATGCATAATATAAAAGCTGGAACTAGATCAACCTTCCTATAACATGACTGGCTAAGACGACGGAAAAACTTGGTGAAAATGGAGCGGGTTGAAAGCTTTATTGACAAACAGCAACAAAAAAAGGTACTACATCTGACCACAGGCGCAACCGAGGGTGGCCCCCGGGCCCATCTCCCACCTTAGGCCCGCATTTTTTTTGTGAAAGCTGTTGCACATCGCCTTCCCAGTTTCCATATGATTTTAGTTCACCCTGAGCTCCCCCTTAAGAAAATCCTGGCCGCGTCCCTGCATGTGACTAACGATGAACCGTTTCATCTTGGGGCTAATGGCATCATTACCTGCTAGTACCACAGCTGATTCTGGTGGGGCAGCCCTGTTTTCTGGGGTTTATTGACTGCATAAAAGATAATTATGTTTTTTTTTCTACATCCCATTTTTCCGTTGCCTCTGACCAACTTTCTATTCAGGGTTTTCTCCGCCCTTATTTATAACGAAGTATTTTGGGCTTTTCTTCTTGGGTGTTATCCCAGCATAATAAATGTAATCAGCGTCCGTCATTTGCATACACTACCTCTGGCTATTCAAGCATAAGAAAAACTAATGACGAAACATTTTTGCAGTGACTTTACATTTGGAAAAATCTGACGTCTCCACCGAAAATCCGTGTATTTATTGTTTTAGCATACATATTTATTTTACATCTTTATTTTGTCAGCCTATATAACCCTGTATTTTTTGTACACTGCCAACGGTGAAGTGTCGCTGAAAAATGTATGGCGAAGCATTTTTGCGGTGGTGTAACATTTGAATTTTTACGTCGCCTCAGCCATTATGGCTTTGAGCGTTCCCACTCCCCTCCCATCGCTTGCCTAGTTTTTCCTTGATTGGGAAGGGGGGCTGGCGACTCCACTGCGGGGACTGAGCCCCCCATAGTATGCTATACGAGGCCCTGCCTTGCACTTTCACTTATCAGCTGGCTTCACAACATTTACCACATGGGAAGAACGTTGCACTGCAAGAAGAAGGCAGTTTGCCCTGTTTCGCATAAAGTGAACAGAAACACAAACTCAGCACAAACTACTACTTTCAACAACTTTTCCACCCAAAAGCGATGGCGTAATGTCTGCTAACAGCCTGTGTAAACACAGCAGTCACAATAATTACCTCAGCCAGTACACTCTCCCCCAACCAAATAGCTTTCCCACTCGCCTTAACCCGCGCACGACCGTCGGTCCGTTTCGAACATGGGCGACGGGGGGAGGCAGTTGGCCACCCCCTCTAAGTCACGAACGGTTGGTCGCACGATAAAAATAAGCACGCCGTTGGAACGCTTGTGACGAGTAGAGCTCGAAACTGGTCTCATTTTTAGTTTTACATAATATGTAAACAATTTACGCCCTATATATATGTTTTCTCATAGCCGACTGCATGAGACCGAGAAATGGCCTGAATCTCAAGGGCTGTGACTAAAAATGCTTAGGTAAAGGCACCAGCGCATAAGTAAATGTCCGCAAATGCCGATACACGTCTAATTTCCCACCTTTGTTCAATATATACGCGGAAACGTTGAGTTAAAGACGCGGCATTTCTCGCGACAGCTGCTAGGCGTGCGCTGCTGTCGTATGCACTAACAAATTGACGGGGACTAATTTTAGCGTGCCTTTATTTTCGCAAAAAAGACGATCTGTGTATATTTGATTGATTTTAGAGGTTCTCGTGACGGTTTTTCATCCTTAAATTTAGGAAAAATTCATTAGTTACCAATCTACAAAATTGGCGAAGCTTTATTCGCGAGAGCCTGTTCATTCCTAAAATATGCTATTTTTCAAACTTTTTGAGGTTCCTGGCATTACTTACGTCTGTGCAAGCTAGTTTTGCCATTTTCTACCCATTCTGAGTAATTCATCGATGATATTGACGGTGGTACATTTTGGCTCACTATAGTTATTCGTGACCTGACCTCAGGTCAATGGCTGGAAGTCATTGATACTTTGCCCAATGACGGTAACTAAATGTCTGCTTCACTCCACACTAAAAATGTTATAAAATATTCCGTCAATTTCCTAAAAAACGACGACATGTGTTAAAAATGGGCTTGACTTTAGGTCAATGACCCGGAAAATTCCGAAAAATCTGGGATAGCAGATTTGTTGCATCTACCACGTTCACTAATCCTCGAAAGTATTGTTGATATACCTTGTTTTACGGAAAAGTTACAGGGCGCTAAACTTTTTTTGACATAGGTCTGTTTGACCTGACCTAGGTCAGGCACCTGACCTTGACCTGAAGTCAAAATTTTGACACGAGATGTAAAATTGATGAAGCAAAAGGTACACGAAGTTTTGTGACTCTGTGTTTGTTTGTTCTCTCGCAATCTCAGAAAAACATCAGGGGGCAGTCAACTGCCCCCCCCCCCAGTCGGGGACGGGTTAATGTGGCCGGCCACCACCGTGCCGCAGATGGGGCACTTCGTGACCAAGTCGACGCAGCTGGGGCACGCGCAGTTGTGCGTGTACGGATAGAAGAGCGCGTCCGGCCTGTTGTCGAAGCAGACCATGCACTTATCAGCTGGCTTCGGACTGCCAATGTCCGCTCCGGCCGTGGCGCCGCCGCTCGAAGTCGTCACACGCTCCGTGTCCTCCCTGGCGGGTCACGGGAGACCGTGTCAGATGGGGGGGAGGTCATCGCACGCTCCATGTCCTCCTGGAAGGTCACGGGAGACCGTGCCAGATGGGGAAGAGGTCATCGCACACTCCATGTCCTCCTGGAAGGTCACGGGAGACCGTGTCAGACGGAGAGGAGGTCATCGCACACTCCGTGTCCCCTGGAAGATCACGGGAGACCGTTTCAGATGGGGAGGAGGTCATCGCACGCTCTGTGTCCACCTGGAAGGTCACGGGGAACCGTGTCAGATGGGGAGGAGGTCATCACACGCGCCGTTTCCCCCCTGGCGAGAGGCCGTGTCAGATGGGGAGGAGGTCATCACACGCTCCGTGTCCTCCCTGGCGGGAGGCCGTGTCAGATGAGGAGGAGGTCATCATATGCTCCGTGTCCTCCCTGGCGGGAGGCCGTGTCAGATGGGGAAGAGGTCATCATCTGCTCCGTGTCCTCCCTGGCGGGTCACGGGAGGCCGTGTCAGATGGGGAGGAGGTCACGGCACGTTCCGTCTCCTCCCTGGCAGATCACGGGGGACAGGGCAGATGGCAGCCTTAAGTGGTGTTAGAGGAAGTCCTCATCGTACCAGCGTTTGGTAAGCACCATGCCAAGGGAAGACTGGCATAGAGACATGACTGTTGTAAAACGAGGCAACATAACTATCAGAAATTACCATGCGGTGGCCTCTTCAGATTGCACCCATAGCTCCGCAAACAAGGGATGATGACTATTCATCAGGAAGGTAAACAAAATGCTGAGCAGTACGGAATTAGTAAAGCACACGAGTCTTTAGGGTCGAACATCAACACAACGGTCAGATATCACAACGTGTTTCCCCCCCAAAAAAAAAACAGAAATGGAAAACATGCACCACAGAACGCCTCCGGAATCCTTCCGCACAGTCCACGTCCGACCACTGACGACCCTCTCACAGAGGCTACCACGCCGCCCCATGTGAACTAGACACGAGGACGGTCCGCCCGGCCGTCCGGTCCGCCGAGGCGGCGGCCCCACTCACGAGGACTTCTCCCGGCAGCAGCTGGCCAGCGCCTTCCTGAGGTCCGGGTCCGGACAGAGATCGAACGGCGTCTGGCCCATCTTGTTCTTGATGGTCAGGTCGGCGCCACTGGCCACCAGGAAACGGGCAATCGACACCGATGACTTCTTGTCAGAGTCCTGGCTGCCCAGGGCCAGCTGGCGGATACGACGACTCAGACCAGGCCAGGTCTCACACGGAAACAGCGCAAGTGAACAAAGAAGAATCATCGGAGCGGTTTCCACTTCCGCTGCCGAGGGCAAGATTTTTTTACAATCTGCGATGAAACAAATTATTTCAGCTGCCGATGAGCACCGTGGATACGTCGAGTCGCCAGTCAAAAAGACGGCTGCTAAGTCGAAATCAGACTGCCCACGGCTCCCTCAGTCCCCCCCCCCCCGTCTGCCGGTGCCCGGCACCTTGTTGACGCTGAGTCGTTCGACATGTCTAGCAGCTGACGCACCTGCACGAGCGTGTGGTTGCGCAGTGCGGCGTGCAGCGGCGTGTTGCCGTCCTCGTCCTGCACGTTCGGACTGCAGCCCTCAAGCACCAGCAGCTGTCCGCAGGCAGGCAGCCAGTTGGCGATGAGGAAAACAGATCAGCTGGCAAACGGGCGCGAGTGTCCGACCATGATGCACACGTAAAACATGCAAGCAAACTCCGATGGCCTTGATAAAAATGAATCACGAAAATCTCCACCAATCCAGTTGCTATTAAAGTGGACGGATCCTGGCAGAAGCCAGGAAGAGACAGCGCAAAACGATAGGACAGGAAAGACAAGGACGACAACGAACGCCGAAGAAGCGTCAACGCAGGAGCAAAGAACAACAGCAACATACGTCCGTCGCAACCGGGAGAAAGCACAACCGACAACCTCAAGCAGCGGCAGAGGTCCGCAGCCCCTAAAATGCAGGGCAACAAGGCGACGGTGGCGCGGCGCCGGGAGACAGCTGGCCGCCAGCGGTCGCAGCGCCACTTACGCCGACAATCTGCTCACGCTGCTTCGCCGCGGCCGGGTGCGGCGCCGTCTGCAGGCCCACGTTCTTCACGTCCGTGTTGACATCGCCCTGCCGGCAGAGGCGGTTTAGCGAGCGTCGCCGGCCCGCTCACCCGTGCGGAACCGACAGCAGTCACGCCGCCTACGGCCATTCTCGGTCGCGCTGTGGGGGACTGGTGGCGTGTTCCATAGCCAGCGCAACGGGGGGGGGGCACCGAGCACCATACCCCCTCTCAACTGGCGAAAGTTAACATCATCCCCATGGCGCTGTACGGAAAGAAATGGCTCGAAAAGTAGGTCGTGCCCCTCCTTGCCGGAACGCGTTCCGACCCTAGTAGCGTGTTCAAGACGGTGCCGTACCGACAATGGCGGAGTGACGAAACACGAGGATTTTGCCTTCCACGCAGCGATCAGACAGGGTCCCAGGAGAAACAAACTGATAACAAAGTTGCTGAATAAGATTATCATCAATCAACGAGTCTGTTCATGGCAATCATGCTGCCAAGTTTCCATTTTATAATGAGGCCGCCAAATGTTGCCGTTGTGAAGTTCAAGCAATATCACGGGGACGTTTCAACGGTGTCAGTGAAAATCTCGGCATAAATGATGAGTCAGCGCCCTTTAAGGTCCCATTCCTACTTAAAGACCTGCTGACCTCAAACCACAAGGAAGAAGAAATCACGGAAATTCCATAGTCTTTAATCGCCTTTACACTTCCCGGCTTTGATAATTTGAACCACGACGAGATCTTCGACATCGATCGCGCAGGACGTAATCCTGCTTGCGACGAACTCCCACGATGGTAGAAAAACACAAACTAGGAGCGGGAGAACCTACTTTGGCCGCCGGTACAAGACCGCCCCCAAAAACGGACTCACGCCGATGTCCTTACTACGTCTCATCAGTCGCCGTCACATCCAGCAGAAGTCTTAACAACAGGCAAACTGGCGTCGGAAGGCATGAATAACAACGCCAGCAGCAGCGTGGTGTTAAATCAAGGAGGGAAAACAGGACCGTAAAAACCTTACGCTGATCCGAGAGAACATAACGCAAACTGTACTCAGTATCAGTTCTGTAATCGCCTACTACAAGTTTAAAAAGACAACTTTTTGGCAGAAAGACGACATTAGCGGAAACCGACAGAGCACGCCTGTCAACAAGCACAGGTCTACATTTCTCACCTTTCCCATCCGGCTAACGCGGCAGCCACTGCCGGTCAGCTAGCACCGGTGCTCTGCCCGCTGTCCGCCAGTGTCCGCGGCGCAGCTGCCCTGGCCTGCCGAGCGCGCTCACCTGCTGGCTGGGAGGGCAGCTGCTCTCCAGCAAGGTCTTGACGGCGCCCTTGTTGACGGCGACGTGCAGCGGCGTGCGACCGTGCTTGTCGCGCGCGTCCGGGACGGCGCCGGCCCGGATCAGCTGCGCCAGCACGGCCGGCTCGTCGCCGTGCGCCGCGAAGTGCACCGCGCGGCTCCCGTTCTCGGTCTGCAGAGGGCCGGCCGCGGTCAGGCAGCCGCACGCCCATCGAGACAGGCCGCACCGCCGGTACTGACGCCGCGTCGGCAGCACGCCAGTGGCGATGCAAAAAATCGCACGTTGCAATTTATCTTACTGCCAGAAAAGACTACACACGCCTGGAAACGGGTATTCAGGTTGTGACGCACGAGTTTGCAAAGTTGTACCGGTTGCTTCCAACGGAATGAAACATGCACTAATCACTGCAGTAAGCGCAAGTGAGGACTTTATTAAGAGGCACGTCTCGCTGGCCTGAACCAATGTCCGGTGGCCCGTAGCGTCCACCCCGTGCCCATCACAAAACTGGTAAAACGGAATATCCCTCGTCACAAAAACTCCAACGATGAAGCCAGTCTGTTCCGCCAATCACATCCGCCATCACAAAACTGGTAAAACGGAATATCCCCCGTAGCAAAAAAGATGGAGCCAGTCTGTTCCGCCATAGCTTAGCATCTATCGTTTGCACCAGTAAAACAAAGAAGGATGTGTCAGAGCAAACGGCTGTCAAGAACACAGTTTAATTTTCGTAATGAAACAGACGGTAATAATCTTGTGGACATCGTGGCGTCGAATGAAAAGTATCTTATCCGGACGGATCGTCAAATGCCATCCCGAAGAGGACCGATGTACGAAGTGTCAAGGACACATGCTTTCCAGCATTCGATGTGGTGGTACTAACCATCTGCGCTGCCGTCTCTCTCTCTCTCCCTCTCCAAAATGCAATGTGTTCAAGTTTGTCACGGACGAGTCTTATTCCCGGGTATTTTTACAGAATGTCGTGACGATGTTTCGATTTAAAGTGATGTAATAACCAGATTGCTTTTACACGTGCATAAATAATTACTTTATTAAGAAGCAAGCTTTTGAAGAGAAAAGAAGCTCTTTTCGGCCTCGGATTCATACCTATCACCACCATAAATCTGACAAGCAAAACGTCTCACGACGAGCCTGCCAGGGTCGTCATGATGGCAACTCGAACTTCTGGAACCAAGACGACTTTGTCACCCCGACTACCGTTCTGCTGGACACCAGAACCGTGAAGCTCCTCCAGCTGATGTGATAGCTGCAGACTTGAATCGCGTCGTATTGTGGCGTGATGTAGCTAAAAGACAGTCTATTGTGATGGAAAAAGCGACCCATACAAAAAATGAAGTTTTTCCCTCACTTTCAGTCTCGTGTGGCAAGGCCAAATTTTACCTTGGATGCTTTTTTACTGCACCGAATAGGTAAATCAGTTCTCGCTTTATGTCTAACCTCTTTGGAGCCACACAAACGACTTGATTATCGAAGTTTTCTGCCAAAAACGCCAACAGGTGATTTCATCTAGGATGACCTCTGGTGGCCTCAATACTGACGTACCTCGATTTCGGTGTTGACCTTGTGCTTGAGCAGCAGCTCGATGACCTCCTGGTGGCCGTTGTGGGAAGCAGCGTGTAGTGCCGTGCGGCCGGCGAACATGCCGTTCGGCGACACGTCAGACCGCCTCAGCATCTCCCCGCACTTCTGGACCTCGCCGCCGGCGGCCGCCTTCACCAGCTCCTCGTTAACGTCGCCCGAGACTTGCCGGTTGACCGGCTTCTTCAGCAGGCTGGTCAGATCATCTGCGACGAACAAGGGGGGGGGGGGTCATGGGCGGCACGGCAGGGCGGCGGTCGGGATGCTGGCAGCGTCAGGTGACCAGGAAGGGACCACGGGAGGCGTCATCAACGCTTTCGACAGCAGAAGAGCAAGCAAACGGTGACGGAGACATCCAGCGGTACAAAACACCTCCAGCGTGGAAACGCGGCATGCTTTAGTATCACTTGTGCACCACTATATGGCCGCCAGAGGGCATTCAGCTAGCACTTTCGGTTCACCAAAGCATGGCTGATCCAGGCGCAAATTGGACGCGAAGCCTGTGCGCAGCCCGTCACAAAGCGTCAACAGACGCCAATCACGTCATACCAGCCGCCGCCGGCCAGCTCAAACGCGACCAACAACGCGCCCTCGCCAAAACAGTCCCGCGCTCCGCCCTCGCCCCTGGGCTCCCCCCCCCCCACTCTGGCGGCCGCTTATCGGGGAGCAGCCACCACCCGCCCACCTCCGCCGGAGGAGGCGGCCACGGCGCCCTCCGAGGTCTCCGTGACGGCCGGAGCAAGGTAGCTCGCCGAGCTGCCCCACGCGTCTACCCTGAGGTTGCTGTCTTGGGCCTGCCACGACGGGTTGGCGTCGTCCAGCGTCTGTCCAGAAAACCGGCGGGAATGAGCAGGTGTGAACAGACGAAGGCAGGTGAGCAGTTGTAAGCCTCTCAGATGCAGGCTCGGTATTCGATGTTCTGAGGAAAGGAAAGGAAAGGCCGAGCGAAATATGTCATGGCGAGCGCCTTCAGATATCAATGCGACAATGTCAACGTTAAGTTCTCAGTAACGTAGTGCCACCTTTCCTCACCATGATGTTTTTTGTCTTGAGCATGAGCAGGCACAGCGCCACTAAAACACAAGCGAAGCAGTTGTAGAGAACCACGGCGCCACTCTGCGCAACTTTATGATTAAAACGCGCCCATGGAGTCCCTATACAGGCGTAAACTCATTACGCCGCGGTCGCCGACCTCGGCGTCAGCAGGTCCTGGTGGACGCCAGGCCGCACGGCACCGTCCCCAATCGCGACCCACTGCCTCGGCGTCAGCAGGTCCTGGTGGACGCCAGGCCGCACGGCACCGTCCCCAATCGCGACCCACGGCCTCGGCGTCAGCAGGTCCTGGTGGACGCCAGGCCGCACGGCACCGTCCCCAATCGCGACCCACGGCCTCGGCGTCAGCAGGTCCTGGTGGACGCCAGGCCGCACGGCACCGTCCCCGATCGCGACCCACGGCCTCGGCCCACTCGCCGTGGCCGCGCTGCAGCACCTTGGACTGCTCCGGGACCGTGTGCACCGGCAGCAGGTGACTGATGGCGGCCTGTCTGGCGCCCTCCTCGCCGCCGCCAGCGCTCACGCTTGACACCCTGTTCAGCACGGCCGGGTTCAAGCGTCCACCTGGGACGGAGAACTGGGGTTAGATCACGGTGATACCGTGTTCAGCACGGCCGGGTTCAACGTCCACCTGGGACGGAGAACTGGGGTTAGGTTACGGTGATACCGTGTTCAGCACGCCCGACTTCAGCGTCCACCTGGGATAGAAAGCTGAGGTCATTCACGGAGATACCGTTTTCAGCGCACCGGTCGGCCGTCCACCTGGGGGAGGTAACTGGAGTCAGGTGTCGGGAGCAGTCCGTTCATCGCACTCAGATTTACGCCCACCAAGATACGGCAGACCAGTCCAGATACACACGGACACCGCCAGCGCACCCAGATCGAGCCTCCGCCTGACAGAAACACTGAAACACGACCACATAGCGTACACGGTACTCTATCCCGCGCCCATCAGCCACAGGGGGGCGAAAGTTTGCCACATTTCTGCTGGGCCAGGTCATCGGAGTCGACGACGTCGGTCTCGGCTCGCTATGTCCATCTGCCACTGCACCACGACAAGAGGGGCGACTCTGGGTCAAACGGCACGGGACGAGCACATGGTGAATGCGCACAACTGCCCAGAGCCACAACGGGACAGTTGCCTGGGCAGGCCCCCTGTGGGATGCGGGGGCCATCATTTTATGCAGAAATCTTGGAAATATGTTTCCGGCAACTTAAGCAGGGGGCTTAAGATTAGGAAGATACCAAGCAGATTTGTTTGTAAAGACCCAGACCTCATCACCTACTCACCCAAAGTCAAGCAATACTCGGTAACACCAAATATTGAACAACGCTGCCCTTATCGGCCAGCCGGCTGGCATTAGGGTTTCTATACCGTGGCGCACAACTCCATGACGCGGGCGGCACTTCCCGTACCCAGGAGGCACACACACACGATCACCCGTTCTGGAAAAGGCGCGGTGCCTACATCTGTGTCTGTGTCCGGGATTCTGCAGCTTGGAGCCGGCGGCAGTGATGGTGCTGCGCAGCCCCGACCGGCCGGGGAAGAACGGTCCCCTCCAACAGGCCGCCCATGGCCGGACCGAACAGCTCTCTCCCCCGATGGCCGGACCGAGCGGCTCCCTCCCCCAGGCTGCCAATGGCCGGACCGAGCGGCTCCCTCCCCCAGGCTGCCAATGGCCGGACCGAGCGGCTCCCTCCCCCAGGCTGCCAATGGCCGGACCGAGCGGCTCCCTCCCCCAGGCTGCCAATGGCCGGACCGAGCGGCTCCCTCCCCCAGGCTGCCAATGGCCGGACCGAGCGGCTCCCTCCCCCAGGCTGCCAATGGCCGGACCGAGCGGCTCCCTCCTCCAGGCTGCTCACGGCCGGCGAAGACGTGAAGTCCAGCCTTAACGCCTCCCTCCGCCGCCATCGGACAGCCAGTGCGCGTGAGGTCGACGCCCGCCAGTGCACGCCGCCTAAAGGCTCTAGAATAATTGCGCCAGGCTGGCGAAGCGAAACAAAGCCGTCCACCGGCCGAAACACGGCGTGATGGATGGACGGAGTGCCATGAGTCATCCTGCGCAGTGTTAAAGCGAGGGCACTGAAGCTGAAGCGAATGCGTCAGGAAAGATTCTTTGTCTGGAGGAGCAATTTCGAAAGCAAATCAAAGGAAACGGTCTTCATCCCGGCATACCAGGAAGGGATACAACGAATTCTAGTGAGGAGTGCATTTTCCTGGAACGGACAGACAGGATGCGGGGTAAAACCAAAAGGTTTTCAGACAGGACCTGGCACAATGAACGAAGCTAGACAGCGAGTCAGCGTGAGCATAACTCCCATACATTCCCCGCAAAAACACGTCTCCAAAACCATTGTTGCGTTCATGCAAGCTTGGCTCTGACATCGACAAACCTACAGTTTATCCATTGCAGTGGGCCATCCAGGCGAAAGGAATTTTTTATTTTAATTTTTTACTATTTAGAACTGAATTCAGAATTTTTTAATCCGAAAAAAGGCAAAACGAAAAAAGTTTCGAGCTAGATCGAAAAAGCAACATCGTGCCGGCTTACATCAGCCACCGCCACCCGCGAAAGCTGCAGCGCCGAACCTGTGGCCGCTGGCGTAGGCGACGATCATGTCTTGGTCCTCTTTGATGCCATCGACGGTGCCGGTCGTCACGAGACACTCGAGCATACCGTCAGTCCAGCCGCCGTGGCCGTACTGCAGAGACTTCACGATGTCCAGATTCAAGTCCACGCTCACCTGCCGGGCGGGCGGCGGCTCCTAGCCGGCGCGACAACATCCCCCCTCTCCGGAGAGTACAAAAACGTAATGGCGTGGGCCACGGCTAATGGGATATAAGATGATGAAAGTGCGCTATTGGATACACATTTGTGCCTATCACCACGATCCAATACTTTCAATCGGCCATGTACTGTTAGCGAAAACCTTTGTATCATAGAAAATTAAATGAATGAATTACTGGGATTCCTACGCAAGTCAGTGATACGTAGCTGTACCTTTCGCTTGTACATAATTTTGGTTTGTGACCATCCCTGGCCTGTCGCCAGTCTTTTCGGTCCCAAGCGCCGATGTCTTAGATGTTCAACTTTTCTCACCCGCCCGCCATCCCGTCCACCTCCGGCAGCCCCTGTGAGACAAACAGTAGTCCCGCCGGCCGCTGACCTGGTCGCCGATACTCCAACTGGTACCACGGACGGGCCACTCCAGCCGCGGCAGGTGGTCCAGGTAGACGGTGCCGTGCGCGGCGTCCTTCACCACCTTCAGGTCCATCTGTGACGCAGGGCAGGGCGCCAGCGCGCTTCGGCGCGGCGGTGGCGCCCCCTGGGCGGTCCACAGGGGAGGGACCGCCGGCGCGCCCGGTTGCGAAGGGCGATTTTGAACGGCAAGACAATGGAAACCTCGAACACCAGGCCGACGTGCGACCTAGCGACAGATACGGCGGTGCGCGCCTTTTGATTCCGCCGACCTTGCAGGGGCCTTGCAGGGACCGTAAGGTCGTCTCGGTATCGACGCGGCATTACGACACGTATTGAGCTATTCACACGAACGACTCGCATTAACAGGGTGCTTTTCAGAAGCATGCCCGTCTCGAGTTTTCCAAGCGACTCGCTTCGAGTGATCGGTCCTACCTTGCCCTCACAGCCGACCCTGAATGTGTTTCTCTGGCCGTTATCCCAAATGACGTATGCGGTCGACCTGGAATAGTTCTGCCGATCCTTCATCGCCGTTACCGTGCCCTTGCTACCGCTGCCACCGTCCTGCCAATCACAGCCTGCCATTACCAACTAATAAAACAGCATCCACTGCACTCAAGGTGGGCATGCGTGAAGCTGACGACGACAGGCCCAACGTGGTTTTCTTGACTCTGACACTATCAGGGCAGGAGCACGCGCCATTTTAGTAAACGCACCTGGTCGCATATATGCAAAAGTCAACTTGGAAACAACGTGGTTTTCTATAGGATGAGCAGCTCAGAAAATTTTCACTCCCGATTTCATATTCGAAAGAATGGTTCTGACCGCTAGTAGTGGTTTTAAAGGGTAGGCAATGTAAATATTGCTTACCCTCTGAAAGATCGTAGACTTTGTTGAGCCTTCACACCATAACAAACGATCAAATGGCGATATGCTGAGAGAAAAAAAACCTTGCAGTACCCTGCTTACAAAAGCATCTAGAAAGACAACTAGGCTGCCGCTCAGCCCGATACTGGATGGATATGGTCACGCATCTGGTTTGTAACAAGTTGCACCCTAACATTTTGAAGCTGTCTGCGTCATAAATCGTTTTGATTAGGCATGAAAAGATGATTTTTGAAGGCAAAGTCAAAGTATAGTAGGGTTATTTAAAATTCCCAAACATTCGTCATCTAGTAATACTAGTAGTCTAGTGTTAACCTAACCTAACCTAGTCTAACCTAACCTACCCTCATCTAATATAACCTAACCTCACCTCACCTTACCTAACCTAACCTAACCTAAACTAACCTTGCATTTTTCCCCAAACGAACTTTTGTCCCAGAAGAACTTTTGTCCTGGACGAATTTTTGTGCGACTCATTTTTGTCCTGGACGAGCTTATGTCCTATACGAACTTTTGCTGGACAAACTTTTGCCCCGGACGAACTTTTATCCAACGAACTTTTGTCCTTACAAACTATCACACGACGAACTATTGCCCTACGAACTTAAGCCTGGCGAACTTCTGCCCAAAAACCACCAAATAGATATGACTGGAACTAACAGGCTGAGGAAAATGGGGCAAAAAAGCAAGCCTTGATAACAATGAAGCATATCAAAAACCCGTTGCCACTGAAATCATCGCTGATCATGGTTTGGGTTTAATTTAATTGACACACCATAATGGGCATTCCATTAAACATAATGCGCAATAAGATAACCAAGATGGTCTGCTATCCACAACAGACCACTTTTACAAATATGACCAAAGACATCACCATGACACAATGCTACTAAACAGTAGTATCTTCCAGAATTCTTCCAGTGTTAACAGTAAAATTAATTCGCCCACCACAAAGGCCATTTTTATAACCAAAATGAACCATAAGACCGCCAAAACAGCCTGACTTTGGTGTTTCAGTCAGGGTGAGGAAAGAGGTCGTAAAGAGCCTTAGTTTCGTCCGGCATGAATAATTTTGTCTCGAAATCCTTTATAGAGGGCTTTCATGGCCTACAGAACGTTTTGGTCGGAAGCCAAAAATCTGAGAAATATCCGCTTTAAACAAGCACTGCGTGAAGACATTCAAATACGTATCAGGGACTTCCTGGAGGGGAATTTCCTCGCCTTCAGGGAAGAGTCCAGGAAATTCAATCGGAGGGGAACTTCGTCTGGGGGCGCCATGGGAAGCCTCCGAAGAGGCAAAGTGTGTTTTCGACCGAGGAAGGGGGTGGGCTGCGCTCGGGTCTACTCAGGAAAAGTCCCTTCCCAGTTGTTCCTTTTTCCTACTTGTTATTCTATCCTCGAGAGCACGGCACTGCCCCAGCCGCCTGCCACTCCGACTATGTTCACACAGACCATCACAGAATAAACAGCGTACACGCGTTAAAGTTTTCAGTGTTCGTGATTTAACTCAAGCTCTCTGATGCCACAGCATAACTTATTAGATCAACATAACAGGTAGCGCCCAACGCAAAGACAACGGACAGTGCGCTGGCGAACGGTCGCCGCCAGGGACCCTGCGTGGCAGGCTCACAGTCGCCAGCTGGAGAGCTGTGCGGCTTTCACACACCAGGCACAAGAAGCGCTGTGTAACAATACACAGCCGACACCAGAAACAATGAACAGTGTTCCGCAGTCACCACTAGGAGCGCTATATGGTTGCCACAAGGTCGCCACTGGGAGCGCTGTACGGTCCTGCACGCTCGCCACACAGTCGCCACCAGGGCGCAGAATGACGACCACACAGTCGCCACCAGGGCGCAGAATGACGACCACACAGTCGCCACCAGGGCGCAGAATGACCATCACACGGTCGCCACCAGCGGCGTCTGGGCGCCGAATGACCCTGCAGTCGGTGCGCCCCTAAGCCCCAATAACCAACCAACCAACCAGCGGCGTGGTGCAGTCCTTGCACAGCGTCCGCCACGCACGGCCCACTCGCCTGGTCCTCCCACTTCCAGTCGCGGCCTCGCACCACGCGGGCTCCGGGGAAGATGCCGCGCACGGTCGTCTTCTCGCTCTTACTCCGCGTCCCGACCAGCACTCTGCAGGGACGCCGGTCACGTGGGAGACCGGCCCACCATCGGGCGGAGCACTCTGCCACGGCACAGCGTTGCCCGGCACTGCCTTCACCACCGGCTATGCGGTGCAGGTTGGAGCACTGGCAGGTTTGATGTTGCTAACAAGCCACACGTCAGCTTTAGGTAGAAGCATGAACAGGCCAAAGGACAATGTGGTGGCCACCTTTCTTCTTCCATCCCAACACGACAAGAGTGCATTCAAGCTAGCGCGTTAAAAAAGAAATGGGCCACTGCGGCAATAAACCTAAGATCTTCCGTATGTCGTGCAAGAAATGTACTACCTATCCTGTAGTATATCCATCATGCGTAACGCGAATAGATGGCTGTTTGACTACTTATGAGCAATCCTCTTCTCTGCTAAGAATGGGGCATGAAAAACAACTTCTCGAATTTGCATCCCTTGATGGTAGAGCCTTGTAGGATCGGCATCGGCCGGGCGTCCCTGGTACTGACCTGAGCCAGGAATACCGACTTGTCAGAGCCGGGAACGTTGACCTATCAGGACACGGCGCCTCTGGTTCTGACCTGCGCCGGGAATGCTGACCTGTCGAAGCCAGGAATACTGATCTGCCAGGGCACGGCGCCCCGGTACTGACCTGAGCCGGGAATACTGACCTGTCGAAGCCGGGAATACTGACCCGTCACGGCCGGCAGTACTGATATGCCGGAGCAGGCAGTACTGACCTATCGGATGCTGGCAGTGCTGACCAAAGCCGAGAATGCTGACCTCTCAGGGCCGGCAGTACTGACCTGTCGAGCCGAGAGTACAGACCTGTCAGAGACGGCAGAACTGAGCTGTCGGAGCCGGCAGTACCGACCTGCGCTGGGAATACTGACCTGCCAAGGCCGACAGTACTGACCTGTCGAGCCGACAGTGCTAACCTGTCAGAGCCAGCAGCACCGATATGTCGGAGCCGGCACTGCTGACCTGTCGGGTCCGGGAATGCTGACCTGTCCGAGCCGAGAGTACTGACCGATCGGAGCCGGGTGTCGTGAAGCGGTAGAAGCGGTGCCGGAGTTGGTGCTTGCCGCCGTGGTAGCAGACAGAACAGAGGTTGTAGTCGTCACAGTCGGCGCATTTCCACCGCATGCCGGCGATGGACAACTGGTGGCACTTGCGGCAGCTGACGGCCGCGTGTTTGGTGCCTGACAGCAGCCACGGACGTCAGCGGACATGCCGGAGGCGACCTGTTGGGCGGGTGAACTGCCCACTGTTTAGGCCGGACGGTCTCTAAAAGAGTGACTCGGTGGGCGGTAGTCCACTAGGTTCTTTACAAGCAAATGGCATGACCCACAATACCATTACACAAAGCTCTGCGGTGGACAGATGAATGATGACCACCACAAGAAGTTTTCAAGAAGACCAGAAGACGATGTAACAGAAAAATGGAATTATATTATGTTCGAAACAAATGAGGACAAATTAGCTAGACGGTTCTACGACTACAGCGGACAAAAAAAATGATATGTTTGATGCGCGAAGAGGACTAGACTTTCAGGTTGTATGTCGCCGATGGAAATTTTCTATGCGGTTAAATTTCTGCCCGGACATTTTCCGGGCTTATTTTTTCGCTGCGTTCGGAAGAGGAAAATTGTCCACCGGTGTTGCGTCATGGGCTATGTATGCCATCATAAGTTAGCGAGCGAAATGAGATACAACTCAAAACGCATAGGTGGGCAGACTTGTGCTTAATTCAAGCGAAATCAAAATCGTTTCCGGAATCGATTCCGTTCCGACCAGAGCCGAAATTGGAATCGATTCCACTGATCAGAATTCCACTGATCTGATCACTGATCAGACCGGAGCTAGAATAGGAGTCGTAATTGAAGCGTGTTTTTGCGAAATCAGAACTGAATTCGATTTCAAAGGCAATGGCTCCAAAGTTGCAATCTACTGACCACGAAAATGGTTTAGGAGTTTTTGTTTAACTAAAAATGACATCACGGCCTCTTTGCACGTTTAGATGTGATACATTTAAATACACCAGGTTTCCTTGCATATGGGAATAAATTTAGGGAAAACCCAGGTAAAGTTTTGTGGCACTTTGTTGGCATTTTTTGTCTAGTTCCTTTTTACTTCTGATGGCATGAAAATAAAATACAGGCAAATACTTTCTGCATGTGGAACATTCTGAAAGCTTTCAGCACTACGCGTCCCCAGAAATATATTGATATTTGCTCTAAACTGGTCGTTCACTTGTTATTTCTGGACGGTTAGTTTTGCGTATTTTGTGCAGGTGTACTTTGTGAATTTTGTCTAAACTAATCTTTTGTATATGACATATTTTGTACACGATACTTTTTGTTCATTGCGTCCTTTATGTCTACTACTTTTGCACATTTTGGACATTTTTGGCATTTTGTATATTTTTAATCATTCTAATCGACATAATTGGAACTGATGCCAGTGGAACCGATTCCCGAATCGAATCTTTTCATTCTGAATACGAATCGTAATAGATTCCGTTTTGGAAAGCCCGCATTCAGTCAGAAATGGAATCGACCGAGCAAGCCATGAGTTGGATTCTGATCTGATTCCCCCGAAGTGGAATCGAGCACATGTTTTTAGGTGATACAGTCATATCTGGAAATATTTATGGCCCGATTAACTTTTGTGCCTGATACTGGCATTATGAAACCTGAGTTCTGTGTGTCCCGCTCGTTTTCGGTAGAACAATGTGTTCATTCGTCTTAAAACTGACTGACGTATGGCCTGATGCTACAACAGTGTTCAGTGTTCCCTATTTTGGCAATCGACAATGGATGGGTCAAGGGTATAAATACATGGCATGCTGCCTTCGTGCTTGGGAACAGAATTCAATTTGTTCTTCCTGGCACAATTATCCAACTTTCCGCACGCAATGGCCTTAGGACTGGCACGAGAACGGGGCACATTGATAGTGGTAGCTGTGACGCCGTTGATTACCTGACGGCTCTGCGGCAGATCCGACCACAGACTGGCCATGAGTCCAGAAAAATACTGAGACTGTCTATCCTGAAACGTAATCGAATGCGAGTAGGCCTTTCTTTTGATACTTTACTCATGGCTGTAGCACCCAATTTTACACTATCAGGGGTGTTGGGATGTGACAGGTTATAAGCAAGTAAAATCTGCTCCTGACCTCTTGGACCAGGTCATTCGTGAATACGGTCTGTTGAACGCAGCGGATGCGGGAGTTGCTTTTGGGCTAAAGTAACCCCCAGGGACGGGCCATATTATCGATTAGCTAACGCTGATGGCGCCAGCGGCGACCTGATTGTGAGCAGCTAGACTACACGACCCTGGGTGTGCGTTGCCATTAGCCGCCTGCGAAAGCAGATGGGTCCAGCTTGACGGCGTATGAGCATTAATAGAGTCAGTTTCCCCTCTGTGCACAGCGCGGGTTTCTGATCATGCTGACACTGCCGTTTCTTCAGTGCTCCATCAGCCACTGACAGAGAAACACTGGCACTTAGTGCTACAGCTCATTAAGCTCTGGAGACACTGGGAGGGTGGTCATGTTGATTTCTGGTGGAAACGGGCCACCCGGCTCATTTCTGTAGCTGAAATCTACTCGGACTGAAAGATTCTACCTCAAGCAGCCCACAACCTCCAAAGCCAATTCCGATCGCTTTCTTTAGGTAAAATGACAGTTCTGTCACAGCTCATACCTGCAGAGTTTGCCGCATTTTTCTCAACTTGAACTAGGGTCGAGGTTCACAGAATTTAGAATTCAAGGAAGCAAGTTTGCTTTGTTTTCTGTTAACCTAACTTGGCTTAGGTTAACTTACCTAACAGTCCTTTTCATCACGCTTGTTTATCCTCACATTAATTCTTTACTGGAAGAATCTCCTCATCAGACTCCGTGTGATCTGTCGCCACCTCGCAGTCCATCGTAATCTCACGCGCAATCCAAGCACCACTTTATCTTGGTGCCAATAAATCTGTTATGCTTATCTACGCTCCTGACAAAGTTATGTTATACGAGAATTTCATCATTTCGTGGAGGTGCATGACCATTTATTACAGCAGCCGCAGCCGCGATAAGTGTAAAATCAAACAAAGCCGTCAGCGTCCGCATGCCATTTATATGATCGCAATCCACGCACACCAACGCATGTTTCCATGGACACGATCAGTTAACTTGGCGGCTTCGAATGAAATCCGTTGAGATCTCAGTCATTCTCCCACGGGAAGGGATTTATTTCGGGACAAAGTTCTCAGTTCACGGATGTTAAAAAAGCCGTTTACGTGGGTCGTCAAAGTCGATAGCGCGCCATTTACGCTCTAAATTGGAATTAGTGCCTCTCATGTTAACCGATTCTCTGTCGTGACGGAAAATTTCTCGGGATAATTTTCCGCATGGAATGCAAACACATTCAAGACTCTTTAGCCAAAAACAAGGGCGACTGCATTCAGCCAGAAACAACAATGGAGCACGAGTGTAATTAACAGGGTTTTGCACATGATCGGGAAATCCTTGTTTAGATATTAACCCTCGCCCGTATAGGACTTTCTACGTAACGCAAAGGTACAAGGGGGGTTGTTACGACCCCTCTGCCATTTCCACATCGTGCGTCCTAAAGCGTCGCGGTTAAACAACGCGTTGCACGCGACGAGATCTCGCGACTGGTATCCCTTTTTAAGATCTCAAGTTAACGGATGACCTTCCAGGCCGGGTCAAAGGTTAACAAACTGGCAGAAAGTGGTACTTTTCGAGTTGTGCGCAAACCAACGCCAAACAACAAATGATGATAAAACGAAACGGATATCATAATGTTCGTCAAACAATCATGAGTCTGTTTGTACACCACATTATTTTATTTTACCCATGGAGTCTGATCCAGGTCATCCTATGGCAATCCTTGTCAAGCGGGATCGTCGGCTTGAATGCGTTCTCGGATATGCAAAAACATTTCTGTAGATAATAATAGATGCTGAAGTTAAATTTAGCATCTCAGTGAACAAGCACTTTGTCGAATATCACATAAAGGTCATCTTAGGTCATCCAAGGTTATCTGAAGCCAATTACCTAGAATGACTTCGGATTAGATAAAAGTCGTAACTTAGATGCCTTAAAAGCGTTTTTCGGGTTAATATCCAAAGCAAAATGTAATTTGAAGCGTGGCGTGATATTGAAGACTCATTATTCTGTGGCCGACACCGCTCTGCTCTGCTCGTCGGAGCAGACATCGACAGCAGCCGACACCGCTCTGCTGCTCTGCTCTGCTCGTCGGAGCAAAAGTCAGGCGTTCGCTGCATTGCGTCCTCTTTAATGCAATAGAAAATAAATTATACCAAATTTGTGTAATTCTGTTCCTTATACCCCGGGCAATCCGAATATAAAGGTGGTTTGCGATACCTATTTCCTATCGCATTCTCAAAGATAAAAAATAACGTCTTTCCCGACGTAGCTCATGGCCTCAGTTTACACCCTCCATAATCCCGTCAGTGAACATACGCCTGATAAATCTATGTTTCGCCTTATGGAATATAAAATTTTTGAGTCGACTGATATATATATATATATATATATATATATATATATATATATATATTATTGCATTTGTGCACTCTAGTCGTCTTACAGTGAGACAAAACTAACACCGTTGTAAACCGGCCGAGTCGACGCGGGAAAAAGACTGACATGGTTCCCGTTATGACGTCATAGCTCGTTACCATGGCAACGTAGAAAAAATCATTTTACCCTAAGATGCAGACCGGATACCTCAGAAGGTACATCAAGCTTCAGATGGATCAAACAAACCGTCTGGAAGTTATCCTTGGAAAACCTCAGGGGGCTGCATCAACCCCCCTATACGGGCAAGGGCTAAGATGAATAAGCCTAAAACGAATTAAGTACGCATGAAAAATGCTGGGGCAGACGGGCTCCTCTAACATGTTAACGGGGGGGGGGGGCTGAGGCCCTCAGTAAAATCTCGGGCCCCCTTGGCAAAAGTGTGTCACTGGGAGGGGGGGGACAGAAAAGTTGCGTGAAATAACGTTATGATGCCTTCTGAGCCTTCTGTTGTTGGACAAAGGCAAAATTTTTATTTCATTTTTTTCGCTGACACACGCGATAAACGGCGTATATGAGCCGCCAGAGATGGGGCGAGCTCACTTGGGGAACAGCCGCATCTGATGTGTGCAGAAGCGATGGGAGTGTTTCGATGGTTGCTGGCATCCCTCGTCGTGCCTACAATACACAGTACGGGGACGGAACGGGTGGCACCGAATTTAATCATGGTTAGGTCACCCCACTGACCAAGTATGTCGGAGGAGACGCTCAACAGCCGACTAATGGGGTGTAACAGCCGACTAACTCTCGTTGGGGTGGGAACATCTGCCGGCGACCCGAGGCCGGCTGTCGCGGCTTTCCTGAACGCCAAGAACAGGCGAGACCGACCAGCAGACGTATCTGCACACATGCAGAGCGCGCATTCTCGTCCGCAAGTGTCTCCGCGGAGGAGGTGATGTTTAGACTGCACGTTTGTGTCAACTTTCCATGGGCCCTGGTCATCTTCGGAGAGTATGAGCCTCTTCTAAACGAGCTGCGTCCTGTAAATTTGAGTTGTTTCCCGTAAACACCGAGGGACTTCCCGACCCAGCTGCCCGCTCATCCGTACGTAGGACCGTGTGCTTTTCGCGGTTGTAATTTCAGACATTTGTTCATCAAATAGCGGACTACGGGATGCTTGCGCCCGCCAACAGATGAAGGATGCTCACAGGCCGCGATCGTGTATGCAGAGTTCATTTAAAGGCGTCTGACGGCTTGGACCCGATGACAGGCAGTAGACCCCCCACTATGAATGTACACCCGGAACAGCAGCTGCGTGCACCTGCCTTGGTCGGCGTTTCGTTTTATCGCGATTCAGAATAAATACTCCTGCCGAACTGATACCGTGTCTATCCTTGAGCCTGACTCGCACTGAATGGTTTAACCTCCGGAATAACGTTAGCTCTTTATCTGGCTCAAAACGCAGTCATGTTTGGAGCTCTCAAGGATTCAGCTGCATCGTACGGACGATGTTTGGTCCAAAGGACCCCGGATTAAGACGAAAGAACGAAAGGCACACGAAGGGACAAAGTCGCCTTTGGTTACATAGATTTGTCTCGGTATTCTGCCGGAAAACATTTTAATAAGATGACAAATAATAACGTTTTCCAGGACAAAACGCCGCATCAATCGAATTTTGGGTGCTTTTGAGTGTGGCAAAATGAGTTAGCCCCCTCTTCCTCCCGTCACATTTCCTTAGAGGAGGTCTTGGGTACAGAAAAGAAGAACATGCAGAAGGTAAAAAAGCGATTCATGAACTGTCAAAGAGGAAAGCTTGACTACGACAAAAACGATTTGGTTATAATGCAATAATGATGCGACGGAGACGATTCATCAAGGACAAACACGACGCGCTTCAGTGGATCACTACAGTTCTGATTATTAAATAAAGATAATATACCGCGTTTTGCATCATGGTAGCTTCAGTTTCCTTATCAGGGAGAGGGGCTCGAAAATGCTTTCAACACATAATATTGCACCTAAAAAAATTGCTCCACATGGAGTTACAATCTCCCATGTACTGTCACAGCTTATCACGTCGCAGGGACGGCCAAACCTGTATGGTCGACAGCATTTTGACATACTGGCGGCAGCCCTCTGTGGGGTGACGTCTGTGACACAAAGATACCGGTTCGCAAACTGACTTACAGGCCCTGCACATGGTTACCTTAACTGGCACATTCCGTCAAATGGCGTTCATACACTAACCTGTGACGTCACCCAAGTCACCACGATAGGCACACCAAGTTACCTCGCAGTTACCTCGCCGGGTTGCAAGGTGAGTCTCTGGTAAGCATGGCAGCCTCCGTGACAAAGGCAAACAATTGACTTCTGGTAACCTTGTAATCCAGGCGCCAATTTAAATGCATCGTGTACTTCCAGCAAAGAAAGCGATTTGTCGAAGTCGAGCAATCATGGCTGGTGATCTCGGGGTGACGGGGTGAGTCCGGATCCCCCAATATTCGGTGATTTTAACATAGAGCCTATGGCAATGGCTGCAAAGAAACGTTCTAAAATCCATTGTGGACCCCCCCCCCCTTCTCTCTCCAGTAATTTCCAGGAATCTCCAGCCAAGCACGCAGTGACTGGCAAAGTTGAAATGGCGTTCGAAAACTAACGTTCCAACATTGCCCCAGAGATTATACGTAGGTACCTTGCGAACGACTCTCGCGAATGGGGTTCAAATGTGCGGCGAATGACGCGCTCGTGCGGCGCGTCGTCGGTCACAGAAGGGTCTGGGACATTCCTCTGACGGATGCTGTCTGCCTCGTACCTGTCGGGGCGTTGTCGAAGACGCGCAGGTCGTGGTCGTCGGCACAGGCGTATTTGAACGTTGTGCCGTTGTCCCACACCACAAGCGCGTAGAGTGGCTCGAAGCGGCTCACCGTGCCCACGAAGCCCTTGCCCTCACCGCCATCCTGTGGAACGGAGAGACGACGCTCAAGAGCGGCAAACTAAACGCACAACGTCTCAGTGCGAGACTGCGATTCTCTTGAAGGCAACGATCGATGGTGATGAAAATCGCTGTCTCTCGTTGTCTTCCACCAAATGAGGCAAAACAAACAAAGAGCTGGTAAGTCCACGACGAGATGCCTTTACCAGCGGGGTTTCCTTAAGGAACCCTCATTTTTCATGCACCTTCCAAGACAGCCTACTCCCGGTCAAAACAGCAAACCCATTCAAAATAGTTCAAAACGTGTCATCAGATGGACACCGATGGGCTGAGCTCATTGGTACCTCCATACCTCCAAAGCATCCGTTATTTTGTCTTCTAGACGACAAAAAGCAAAACATGTAAAAAGAAACACAAAGAACTCAAATGTAGCCAAAACCTTGCCAAACAAGTATTCAGAATGCTCATCTCGTTCGCTGACGCAAACACGTGCCTGATGTGCTGTTCTGTTTTGAACTCTTCAAGTTATGGGTAAAGAAAATAGTTTTTTCACGTGATGTTTCCATTGGATTTGAAATAGAACTACATGAAGCTGATTTCGAGGACCTCTTTGATTTCGCTACCTTTTGCTGCGCAGGTAGTGATAGCCGTCATAGACTTGAAACAATCGTCCAAAGCCCATCGCATCAATGTTCACTCAGTCAAATTAGGCTCGGAATAATGCTGCCGAAAATTCCTCGAAAACCACCATCATAAATCCAAAATAATAGCTCACGTTTTCTCAGCCCAAAAATATGCCTCGTATGCCGTTCTAAACGTAAATTTCAAAACTGCGTCGAAAGAAAACCATTTTTTTACTAAACGCTTTGTTTTCCATCGAATTCGATATGGCATTCTGTGGAATGAATTTCGCGGACCCCTTCGATTTCGCTAATTTTTGCTGGGTAGGCGGCCATAACCGTCACGCATAACACCATCGTTCAGAGTCCGCCACATTTATGTTCCAAAGGTCAAATTGGGCTAAGAATAATACAGCTTCCTCCGTGTATGCGAACGGGCGTCGAAAGAAATGTTTGTGCATGTATGTGTAGGTGCGTAGCCGTCTGTTCTTGCTCGTGCGTGTGTTCTGGTTTGTGCGTCGTCACTTGAAAACCTGCATGGTCACAAATGAGAGTAGATGCCCTTATCCAACTGTCTAGTGCGTGCAGCATATTAAAAATGTCCAATACCGATGTATAGGTGTATAACTTAGGTTTGAGTGGTCGGAGTATAGGAAATGTCACGAAAAAATGTGTAGGATATGTATCATTGGTAAAGTTAGAGTCAAGGAAAATAATACAAGGTGTCCCCCCCAAAAATGTGACATGTATCTTTGGCAACAATTTCTTTGCTTACCGAGCTAAGAGCGTCATACTTTTGCACAACATTTGCAATGCTCGTTATATTTAGCCCACCAACTCTCATAGCGATAAGACGTTCCGTATTGATTTTATGGCTGTTTTATTACACGCTCTAAATGTTGGTCTCGGCGGCTCAAACACATCCGAATTCATTTGCCAAGATTGTTCACAACGTTCACGCACTGAACGACGGGGCTCGATCAAAAAAGTAAGTGTCGCATTTTTTTGGGATACGCTGTTCTTCAACTACAAGTGACAACTGAATGTTACCAGCCACTTACTTTCGTTTTACGTTGTACGGAGTTTCTGTCACTTCGTGTATCAAACCTGCATTCCGTGCGTGACGTTATTTCAAAGTGGAACGATAATACCTGAGAACCGTTTGCTGTGAAAAATGGTTCTTTGCATGCATTTCAGAATAATGTTGGGGTATTTCTACCAGTCGTCGTTTATCTGAGCATCATTTCCGTGCTGGACGGTTACGCATTTCATTTCAACGCATTTCACAGTCCTCAACAAACAAGCGTAATCGATGTTTTTTATAACTCTTCCTGACACAAGGAGGACGTCAGAAGCCGTCTGGACACCCATGTCGTACCAGCAGTGTCACACGAATTATTATTTTTCATGACAAGCCTGTTGGTTATTATGCATCATAACGTCACCGCTGGCGCACCACTACGGCATCGTTGCGATCTCTCCAGCTCCTGGTACGGCTGCAACGGTGTGGTCACCAGTCTCTCCGGCTCTTAGGTGTATCCTTCGTGTATTCTAGGTGTATCCTACGTGTATTCACGTGGAGCGGTACGGCTCCACGTGTATTCTTAGTCTGGGTCACCTGTGTTCTTCTGGGTCTCGTGCTACATCTAATCGGGAATAAAGCATTAGGAAAACACAGATTTCCATGGCCTTAATATGAACACTTTTTTGAAAGGCATATAAGACTCATTTTTCAGCTCAGAGAAACGAGGCGAGCATTTAGAGTCGCTGCATGATGATGTTTGTGCGAGAAAGAAAAATGTCGTTTTCATCTGTACTCTTCTGAGGGGAAATTAGCAGACTGAACATAAATGCGATGGCATTTTGGGCAATGGTTTCATAAGTATGACGATTATGGCCACTTATCCAGCAAAACTCAGCGAAACAGAAAGGGTCCACAGGGTAAGTGTCTTCGGGTCCCATGTTAAACCTGATCGGAAATAAAGCGTTAGGTGAAACAGCTGTTTGCTTTCGCCTTAACCTCAAAAGTTGCGTTTGAAATGGCACCAAAGGCACATTCTAGTGCCCAGCGAAACGAGACGAGTTTTTGGAGTAGGCAAATGACGGAGTTTTGGTGCAAAGCGAAAGATGTCATTTCCACCTGCATTTTTCTGAGCCTAATTTGCCCGTGTAAACATTAATGCGAAGGACTTTGGACTTCGGTTTCGTGTCTATGACAGTTATGGCTGCCTACCCAGCAAACGTTGGTGAAAGCGAAGGGGTCTGCTAAATCACTCCCACAAGCTCTTATTTTGAATTCAATGGAGCATAAAGCGGATGAAAAACAGTTTCATCCACCAAAATTCAAAAAGTTACATTCAGAACAGCATAATGGACACATTGCTGAACTCAGCGGAACGAGATGAGCATTTCATTGCCAATTTGGTAGGGTTTGGGCTATTCCTTCCTAGGGCTATAATCCTAACCTAGCCTATATTGGGCTATCTTCTCCATGTTTCATTTTGCATGTTTTTACGTCTAGTATGTAAAGTTATAGATGTTATGGAGATCTGAAGGTGTCAATGAGCTCTGCTTGCCAATGTCCATTTGTTGGCACGTTTTGAGCGATCTGAAAGAGTCCACTGTTTGGGCTGAGTGTTGGCTGCCTTGCCAGCCATGTGGCAACATATATATTGGTGTGGAGCTAATGAGTCAGGCCACGTTGAGCACCGAGCTGCCAAAGACCTGATAACCCAAAACCATCGCGCAGAGCATTCCGACATGATGAACATTTCTTACATCTCAATCGCGCAGCGAGCCACAGACATCACCACACGGCCCTTGTTCAACCCTTTTTTTGTTCAACCCAGACACTCTCTCCAGGCAGATGAGCGTTCCGGAGCCGCCAGCTGCAGCGGCGTCGGCGGCGCCAGCGCCTTTCGCCGCGCCAACGCTCACCTGTTCGTCCCAGATCCAGTCGGGTCCACGTATCACCCGCGTGCCGACGCCCTCCCCCGCCATGGCGCGCCGGACGGCTGGCCACGGCCGAACACCGCACGGCGGGCCGCTGACTCACGGACAACAGTCTGTTCTGCAAACGCGTGAGAACACGACCCCGATCAAAATGGCTGCTGTGTTTAATTATGGATTAAGCTCGTGCTGTGTTATAATCAATGGCGTAGGAGCATCCTGCAGGGGGGGGGGGGCGGTAGGCAGAGACGCTTTTGCCCAAAGGATTAATGTTAAATTTCCCAAAAAGTGGGTGGACTCCCCCCCGGTTCCTACGCCGAAGGATGATGATTATCATCATGATTATGAAATATGCTGTGTTGTGATTATGCTCTTCCAGTGTTTGAGATTCCAGAACAGATAGGAATGCGCATGTCAGAAGTAATGCTCAGTGTGTTTAATGGCCAAGTCAGAGGTCAGTAGGAGCGGTGGATAGGGAAGGGAGGGGGGGGGCTGGAGGGACAGCCGCCCCCCCTACCATAAACTTGAACGTGCAAACGTGTCTTTTTGATCCTCCAAAATTTACCATAGGGGCCCCCAAAACATGGAAAATAACAAATCGAAAGTTCTCGCCGGTTAGAAGGGACTCCTGGAGTCTACAAGGACCTGTTATCGTAACAAAGGGCCCTAAAATGTTTTAGAAGCCTCCGATCAAACCTTTTCCTTTGCCCACCTGGGGGAGGCCCTAAAGAAACCCACCCTCAGACCTCCGAAACATAGCGCCAAAACAAAGAGATATAATCGTGAAATTTTCAGTAACTTCAAGTAAATTATTTTACATATTGGGACAAAATTTCAACATCAGGCCATGCCAGGTTACTGACCTATTTAAGCTTTAAGTAAGGGATGTCAAAAAGTTTAAGTGCCATTGGTTGTGAAAAAGAGATTTTGACGAACAGAAAGCGTTGTTTTAATGGCAACTGTTTCTCTACATTTTCTACAAAATGTTGAATCTCAGTTTTCTGGAAAACTGTTTGATCTGACCTCAGGTCAATTGAGCTGAAAGGCTGTTTTTGGTCTTTCTGCCAGAAATTACCCCTTATAGAAGATTTATTTGGAGAAGAGAAGATATACAAATCACCTCATACCCTTTTTCAATGATGCGGCATACAGTTTGTGAATGGAGAATGACCTGAGGTAAAGCCAATGGGTTACAAAATCGGATGTACTACAAAATGGGTATGAAACACGGTTGCGATTCACTTCTGAGGAGGCATCACGAGAAGAGAAGGACGATTCAGACACCAGAGTGCGCGGGTCAAAAGCACCCCGAATCGTAGGACAGACCGGCACTTACTGTCGAAGGACACCTTACGATATACAAAGGTACGTGTTCAAGCTCACTAAAAGGCCGCCAAAACATGCAGAGCACTGTGTGCAAGCTTTTCCTAGCTCCAACAATATACACTGAGAAGGCTGATTTACTGCTTCGAGGGGCGTCTGTTCAAGTAGCAAGCAAACGCACATCAGGTGGAAAGTGTTTGGGGCTCATAATGAAGATTCAAGGGCCGTTTTAGAAGAACGTTGACGGTGGTGCAGCTAAGGTTTACTTCATGAGGGGAAGAGCAAATGAAGAAGACCCCTGTTTAGCAGAGGGGTCTCCCAGAAAGGGTCAGGACTCCCTGCTGGGATTTTAGTGGCGCAGCCAGGATTTTATTTGGGGAGTACTTCAGCAAATTGAGAAGGCCCCTATTCATCGTGAGCCCCACCTGAAAACGCCATGAGGTGCCCTACTGGGACACCATTTTCACGCTTAATGTACCTTGGTGCTCCTGCGAAAGCCTCAAGCGGTTCGAGAAACGCATAAGTGACCCTGTTCAGGACTCCAAAACAACGCAGTAGCTCTCATGGATCCCTACTCAAGTCCCATGGGGCTCCTTGGAGGGGTCCATGAATTACTCTGGCTGGGGGAGGGTCCGTAGAACCCCTGGCTGCGCTGCTGTGGTGCACGTTTTCATTAGGACATTCAGGGGACATAGGTGACCCATGTCTTTCACGCAACCATTGATGGGTTGCTTCCAGTTTTTTCTTAAGGTTTCAGCAGGGTCCCTAATACAATTGTTCAACTAATGAGGCTCAGCAGCGGCCCTGTGTGTCGTAGGCACGGAAACGGTGCCTCCAACAGGTTCTCAGGCCCTTTTCGGGGGACCCCCGCCGAGATCAATTGGTGAAATTATGTCGAAATTAAGTCCTGGCTTCGCCACTATAGCTCTTCCATACTTAGGGCATCCTACGGCCCCCGTTGAAGCCACACGGGGACAAAAAAGTACATACAAACACCTGCTTAAACCCTAAAAAGAATGCTTAGCCGTTCATCGGCATCGTTCATCGGGCCCGTACTTCGCCTTTAAATATGTTGTTTCTTGCGATGCCTCCAGATCACGCCGAGGCCTTTTTGATCCCCTCGTACGCAGACGCTGTGCAGTCGTCCGCCGACGATAGACTGACCGATATTTGCTGTCGCCGTGGCCGAAAACTTGCAGGGCCGCGGGACACGCGTGGGTCCGACGTCTCCTGCGGCTGTGGCGAAACTGAGTTCAGGCGCACCTGCCGCCCCCTCGACGGCCCGCTCGACCTCCCCCTCCCCCCGAGACGGCCCGACTGACGTCAAGAAGTGAGACGGCGCACGATACGCGGACGAACTCGCGCCCTCAGGTGCTCGCAACGGGCCAAGCAGGTGTCGGTTGAATCGTCTCGGGTGCGGCCGGCCCGAGGCTGACCGTGGCGATTGCTGTTGCCGTTATCCGCCTCCTTACGCCTGGTGGGTGTTGCGTTCCTGCTGTCCGTGGACTCACCGGTGGTGGTCTGTCACCTCCTCTCACGCCGTTTGACCCGCGGAGACGGTGGTCTGTCACCTCCTCCTCTCACGCCGTCTGACCCGCGGAGACGGTGGTCTGTCACCTCCTCCTCTCACGCCGTCTGACCCGCGGAGACGGTGGTCTGTCACCTCCTGTCACGCCGTCTGCCGCGACCCGCGGAGACGGTGGCCTGTCACCTCCTCTCACGCCGTCTGACCCGCGGAGATGGTGGTCTGTCACCTCCTCCTCTCACGCCGTCTGACCCGCGGAGACGGTGGTCTGTCACCTCCTGTCACGCCGTCTGACCCGCGGAGACGGTGGCCTGTCACCTCCTCTCACGCTGTCTGACCCGCGGAGATGGTGGTCTGTCACCTCCTCCTCTCACGCCGTCTGACCCGCGGAGACGGTGGTCTGTCACCTCCTCTCACGCCGTCTGACCCGCGGAGATGGTGGTCTGTCACCTCCTCTCACGCTGTCTGACCCGCGGAGATGGTGGTCTGTCACCTCCTCCTCTCACGCCGTCCGCAGACCCCTCACGACCTTCCGTGCCGCCGCCGTCCGCAGACCCCTCACGACCTTCCGTTCCGTCTCCGTCCGCAGACCCCTCACGACCTTCTGTGCCGCCGCCGTCCGCAGACCCCTCACGATCTTCCGTGCTGTCTACATCCGCAGACCCCTCACGACCTTCCGTGCCGCCGCCGTCCGCAGACCCCTCACGATCTTCCGTGCTGTCTACGTCCGCAGACCCCTCACGACCTTCCGTGCCGCCGCCGTCCGCAGACCCCTCACGACCTTCTGTGTCGCCGCCGTCCGTCGCTCTGACACCTGGTGACCTGTGTGCCTCTTGCGGTCCGTTGATTGACACCTGGTGACTGTGATGCGGGCTGCAGTTTATTGTCTGGCCCGCTGGTGACCGTTGCGTCCTCTCAGAGACCGAGCCAGGGGCAGAGCTGGACGTCCGATTTGGACGACACCGTTTAGGACGGCACTATCGTGGAGAACTCTAAGGCTGAGCTGGATCTCGTACGCCAGCGGTGGCATTTCATTTGCTCTCAGTTGTTGAGATTAGGTAGAATAACTGCATCAGTCGTATGTAGATCAGTATGAAATGTTCCACTCGTCTGGCAGGTTTATATTCGTCATGCGAAACATCCCCTGCCTGATGCGTAGGTAGTTCAAAGTCTATCAAACGTGGTAGGAGTTTATTTTCCTAACATAACACAGTCTATTTGGAAAGGAGACTGCAACGCAAGAAATACCTTGCATGCGCTAAAAAAAAGACAAAAACCGCGTATCTGTCCATGCCGCAATTTCCAGATTCCTTTCTGGACAGAACTAACAGAACAACCGAGCAATAAGAAGCATGCAATGGTTCTAATGAGGAAGAATTTGCTTACCTTTCTTATATGTAATGTAAGACTGGCTGAAATATGTGGGTCCTTGCCATGCTCCCAAAAAGCCATGACAAAATTGGGATATTTCATGCAGTCTCTTTGGCCCGCCGTGGCAGAACCACGGCATACTCTAAAGGACCTTATAGAAACTTCAGAAACAGGGGCCTCACAAACCCTGAAGACCCCAACAATTGAGGGTTCTAATACTTGATCAGGGGGCCCTCGTGAAGGCCTGAGCGGCACCTATTATGGTATGAGGTTCGGGAACCCTGTAAATGCTGTAAGAAACATTTTACCTGGAGGCCCTCTGTCGATAGAACAGGGCTCTTTCTCGAAAAACCTTAAACTACATCCTGAACGCGTCCCTGTCAGACGCTGATAACGAAAGGAGGCTACCTTTAATAAAGAGCTACAAGCAACTTTGATCGCTATGATAAGGTAGCCCAGCCTTGCTGACATTTGATTGTGCTTAGTGTTGATAAACGTTGTCTTGATCGTGCTGCAGCCAGCTGCCGCTGAAGCTGCCAATGTTTTCTGAAACTTACACCGAATGCTGGCGACTGCGATATCTATTCACACCTGACGGACAAGCACAAATTAATGCCACCAAATCTGAACGCACATAGACTACGCTGCATTATTTCGAATGTCGTTATGATTTTACAGTGCCGAGTTCGCGCATCCTGCACCTCTCGCACCTCCTTCGCATGTGATCCCTACACACATGATGCGTGGTTCTTGCTGTCCGTCCGGGACAAGCGCGCGCTACAGGCCTTCCTAATTCTTCTCGCAACCTACGTATTCATGAACTTGATGCTCGTCCTGAACACATGTTTTGGACCTGCGTCCAACTCTCTCTCCAGCCACCTTTGGTTATAGTATCCGTTACGCCCTGAATGTGCTGAATGTGCGACCGGAGATGTGCTGAATGTGCAGCTGATGAGAGTGCATAGGCCAAATTTGCGCGCGTGAAATGCACGAGCTTCCCCTGTGCAAACAGCTCTTGCGTTCTGGTGGAGTAGTTGGACGTGGCGAGATCTGACTGGAATATACAGCCACTACTTCGATGAGGGCCGCGGGAGGGGGAGGGGTGTATGGACATCCTCTTCACGTTTGACGAGAATAGGTAAGAAACGAAAAGGTGCAGATACACCTTTTTTTAAAAAGAATGTCCACATTTCGTTTCCTCCGGAAGTCAAAAACTGTTTATGACAGTCAAGTTTGTTACAGTATTGGAAACAGAAAACGGGGGAGTTTAGCCAGCATAACACAACAAGCGACAGGGAAACCATGCTAAGTTTGTAGGACGTGTTCTAGTTGAGTGCCGTTCCGCTGAACGCGCAGCTCCATCCTCATCTTGAGCTCTCCAATGACCTTGTCGCATGTCTCTTGAGTTATTTGTCTCGCCTCGCAAGAGATGGCTCTCTTAAGTTGCGAGAGGTCTTTTGGAGCATTCCAATACACTCGGCTTTTCAGGGAACCCCACAAGTAAAAGTCAAGAGAGGTCAGATCCGATAAGGGAGCAAATCCGATAAGTCAAGTGTGTCACAAGGGTGCACCGTCTTTCGGCTGATGGCACGGACTCTGAAATGTTTCTCAAGTCTCTTTAGGGTCATGTTCGACGTGTTTGGGGTGGCGCCATCTTGTTGGAACTAGGCACGGTCCCGGTAAGAGGCGTGGTCTCTCTCCAGCTAAGTCCAGAACTTGTCCAAAGTCCGTGTGTATCGCCCCTTGGTGATGGTGGCCGTGCTGCCGTCCTTGTTTGTGAACCAGAAGGGTCCAATGGTCCCTCTTGGGCTGATGGTACACCAGACAGTGACCTTGGAGGTGCGCAGAAGACTCCTGAACCGTGTCCGGCCGCTCAGATCCAGATCCTGCAGTTCTGGGTGCTGACGCCCTCATCCAAGTCGAAGTGGACCTCATCACTGAGCCAGGTGTTGCTCAGGAACTCAGTGTCGGCGCGACATTTGTCAGAAAATCAGTTGCAGAAACTGAGTTGTTGCTTCTTGTCAGCTATAGTTAACGTTTGATGAACAGTAATCTTGTAGGGGGCCAATTTGAGAACATCACGAAGGGTGGGCCAGGTTGAGCTGGAGCTAATTTCGACGTTTTGACCGATTGTCTGGACGGACTTTGAAGGGTCCTTGTCCAGAACCGACCTGATCTGACTGGGACAGTTTACGTCATTTCTGCCACTTTTTCGTCCACTGGGCCCCTTGGATAGGATGTGGATGGAACCCCCAGCATCAGGAATTTCTTGGTCAGCCGAAGGATTTACTTTCGGTGAGATGCATCTCGGGTTTTGTACAGTATTCGAAACCGAAGCTGCGTCGAAACGATAGACTTTCTCCTCCAGTATAAACGGGCAACTTAAATTTTCTGCTCTGTGCTTAGCAGCACCGTGCCTGGTTCTGACGAAACATATACCACACGAAACTCCCACGCTCGCGCTTTTGATTCAAAATTTCCGTGAGGTTAATAGTCATACACACCTCCCTGATACAACTAAAATGTGGGCATTCTTTTTGAAACGCCCGGTACGAAACTTGGGGTGCCTTTTATACGTCATTTTCACACTTTGTGTAAATTTCTAAACTCACGGTCACTTCAGGTCATTGACCTAGGGCAGATCAAGTAAGATCATGCTCAAAAAAATGTAACTGGCATAACATTTTGTGAAACACGCCGATTGAGATGAAAGTTACCACATTGGTTTAACATGACAAATAGAATAACTGCGCTGTCTAGATTTTTTCGGAAAAGCCCAGGTCACTGACCTGAGGTCAGCTAAACTTTCGGCCTTTTTTACATTGGCTATTGAGATTGTGAAACTGGTTCGGCAGTTCTGAAGCTTGGAGAAACACCCTGTTGATTCTCTTATCATTTGCACGCGTAGCTGTTCCTCTTGTCCGGTCACCCGGGGTCAGGTCACGTTTCATACCGAATTTTCAGGCCGGCAACCGAGCACAATTCTTTGGTTTGCAGTCTGGGGATGTTTATTGATAGTCATATGTGTTTCGGAAGTACTAATATATAGTAAAAACTTACTTGGCAAGGGTGACCTATTTCAGTTTGACCCAGACCTGATTTGGCCTTTTGAAATTTTATGCTTGTTTTCAATGCGATCACACTTTGTATGTCCATTAATAATAATAACTACAGCCGTGGCTTACTTCTACAATTTGTACTGCCACAGTCATCTTATTTTTGGTCGCTAAAATAAAAACTCTTTCCATCGCGAAACTAGCTTCCCACGAAGTATTAAGCTCTTGCATTGCATCCATGCCCGCCGCCCAGTGTCTGAGTGATTTACGCAAAAGATGCTTCTCATCACGGGCTTCATGATGCAGGTTATTGCATGACCCGATGTTGTAGACTGTATGCTATATCGTGTCTGATCATTGGTAATGTGGCAGTTGATGCCACAGACACCAGGAACGTCCGGCGCATTGACATCAATATCTAGACCTAGTTTGACCTCGTTCGACTTTAATATGATAGTTGTAGGCTTCATATGTTGCCAGACACATTTGGGCGTATTCCAGCCAAAGCACATACTGAGATGTTAAAAAAACAAGACTCCTACTTACACAAAATACGATTTTTGCCTTAATTTTCCGCTCTCCTTGAAATAATCGAATTTGCCCTCAAGCGTCCTTTCCGCCTCTCATAGGTAAATCAGACCAATTTTTACTGTTAAACCATTTTGGAGCTACGTAGAAGCCTGGTTATCAAAGTTTTCTGCCAAAAATGTCAACAGAGTAATCTGGCCTATGATGGCCTCTGGTAGCCTCTGGTCGCTTCTGGTATTGACGGTATTTGAAAAAATAGGCACTTTCTCCTAATATCGCCAAGAGCTTTCCCACAATTAATCCTTTTATTGTGAGACTTATAGTTCTCGATATTCTTTTTTTGGGGGGAGGGCGCCCTGCATCCACCCCCGGTCCGACGAAGGTGGATCCGAAGGCCGGCCCGCCGTGGGTAAAAGATTTTGAGACATTTTGCTATGCATTTTTAATGGCACGCATCATCATCTATCAAAGCGGGACTTTGGACAAAAGAAGCAATTACACACCACCCTCGGGGTTAATACCAGCTCTGTCATTTCCCTCCGAGGAAACATGATTCTGGGGAGGAAGTTAACTTTCGAAACTGCGCTCATGCTGCCATCGCTGCAGTTTTCGACATTTCCTGGCGTTTTGCTTCCAAGGCACCAAAAATTGGTGTCCTTTGTCAGTTTCAAAACATTCGTGTCGTTAACAACCCCTCGCGCCATCTTGCGAAAACTGATCTCATCTGTTGCTTTCTTAATCGGTGTCACCACTCACAGAGGGTGATAACCTTGCTCTTTGCCTGCTACACGCATTACTAAGATGACGTCTTGTTAAACTTTGCACTGAGACCGTTTTTTAACACACTACATTTATGAGAAACCACGATTTAGTGGTTCAGACTAGGGGCGATGCCCCATAGTTCTCATTTTTTACATGGTGATCTTCTGTCTTTTCCTTGGGACTGTCTGTTCCATCGTCTATCTGTTCATAACACTGAAAACCATGGCAGAAAACGTTTTCAAGAACTGACAAAATCATGAAATGCTGCATCGAGTGCAGTTTCTTATGATCGCCATGGCGCCAAAACAATAAAAAGTGAAATCGACCAGGAGCCACTTCAAACATTTTAACCACGCTGAGCTGGGACCGGACGCTCTTGCTTTTGGGAACGTCTTTTATATAAGTTTTAGTTTTGTATAACTATGAAATGCACCAGTGTTGACCAAGTTCCTCAACAAATTTATATCCACACGAGGTTCCATGTTATTATTTACGCTCGCCCAACGTACGTTAAGTTCGGAAATACGCGGAGGGACCGCCACCTCCCCGTCCGGTGCAGAGACGAGGCGACTCCACCATGTTTGCCTGCTGTCCTGCTGTTGGCGTCCCTGCTGTTCGGCGTCGACCTCGAACTCAGCTCTGCTGGTGATGTCCACCTTCCCTGATGCCAGAATGATTGTGCGCAGAAATCTGCCGCTACAGTGCAATACTTTTGAACATGAAGAGGTAATGGAACTCATTCCGAAAACCAAACCGGGAAATGTTTTCTTCATCGGTGAACTGCGTCTCGACAACTTTCCTGTTATTGATTTCATCCTTGTAGCCTTTCTCTTAGCGATGATCGTCTTCACATGATGGAGATGTATCGACTGTATCCGAGCAGAACACCATTAACTCATTCTTTTGACTGCGGCTGCTTCTTTAATTTGGTCTGAATGGTTGCTAAAATGATGTTAAGTGCCAGAGCCCGTGCTAAGCAAAGCTTATTGCATTAGTTCACAGACCTCTGCTTTATTTACATCGAGTAATTCAGGGTAATTTGTCTCAAAAGTTAAAGGTGCCGCCCAGGGTGCGAGAGTATGTATGTATGTATGCATGTATTTACGGTCTTGGGTTCTCCACTACATGAATGGCTATTAAGCCCCGCATCACGCAGGTTATGGGTAAAATCACAAGCACGCCGCAAAAACATTAGACGTAATCAATGAAATCATATGCAAAAACATACGAGTCTCACACAGAGCCAGCACGGCTAGCCAGGTGTTCGAGCTAGCTTTCGCGAGAGCGAGACCCTATCTTCCTAGTCTATCACCCTATCTATGTAGTCGGCGAAACCCTATCTTGGTCAATTCCCACTTGACTTGCGGACTGAGTATCGGACGCCAAATGAGGAGGACCAGACCACTTGGCAACAAAGCTGGTGACTTTGCAATTTGCAGTGCATAAGAACCTTATATTCAAGACATGAAATCCATATGGGTGCACCCAGTCGCTCGTTGTCCATCCCATGTGGACAGGTGGCCTTTATGTGGGTGCAGCCATATTTGTATCACGACTTCCAGAAAACCAGCCATTACATATCGGCCTCTTTTCATTTCATCTGCCTCATTCCTGGCCGTTGGAGGCTTAACGAGCTGCGGTCGAAGCCTTGCTATGGTGCTGATAACGTTTGGTATCAACTCGTTGGCTGTTGTGCTCTCAGCGCCTCAACCAACTCCATCTGTTTTTGGTCCTATAGCCCCTTGCTTAGAAGCGGGACCCGCAGCTGATGAGAAAAGGCGGATTTCTTCCCCTGTCATATCGTATTTACCCTCTGTGACATCCCCAAATAATGGCACTGTGCTTGTCGATGACCCAAAATGTTACACTTTACAGATTCCTTCGTCATGAAATGACAGATGGTCTGTTCTGACACCAAACCCAAATAAGGACGCTGTTTTCTTCTTGTCTCCCCTTTTATTCCCGACCTGCCTGTTCGTTCGCTCCAATGTCGACGTCGTCCACACCGTGGCGGTGGATCGTATTTCATCATCCGGGGAGGGAGGGGGCAAAACGAAATTGTCAGGCCCCTTGATCTTGAGAGGCCCCCTTTCCTACGAAGGGTCATTCGTCCCCAAAAAGTCCAGGTTGCACGGAAACTTCCGTCGTGAGGCCACCTGATGGGAGTCGCGTTTCGGTCGGCAGCGTGGGCTAAGCCGACGATCCACAGTTGTGCGTTCGGCGAACTTTGGCACTCACTAACCACTAAGTTCACATAACCTGAGCTACGGAGTACGAATACACTGTTTTCACTGCCATTGGTAATTTATTGCGTAGTTGCGTGATAAGCACGCAAACGCGAGCACGTATTGTTTCAAAACTTCATTACCACCAGTGTGCTTTCCGGAATTCAAAGCTGCCTTAACCCTATTCCCGGCGGGGGGGGGGACTGAATCAGCCCCCTTGAACTTTTTGTTTGTCAATTCCAAGGTTTTTGATGCAGCTTCACGAAACTTGGTGACTTTCCCTACTTGTTCTTCTTCCGTACTATAACAAAATCTCGTAATTCTGTTTTGCTCATTGGCGGAGCCAAGCAATGTTTTTGGGAGGTGCCTCAGGCCATCCTGTTGAGGCTATCAAAAAATTTAAGGAAGAACTTAAAACTTTATATGACTGTATAGATAAATAGCTGGGTAAGCACCAAAACACGGTTCTGTTAATCTGAGGCTACTTCACGAGGTTAGGGCAAAGTCAAAATTTGAAATTTTGTTCTATAGTAAAAATTTTAGCGCCTTTTTCCAAATAACAAATCCGGAATTCATATGACACAGAAGGCCACTCTCTACTTGTGTACCAAGTTTCAGGTTGATATTAGGTTGGGTCACGGAGCTATGACCTAAAATGTCAGTGCACGTACCCTGTATCGCAACAGCCGTAAAATGGAATTTAAGAAAACAGAGTGAATTTTAATGACGGGAAACGTTTTTAAGCAGTATGAAATACACTCAAGATTATTCCAAGTGAATCTGTAAAATGTTTCGCCCACCACGGTGCGGGGTCGCTCTGCAGTCGGCATTGTGCAGGCTTTGCGGTGGGACGCGAGCGTCACCTTTTGCGCATGGCTAGCACCAAGGGTGCCTGATTTAAGCGCCCGCCGCCAGGCGGCGGTCGCCTCGGCCGTCTGGTTGCACCCCTGCAGTGGAGCCGCGCATGGCCGCTAGGCGGCGGTGAGCGCCGCATCAGGTGCCTAGGATGCTGCTGCCGGGTTAGGTGCATGCGCCAAAAGGATGAACGACCCATCCTGTTGCGCGCGCGATGTGGGTCGCGAAGGCCCGGCTTTCAGGGCACTCCGCACCGTGGCTTCTTTGGGGTAGGTCATATGGGTGTCGGGCCAAAGAGGGTCTCGAGATTCTGGGTTGGGATTTCCCCTGCGTAAATGTAGGCACTGTGATTGTGAGTGTGTTAGAACCGAATGAACCACCTTGAACGTTAAGATTGGTTGTACGATTTTTTAGCCGTAACTTGTAATTTGTGAATATATGGGATCCAAGAGATCAGTTATCTTTCTCCTTAGTGCGGGGTGCCGAGACTACTCTGCGGTAAGCGCAACACATGTGTGTGTACCGGGTCGCACGTAACGACCGTGTGGCAGGCGAGCGAAACGGCGATATTGGTGTTTTTGGCTCCCCGTGACGAGTTCGGCCAATGACTCACGGTGGAGGGTGGAACGGTGCTGGGCGGTGCGTAGCGCTGTTTGGTGTCGTGATAGGGTCCGAATCCGGAAGGAGAACCCCCTTTTTTACAAATCTGAGGTCACTGGAGGTCATTTAAAGTCAAATGTCGTAAGCTAGCCTGAAGAATATGTGATCATGACAGTTCCCCTTTTTCATATCCCTGGCTGGTGGAACCAAAAAAGTGGTCTCAATTTTTTTGTTGATTCAGTTTTCTCAAAATGAGCCCTGTTTTTTAACTTGTGAACGGCCAAGAATTTTCTTCAAATTTGAAGTGTTTGGACCGGTGTTAAAGGCCCCATTCATAACCTCTCGATTCATGCGAATTTCATCAGAATCGGTCCATAAACAACAGAGTTATAACAAGTCCAAGCATATCTCCTTTTTAACTAACCCCCCGTATCCACTCGTTTCAAAATCTTGAAAATTTCTTTTCATAAAATGTAGTTTACATCATGGCAAATCGATTGCCGTTTGTTGCCATGAAATCGGATCTGTAATTCTCGAGATCTCGGGGGGAGGCCAATCCCCCTGCCGGGAATCGGCCATACTGTCTAGCCCACCGGGAATAGGATTAAAAGCGCAGTGTGCACTGATCAGCTCTACGCACAAATAGCGTAATCTGGCCGTCCAAATTTACAGCTCGGCGCACCATTTGGTTATCTATTGCAGCTGGGTACATCACCCCTACTTTTCCAGCAAAACGGTGCGCGCTCCTCGGCAGGTACGGCACATAATGATAGGACTTGATACAAAAATTAAGATACCCTAACATCATCTCAGCACATAAGGCAGTGTTAAGTATGTTCTGGACATTAGGCATTAGTCGATTTAGCAATTAGACAACCGGTTTCTGAGAAATGTGTTTTGAAAACATATACGCATCCGCAAGAATAACGGAAATGCGCCGCATTGTCTGTCTGCATCTGTCCAACCAAATTCGTCGACCGAGGTTTTTGCTCTTTGCCATGTCTGTCCGAAAAGCGTAGATCAAATCTCAGCATAGATCATTATAGATCATAGAACTGAAATCAAATCCGAAACAACTTTTACAGTCATGTGAAAGCTACACTGAAACATTTGCCTAGCAAATAATCTGAATGACGTAACTACAATAGATAGTTTGACAGTAACGTACATAATCCGAACAGTGAAATCAGAAATGGTGAAAACTGAGCACGTGGTCACGAAATTTGCCATGGAAGTACATGCCTGATGTTGGCACCTGAGATGAATGCTTTACGTTTGTTGATATCGTGGTGCTTCACATCACAGATGTATAGCAGTCAGAGAAGACTTTGTCATACACAGGCACGTAGCCAGAATTTTCCTCGGGGGGGGGGGTTAAATATCAAATTTATCATATACCACTAGGATATGACGAAGCTTATAGGAAAAAACGAGGAACTTTACGTAACTTACCTCATTTTTAACTCACAGGAATACATATAATGTTTGTTTTCGCAACATATGTATGATCACTATTCCGTATTCGTGCGAAATAGGTATATATCTAGTGTAGACCACTTGGCTCAGGGGGGCCATGGCCCCCATGGCTCCCCTTGGCTACGTCCTTGGTCATACACAGATCCAATGGCTGACTTTCGGAGGAAGCGACAGTTTAATTTACAATCAAGTTTGTCTGGGCTGACATACACAGGAGCCTTTTCCTCCTTTGGCTCCTTAAAACAGTGCCTGAGGTCCGGATCCCTTGCCATTAGTACGAAGAACACACGGGGTGGGCCTTAACCCTATTCCCGGAGGGCTAGACGGTGTGGTCGATTCCCGGCAGGGGGGCGGATTCGGCCCCCCCTCCTGAGATCTCGAGAACTACACATCCGATTTTATCGCAACAAACGGCAATCGATTTGCCATGACGTGAACTACATTTTTATAAAAAGAAATTCTCAAAATTTTGAAATGTGTGGATACAGGGGGCAAAAATGTCAAAATGGGGGTACTTTTGAACTTCTTATAACTACCTTGTTTAGGGACCGATTTCAATGAAACTGGCATGAATCGAGAGATTATGGATAGGGCTTTTACCAGGGGTCCACAAATCTGAAATTTCGAGAAAATTCATGGGCGTTCACAGGGTTTCAAAAATAGTAGGATTGGCTTTTTAACAACTGAATGAACAAAAGAGGCAAAAACACTTTTTTGGCTTCTGCTAGTCATGCTATGCTAAAAAAGTACAAATCACATCACAATGTTTGTATAATGTTAGCATAGGCGGTGTCAGGGACATGAAAAAGGGGGAACTGTCATGGTCACACGTTCTTTAGATCAACTTGTGACCTTTGACCTTAAATGACTTCCAGTGACCTTGGGGTCACCTGGAATGATCTCGTGTGCATTTGATATTATCTGTAAACGTTTTCAATCATTTGAACTCACTCTGTTCCAAAAATTTCATTTTATGGCTATTGCGATATAGGGTACGCACTGACATTTTAGGTCATAGCTCCGTGACCCGACCTGATATCACGCTGAAACTTGGTACACAAGTAGAGGGCACCCTTCTACGTCACATATATTTTGGGTTTGACATTTAAAAAATTGGCGTCGAAATTATTGCGAAAAAAACAAATTTTGACTTTTGACCTTCACCTGGCCTTGCAAAGTGATCTCAGACAAACAAAATTTTGTGTGCACATTGCCCAACTATTAAGCTATACACCCATATAAAGTTTCAAATTTTATCTTAAAAACTCTGTTTTTGGAAGTCATTTTCCTTTTACCCTGAACATGGCCAAAAATGGCCTGAGGTGCCTCCCAAAAACGTTGCCTGGCTCCGCTCCTGAGCAAAGTAGAATTTTGAAATTTTGTCGCAGCGCGTAGAAAGAATAGCTAGAAAAAGTCCTAAGGTTTCGTAAAGCTGCGTTAAAAAGCCTGGAACTGGCAAGCAAAAAACCCGAGGGGGGGCGGATTCCGCCCCCCTGCCGGGAATAGGGTTAAAGGAGCAACTCGGGCAGATGCGTATGCGTTGTTTATCTGAACTGGATTTCGCTCAAAAATGAGTTCTTGTAATTTCGATCGGAAACTTAAAGGAGAACCCGACCACATGAGCCCATCCATTTGTAGCCGGCTAACTGAGCTCCCCTGACAAACTGAAGGTTCCTCGGTTCAGGGACGTAGCCAAAAGAGGGGCAAAATGAGTTCGAGTGGGTGCGAGACCAATTTCCGGTCCCGGTTCGTGTTCGGGTAAAAGTAATGTTTCGCGGTCACTGCGATAACCGGCGTGCCCAGTTGTGACGCGAATGCTTTTGGAAGTCGAGAGATATGCGGAGGATTCTAAAAATGATTGGCAGAATAAATGTGAGTTCAGGGCATTTCTTCCCATACATTGCCCAAATATGTATGCTAAATCCAGAAACCATGGGGGGGGGGGCTGCGGCCCCCGCAGGAGATATAAATTTCCACTTTTGGTCCAGAACGTCGTAAACTAGCCCAATAACCAACCAGACCCTGTTACGGACGAAAGCGGAGGCCCCGAGGTATGGTCGGGACTACGGTCCAGTGACAGAATATGCCCAGGCCACCAGGGTCCATTCTGTGAGGCCCCTAAAAATGTAAGATTCCCGGTCTCTAGGCTGCTCGTAGGTGCAACAGCAGTATGAGACCCTCTCACGAACGGAGGCCGGGACCCCCTAACAGGCTGCGGTTGACTCCGGTTCATTTCTCTGTTCTGCATTGACTCTGTTCTGCAGGTCACCCAGGTTTGTTCTGCGAGGCCCCCCTAAAAATTGAAATCCCCGGCCTCTTGGTTACTTTTGAGAGTGATTGGTACGAAGCCTTTTACGGATGGGAGTTGGAACACCCTCCAAGACCCAAACCTTGGTTCAGCTCAGGCCACCTAAGTCCATTTTGTGAGGCCCTCTAAAAATTGCCAGTTCCTGTCCGTGGACCATTTCTGTGTATAATCGACCAGAGACTCCCTCTCGGATGCAAGCCGGGGATCCCTAGTCTGCTCTGAAGTCTTCGTCAGAGCAGGCCTGATGAGTCTTTTCCGAAGGTCCCTTAAAAAAACCGTAGGTTCCCTATCTCTGGGTCACTTTTGAGTGTAACTGGTATGAGACCCTCCTACGGACGCATGATGGGGCGCCCCCGAAACCCGGTCTCTGGTTTAGCGAAAGTCGACTGGGTGCATTCTGTGAAACCCCTCGAAAAACTTAAGGTTCCCAGGCTCTGGTTTAATTCTGAATGTAATCGGTACGGCCTTCTCCCTAACCTAAGTCGGAGCCCCTAGCAGGGTTCAAACCTCGGTTTAGCGCAGGCCACTCCAGTGGATTAAATCTGTTAGGCCTTCTGTAAACTGTGAGGTCTCGGCCGCTGGGCCATCGTAAAATGTAATCGGAACGAAGCCCTCTCTCAGACCTAAGCCGGGGCCCCCTAGCAAGGTTCGAACCTCGGTTTAACGCAAGCCACCCCGGTCCATCAATTCTGTGAGGCCTGTGAAAATTGTGAAGTTCTGGTCGCTGAACCACCTTCGATTCCAACTGACACAAGGCCCTCTCTTGTACGGAAGCCGGGCCCCCTAGCAGGGCCCAAACTCATTGTCACGGTAGGCAAGGCGCGCCCATTCCGCAAAGGTCCCTTAAAAATTATAAGTTCGCGGTCTCTGGCCACATTTGGGAGCCACTTGTTTCATGTCCCTACCAGTAAAGGCGGCGGAACGGGGAAGGGGGCGTACGGGAGCACCTTGCCCCCTTAAATGTCGAAATTTAACGTTAATCCTATGGCGTTGCATGGAAAGAAATGGCTCAAAACCTAGTAGAAAACTAACCTCTAGTGCCTGCAACAAGAAAGCCGAGGCCCCTAACAAAGAAAGACTTGAAAGAGCACGCACACCATGTGCCTGCTCCCTTGTCTCTATAGTTCCGTTTTCCTGTTTTGTTTTAGCGTGTTTGTTATTCTTACCCGTTTTCTTTTTTATTCAGTTTCTTACGAGACCCCGAAGCTCATTCATGGAGGGGAACAGAAACAATGTCTTGTCTGGACCCATGGCGATTGGGATGTAGCTGTTCCCGTGCAAGCCCCCCCCTACTCCGCCGCCCTTGTGTCTACACATTCCTCAGCCACTAGAAGCACTGTGATGCATTTGCAATGCTTATAACCGTTCCATAACAGCTCTCAAACACAGCGACACCAGAAAACAGCTGATCAGCTGGTCCAAATGGCCCTAGGTGCTTAAAAACAAGCGCTACTTTCTCACGCGCGGGCAGCTCTGCATCTCTCGGCTCCCTCCGCAAACCTCCGTTCCAACTCGCGGATTGGCCACCGACAACCTGCTCACGCGGGACGTTGCTCAGAAATCGCTTTGCGTTTGCGTAATCTAGATCTTTTAAGCGTAAGCCTTCTGATCCCGCTACGAGAAAGCCTGTAGTTTGCATTTTCATCCGGGCTACTGAGAACAAGAAGAAGAGAATGATGTGCTTCATATATGACGCTGCTGTTACACAACTGGTGGTTGATGGGTGATGGGAATGATCGCTGCCGGCTTAAACATGAATGGGATGGATCGATTCGATGTCAGTGGTCATTTTAGGATGAGGAGTTACTGAAAGGGGATTTATTGCTGTGTCTGGCAAGTATCAAGGTGTGTTTTGTTTTGCAGTTCACTGCTGTAAAATTCATTCTGCAATGGATGTGCTTGCGTGCCCCGATTTCATTCCAAAAACGTGGTCAAAGCTTCAGTCTTATTCCTTTTAAATATTGCATCCTTAAGGACTGGTCTAGTATGGCCCAATAGTATCAGATCTGCGATCTGTGATCAACATTATTCCAATATTATTGCACATGTGCAAAGAAAAACATGTACTGTTTTGTGGTCTTTGATCATTCCATTGTTCACATAGTTCCTGTACTTTGTGAACCATCAGGGGCATCGATGTGTATTTTTTGAAAGGGCCCTGACCTCCCAGTGTTGATTTGGGCCCTTCCAATGCTAGTTTGGGCCCCTCAATATTTTTGCCGGTTTTAAAGGGAAATTGGCAATAATAATGGAAAATGACTTCAGTACACAAGAGATAAGCAGAAAATATAGAATAAAACATAAATGATATGTCTATCTTTCTGCCTTATATACATAAAGATATAAGGATCAATACCATTTTATTTGATATGGTACAATCAAAAACTTATCTTTCTGTTGACCAAAACAGAGTGGGTTAATTCATTGAGAAACCCACATTTGGGGGAGGTTAGGTTGCCAGGCTCTTGCTGTGGCCCCTTAACCTGCACAGTGGAGGGGGCTCCATGCTAATGTGCATTGGAAGGTAGGCACAAAAGTTCCCAGCCCCCAATCTCAGAAATGGGAAGAGAGACATGAAGGCTTATGGACAGGGTGGGGCCATAATGATTTACAATGTCTGTAAACTTCATGACCCTGGGTCAGTATCTCTGAGGTCAAATGAGGCCAAATATGTCAACTTTGCACACTTTCCCTGCCCATACAGGCCATTTGGTGCAACTTTTCAAACAAAATGTGAAAAGGATGTTCATTTGGATATTAAAATGTGGAATACATCATCTTCTGTTCATTTGATGTCTTGGCTGAAGATTTTGGGTTGAGGTCATGTAAATTCATTGACCTTTGGCATCATTTTTTCTAGTCTTTTGCAGATTGGATTTCAGGCAACTTGGGGTAGCTTGAGTGTAAATGAGGATGCTGTTTTCATCTTGGCATATTTTTAGTGAATGTAGACAACATCAGTGCATGTGGTCACTTTCAGCATTTATATTCATGGATGTATATAAGTGTATATGTATATGGATATGAGTATCAATGCCCCAAATGTGTTTTTAGTAAGGTGTTTAAATCCATATTTGATACAAATTGACTTATTGCAAAAGAAATCTGGACCAGGTATCAAAATAGTTACCCTTGACCCTTGATGACCTTGACCTGCACTGACCCTGGTATATATAAGCATATCTTATGTTACAGCATATCCATGTGCACACAGGTTTTTATTAGGTGAATGCATATTGATGTTTGCATAATGCACATATATATATATATATATATATATATATATATATATATATAACATGTTGCAAAGCAAATCTATACCAGGTCATGAGATGTTTGACCCTGACTTTTGATGACCTTGACCTTTACTGACCCCAGTATATGTAAGCATATTAGTGTGTCAACACATGTTTTTATTATCTTCTTTGAATGCATATTTCATACAAACTGACATGTTACAAAGCAAATCAGGATCAGGTTACAAGCTGGTAGACCTTGACATTTGATGACCTTGACCCTTATTGACCCTGGCTTTGGTCGTGGTACCAACATCACTTATGCCTGAATGACATTGCCTGACTGTATTCAAGTGGTAATCTTAGGTAGAATGCTAATCCTCGACATTGGTCAGCAGCAACTGTTACTTTTGTTATGTTTGTTTGACTTCAGATGCTTGAAAGCTCAAAAATTTCCGGCCGATTTTGTATTTTCCTATGTCAATCGACGAGTTATTCGGTGGGCATAAATGTCACAAAATAGCAGCAACCAGCGCTGATATGTTCTTGAGATTTTCAAGAAAAACTGGTATGGGGTACAGAAAGACCCTGTCTTCAGCCTTCAGACAGACAATGTGATTAGTCTGTATTGTTAGCTCTTGTATTTCTCAGTAACTTAACTAACCCCATTTTTGCTTCACAGAGGCTTTTGATCTGCAGTCAAAAGTCTGTTCATCATGAGGTAAGCAAGATATGACATTTTCTTGTCAGTCATATTTCTTTATTGTTTAGTGACCCTTTTAAGTTTGACTGTTGGTAAGACATGTTTCTGCCATGAGGAATGCCAGCTCTAAATGTATTCTGGGCCATGCTGCATAATAAAGAAACCAGAAATAAATGTCATCTAAGTTGCATGTATTTGCACTATTACAAGCATGTTCTAGACATTGTGTTCTTGGCTGTAAATAGGCCTTGAGCAATATCAGCCTAAAATATCTGTGTTGGAAAACAGAGGCATTTCCCACAAATTTAATAAATGGTTTTCATAGACTTTTAATATTATTCATATGAAATTTAAGCATTTGTTTTAAATACTCTTTCCTCTTAACAAGTGAAATGAAGGACATCAGATTTTTACTTTTGTAATGCACAAATGATACATCTTTTAGCTGTCTTGCATTAGATGGGTTCTGATAAAACACATAATAATATATAGGTAGCTCTTTGCAAAGTCTGTGGCAGGTTTACATAACTTGTGTTCATAATGTGCATACAAATTCTGTGGTTGTATAGTTTCCTTGAATTGCATTTCACAGAGCTAACAGTGTCCTGTCTGTTACCAACATTTTGCATCCCCCCTCTCTTGCAAGGGTTTAGATAAAAGAACATTGTGTTTTTCTTAGTTGTACATGCACTGCCAGGAGATTAGGTGCATTATGTGATACTGCAGGGCTCAGTAATGGTGTGTTTTCTCCACATTTTTGTTTTGTTCTTGTTTTTGCCAGCTTCAGGATGTCATCCTGATTTGGTATGCATTTTATTAACTGTATTTCTCTTACAGGCTGAATGTAGATGGTCTTCTTGTCTACTTTCCCTATGACTACATCTATCCAGAACAGTTCTCCTATATGCTTGAGCTCAAGAAGGGCTTGGATGCCAAGGTAATCTTTTTGATAGTATTGTACCAGGTAACATCAGTCATGTGTCAAATGAGGTGATGCTAGGGAAATATGTTAATTTTTTGTGTAATATTAGCAAATAATGCAAAATGCTAGTCGTGCAAGGCCTTGATTGGTGGTTATGCTTCTCCCTGGCAGTCCTAGCACTTTGATGTCATAATGCTATCAAGTTTGAAAGTCCTGCATGACTGGGTTTTGCAGCATGCATTAGCTACAGCCACATGTACAGTTGTTTCTTTCCCCCAGGGCCACCTTGTACTGGAAATGCCCTCCGGGACAGGGAAGACAATCTCCCTACTCTCGCTTATCGTGTCGTACATGCTGGAGCGGCCTCTGGACATCACGAAGCTCATCTACTGCTCGCGTACGGTGCCCGAGATCGAGAAGGTGCTGGAGGAGCTGGCCAAGCTGAACCGCTTCATTGAGAAGCAGTCCGGCGAGAAGACTCGGCTGGTCGGCCTGGCCGTCAGCTCCCGCAAGAACCTCTGCATCCACGAGGAGGTCAGTGGTGCCGATAGAGTTTCCCAAGAGCGGGCAGCTCGTCTCGCGTATTGGCGAACATAGTGGTAATTACAGAGACCTTTATTTTCACCTGAAGCAGAACCCGCCCTAGACGGGGGGGCAGTTGACCGCCCCCCCCCCCGAGGTTTTTCTGGGATTGCGAGAGAACGAACAAACACAGAGTCACGGAACCTTGTGTACCTTTTGCTTCATCATTTTTACACCTTGTGTCAAGGTTTTGACCTCAGGTCAGGTCAGTTTCTTGGCCTAGGTCAGGTCAAACAGACCTATGCCCAAAAAAGTTTAGCGCCCTCTAATTTTTTCGGGAAACAAGATATCACAACAATACTTTCATGGGTAAGTGATCTTCATAGATGCAACAAATGTGCCATCTCAGATTTTTCGGAATTTTCCGGGTCATTGACCTAAGTTCAAGCCCATTTTTAAGATATGTCGTCGTTTTTTTGGAAATTGACGGAATATTTCATAACATTTTTAGTGTGGAGTAAAGCAGACATCTAGTTATCGTCATTGGGCAAAGTATCAATGACTTCCAGCCATTGACCTTGAGGTCAGGTCACGAATCACTGTAGTGAGCCAAAATGTACCGCCGTCAAAATCAGCGATGAATTACTCATTATGGGTAGAAATTGACAGAACTGGCGTGCACAGATGTAAGTAATACCGGGAACCTCAAAAAGTTTGAAAAGTAGCATGTTTTGGAAATAAACTGGCTGTCGCGAATGAAACTCCGCCAATTTTGTAGGTTGGTAGGTAATGAATTTTTCTAAAATTTAAGCATGAAAAACCATCACAAGAACCACTAAGATCAATAAAATTTACATGGATGGGCTTTTCTCGCGAAAATAAAGGAACGCTAAAATTGGTTCCGTCAATTTCTTACTACTTACGGCTGCGCCGCACGCCGACAGCCGGCGCGAAAATTTCTGTCTTTAACTCAACGTTTCGGCGTACATAATTGAACAAATTCGATAAATTAGATGAGTATCGACATTGGCGGACCTTTACTTGTGCCCTGGTGCCTTTAACTATGCGTTCTTAGTCACAGCCCTTGAGACTCAGGCCGTTTTTCGGTGTCATGCAGTCGGCTATGAGAAAACATATATAGGACGTAAATTGCTTACATATTTTCTAAAACTAAAAAACGAGACCAGTTTCGAGCTCTATTCGTCACAAGCTTTCCAACGGTGTGCTTATTTTTACCGTGTGACCAACCGTTCGTGAGTTCGAGGGGGGCGGCCAACTTCCCCCCCCCAGTCGGGCATGATCGTAACTGACCGACGGTCGTGCGCGGGTTAATATCGGTGCTTCTTTGTCAGCGGCGATTTACACGCATATTTCGTGGTTTCTCCGCCTTCCTGCCAACGGCATTGCCACTACCTCTGTAATGGTGCTGGCGGCCGGGGCCGGCCCATTAACGCCTGACCCCTAGCGCCTGACCCATGATGCCAGGTCCCTGACCCCTGATCCGTGATCCCTGATGCCTAACCCTTGGCCTCTGGCCCCGACACATGATCCCTTGCCCCTGGCCCCTGAACTTTAATCCCTGGTCCCTGATCCCTTACCCTTTTCCGTGACCCCTGCTCCTCTGACCCTTCTGACCCGCTCAACCCTCTGGATCAACAGGTGAGCAAGGAGCGCGAAGGCAAGGTGGTGGACAGCCGCTGCTACGCGCTGACTGCGGGCTACGTGCGCGCCCGCGCCGCCGCCGCCGCCGCGGCCGGCCCGGCCTCCGGCGACGGCGGCGACCAGGCGCCGGCCACCTGCGACTTCTTCGAGCGGCTGGAGCGCGAGGGCAGGGAGGTGCCGCTGCCGCCCGGCGTCTACAGCCTGGACGACCTCAAGCACTACGGCCGCACGCGCGGCTGGTGCCCCTACTTCGTGGCGCGGCGGGCGGTGAGTGGGACGGGTCGGGTTGTGGTGGGTTAGCTGGGCGCTGTGCGAGTGAGTCTGGGGGTTGCCGCTGTGTCGGTGACTGCTGCCTCCTGGAGGTTGACGCAGTGCGTCCCGAGATTACTGGACCGCATGCCAGCACGCCATTGCAACGGCTTTTGATTTATATGAAGGGGATTGGTGGCTGCTGGTGGTTGCGATTCTTTCATGGATTTGTTGTGTTTCAGATACAACAGGCCCATATCATCGTGTACAGCTACCATTACCTGTTGGATCCGAAGATCGCGGAAGTGGTGTCGAAAGAAATTGTCAAATCCAGCGTCGTGGTGTTTGACGAAGCACACAATATTGGTGAGCCCGTGACGCATTTGACATGCAGTGGCTACTTGGGTCATGTTGGTGCACCATGTCTTAAGCGCTGGTGGCAGAACTGGAATATCATCACAGAGCTTGCACGGGAACGAGATTCTACATCCCATAAACCCTGTGTGATATGTCTATAAGGCCACATAAGGTTTTCGTTTTGTTGGTTCCTAAAATCCATATCCATACGGCTGATTCACTCTGTGTTGGGCAGACAATGTGTGCATCGACAGCATGAGCGTCCACATCAACAGGCGCATGTTGGAGCGGTGCTCCAACAACATCGGCTCCCTGGAGAAGAGGATCGCCAGGTGGGTGACTAGGGGCGCTGGCTTGGTCTCACGTCCTTTATCTCCACCGTGAAAGGCCGCGGTGCGTACACAGTATCAGTCAAAACCATCGACTGTTGATAACACACAGTTTGCAGCAGCTGTGGAATTTGCATTGCATGGAGGTTGGCGTCCGACTGGGCGTCGTGCCAACTGGGAATAGTATTTGTGTAAGTGCATGGCTCGGGAACGACTACCATTCGAGTCTCAATGAAGGGATTATGCTTTTACTTCGGATTTGACGGCCCACACAGAAGCGGCGCACGGTTTATTCAAGGATGACGTGGCTTGCACCCTGCCTCACGTATCAAGCTGTGCGTGAGTGACCGCGTTGTCAGTGGCGGGTGCGACGAAGTGCAGCCCTCCTCTCCGCTTCCTCAGCATCAAGGAGACGGACGCGAACCGGCTGCAGGAGGAGTACCAGCGCATGGTGGAGGGCCTGCGGGACGCCCAGATGAAGCGGCAGAACGAGCAGCTGCTGGCCAACCCGGTGCTGCCGGATCAGATCCTGGAGGGTGCGTGCGGCTTTTGACGGGCCTCAGCGGTCGGCGGCACCCGACGCACGCTGATCAGTGCTGAACAGGGCCGGCATCCGTCCGAGCATGTTCTGTCTTTGTCCGGCTGACGGTTTGGATGCTGTATGTGGCACGGATTGGCGTGCAATAAGCCAGTCCTTGTTTCTTTGTATTGCTTTGCGGATTGTGGAATACGCCGAACGTGAGGTCACGGGTACTGATTTCATAAGCGATGTGCTTCTCACTTGTCCATCGATTTACCGTAGGCAAGCAAGGCGGGTAAATTAAATATTTAAATATTAGAAAAAAATTAATATTTCATAATTTAATAAAAAAATATTTAAATGTTAAAAAAAAAAAAAATAAAAAATAAAACAAGCTGCATTAAGGGGAGCGTGTTCAGCGATGTCTTCGTTTTACATCCACCGTTCGAGTAAGAGTGCGATATACGTACTGCATAGTCAAACCACAGACTGACTGGGGCACTTGTGACGTTTTCAGAGGCGGTACCGGGTAACATCCGGACGGCGGAGCATTTCCTCAACTTCATGAAGCGCCTGGTAGAATACCTGAAGATGCGACTTCGCGTCCAGCACGTGGTCCAGGAGTCGCCAGCAGGCTTTCTCAAGGACATCTTCAACAAGATCTGTTTGGACCGCAAGCCCTTGCGGTAGGTTTGTCATGAGAGGAAATTTAGTTTCTGATAGCCGTCCTGTGTGTCTTTGAGGACTAGACATAGCCTGGATCGTTTCGTTACCCGTCTCACTTCTGACAGATTCTTCTTAGACTGTTAAGCTAATGCCAGACTCTGACCACAACATCCTTTAGTTTCCCTCGTGTCTGCTGTGGTCTTCCTCTGTCTTATAGTGCGCCGTATATCCGTCAGGTTCTGTTCAGATGGCACGATTTTCTGCTGCGTTCCTGCTGCTTCCGGCTCCTACCACCCGACTGTCCTCTGGAGTCTGTTCAGACCATACAACATTCTGCCGAATACGCGCCAGTTTGTGCTCATATCCAACCTTCGGCCGGATTCTGCGCCGATCGTGTGCCGACCCGTCATCTGTGGGCCAGGTCCTGCGCCGAACGTGTGCCGACCCGTCATCTGTGGGCCAGGTTCTGCGCCGATCGTGTGCCGACCCGTCGTCTGTGGGCCAGGTTCTGCGCCGATCGTGTGCCGACCCGTCGTCTGTGGGCCAGGTTCTGCGCCGAACGTGTGCCGACCCGTCATCTGTGGGCCAGGTTCTGCGCCGATCGTGTGCCGACCCGTCGTCTGTGGGCCGGATTCTGCGCCGATCGTGTGCCGACCCGTCGTCTGTGGGCCAGGTTCTGCGCCGAACGTCTGACGTCAATGATCCGGACGCTGGAGCTGACCGACATGGCCGACCTGTCGCCGCTGGTGCTCGTCTCCCACTTCGCCACCCTGGTCAGCACGTACACCCGCGGCTTCACCATCATCGTCGAGCCGTCCGACGACAAGACGCCCAACGTCTACAACCCCATCCTCTACTTCAGGTGCGGCGGCACCAGCCGCGTGGTTTGGCGCGGAGTTTGTGGCGTAAAAGCGTGGCTTTCGAAATGGACTCCCGCAATAATACGTCTCTTCGTTCTGTGGCGATTGTACGTGCTTATTTCGTCGCGTACGACGTGGTCCTCGAGAAGCAGATGTTGTCTCCTGACCTTGCATATCGGTTCTTCCAGGAACTTTGAAGACGTGTATTTCAGTAGCCATTACATTCGAACTCTCATGTCTCAAATGTCCGGCAGTTTAAGCCGGTAAATCCGCCGGTGACGGCTGGCGGCGTCAGTCGATGTGGCCGCCGAGAGAGTGACGCTGACCTCGCCCCGACCAGGTGTATGGACTCGTCGCTGGCCATCAAACCGGTGTTCGACCGGTACCAGTCGGTGGTGATCACATCGGGTACGCTCTCGCCGCTGGACATGTACCCCAAGATCCTGGACTTCCATCCGGTCATCATCACCAGCTTCACCATGACGCTGGCGCGGCCCTGCATCCTGCCCATGGTGAGGCCGCCGCGGCTGGACGCGTGGACCTGTTGTGCGTTGCCTGCAGACGCTCTACTAAACTGATGTTCGCTGTCCACAAACTCCACAAAATTCCGCAAAACGGGGTATCCCGTACCAGCTGCTAATCGCAGATAAAACAAAAAAAAGAAAACAGGTTAAAATACACGGGGCGAAGACAATCAACACATTCACCCAGTAACAACATGAGTCTTCATTGCGTTATGCATTCAGTGCCTAGTCTGGCAACAGTCCCTGTGGGAAGACTATTTCTGGATCCATTCTGTTCCAGTCCAACGGTGACGAGTGTGTATTGGTTCAGGTGGGAAAGCGGTTGGAATGTGTTGTATCCGTGCATGGGTGATTGGTATCCCCGTTTCAACTATTTCCCTCAGCAATGACTATCTGTACTCGTCATGGCATGTATCAGGATTTTGGCAGTGGCCTGTTGCAATCATTGTTGCAGGTAACAAGCAGACTGGGTTCCATCGATGAGGGATTCACTTCGATAGCATACGGCCTGGTGTGTTAGACGACTAGATGTCGCTCTCTTTGTACGTGTTGTACCCATTCCATGTGGTGGTCTTATACCCATGCACCCCTCTCAGCTTTGCCGCGTGCCCCTCAGGTGGTGACAAAGGGCAACGACCAGGTGGCGATCTCATCCAAGTTCGAGTCGCGCGAGGACCCGGCCGTGATCCGCAACTACGGCAACCTGCTGGTGGACATGGTGGCCGTGGTGCCGGACGGCGTCGTCTGCTTCTTCACCTCCTACATGTACATGGAGAACGTGGTGTCGAGCTGGTACGACCAGGGCATCATCACCCAGCTGCAGAAGCACAAGCTGCTGTTCATCGAGACGCAGGACGCGGCCGAGACCAGCCTGGCGCTGCTCAACTACATCAAGGTGCGGGCGCCGGGCCGGGGTGTCGGTACGTCTCCCCACTCCTTGCAGGGGATTAGCTGGAAAGATTTTTGTACTAGCGTTGCAGAACGCACCAGTCGTGGACGAGGTGGAGCCAACTGACGAACGTTGACGGATGACTGCTCAGGCGTGGAGCGCTGACCGTGATCGCCGTGCAGTCTGGAGAGGAGATTCACACCTGGACGGTCGGCATTCCACCTGCCCCGCCACCGGACAGGCGGAATGCCACCTCATGTTTGAAGAGTGGTTGGTCGCGATGGTACTGGGCTCTCCAAGCCGGCGTCACCACATTATCCGCTGTACTCGAGTTTGTGCGCCGACTGCGGCGGCGTTTCGTACCCGGGACGCCCGCGTCGGCAGGCGTGCGAAAACGGCCGGGGCGCCGTGCTGCTGTCGGTGGCCCGCGGCAAGGTCAGCGAGGGCGTCGACTTCGACCACCACCTGGGCCGCTGCGTGCTCATGTTCGGCATCCCGTACATGTACACCCAGTCGCGCATCCTGAAGGCCCGGCTCGAGTACCTGCGCGACACGTTCCAGGTGGGGTCAGGTGTCGCGCCCCGGAGGTGCCGGGACTGGTACGGACTCGATGATGTGGAACGCGGGGTTGGATTCGCGTCTAAATCGTACTGAGCAAGTGTAGTACATTCCAGTTGTTGTCGGTTTGGCGTTGTTCATAGGTGTAGCTGAAACAGGCTCATGAAGTAATTTAACCTCATTATTGTCTCGAAAAACTTTTATTTTCATAGCAAGCGGAGAAGTTTGTTGTGTCTCAGGCTTTGACATGGAACATTGCGCCCGTCGATGGTCCCAATGAATGATCATGCCGCCGAAATTGAATGGCGTCATTTCTCGTCACGCCGCGCTCCACAGATCCGTGAAAACGACTTCCTGACGTTCGACGCGATCCGACACGCCTCGCAGTGCGTGGGGCGGGCCATGCGCGGGAAGACCGACTACGGCATCATGATCTTCGCCGACAAGGTACCGCCACGGAGCGGACGGCTGGCCGGCGTGGCGGCATTGTGTGGGACGTACGGCGGCCAGTGGCCCTGGCGAGTCGACCATCGAACCGTCCTTTCGGCCTGTTGGTCTCACGCGAGTGTTCCTTGTGGAATCAGCCGGACTTTAGTGTGACCCGCGGCAGTGCTGCAATCATATGAATTGCTTTCAGTCTTTCATATCCCACGCGTCATGTAAATTAGAGAGGAATGCCTTTCTAATCCGGAATACGTTTCGCGTGGATAATATTATGGAAATGCCAAGTGCAAAGGTGGCTGTACTTTTTCGGGGTACATGGGCGGCAACTGCCTCAGATCTCTGTGATAACGCACGGGCGGTGCTACAGCGGTTTCAGCGGGCCGACAAGAAGACCAAGCTGCCTCTTTGGATCCAGGAACACCTGAAGGATTCCATGTGCAACCTCAGCACCGAAGAAGCTGTCCAGGTGGGTGTACGATCCGGAGAAATTGTCTGGGTCGGATCTTGCGGACATTCAAGATGTGTGCCGTGTTTGATCACTCTCTCTCTCACACACACAGTATACATTGAGGGGTGGTAAATCAGGACATGGATGAATCAGATCATTTGCTGTCATCCCAGTGACGCGTTTTCACGGTTTTGTCTAAAAGGATTCGAACTTATCTGAAGAAAAAGATGTACCTAAAAGTTTCCTGGCCTAACAAGCATAACGCTTGCTATCGACACCATGAATTAAAAGACACCGGAATAGGGCAGACGACAGAGCTCGATCGGTGGCGTGTTCTGCCCTCGTAACGTGGATCGTTTGAGTGAACGTCGCCCCGTGCGGGCTCCGTGCGCTAATGCGGGGCGTCCGGCCGGCCGGCGTGTCTCAGATCAGCAAGCGCTGGCTGCGCCGCATGGCCCAGCCGTTCAAACGCGAGGACCAGCTGGGCATCTCGCTGCTGACGCTGGAGCAGCTGCAGTCGGAGGAGATGCAGAAGAAGATGCAGGAACGCGTCACCCACCGGATCTAGCTGGCGGCCTGGCCGGCCCGACCGGGCGGGACGTGCCGTGATTGGCAGAGGGATGTGATCTCGCCGGACGACGGTGGCCAGTGGGGATACTGAGAACGCACTGGCTCCTGGGGCGAAAAGGTGGGCTGTGGATGGATGAAGGCCGTCGATTTTGAGACTATTTCTCTTCTCTCTGTCGCGCCACGGATCGTCTCCGTGGAATCTGATCGTTCAGGCCGATGCAGCGATGCGTTGGACTGCTCTCAGTGAGCAGCTTCCCGGCTGGACCGCGTCGGCACAAAACTCGTTCCCGCGCAGTCACCACCATATTTTGCATGGCCGTCATGCAGTTGTTTCATCCTCCCCCTGACCCGGTCACCGCCCGTCGGACGCGTCAGTCGGGCCTTTGTCAGCTGCACTCCGTCCCCCTCCCCTCACGTGAGCTGCTCGCTCTCGGACGTCAGAGAACGACCGCCGACGGCGCAGAGCACCTGGAACTGCAGCCGCCGTGTCGCGCCGGACCTTGTACTGGCCACGTCAGAGACGGCGGACCTGATGACTGCGACCGGTGATCGTCCTGTTTTGTTGTGTTGTTAAGTGAGGTTGTCATGTCCATTCGAGAGTTTTGTAATATAGCGCTTTGAGTAAAGCGAGTTGGTCCTTTTCTGAGATCATGTCATGAGACAGCTGTTATGATAATCCAGACATAAGCAAGCCGTAAATGGCGGCGATGAACTATTCATTAATAAATAGTTAGCTCAGTGAATCAAAGTGACAACGCCAATTTCATCTCTAATCGCAATGAAACTACTGGTTCGAAGTTTTGCAGTGCGTCAGACAATTTTCGGTTACTCTCGTCCCGTACCGTCTTGGCAAGCACCAAACTTTTCATAGCATGCCATCTCTTGCAGTGATTTCTGGGTGATATTCACTCGTCTTCAGTAACGTCACTCTTTCTTCGCAGTTTTGCAGATGTTTTCCACAAATTCGCGCCACAACAGGCTGTATTTCGGGCGGCCAACGAAACGCAGACAGCAAAATAGGCATATCTCAACGTCCATAATTCTTCAACATGGAACGACACCAACATCCGAACAAGTCTCCCCAACAGTGTCAGAACAACCCGCGCACAACAGTATCACAAGCACAACTGGGACGGGGTTAACAAGCAAACGACAGTACGGAGTTCGACACGGTAAGAATTCGTCTTGCTCGTCTGCGCGGAAACTGCGCTCAAGAGCCATGCTTCGACGCAGCCTGGAGAAAGTCTATTTGAAAGATCTGGCATTAGCACTGACCTACAGCTGAACTTCTGCGAGGCTTTCAGTGAACGTAAGCGGGATGTCTGGTTCAGTCACGACAAGCAGCATCGTAGTCTCCTAGGGAGCATGGGGAACGTTTCGGTAAAATACGCCAGACTGGCACCGCCCACGAGCTAAAAGCACACGTACTCTGTTCACTGCACTCCGCCTCCAAACTCGCACGCACTCACTGGCCCGAGGAACACAAATTACGGCATTTTTCCTAGCGTCGATGACGATGACGGTGATCATCTCATTTATCAGCTCGTCCCGGCAACGCCGTATCCTCGCCGAGAGGTCACATCCGCTCCTCTGTCATCCTGTTCAGCAGCTCAGGGCGTTCGACAGCCTTCCCGCTGCCGCCAGTGCGAGCTGCGACACCAGCATCAGCGACGGCCACGCACGACAGCCTACCCGACCGCAGCGCCGCGTCAGGGGGCCTTCGGACCAGCGTCTGCGAGTCTCCACATCCTTTCTGTCCGGCGTGCTGAGAATGTTCTGAGTCCGCGGTCGCCGGCGGCGGGTCGCGGAGCAGTGAGCTGTCTGCCGCAGCGTACAGCGGCCGGGTGCCAGCAGCCCCGTGTCGCGGCCTCCGGCCCCGAGCCGGTGCCAGCCGAGCTGTGCCACGACGGCCGCGTGGGACGACTGGGTATGCGGTCTGGCTGCACCTGGAGGCCAGGAAGACCACAGCTTTCCGGCGCTCTTCGGGTGAAAGTTTCTGGAAGCGATGTCAGCGGTGGATCGGAGGAAGGACGGATATCACCGTGGCAGGCTCAGATTTTCGCTAACTTCTCCCCTCCCCCCCAAAAAAACATACGTGTGGGAGCTATGTAAGACAACAAGCGAAAAACAAGCTAACAAAACGTTACTGCCTCCTCGATGAGAGTGATGTCATATCTCTCCCTAACGCATGATATGCAGACTGGCCAAACAAAACATATGGATGCTTTCCAGTCCTCCCGTCTTCAATTCCCCATGTCTTTTCTTGTTCTTGCAAAGGAAGAAATGGATCATAACCAATGTATGTCGTAATGAGATGACTACGGCACACGTTCTCACCCACCCCTATCTATCACCTCCCTACGGTGGCTCTCTGTGCCGGATACACCAGGTGGCCACGGTGTCCTCACCTCCCTACGGTGGCCCTCTGTGCCGGCTACACCAGGTGGCCCCGGTGCTCGTAGCTGAGGTCGCAGGCCAACGGTGGCGGCACGGCGCTGCCCAGGCTGATGAGCGAGCTCGGGATGCGCAGCTTGCTCTTGTGCGGCAGGGTGCAGTAGGCGCGCTCGGGCCGGGCCGCCGCCTCGCCGCCGCCGGCCAGGTACGGCGTGGAGCCGTTGAGCCGCGCTGGCGGTCCGCTCAGTCGGCTCGAGTCACTCGAGTTGATGAGATCGGGCGTGGCGCTGCTGCGCGCCTCCCGGCTCAGCTCCAGCTCGCCGGCCGGAGGGAAGTCGGCGTCTGCCGGCGGGGCTGCAGGCGTCAGGAGGGTTGGGGGGGGGGGTCAGGGGGACAGAGCTGAGGCCGGAGTGTCCACTGACAGTCGTGGGGATTCAGGAAACCGGACGTTCTACGGGGCTAGAGTTAAGCTGTGATGAGGGAGTTAACGAGGGATATGTTTGATTTCTGACGGGGGTTGCTGGTCATCCACTGGAAAGCCAACGAAAGCGAGGAGGCCTGCATGTTTTAGCAAACATTTTCTCTGGTTGAAGGGAAAACATAGATAACTGCAATGCTGCAATGTATGTCATTGCCTATTTTAGTCAGACAACGCCGAGTCTTATCAGCACGAGTAGCATCCGGAACAAAGCTGATGTAAAAGACCGTATATCGTGGGAATCTCCTCCATAGAGCGAGGTCTGAAATGTACGCTCACAGTTGGGTGGATGCTGCGGAGATGTTGCCACCTGTCGGGCGAGCCGTAAAGTGCTGCCTCCGTACTCGGGCGGTGGCGATATCCTGACCACCTCCAGCCAGGCATTTCGGTCAATGTCGGGAACCTGGCCCACACAAGGTCGGACCATCACACTCTTCAGATAAAAAACAAAACGAAAAACCCGAGTCTGAACAAAGGACAGCATGAATATTTGTTTTAGCTCCTTTCACAATGTTGGGAAAGGAAATGTCATCGAAATGAGCAGAAACGTTGCAAATCACGACTGACCACATCATGAGAAGGCTCCTGAAACTTATTAGTATTGGAATAAGAGGTGTGTGATTTAAGGTGTAGTTTTCCAGGGCATCATCGTGGGCGTAACGATGCCAAATCACATGATTACTGGTGACAGCACAACCATTTTCATGCATAATTATTGGCAAACGAAGATCACATGCACCTCCAGCATCACGTCTCACACATCCGGACCGCCTGAAGAGCGCCAAACTACCGGCCTGACAGTCTGACAAGTCTGACGGATTCCAGCTCTTGGTCCCTCCCTCCAGGCGGTGTCGGGACTCACGTCACAGACGTCACGGGTGCTGTCGTGGCCGCCGTGGACGTCCAGAGAGCTGGAGGACTCGTGGCCGCAGTGGGGCACCGCGTCCACCTTCGAGCCTGGCCCGTCCGGTCCTGGACACAGAACGCGGCTCCGTGTCAGACACTGTACCGGCCGACCGCGCGTTGAGCTCTTATCCCGGACTGCGAGGCTGTCGTTTGCTGTGTGTCTGAGAGTCGGACACTTGTGCAGATGTTCTGCGTCCACAGCGACTGCACTGAGATCCTAAAGTTTGTGATCCAGAAACTGCCCCTGTTTCCGGAACATTCAATACAAATCCGGAAGACGGAATCGAAGCGTCCAAAAACCCGAAACATCAGCACAGCTTCCTTCACCATAGGGTGGACGGAAATACACCCAAAGACCCGTTCGTACCTCGCAGAGTCGCCCCGCGCCTGCGTGCCCCCGCGGCGCCAGGCGCCAGGCGTGCTCACCCTTCCTGTGGTGTCGGCGCCGCACGTAACAGAGCGCCAGCAGACCGTTGAGCAGCAGCAGCGCCGAGCCGACGGCGGCGGCCGCCAGAATCAGCGGCCGCCGCAGACCGTCGTCCTCCGGCGAGTCCCGGTCCGTGACGAACCCCACCGGCGGGGTCAGCTCTGGCGGCGGCCAGGCCAGGTCAGGTCGGGTCGGGTTAGGTCAGTGGTGCATGGTTGGGGTGTTCGCAATGTGGCGCTCCACACAGGCGGCGTGGAGATGTTGCAGATGCCCCGCAGACGGCCCTGATAGTCGCGTCGTGATGACAGACCCCTGGCATCGACGGCCGGCCACCGAGGGTCATGGCCACATTCCGTCACTGATGGTTGGCGATGCCCCGGTGATATCGTTAAACTTCACCGGAAACGGCCCATTTAATACCCCAGTGACGCGACAAACCACGTAACCTCCCCGCGGGTAGTCCCCAATACGCCACATCCCTCACAATGACAGCTGCGATGACCCAGTGCGGTCACTTCGCTTCCATCCGCGACCAGCGCGGTAACCGAGTAACGTCACACCGCTCTCTCCGGGGTGACTGAGCACGGTGACTGAGTGACGTCACGCCGCCCTCACCGGTGGTGCGCGCGGTGACCCGTCGCGGTGAGAAGTCGCCCACGCCCAGCCGGTTGTAGGCGGCCACGGAAAAGCGGTACTCGGTGAGCGCGCTCAGCTGATCGACGGTGAAGGCGGCAGTGTCGGGGGCCGCGTCCACGTACCGGTACTGGGTCGGCCGCGGCACCGGCGCGTACCCGACCCGGAACGTCTGGGGAGGGTTGGCGGTCAGCGCGGCGGCCGGCGGCGATCAACGGCCACGGTCAGAGCCGAGCGGTCCAGGCCGTGGAGTGGAGATGGCGGGAGCAGGACGGAGCCGAGCGGTCCAGGCCGTGGAGTGGAGATGGCGGGAGCAGGACGGAGCCGAGCGGTCCAGGCCGTGGAGTGGAGGTGGCGGGAGCAGGACGGAGCCGAGCGGTCCAGGCCGTGGAGTGGAGATGGCGGGAGCAGGACGGAGCCGAGCGGTCCAGGCCGTGGAGTGGAGGTGGCGGGAGCAGGACGGAGCCGAGCGGTCCAGGCCGTGAAGAGGACGCGGCAGGATGAAGACGGGGAAGAAATATCGCGGTGATGATGGCAGGGAAGGCGTGATGTGTCATGACCGTGAAATCTCGACCACAGCTTGCAAATTTGAGGTAACGATGGCGACTCGGGGCCGTCAAGAGACACAGGTTACCCGGCATTTTTTTCTTTTTTTTTTGCTAGATAACTTTGTTTCTGTGCTTTCCGTAATTCATGAAGCTTGCCACAAACTAATCATCTCCGAGACGAACACATAAATGCGCCTGCCTCCCAAACAACATAACGTCATACCTGCGTGAATCCTCCGTCGAAGCCGGGTGTCCAGGCGAGTGTAACCGTCTGGGAGGAGACGTTGAGTACCCGCAGGTCGAGAGGAGGGTCCGGCACAGAGGGCAGCACCAGCTGCACCGTCTGAGAGTCGGAGCCCAGTCGGTTGGTAGCAGTGCAGTTGTACGGCCCGTAGTCAGAGGCTTGCACGTTGCTGATCTCCAGAACTGACGCCCACGTCATCAGATCGATCTGGAAAATATTCCGCATCAGTTTATAATGCTGTCTTGCAAGCATTCATCCACAACTAGGAACAACAAATTCATCGATATACGACACGAGAGACATATAATGACTGAGGTTGGTGAAACGTGATGACACACAGAAGTGTTTCCATTTATCCATTTTCATTTTTATTCCTCCACCCTTGTAAATCACGTATGAAGTACTGCTGACGTCAAATACACGAAAACGGAACCGTGCGCGACACAAACTTTACCCTCACCGAACGCGGGAATTTTCACCCATGCGCCCCTGTCGCCGCTCCCCTGCCATTTCGCACCCAAATGCGATTGGGTTTTGCTTTCTTCTTATTCTAATGACATGTGATTTGACGTCTTCAGATGAACTGGTGACCTCTCAGATCACTGAGAATGAGAATACCACGCCGTTTGCCGTTCCCGCAGTCACCGCAGTATTCTTACAGCAGGAGGGCCTGTAAGTCACGCTTCTGTACCGACTTGATACTTAACGTGACCAGCACTTTTATTCAGTGACTGCTTGTGCTTCTCCAGATCAACGTGAGGACAAGGATTGGCAAAATGTCATTATCGTCTTTTATGACGCGGCTTGTGTCAAAAACTGCGTTATGGTGCCATAGAATCGTGTTTGGATCATCCAGCAAAACACAAATTGCTGCCAGCAATAAAATTAGCGCCAAAAATTGCCCTTATATCGGTCCACATGCATTTTGAGATCAACTGCGGTCACTGATATCATTTGGATATCACTAACGTCAGTGACATCCAAGTGATATCAGCTCGGGAAGGCACTCAGCTTTCAGATCCAAGTATATTCATTAACTTACGCAGAAACAGTCATGAATCCGAAAACTGACCCCATATCTTCTTAGCCCCTGAACAAGAAACCACAAAGTAGCTCAGATCTACCAAATCAGCATGCAAAGCCTTGAGAATGGCGTCATAACTCGATGAATGGACACGAGCTGGTGATAACTGTTTTCTTCGACAGACACGGAAAGGATGCAAGGTATGGCCGACAGATCTCAGATTCGCGACGCAGGCCGTTCGCCGGTAATTTCAGAAAAAAACCTCATCGCCGGGAGGGGGGGGGGTGACAGCCGCCCCTCGTCCGGCGAGCGTTAAGACATTCTAGTCGTCCTCACATAACGGCATACTGGCCCACCAATCCGCGTTACGTTCACCAACCCGTCGCAGCGCGATGCGGTACGGTCCATCTGCCAGGGGCTGCAGGGGCCGCCCGCTCCTGCTCCAGGTGAAGGAGGCGTTGGGCGCGGCCCGCGCCCGACACGTGATGAAAGCGGTGCCGCCCGCCTCTGCCGCCGCCCGGCCCCTGGCGGCGCTCTTGTCCAGTTCAGGCGCGTCTGTCGGCACGGCGGAGCGGAGCTGACTGCTGAACGCTTGGATGGCGGGTGGCCGGCGGGTGTAGTTCGTTTCGGATAAACGGGTGATCATTGCGGGATACATTCGGGCCGACGGCCAGAAGAGCCCACGGCACATAGCGGGGAGGACTTCACGATAGCCGCTAACAGCTTAATCCCGTATAACATAGACATCGTGGAAGGCGAACAACGTTCCAGCAACAACGCACCCACAATAAGCTTATCATTTGTCTCAAATCTTGACGGGAAACTATTTCTGGACACTGAGCTAATTAAAGGGCATTCTAATCCCTATGCTTATCTCGGGTCTCAGAGCCGCCGAGAATACTATTTCTGGACCTCTGAGCGTCTTCACGGGTGCTTCAGTGCCTTGACTGGACGGAGCTCCGTCGAGGCGCGACGGACAAAGCCACCTCCCGACTCACGTTCCACGAGCAGGGCGGCCGTCACCCGGACTGGAGCGCCCACGCCGTTGTCCACGACGCAGGTGAACTCGCCCACGTCCGCCGCCGTGACGTCATACACGGCCAGCCGTGACGTCAGCCGGGCGGCGGCGGCCTGGGTGCGCGGCCGGCTGCGGCGGACCAGGTCGAAGCCGGGCCGCTCCCAGTGGACGGCGTCGGGGGTGGCCGGGTTCGCCTCGGCGACGCACTCGAGGAAGGCGTCGTCCCCGGGGGAGACCAGCGCTGAGGTAGCCTTCACCGCCTCCGGAGGGTCTGAGGACGCACGCCATGTCGCTTTAAAGGGATGAAGTTGCAGCAGCCTGTGGTCGATCCACAAAAACAATACGGGAGCTGGCAAGCAATAAACGTGTCCCTTCTCCTTGTTCTTTTCGGGGACAAAAAGCAATTTTACAAAAACCATCGGAGTTCACTAATGTTAACTATCGGATCCGTGCAAATGGCAAAAACTCTGGCCTTTGCCTCGTGTAGGCTAATTAATCCAGAAATTCTGCAGTTTTCCCATGGACCTCTGTGTTTTCCAAACCCGAAACATTAGCCTTGCTTCCTGCTTGGCGCTTCTCTCCTGCTACTCACAGAGCACGTCGACGTGCACCCTGGCGGTGGCCGAGCCCAGCGTGTTGACGGCCTCCAGACGGTACCAGCCGGCATCCTCCCGCCTCACCGACGTCAGGTTCATCACGCCGGCCGCCGACGTCACTCTGACGTCGCCGGACGTCAGCGGCACGTCGTCGCGCGACCAGGTGTAGGAGAGCACGGCGGGGTTGGCCAGAGCGCTGAGGTTGATCGCTCGAGATTCGCCCAGAATCATGGAGTCTTCAAAGTACTTCTTCATGAAGATTGGTGCGTCTGAGAACAAATGTGCGCTTGAAGGCGTGAAAAGAACACAAGCTGCTGATGCTGCTTTGCTGGCACGTGACAATCACATACACTTATGCGACAGGAAGTGCACAACACTTGAGCAACAAGATTGGTGACTGGTTAGGTGGCTGGGAGATGCGAATGATCTCTCGGAAGTGAGTAAGGGCTTGGAGTGAGTAAGGACCAAGGATTGATGCGGAAATTATTAGCTCACCACGTTTTATGGGCGTCACACCAATCCACATGACTTCTCTTCATTTCGCAAAGAAAACCACCTCCACTGTAACAGTAACTGGGCTCAGGGCACAAACAAAATCCAAGACGCGCCAACAAACTCACGGAGCACCCGAAGCGTGACCTCGTGCCGTATGAAGCTGGATATCTGGGCCACCTCTGCTTTGCACACGAACTCGGCGCCGTTGTCAGTCCAGTTCAGCGACCGACGCAGCACCAGGCGGCTAGCGTACCTGCAACGTCACGTCACGGCGTCACGGCGTCACAGCGTCACGAAGTCCGAGTCACCATCGTGTGGTCGGCACGCCAGCGAAGCACTGCAGTCCGACATTATGGCGACTGGAGCCTGAGGCGGTTACAGAAGCACGTAACGTACACAGGGGACCTTACAAAGAGTGGAGACGTTACCGAGAGTACCAGTGCGGGTAATGCAAAACAAAATAGCCGCAGAAACCGAGACGCAAGAACGATATGATGATATCGAGTGATGTCTGGCTAAGCTACTGACGGCAGCGTCGAGAACGCACCCTCCATTGTCCCCGGCAGGGAACGTCTCCGTGTTCTGAACCTGGTCCTTAACCTCCTGACCCCGCGTCCACCAGGTCAGCTGGGAGGCCGGCAGAGAGGGACGGGACTGGCAGATCAGGAGGGCCTCTCCCCCGGCCTCCAGACGGTCGGGAGACACCGATATCTCCAGCTGACTCGGAGGAACTGACAACAGACACGCGCGGAGGTCAACTGCTGCGCCTGAGGGCGACCGAGAATGAAATGCAGCAGCCACTAAATATACACAGGTAGGTTCACTCACAGATGTGATGCAAACGGTGGTTTGACCTGCGGCATGTCGGATATCCTAAATGTAACACTGAGGAGAACACGTGGGTGAGGAGCCCATACGACGGGTAGGGTGGCGGCCCTGCTAACAGTTTCGAACATTTTAAAATGGGCCATTTAGCACTTCATGAAAATAAATGGCCTCAAAATGGCTTTGGCACCATGGACCTTCAAAAATGCCTCTGAACATACGGCTTCGTACCAAACTTTGAAAGGTCAGTGGACTTGTTGGCTAAAGTGCATTTGATTACTTTTAACGGTCACATCGAAGGTTGCTTTTAACCAATATTTCTTTGCACGATCAAAAGGTTTACAATAGAAGTTTTCGGTCTAGCACATTAACCATACGTGTAGGTGGGGCCCATCAGATTGCCTGGTTGACCTGCGTTCCATTTTAACCCAGAGCAGGACGCAGAGGAAGCTTTATCCCTACATACCACTTCTCTAGCATCGGCAGCTCAGCAGCCGACAAGAAAACAACCGCGCTTCCCCCGCAGCACGGCCGCTGCCGCCCGCCGAGCGCTCACAGTGCACGGTGAGCGTGACGCTGTCCTCCAGCTGGAGCTCGGCCGCCGGGCTGCTGCTGCGACACGTCACGACGGCGCCGTTGTCAGCCGCGCTGACGTCGTACTGGAGCCGGCTGCGGCCGGCGCCGGCGTCGAGGCCGGGCCGCGGCCGGCCGGCCACTGTCCAGGCCAGCCGGGCCGGCGGGTTGCCCCCCGCCGCGGCGCACAGCAGCGACAGCCGCTCGCCCTGGCGCAGCGTGGTCGGCTCGGTCCGGCTGATGCGCGGCGGTTCCGGCGCGTCTGCCGGCGCCGGAGCGGGACGGTCAGGTGAAGCGCAGCCGGGAGGAGAGTGCGGGTGTGGTGAGCCGCGACAGGGCGACTCACGGAGGGTCGAGACCTCGCTGGAGGCTCGCTGGGCATGGGGAAGAGACTGGGCGACTTCACGAAGCCCGGGAAATGTGACTGGATGACTTGCCGAGCACGGAGATGTGATTGGGTGATTTATGGAACACGGAGAGGATGCTGGGCGACTTTAAAATCACGGAGATAAGAACGAGTGACTTATATATTACGGGGAAGAGACTGGGTGACTTAAGAACATGGAATCAACGACGAGTGGCTCAACAAACACGAATGCGAAGCTCAATACGTCAAGGAGCACGAAGACGAAACTGAGTGACTCAAAGATCACAGGCAAGAGCCCGGCTAACTCGCACCTAGCAGGAACGCCGTCAAACGACTCACAGAGTACGGAGACGGAGGCCGATCCGACTTCGATGGCGTCCACGGCGGCGTTTTTGGCGTAGCAGGCGAACTTCATGTCCCGCCTGGTGGCCGGCGGTACCACCGTCGACAGGTTGGAGGCGGTGATCCAGCCCCCCGCCGGCGACAGGTTGATGACCTGGCTCACCTGGACGGGGAGAGACAGGGACGCTCAGTGGATCACTCACCCCTGCTGTCCTGGGTGAGGACTGCGTCTTTGGGCAAACGTGCAGACCTGATGAACTGATGCACTCTACGTTTCACTTTTTAAAGGAAAGGTTTAAACGTCAGTTTGGTTAATATAACGCAGACTCAAACACCATGTCGTTGTGTTGCCACCCTTCATTCAACACACCCGAAATTCTCAGGAAAAGGCAACAGACACTGGCATGTTGGCCCGGCGACAGACATTAGCATGCTAGCCATATGCAACAAATCCGTCACGTTTCGGACAGATTTGGGTCGTCCGCGGTCGGCATGAGATAAATCGGCGAAGGCCCCAACAGACTTTGACCCTGTGTGCGGCCATGCGGTGGACCCCACCTCGCTCATGGTGCGACCGTTGATGGTCCAGGTGACGTTGGCCGGCGGATTGCTGCTGGAGGTCGTGCAGCTCATGTGCACCGGGTCGCCGTCCATGGCCTCCTCCGTTCCCCAGACGCGGACCCGCTCCGGACCGACTGGGGAGGGGTGCCGAGTCAGTCGCGTGCCGCAGCCTGACAGCCGGACCGACTGGGGAGGGGTGCCGAGTCAGTCGCGTGCCGCAGCCTGACAGCCGGACCGACTGGGGAGGGGTGCCGAGTCAGTCGCGTGCCGCAGCCTGACAGCCGGACCGACTGGGGAGGGGTGTCGAGTCAGACGCACACCGCAGCCTGACAGCCGGACCGACACGCCCCGTCTCCGAGCGGACGCCGTGGTTCGTGCTCCCGATCTCGACATCAGGTCTGGGCCGAGAACACTCGGGTCTGAGAGGTCAGACTGGAAAAAGAGGAGTCAGCCCCACCACGACTTTCAAAATGGGAAATATCTGATCGGCGACCATGGCCACCTGCAACCTTTTTCCGATCTGCTGAGAGAAATAACAAAGAAAAAAACAGCCTGCTACATCGCATCCGTCAGCTCCAAAGCTTGTGACCGTCCGCAGTCGAATACCAACGTCTCCGTCTCAGCATGCACAAGCGGACTCGGCCTGGGAAGATTCGAGGCTATAAATTTGTATCACTGCCTTGCCAGTGGCTAATAAAGGAAAATTAAGGCAAATGCTTGGCTCGTTCGAAATTAAGCTCGGATTTGCTCAGCGACCCCAATGCGGAGTATAATTGATTAGCGCCATAAATTGCGGTAAACGGCGAATAGATGGGTAATATGGGGTCTCGCCAACGGAAGCGCCATGCATCAGAGGTGCTCCTGGAGCGGAGCCACCCTCCCCCGCGACTGTTCCATGGATTGGAGCCGGCCCAACTGCAGCTCGGGCTCCGGGACGTGGCGCGACGCGGGACATCGAGAAAGTGGGCTTCTTAGGAAGCCCGCTGCAGTCGACGGCGTCCGATGAGAGTACCCGAGAGGCAAGTCAGCTGTCAAATCCATGCCTAGTGTAAACCGTGTCTGGAGCTGGAGAAAGGAGACTGGTAAAACTGTGATATCGGAATAATGCTAACTGCGTCTCGATAGGTTTTGTGAAATATTTTCCGCGAATAACCCGCATCAACATAATCATCTGTCAGGGATCTTCACAAAAACATCTAGGAGGCCAACACTATAAAAAATCGTCTTTAGTCACCATGATCGGCAAGAAGAGAAATCAGATTAATCGTCCTTTGTTAGCAGCAGTCACGGTTTATTCGTCTCCAGTGCGTGCCTATTGATCTCGTAAGCACTGCTACGGTACCGGGCTCGGTGCAAACTTGCACAAAACGGTAAAGTGTAACCTGAATGCCACGTGGATATTGTTCCCCGAAAGCCATATTGATTCTTCAGTCTGGAAAATCAGGCAGTGCTGTGCCTATCCATTATGCATGCCCGCTGACCGTGCCAGATGCTGCTGATATTATTCCTACGGATTGCTGCTGCTCCATTCGGTTGACGTCATGATAGAGAAAACCTTGTGTATCTTTTCGCAAGTGGGTGGCAAATTACGCAGCGCATGTTATCACGATCAGGACGGTTTTGTTTGCCGCCTTATCCCAGCGAACATTTCTGTCACCAAAATCATTCACATGAACGGTACTCACAATGAACGTTCATCCGCACCAGCGCCACCATGGGCGTAGGGTAAACTTTGGATGACACCTCGCATCGGTAGATGGCGTTCAGATCGGACTCATCAGCGACGAACGAGTGCTGGGCTACGGCGGCCCTGGTCTCGTTCCTGCTGGCGTGCATGATCCGGCGGTCGTTCTTGAACCAGGAAACGATTCCCGGTGGATTGCCGCCCTCTGACGTGCAGGTCAAGGTCACTCGTTCCCCTTTAACGACCACCTCGCCGTCTGTGTACCCAGTTATGGCCGGTGATCCGGGCGGATCTGAAACAGAAGGGTCTGTCAGTGAAAGGAAGAGAAAAGAAACAGTGAGCACTCCACATTTCGAGACCCAGACGAGTCAACAGACCGTTCTTTTCCGGCAAGTGAGGGCTTATTGAATGTTTCTGAGGCAGGTGCTAAGGATTTGTGCACAGCGCGAAGGATCGAAAAGTACTTGGCCCCATATTATTAATAATTAAACTGAAGCTCTCAAACCCTCCAGTCTGTCCTCGGTGCACATCCAGCGAAGTAAAAGCTCCATACACAGACCAGTTAAGCTCTGGAATAATTTACGGTCAAACATGGCGCGCTAAAAAGACCTTTAAATCAGCAGGAGGTTTTTCGTGAGAACAAGAAAACGGGTTGGAAAATTCGCTGGCACGATAGCCCGAAATTATGCGCATGAACCTGTCTTGAAGATCAGTTGCAGGAGCGCACCATTTTATGCTCACACACACACACACACATATATATATATACATGTATATATATATATATATATATATATATATATATATATATATATATATATATATATGTGTGTGTGTGTGTGTGTGTGTGTGTGTGTGTAACCATTCTTCACCCCATTATACATGTTCAATCGCCAAAGGAATAATGATCGTCAGTCTACCAGTGTAATGAGTAGATTGTCGAAGCAAAGAGAATATACCTCCAAGGCCCGCAAGCATCGCTCTCAAACAATGATGTCAACAGAAACGCCTTCTAGCCATTAAGTTCAGTGACCTGCAATAGCTTTGACACAAGCCCTCTGATATCACTAGTACGTGAACGGCTCGTGCCTAGCTGGGCACAATCTGGTGCGATCAGGAGCCGTCACTCGACAGCTGGCAGACCCAACCAAACAGATCAGACAGTCCACATAGACCAGACGGACCAAGCAGATCAGACATTCCGTGCAGACCAGAAAAACCGAACGGACCCAGCAGAACAGAAAGTAAGGACAGACAGACAGACAATCCAGGCAGACCAGACGGACCTAGTAAGTCAGACAAACTGTACAGACTGGACAAATCAGACAGACCAGACAGAAGAGACAGGCCAGGCAGACCAGACGTATCAAACAATCCAGACAGACCAGACGAACCAAACAGACCAAACGCATCAAGCGCCCCAGGCAGAGACGCCCGACAAACCGGCCAGACCAGACAGCTCACCAGACATCAGACACATCAGACACACCGGGCAGCCAGACGGACCAGACGGAGGGCCCGCCAGCGCTCGGCGGCCGGCGGGACTGCTGACACAGCGTCCCCGCCCGGGCCGCCGCCGCTGATGCCGCCTCCCCCGCCAATGTCGCGCCGCTTCCCGCCGGCCGGCGCCGCCGCGGCGGCCGCAGCCGCACCTAAAGCGCCGTTCAGGCCCGGCCCGGGACGGCGCCACCCATTGGCGTCAGCTGCGGCTGACCTAACGGCTGCCAAATGCCGCTGCCAGGCCGGCAACGCTGCGGCCTGCTCAGCAGCACGGCCAGCCGTGGTCTGAAGTCCTGATCTGTCGAGCGCAGCGGTCTGAAGTCATGGTCTGTCGAGCGCAGCGGTCTGAAGTCATGGTCAGCCAAGGGCAGCGGTCTGAAGTCCCGGTCTGTAGAGCGCAGCGGTCTGAAGTCCTGATCTGTCGAGCGCAGCGGTCTGAAGTCATGGTCTGTCGAGCGCAGCGATCTGAAGTCATGGTCAGCCAAGGGCAGCGGTCTGAAGCCCCGGTCTGTAGAGCGCAGCGGTCTGAAGTCTTGGTCTGTCGAGCGCAGCGGTCTGAAGTCTTGGTCTGTCGAGCGCAGCGGTCTGAAGTCATGGTCAGCCAAGGGCAGCGGTCTGAAGTCCCGGTCTGTAGAGCGCAGCGGTCTGAAGTCTTGGTCTGTCGGAAGGCTGGGGTCTGAAGTCATGGTTTGTCGAAGACAGCGGTCTGAAGTTATGGTTGTAGGGGGGGGGGCGGAGGCAAGTGATCTGTCAGAGCTCATGATCTGTCGGAGGCATGTGGTTGGAGGTCATGGTGTGTCGCGGGGTAGTGGTTTGGGCTCGACTCTAGCGGAAGGCAGGGGTCTGAATTCAAAATATACCGGAGGGCAGGGGTCTGAGCTCATGGTCTGTTGGAGGGAAGCGGCTACAGTCTTTTGCAAGGCAGTGGTTTGAGTCCATGGCCTGTTGGGCGCGGCGGTCCGCGCTCATGATCTGTTGGAGTATGAACACACTGACAAGCAGAAACCTATGAACAAATTACCATGACTACTAACACAGACACACGTGACACTCCTCTGCCCTAGGGCAGAGGACGGTCGCGTTGCCGTCACAACTCAAAATGTTTCACCTAGCTGAAACATTTCTCGGCACACTTACACCGAGAAGAAACACGAATTACACCAGCTATCGGCCAACCGACTCACATCAAGTCGGGGGATAAACCGACGAACAGTTAACTGTTCAAGAGTTTGCACGTGAATGACGCTTTCCAGAGACAATACAATTTCAGCCGCTTCCTTACAATTTCGCAAGTATGGCATTCGGCATCGATATTCGGCCCAGCGACCAAGGAACAATACGAACAGGAGCTCCGTGCCTCTGCGGCAATGTTCCTAGCAGCAGACCATTGATTTTTGCTGGAAACAGTCCGAATAAATGAATGAATAAAAGAATCGCTCGTCGACAGACCGGCCGGGGGAAAATCGTTGTTCAACGATGAACGTTGATCATACTGAACATTTGTGAAACAAATGTTCAAACAAAACAAAAAAACGAACAAAACAAACAAACAAACAAACATTTTTTTGACGAGAATAAGATAGCGCGATTGCCGTATTGCTGCACACATGTCCTGTGAGCGGAGACCGTAACACTGGCAGGATCGCAATAATGGCCGCGGACGGGAACGGTCACGACCAGATTGCCCGGGGATTTATTTTTTGTCGGAGGTCGTAGTCCGCATCTACTGCGTAGCACAACCGATTATCACCAGCGGGGAAGCAACGAGAGCTGGAGACGAGATTCCAGGTCTCCTGACATGTCTAATACGAGCAGGACGCCTCGTGGGACGCATGACGAGCAAGACGTGCTTTGTTGTTGTTTTCACTGCCACTTTTACTTTGTGCATTTCGCAGTACGAAGGAATATTTATTGATCGAATCGAGTATTTTGCATCTAAGAACTGCCAGTTTTAAAACTGACCTTGGCTTTTGACGGACTCTGACGAGGGAATATTTACTGGTCGATTTAAGCATTCTGCGTCCGAAGAACTGCAGGTTTAAAAGTGACCTTTAAATTTGTGGCCCTGCGAGCAAGAAAAAAAATGCATAATGCTCGAATCGGTCAATAAATATCCCTTCGTACTGCTACACGCACATAGTAAAAGTAGCAATGAAAGCAACAACAAAGCAGGCCTTGCTAGTCATGCGTCCCACAAGGCGTCTTACTCTTACTAAAAATGTCAGAAAATCTGGGACTGCGTCCTCAGCTCTCGCTCTTTCCACGCCAGTTATAATCGGGTGTGCTGCGGAGTATATGCGAACCACGACATCCCCGACGCAACATGATTTCGTTAAACATTTATTATTCATTTCGTATATATATGCACTGGGAAGGCAAACAGGCTGAACTTTTTCTGACGAAGCTTTCCTGATTCAGTGTCCATTGGCTGCGAATTTATTCGCCTCCCGAAAGGGCCATGGCCGGGCCCGGGTCGCTGCAATTTATTGTTGTTCTGCTAGCTGAAGTAAGACTGACTCGGTCTTTGGCGTCCCTCGTAACGTACTTCATGGCGTTATACGGAAAAGGTTCCTTAAAATCCACCGCTGTCCCTTCTTCTACACGTTTCCCAGCGTTCCTGTATGCCTATACACATTAAGCCGATGGTGTTAGATAGTTAACCCTATTCCCGGCAGGGCAGGTTGAATCCGCCCCCCCTCGGGTTTTTTGCTTACCAATTCCAGGCTTTTTGACGCAGCTTCACGAAACTTGGTGACTTTTCTTAGCTATCCTCTCTACGCGCTGTGGCAAAATTTCACAATTCTACTTTGCTCAGGAGCGAAGCCAGGCAACGTTTTTGGGAGGAACCTCATGCCATTTTTGGCCATGTTGAGGATAAAAGAAAAATGGCTGCCAAAAACAGAATTTTTAAGATACAACTTAAAAATTTATATGGATGTATAGGTAAATAGTTGGGCAATGTGCACACAAAATTTTGTTTATCTGAGATCACTTTACAAGGTCAAGTCAAGGTCAAAAGTTAAAATTTGTTTTTTTGCAATCATTTCGGCGTCGTTTTTTCAAATGCCAAACCCGGAATATATGTGACGTAGATTGCCGCCCTCTACATGTGTACCAAGTTTCAGCCTGATATCAGGTCAGGTCACGGAGCTATGACCTAAAATATCAGTGCGCATACCTTATATCGCAATAGCCATGAAATGAAATTTTTGGAATAGAGTGAATTCAGATGATTGAAAACGTTTACAGATAGTATCAAATGCATACGAGATCATTCCAAGTGACCCCAAGGTCACTGGAGGTCATTTAAGGTCAAAGGTCACAAGTTGATCTGAAGAACGTGTGACCATGACAGTTCCCCCTTTTTCATGTCCCTGTCACCGCCTGTGCTAACATTATACAAACATTGCAATACGATTTGTACTTCTTTAGCATAGCATGACTAGCAGAAGCCAAAAAAGTGTTTTTACCTTTTTTGTTCATTCAGTCGTTGGAAAATTAATTCCCCTATTTTTGAAACCCTGTGAACACCATGAATTTTCTCAAAATTTCAGATTCGTGGACCCATGGTAAAAGCGCTATCCAAAATCTCTCCATTCATGCCAGCTTCATTGAAATCGGTCCATAAACGACGGAGTTATAAGAGGTCCGAAAGTACCCCCATTTTGACATTTTTGCCCCCCTGTATCCACAAATTTCGAAAGTTTGAAAATTTCTTTTCATAAAAATGTAGTTCACGTCACGGCAAATCGATTGCCGTTTGTTGCGATGAAATCGGAGTAGTAGTTCTCGAGATCTCAGGGGGGGGGGGGCCGAATCCGCCCCCCCCCGCCCTGCCGGGAATCGACCATACCGTCTAGCCCTCCGGGAATAGGGTTAATAAACGATGGATAAAAGGCCAGATTCGACGAAGATGTTTGCACGTAATGTTACGGTGCAGGATGTCAATAAGGTGACGACAACATGATGCAGTGATGTACCGAGGGAGAAGCCACTGGGGCATGACCCTTCCCTCGGACATCAAAGGATCATCTACTGGGAGTGACAATCGCCGACCAGTGGGCCGCCCTGCTGGTTACCATTAAAATCCGCGTTGCTTAGATATGGCGCCGGCGCCAGCGGCCCGTCGAGCCAGTACAATATCGTCCATGCTTTCCCAAAGCATTTCAGAGACGTCCCTGAACTGAAAATGCGCCGTTCAGACCTGAAAGGTTGCCCTGAGGTTAAAAGGACTCCCGAGGATAAATCCTCCTCCTACCAGGGGATGTTTGAGCACCCCGTCAACTTTTTCTCCACAGCGGAGAAACGGAAAACAAAGACATGCCAAATTTAATGAGCCTTTTTCATCATTTACTGCACACATCCCATCAAACTTTGAGCCCCGCACCAGGTGAGGTTACTGACCTAGGTCGGACCAAAGAGGTAAACTTCCAAGAAAATGTGATTCCCTATAACTTTTTCGAGGTTGGATCGAAATCGCTAAAACTTGCAAGAGCTATAGAGTATGATAAAAAGTACAATTTGTATATTCCATTTTTTCTGGAAAATTCCAGGTCAATGACCTCAGCCCAGGTCAATTTTAAGAGTTTCTTGAGACTGTCTAAATTTGAGGGGATTTTTGCCGGATTGCGATACCCAGATATTATCAACAGTATGACCCCTTACATGTGCTAGCATCATGTCACCAGAACACTCGTGACCTTGGCTCAGGTCATGACCCACCAATATGGGTGCGCGTTATAAATCCAGTCGTTTTGTTCAGGATTGGTAAATTGCTGTCATAAAAGGTTAAAATACATGCTGAATTCGAATTCAAGGCCCAAAAGAGTCTTATCTTACGATGTAGGGCAAAGTGAGGCCCGTAAAGGCCAACCGACGTCAATGACCCTTTTCGACCTGAACAATGCCCTAAATAGTTTGACGTGGCCTTAAATGGGCCACTGCAATGCGTTAAAACAATCCAAGAGATGTACGGTGACAAGAAGGTTCCACCAAAGGAAAATTCCTGCATGGTCATGTGCATCTTACTTATTCCTCCCAACGGCAGGCGCACCAAGTGACGTCGGAGACCGTCGGCTGGTGACCTCATATGACCTCTCTCGGCCTTCACTGACCCTTCCTGAACCCTGAAAAATATTCCATTTACTACGTATACCCCACTAACACTATAATTTTTCTACTCCCATCATTTGAAAATCTGACCTTAGCTGACCTCAACTGACTTTTGGTTCAACCTGAATTCGTGCTTGGGTATCTAAATTGTGCCTTGAGTGCCTCATCAGCACCCTCTTAAATGCAAATCAGCCGTAAAAGCAAGCTAAAAAATCAGTACGTAGAAAATAGGACGTGCATTGTACAAACGTGCCATTTTGAAACGATGACGTAACCTGACCTGAATCGCGCTGAAGGTCCAAAAGAGATAAATTTATTTGTTGAGATCATTTGGCTTGTTATTAGCTTTCGTGTAAGACATAAGTTGGGGCAAAATGTGGATAGGTTGCTAAGCTATTAAGGAACAAAAAACTAAATTTAGAGGTTTTGGGTTATATTTTCTTAAAGCTTGGGTAATTAAAAAAAAATGTATCACAGGTTTTAAGCTCTACTCTTCAAGTGCTTTCCGATGATGTATCTTTCATTTTCCTCCTACATGGCTCGCGAGTTAGAGGGCGGGTGTGTTCAAACCCCCTCTGGTGCGGGGAAGGTGGATTCGACCACTGGTGCAAGGCGGGTTAAAAGGACACCCGAGGCCTGGAAGAATGCCTCCGACGTATGAATGGATATCCTTGGCCTAAAATTGCGTCCCTGAGGCCTGGAAACGCATCCCCGACGACTGAAAGGGTGCTAAGATGCCTGAAAAGGCGCCACCAAATCTGCAAATGTGTTTCACATGTCTGAGAGGATACCCTTAGGCTCAAAAAGGCGTAGAGGTGCTGTGCAATGCATGCAGTGGCGTCCCCCAAAAAATGACGACCGTTTGGATTTGTTTAGCTTCGCCCTTTGTACGTCTCTATATACGCCGCTGCATGGACTCCTGCAACCGTGGCTTATTGTTTCGTAGAGTGGACATGGCGTATAAACAGGAGAATCTTCAGGACATCTGCAGGTTAAACGCAACCAGAATATTGCAAGACGCCCAATAGCACATAAGATAAGGCCCAGCGTCTGAAAGCATGACTACTGCTCGTTAATAACTTTATGATGGGTTGTCAGCCATTTCTAGTTCCCGTGTTTGTTAAATGACGTTTCTTGAGAAGGCAGCAAAACAGAGAAAAGTAGCCGGTGGTCAAAGACACCTGGACAATCCATAAGCATCGTACCATTCTGTGTCCGGAACGAAACTGTTTCGTATGGAAACACGTGGGCAGTTGTGAAATGGTCCCTGCAATAAGTTTCGCTTAACATGCTCTGACTCGTAAGTGACATGGCTATACACATGCAAACGTAGGTATAGACATACAACTGGTCTCACGGCCCTCCTCATCGCATTAAATTAGCAAAATAAATCAAGCGCAACCATTCCATCTTAACCCTATTCCCGGAGGGCTAGACGGTATGGTCGATTATCGGCAGGGGGGGGGCGGATTCGGCCCCCCCTGAGATCTTGAGAACTACTACTCCGATTTCATCGCAACAAACGGCAATCGATTTGCCGTGACGTAAACTACATTTTTATGAAAAGAAATTTTCAAAATTTTAAAATTTGTGGATACGGGGGGCAAAAATGTCAAAATGGGGGGTACTTTTGGACTCTTATAACTCCGTTGTTTATCAACCGATTTCAACGAAACTGGCATGAATGGAGAGATTATGGATAGCGCTTTTACCATGGGTCCGCAAACCCGAAATTTTGAGAAAATTCATGGTGTTCACAGGGTTTCAAAAATAGGAGGATTAGTTTTCTAACAACTGAATGAACAAAAGAGGCAAACACCCTGTTTTGGCTTCTGCTAGTCATGTTATACTAAAGGAGTACAAATCGCATTACAATGTTTGTATAATGTTAGCATAGGCGGTGCCAGGGACATGAAAAAGGGGGAACTGTCATGGTCACACGTTCTTCAGATCAACTTGTGACCTTTGACCTTAAATGACCTCCAGTGACCTTGGGGTCACTTGGAATGATCTCGTGTGCATTTAATATTATCTAAAAACGTTTTCAATCATTTGAATTCACTCTGTTTCAAAAACTTCATTTTATGGCTAGTGTGATATAGGGTACGCGCACTGACATTTTAGGTCATAGCTCCGTGACCCGACCTGATATCAGGCTGGAACTTGGTACACATGTAGAAGGCACCCTTCTACGTCATATATATTCCGGGTTTGGCATTTAAAGGCGCCGAAATTATTGCAAAAAAAACAAATTTTGACTTTTGACCTTGACCTGACCTTGTAAAATGATCTCAGGTGAACAAAATCACATCTGCACATTGCCCAACTATTTAGCTATACATCCACATAAATTTTTAAGTTGTATCTTAAAAACTCTGTTTTTGGCAGCCATTTTCCTTTCATCCTCAACATGGCCAAAAATGGCATGAGGTTCCTCCCAAAAACGTTGCCTGGCTTCGCCCCTGAGCAAAATGGAATTTTCACATTTTGTGACGGCACGTGGAAAAAATAGCTAGGAAAAGTCACCAAGTTTCGTGAAGCTGCGTTAAAAAGCCTGGAATTGGCAAGCAAAAAACCCGAGGGGGGCGCATACAGCCCCCCCCCCCTGTCGGGAATAGGGAGCCGGATCAAATGCAGAGTGGGATGGACGAAATGAGTTAGTTTCACGGTAAACTGGAATAACAGCCGTCCAGTACAGATATGTCCGGCTCACAGTTGTGCTGATAAAAAAGGAGCACTCTGTTATTGGTAGGTGAAGATCTAAGACTGCCACGGAAAAGGGAAAAGCTGCACTGACTAGTTTTGTTAACAATGCCGACAATCAAAACCTCCGGCACAGAGCTGGCGTCCACTTATTCTTCAGCGAAAGCGAAGCAATGGGGTTTCATTAGCGAACAGCGTCGCACACCATTGTTTGAATCACAATGCTCCAGGAGCCCTCGATTCAAGTACCGCCCTGAGTGGTCCACAAGGTTAACCAGGAGAAATGCGCTCTCGTCCTAAAAGCTCCACAGCGCTAAAACGCGCCCGATCCCGATCTTTATTCCCGCACGTACGGCGTACCTTCGATCGACCTTGTTTCAGTCGTAAACCAGGGGTGAACTTCGAAGGCAAAGTATCAAGAATCCAAGATTTCGGAATACCTGTTATTACATTAACTAACAACAGCTGGCGAACAAAGCGATCTCGATACGCCAACCGTGGGAAGACAAACTCTCAAACGTAATGCAAGTCGCGCTCAATACACACTACACGGACATCATTACTCGAAAGCAGCATATTTTTGAAACGTTAATTGTTTAAGGGCCTGTAAATAATGATGGAAAATATCTTAACAACCGACTTAACCTAAAGTACTTGTCGACAAATAGTATGTTACAATGTGAATCATAAGAGCACGACAAGAAGCCTGCCTCTTTGCACACCAGTTGATTGTATCCCGACTAAGAGATTCAGTATCACGACGTAAATATAATATTTTTGTGAAGGCACCTTGGTTGCAGCCAAGAGCAAAAGGGCGTTAAAGCTCACTTCGGGTACAGTTTGGCGGTATACAACAACAAGTTGTCAATGAACGCGTTCCGGCCGTTTCAGTTTGACTCTCGCCACTGATAGAATGACCTGAGGCTCTCAAATAAAGTCACCCTGACTACAGCCTGTCGCATACCCTTCTGCTCTGGCTGCCACCGTTTAATGTCGGCCGAACCCGAACCGAGGCAACGGATGTCGCGGCCGTCGGAACCGACACACGCACCGCAAGATCAAACGAGCGCATCCTCGCGACGCCAAATCGGTCCGTGTCGCAAAAAAGGAAACAATCCTTCCCGGTCGATAACGAGAGGTTCGGTCCGCCGGCGAGCGGCCGCTCCGTTCGCCGTCCGCCGGGCCGGCCGGCTCCGCCGCCGCCGACGGCGACGCGGCGGCAAACATGCGCCGAGCCGAGCCGGCCTCAGGCAAACAGGAGCGGCGCCCGAGCACGGCCGACCCGCGCCGGCTCGTCGACGTGGCCGCTCCGCGCGGCAGGCGCCGAGAGGGCGGCGTTGGTCCCGAATTGAAGCAGGGCCGTGGTCACAGTGACGCTGGTCAGCTGAATGGCGCTCGTCGACCGCTCCTGCGCAGTGCTGGTGGCCCTATCACGTTCCCCGAGAGTTTGTTATGAAAAGTGGTGGCTTCTGGGGACAGACTGTTGCTTTCAAGTGCGGTATCGTTCCCTGCCAGAGATCGATGTTGCGGGAGACGTCAACAACTCCAGATCTACACCGTTTTTTTTTATAATGGCTCCATGATTGCATCTGGTCTAGACGACAGTCATTGGCATAATCGTTCACTGAACCACTCTTTGGTGAATTATGAAGTCAATTTGGCAAACAGTCATCGGTGCATGAGCGTTTTCAAAGCTGATGGGGCGAAAGCTATCATTTGACAATTTCTGTCCGTGCAACATCATAGCGCTGATGTTTGCAATTATCCAAAGTTGGCAGGGCCGTCACCACGTTGGTACGGCCGACGCCCTACAAGTCCTCTCAATCGCAACACCCATGTACTAGTAGACAGAAGAATACGGTCAATCGTTTATTTTTTAGTCACATCATCTTCCTCTGTTTCAAAAATTCTGCAATACTATGCCACATCATAATCCCATGCCGGGGCTCTCAAACTCTTCAACAAATGTGCAGAACTGTATTATCTTGCCAACGACAGTAGGCTTTACAACATTATGCCTTAAATCGTGAACTGATGAAGTGGACACACGTATAACAATGTTTGTGGAGATTGTGGCTTGCCCATTTAACTTAATCTATGTCCAGAGTGCCCGCTCACCGGGAATGAAACGGAGTGTTGAGAACGCCAATGACATTTCCCAATATCCCATACGAAGTCCCACGATTCGTTCAGCAATCTATATTCCCAATATCAAAATGTCATTGTCAGCTCAGTCAACGATCTCCTTAAGAATGGCTTCCGTTTTTCAACCGTCGTCTCATCTCTGATCGCCGCAATCCAGGCATCGATGACAGCAAATCTCGCTCTGAAATCCCCAGTTAACGCGACCACAAAAACAACTAAAACACCTAGCCACAACCGGAAGTACCGACTAGTACTGTGCTAGTCGGAAGCATGGTGATCCGCTGGTCATCGTGAAACTAACCCGGCACCGCCTGCCGTGTTTTCTTACCCGCGACCGCCTGGGGGTCAAAAAAGGCACCTCCTGTTATCTCAGAATCAACCGTCAAATCTGAACCGGTCTACCGCCAATCGATAGCCCCGAGTCTTGCGATTCAGAAAATATTATGTTAGCTCCGGTCACGTGACTGTTGACGTTACTAGTCACGCAAAAAGGCATAATACGACGTCGGAAAAACTGACGCCGGTTCATACGCCATATCATCGGCCATAATGGTCAACTGGGTATCAAACAAATAACTTTTAGCTGGGTATCAAACGAAGATCACGACCCTGCATCAGAAGCATCCCCTAATGTTAGAGAAATGTGAGGTCAAAGTCAACCTGGGTCATGTGAAATACTGGTCTTACTTTACCTGCCAAAGATCGGTGCTTACTCGCCGTTTTGATCCACGTCGCAAAAAGGACTGAAGTGAAACCTGATAATCAGTTTTGCATTACTTACTTTTCATCCCGTCAAGGTCAGTCTAGGTCAGGTCAAACAAGGTTGCATTACTCTTCCATCCAAAGAGTAATAAATACTAGCTGGGATTCTTAACTACGTCAAGTACAGAACTGAAATGACAACTCGTGATAAGCAAATCTGCTCTGTCTGCCTTTCATCGGGTCAAGGTCAAGCCAGGTCAGGACAGATAGTCATTTTTTTCTGATTGGGAACAAGGATTGCTCTTTGCTCCCAATAAACGATCTTCCACAGACAATGTTGCACTTCATCTCGTGTTGACATCTATCCATGACGTGACCTGACGTGACCTCACGTCACATTTCGTGAACCTTGCTAAGAGGGGGACATATAGATTTCCTTTACGTCAGCGGTAACCACTTCTGTCACCCACAATGCAAATCATGTCCAATCGTCATCATGCGTGTGACCTAACATGACCTCTAATATTGATGTGAAACGCTTGCTATCCTTTCGGGGTCCGTGCCTAATGTCAATCCAAATAATCCATGCGTCATATTTGCAAATATTATTACAAAAACCAAGAATGTTCGCGCGACCGCACGAAGAAACCAAAACATGCATGGAAGGGCTCACTTGTGATGTCATATCTTCATGATCTGATCTAGCAGGGAAATGACTTTGATGCAAGAATATGTAATACTGATTGATGGACAAGTACTGAAAGTTTGGTTGGGCTGACTCTGCCGGTTCAGAAATTATTCCCCAACAACTGCGGGGGGCGTCCTATTTGTCACCCCAGGCGGTGCTGCGTTAAGTCTTATCGCGCGTCACATAACACAGATCTGGAGCCTCCATATGGTGCATCTTAGAGTGTATTTCCAGACATCTACGGAATACCTGTGCTTATGATACTCCCTCGCAAAAACTGGACTTTCAACAGACATTCACACCAGCGTCTCGACATAACATCCGTATCGTCCACGTCAGGCCACCCGTGCCGACCCGTCCGCCGGCTGACGCGACCAGACGGTCCCGCACACCGACCCTGAGAACTGAGATACATCAGCGGACCACCGGCCGCCGGCAAACAGGCCGCAGACAGCAGAGGACAGCACAGACCCGCAGAACGAGCAGCTGACAGTTCTGAACAAGGATGCAGACAGAGCAGCGGACAGTTATAAACAGAGCAGCAGACAGTTATACTGCCCCGGACAGCTCTGAACAAAGTCGCGGACAGAGAAACAAACAGCTCTGAACAGAGCCGCAAACAGAGCAGCGAACAACTCTGAACAGAGCTACAGACAGAGCAGCGAAACAGCTCTGAACAGCGCCGCTGACAGAGCAGCGAACAGCTCTGAACAGAGCCGCAGACAGAGCGGCGAACAGCTCTGAACAGTGCCGCAGAGAGAGCAGCGGACAGCTCTGAACAGAGCGGCAGGCAGCGCCGGTCGTCCGCCGACCGGCCGCCGCTGTATCGAGGCGACATGGCCCAATTCAGCCGGCCTGCCGTCGCCGGCGCACCTGACCGTCCGCGGCACCGTCACCGCCAGACGCGCCGGCCGCTTTGAGCCGCGCCGCCCATTGTCGCCGCGCGCCGCGTCCGTCTTGTTGCGCCAACACCGCCGCCGGACGGCCATTATGGCGCGCGGCGCTCGCGCACACGCGCTGGGCGCGGTTCCCACGGTCGGAGGGCGGTTTTATGGGGCGCCGGTGTGCTCGGTCCGTCCCCGGCTGTTCCCGACAGTGTCCGACCCCCCGGACCGCCTGCCCTTTGCCGTCCGCCCAAGATCGCCGGGACTGGTAACAATCAGGCCTGGCTCGTCGCGGTAAATGGCCGACAGCACGAAACGGAATCACTCATACCCTCACAATAAAACACAGGTGTCACGACATAATACCTGCAGCATACACTAGGAGGGGAACAATGAAAAATATGGCGCTGTGGGGGTCGATCGACCCATCTGACCAGCTTCAAGTAGCTTGCAGCCTGACGTGCCGTGACAACCGACGTGGCCGTCTTCTGGATGCCATCGCGTTTAAATTTACTGCTTAATCTACTACGTCTACTTTTTATCATTTGTTTCCATATTTGCGACGATGCTGTGAGGCACGGGCTTGTGTGAACAGGTTGTCACATTTATCTTCAACAGATAACAATAAATCGCTTCATCGCCCGTAACAATAAATCTCCAAATAGCCCTGGGCCATCTGCTTTAGACCACTGTCTATTCTGCCGCACGAAGCGGGCGTTCCTTATCTCTGCGTGCCAATGTATATCTGCGGCCTGCCCGATGCATGTTTTAACGTTTGAATGCGTGTATGCCTGTGTGTTCGTTTCCGTGTGTCTGCCCGTCTGTCCGCGAGCCAGTGTCTCCGTACCTGTGTCTGTATGCTTGTACACATGTACTCCCGCTCCTGGAAGTGAGGTACATGCACGCAGTACATAATACCGGAAGCGATGGTACTACGACGAATTTCTCAATAGTTCGACTCACTAGAAAACAGGGCACATACGGCCGAGCACATCCAACTGAATGAATGGTATTTATCGGCTGTTACGCGGCCTCGTAAGCGGCTGCAGTCGCCACATGGCAAATCATGCAAGACTCAGTGCAGTCAGCGATATGGTCCCTGCACATAAACATCTTTTATATTTCATTTTACTGTTCCTTCACCATGTGTCTCTGAAATCATGTAGTAAAGTAATCGAATTCCGATGAAAAATAGAATTTGGGTGTATGTTATGTTTGGAGTTGTCACCGTATACTCCCACTCCGAAATCCGTCGCGGCGGCCCGGTCCGCGAGTCTGCGGCCGAGTCCTCAGCGCCGCCGACCCGTCCCGGGCCGGTCCGGACTGGGGGTGGGGGGCAGAATGTGCGCGTGTCGCCGCCGCCGCCCAGGGGCGCCGGAAATCCGGCCGACTCCGGCCGGCGGCGGCTCCTGACGGACGGCGGCCGGCCGCGGATCCGGACGACGTCGGCGCCGCCTCGGCTGATCCCGCCGCCGACGTGAGCGGCGTGCGGTCCGGCCCCGGCCCGGCCCGGCCCGGCCCGGCCCGGCCCGGCACGGCACGGTTCGGTTCGGTCCGGTCCGGTCCGGCACGGCACGGGTCCGGCACGGCACGGCCCGGCACGGTTCGGTTCGGTTCGGTTCGGTTCGGTTCGGTCCGGTCCGGTCCGGTCCGGTCCGGTCCGGTCCGGTCCGGTCCGGTCCGGTCCGGTCCGGCCCGGCACGGCACGGCACGGCACGGTTCGGTTCGGTCCGGTCCGGTCCGGTCCGGTCCGGTCCGGTCCGGTCCGGCACGGCACGGCACGGCACGGTTCGGTCCGGTCCGGTCCGGCCCGGCACGGCACGGTTCGGTCCGGTCCGGTCCGGCCCGGCACGGCACGGTTCGGTCCGGTCCGGTCCGGCCCGGCACGGCACGGTTCGGTCCGGTCCAGTCCGGCCCGGCACGGCACGGTTCGGTTCGGTTCGGTCCGGTCCGGCACGACACGGTTCGGTTCGGTCCGGTCCGGTCCGGTCCGGTCCGGTCCGGCACGGCACGGCACGGTTCGGTTCGGTCCGGTTCGGTCCGGTCCGGCGCGCCTCGGATCGGCTACAGCTAACCGCCGATGTGTGGTTCTCCGATGTCCCCTCACTAGGAGACAAGTTTTGGCAGCTTCTCGAGATGAGCTGCGGCTTGGTGGCGCTTAGCTGGGACGGTGTAATACGTCGACGCAGGGATTATTGACACCCGGTCGATAAAAGATATCTGCGAACTTAGCTACTCCATTACGGATTCTGAATGTCGGACTGGGGAGAAATTTTGCGTACGTTTATCATCAGTTCGGGAAAGCAAAGGTTTTCAATTGATATCATTTGCAGTGCTACAATTTCAGCAACAGCACACGCCGACAATTTTGGCCGACATTGTGTTGCTGCAGTTCAACTCACAACGTCAAAATGTAGAGGCTGTGACACACTTTTATCCGGAATGCAAAACCGAGTAACCAACACACATCCACCTTACCTTGCCTTGTTTGAAAGTTCCTTTAATTTGTTATTTGCAAACAAGTTCTGTTTGCACTCTTCAGATCTTATCATAACCAAACCGTCCACGTCTGATTCAGGCCATAGACTGCTTTGGATTGGTTTTAAGACTCCACGTATCTTGGGTTTGTGGGACTCCGCCGCGACCCACGGACACGCCGTTGGCGCCCGGCCGTCTTTTGTATGCGGGCGTCAAATGGCAGATATGTAATAGTTCGGGCATGCATGGCATAAAGAGGACGTCGTAAGGTCAACACGTGGTCTCGTGACGTATGGCTGTCCACTGAAAGGCATAAAAGAATTTCTGATAACTAATGGGTGTTCTAAAATGTGTCTCATTCAACTTTTACCGCAAATTAATTTTCTGTACAGCCAGAGTATCTCTGCCAGCCAAGATGCCTGATGAGAAACAGCCACCCGAAATCGGGCGGTTAATAAAGCTTGAACTCGTAACATGAGATTAAAAGATTAGTAGGCCCGCAAAACAAAGCAGTTGTTTAAATTAAAACATGACCAATTTCCAGTTTCCTCTAAGAGAGTTTTCATGCATTTTCTGACGCGGATTTGTGTTAGGGCTCTTCGAGGTGATTAAAATTTCCATGTATGTATTTCAAAATCTATGGTATATCACGCCACGAACGAACATAAATATGTTTTATCGACGACGCGAAGCCGAGTCGATGACCCGCATATTTATACTCACAAGTGGTGTCATTGTTCATCCCGCCCCTGCATGCAACTAAAAAAGTTCGCATTTGATCGATCGCAGCTGGCACTGTACAATTCTTAAGATTCCCCAATCCCAAACCAGGGCTGACCAACCGTGAAATCCCTGGGCTTGACCTAGGCACATATCTAGATACCGACCACCCTGGCATGAAAACGTACGTAGAAGGAGCGATGAAGGATATCAGACTAACAAGTTTATCAGAGGTTAAGTTCCAGAAGCAACGATGACGTAAACCAAGTCAGACTTGAATAAATTTACGGACTTTCTGAAATCGAAGTCAGAAAGACGTTGTCTTTTGGAAATTTCATCGATCGAAATGAATACATATCTGTACGAGTTTTTCAAGTCACTGAACAAGGCAGATGGGTCACCTTCCGCCTTGTTCTCACATTCGAGTTGTCCACCGACAAGGAGATACGACACTCAACTGGGCGCGACACATAAGACATCGGTTACCCAGAGCACGACTTGAAATCTCAGTGCTACGAGAAATTTCGCTCAACGATGAGTGCCAAGGGGACCGTAACAAAGGCGGCATGTAAAGACAACAGCCTGAACTGGGCAGGGATGGAAAAAAGCCGGCTTAAACTGAATTTACGCCAGCCAATGGTTTTTGTTAATTTAAACCGAGTTAAACTGACTTAAATTAATCAAGGCCGGCTTAAATTACCTCTCGAAAAACCTACCTTTAAAAAATTCTGATAACCTGTTTACTTGCTGATAAGCTGTTCACAGGTCTGGTCTGAGGGTCTGGTCTGGAGGTCTGAGGGAAGGTGGTTGTTTAAGCATGGAACAACTTCAGTAGATATATTGAGTTCAACATTGGCCCTATGAGCATCCATTTCTGGGAATTTTTTCGCTGGGCGCAAAGTCTTTTTATTGCCATGTGGTACTAATGTGACAGCACTGAAACATGAACAAATATTCCACTCTCACGACAAACTAGACCTCACTGCTCGCAAAACAGTCTGAAGCCAAAACTAGGTGCTGTGATAGATGGTGATAGGTGAAGTACTGCACAGCTCAGGTGGCCTACTCGGATGAGCTGTGGTTACCTTCTCATGGGTAGACAGGTGCATGAACTAATGTTAGATAGAAGCCTGGTACTCTGGAAGAACTGCTCATCTAGCACACTTTGCCTTTTGGCTGTTTGGCCTAAGCTTTTCATCTCAGAGCCATAGCTATCACGGCTCACCCTGTCGGTATCGTACATCCCGCCTACCCACCCGCGCATTCTCGTTTTTAACACTTTCTTTTTCTTTCGAGCACTGCTCTTTTTAAGGTCGGGGATGGATGTCAGTTCATGGTGATAGCATTTCTGGTTCATTCAGATTTTAGGCACTGGATTTCCACGTACTCTAGGTTCCAGGTACTGGGTTCGCCTTCCCAGCACCCAACAAGACCAGGAAGTTGATTACGGAATTCACCTACCTCCAACAAAGAGTGTTATATTCTGAAGAATGAATGCATTCCCACATTCCTTTGTCTCAGCATTTCTGCATGACTGTGACTGGGTGTCATGGGTGCTCAGGTTAAGTGACTGATGTAGTGTTGGGCTTCAGTTTTGAAAACGATAGTTTTGGTCTGTATCAGCCAGTTCTAAAAGCAGTGTGACACCTAACCTTAATAGCTTATTTTATGATTTAGCAACAAGAGGCTGTAAGTGGCTGAAATAAAATTGTGTTGTCTGCTTTAAACCACTAGGTTTAAAAACCACTAAACAAATTTAGGCCAGGCGGTTTAAACCGTGGTTTAAAACGGTTTAAGCCAGGCGCTGATTAAAATCTGCCATTCCTGAAACCGGGCTACGCCGTTGACCGCGGGGGCCGAAGATGGGTCGTCAGAGAGCGGAGCGTTCGACAACTCGTCGGCCAAGACGCCCCTGCGCACCCTCTGATGGGGACTCACCGTTGGATTTGGCTTCCGAGGCGCCGACGAACACAGACAGACGAAATGAGAGGACGTAGGACTTAGAGAGACGACCGGGCATACCTGGAGTACACAGAAAGGGCTGGCGAAGAAGGGGACCAAAAACCTCTGGCCGGGCTTCCGTCAGACGTCCGCGGCCGACGACTCCAGTCCCCTACATGGTGCTCCGTGTATCGTATTTTGTGTGACTGTTGCTGCACCGCTAGGAAGACGCTGTGGATTCCAAACGAAAGCATATAGCATTGTGTAAGCATGAAAAGATGAATTCTCAGTCTGAGTGCAAATCCCCAGTCTTGATGTAAGCATGAATAAACTAGGCATGTAACTGGTTGGCTGACGAGAGCTCGAGTGCTCATCTGACACTAATTTTTTCTCCGTCCGGTAAACTGATTGGTGTTCTGTCTTTTACGCCGTTGTGGCGTTAATACACGCATCGCTTTTAGCGAACACCTGTTGAAAATTCGAGATCGCAGCAACAGTCTCAGTCGCGGTTTCATAAAACATTGCATGTGGCTGGGCGAAATAATTCTTTAAAAACCGAAAGGATGGCTTGATTTTTTTTTGACCGAGCGCAATAGCGTGAGGTCAGAATTCAAGACAACACCGAGGTTAATGTTTGCGTGTAGGGTGGCACGGGGAGTCCAGTTGACTGGGATCGTCAAACATGCAACCTGAATCGTCACCAGTCATGTCATTACTGCCGTCACCAGCCGTGCTTAACATCAGCGGCGGCTAATATGGCACCATTAACAGACCTATTAATGGTGACGTGTTGGCCCAAGAAGTTCTAGCACTAGCAGCTCTTCTAGTGCTTGTCATCACCCGTCATCTGTTCTCAGCTGTCATACCACTAGGAAAATTGCTGTGTGTACCGATACATTACACTCCTCTACCAGAAATGTTTTTTCCTTTCAATGAAAATCACAGCGTAAAGGTGTCAAGCCATACTTCAGAATTACGAATAAGTGCACCAAATGTGCCCGAAAATGCGCACCAAACTTGAAATGAAATAATCAACGTCAAAGCCATTATCCTGAACGAATGAAGGTCATTGAACTCCATGGGGATGAGGTTCAATGTTTCTAGATTAACGTTTTGACCGTGGGCTTTTCTCATCATCCAGAATGATGAAGCACTGCGGCAAAATCTTAACTCAGGTTTAACTACACGGCACGTGCTAATGCTTTTTGTTATCTTCGGCATGTGTTAAAACAGAACGGTAAACAACATGCTGCGATTATTTTCCGAGTTAACTGACGGCGAGTAAAAAAAAAAATCAACATGGGCTTCGGTGAAAAAGGCTCAACATGTTCCTGAATACCAGGACTGTTGATCAAGGAAACATATTTCAAGAGTTATCTCTACATTACATTCCAGCAAACACGCAAACAAGCATTAAAAACTTTGGTTTGATTCCCTGGTTTGACTGCGTTCACTGGCTTCACCAGCTCGCTATCTGAATAATAATTCAATAACCCAAAATCCATTCCTAGCATCGTTTTTAAATCCTCAGGCTGATCATTTAAGATAACAAACAAATGAAAATTTATGTCCCATGAGGACAACGGCGGCGTTAGTAAGCCATATGAAATAACGTATTCGTAAGAAATGCAGTCCGCCATTCAGCTGAAGACGAAGTCCACGGCCGAGTTCCTCGTGTTCAACCCGACGGCTTTCTGCGTCCGTGATTCCTCAGAGCGGTCACTTCAACAGCCCAATGTGAGACGGAGAGCCGACTCGTCGTAGCCGATGCTCGGAAATCCGGTCCAAGTCGCCCACAAGGCCGCCGCCCTCCCGGCCGCCGCAGTCACAGGGGTCGGGCTGCGTCACAGCCGTCACGTCACGGCACGTGACGGCGCGCCAAGTCCGGGCCGGTGGCGGCGGGCCGACGCGCAGCCCGCCGCGGACGGCGGGCCTCCTCCGAACCAGCGGGGCGTCCTCCGAGGACGTCCCGCGCTGGACGCCGTCCGGTCGGCCAATCAGCGGCGGATAAGGCCGTTCTCCGGGGACAGAGTGTGTCCGCAGACTGAGGAGTTGAGTACCGCTGACAAACAGCCGCTCCAGGGAGTGGCAGAAAAACGGCAGCGGGAGAGAGAGAGAGAGAGAGAGAGAGAGAGAGGGGGGGGGGGGGGGGGGGGGGGGGGGGGGGGGGGGAGGGAAAGGAGTCAGAGATGTACGCAGAAAAAGAGACCAAGAGAGAGCGGGTAAAGAGTTTCTGTTTGTGTGCCTTAAATATGACCGCCGATTTGGCGTAAATGAGGTTATTTAAATTTTTCGATGTTTCAGGATGTTCAGTTTACTGCAAGTACGTGACGGAAAAGGGGTTCAGCAATAACAGTGACACACACACACACATAAACACACACATAAACACACACATATATATATATATATATATATATATATATATATAGTTGTATGATTCTTGGAACAATGTATGCTTAAGCTTTTCACCGACTTTTCAAAAACGCCTTCCAACAGCACAAAATACTTATGCAGATATATTTGTAAAGTGTATCGGTGGCTTTCGAGGCCGTGAGGTAAAAGGGTTGGAAGAGTATCATAGATGAAGCAGGCCAGGCATCCCAACTCCATATTTTTCAAATATTTTTTTCAGACAGGCCATCAAGAATAAGTGTTGCATTAGCTGGAAGCCTTTCAGATCTCGGCTATTTCGGCGCCCGAAAATTACTACGTTGCTCTATCTTGATTGGCCAGACGTGATTCCGTTGTTTTCCGGCGTCGGGAACAACAGCGGTCTTCCAGCGAATCAAGGATCATCCTTTTAGCGCGACGAACATCACGAACAGATTCAATGCGACACGAGGCCGGGCGGATCAAACGGCAGTCTGGCCAGCAAAGTTTCACCATGGAAGAACGGCACATTAATCCGCCGCTCGGAGTTCCGCGTGGGATTTAAGTGCTGAAATTTCCAGAGGCCGAGCCGTTCAAACGGCTCGGCACTGACAGCAGAGTCCCGCCACTGTTCCCAGCACGAACGCCGCCCACGTCGCCCACCCCGCCGGCAGGCCGGATACTCACGCTGCACGGACAGAGTCAGCGTGGCGTTGTAGAGGTGCCGCTCCGACGCCAGCACGGCCGGATGCTGCGCCACGCACGAGATCCTTGCGCCGTCGTCGGCCGCCGTCGGCTGCAACGTCATCGATGCTCTCGTGTCGTTCCGACGCGGCGCCGCCGACGGCCGCACGGCCTCCAGCCGGAACTCTGTCGGCAGCGACGCGGCTAGACGCGGCCGGGGACGGGCGGCCCGGCTAATCACGCCTCATCGCGAGGACACAGTCGCGCCCCATAACTCAGGCCGGGCGTGCATTAGGGGTCGGCTCCGGGCCGGGCCGCGAGTCGGGGCGGCGTCCAACTCCGCCGGTCGGGCCGCGACGTTCTGAGCCGGCCTGTGACCAGGCGTCCCACAGGGCTACTCCAAGAGGACAGCGTTCAGCTCAGACGGCCACGGACTCCCCCACTGACACGGGCCGAACCCACAGCGGAGAAGACAAGAACACCAGCCCCGTCCGCCAGTGATGGGCGAAGTTCAATATCTGTCGGAATGTAGCTACATCCGTGACTGTATGAGATGTCGCACCAGGTTCTTGGAGTCGCGCGAAAAGAATTGCAGCGCGCCAGACTTGATTCCCAGCAATGTAATAAAGCTTATCTCGCAGATCCTCTGAGGCTGGACTGTTTCCCCAGCCCTAAAGACGGAGCACATTTTGCGTATTGTGTCGGAGCCATCTGACTTCTTTTAATGCGCGCTGATGGCAATTTTGACACCCAAAGGAGTATGAATGCGGCACGAACGACCCTGCAGATTCCTGAATGGGCCGTTGTTTATAGTCCCCGCCCATAAAATCCGCGCAACCGATCAAGGGACCCATCTCACGCCTCGGCATCCTCCAACAAAACTGCCGGCGACACCCCCTCCCCCTCCCCAGATGAGCGGCTTCGGTACCGTCGGAGCCTGTGCAGCCTCGTCCTCACCTGGCACGATGTCGACTCCGTTGCGCTGCCACCGCACGCTGGCGGCCGGCTTGGAGCCGATGACGTCACACTCGAGCGTCACGTGCTGCCCCTGCCTGACCTGGACGACCTGAGGTCGCACGACAAGCCAGCCGCGCGAGCGCAGGTTCACTGAGGTCGGCTTCACTGCCAGCGAGACGGGGTTGTGAAGAGCAAAACATCCGTGACGGCAGAGTCGGCAAAAATCGCTGGAATCGCTGCCATCGTTGCGAACGGAATCAGTAAGGCTGAGGCTTACTGCAAGGTTAATAATGCATAAATTATTAATATTAATAAATTTTCGTAACAAAATCAGATCCTATAATAGCTTTACATAACACATCATAAACAATCTTACAGAACTTCATAACTTATGTCAAACTATATAACATCATACCGCATGGCGGTAATGATGTAAATGTTCACCAGCGGCCCGCCATCGAACCTGAAACGCGATTCCGTTCGGCACACGACCCTGCGCCCGTTTTCTTCCTCTCAGTCCAGCTCGGGTCTCAGTCCAGCGCCGGAGGGGACGAGCGCGCGCCGTCTGACAAACGCGACAGCCCACTGCCGCCGCGTCGAGCGGCAGCAGAACGGACGGCGCAGCGGCCGCCGTCGATTCTGATCACGGGGACGGCGGCCGAGAACGGGCGCCGCACGTCACGGCGGCCGCTAAAGACCAATGAGACCGGCCGGCGGGACGGACGCAGGGGCGTGTCCCTGTCCGGCGCGCAGGGAATGATGTCCCCGCCTGGTCCGTCCGTCGCCCCGGTGTCCCCACTGTGGGGTGTCCGTTCACCGCGTTCGGGTTGACGTCGATCGATACCCCATGAGCACAACGGTCTGGAGCTGCCATAGTCTGAAGTGTAAGTGTGTGGTTTTATAACCGTGTATGTACGTATATAACATATATATACGCCACAACGTGTGAAGTTTTCTCCAGGAGCTGCGATGGCGTTCGTACTGCAGGGCGTGCGACACTCACGGAGCACGGTGAGGTAGGCGGCGGCCCTGATGGCCGTCTGGCCCCTGTTTGGCGACACTTGACACTGGAAGCGGCCGTCGTCGTCCAGGGTCACGTTGGTGATCTCCAAGTCATGCACCCCTGACCCAGGGTCACCCAGCAGCCGGTACCGAGGGTAGCCGGGCATCGGACGGGAGTAACCTGCGGAAGACGCACCAGTCATCAAACGTAAAACAAGACAGTTCTAATTTAGCGCCGATCTGGTAACGCCAAGGCATGACGCTGTGTTAAGGCCGCGACACCAGATTCTTGACAGCCGGCGGCACCGTCTGAGAGGCAGGCACCAAGCTTATTTTTCATCTTGGGGTGGTTATTCTGCAAAACAGGAAGCACTTGCATCCCTAGCTTATTGAAGAAATTGGCATGACTCCAATGGAGATGCATCCAGGAAGTCTCACCAAAGGAGGACACATTTCATTCAATTCAGCATACAGTGTATTAATAAAAAACTGGCGATGGAACTTTCAGCAACACGTAATTTGGCCAATGCCATACTGTGTGCACAGCATACCGATCCTCGCTCTCTTTTGCCCCTTCCGGTAGATTGCTTGTCGCAAATAATCACCCATTACTCTCCAGTACAGAGACCCTCGGCATTTGGTACACTGGATCATAGCGCTCCGTGTTGCTCGTGGGACCACACGGAGAGCCGACTTAAACGGCTCCTTGAGTTCCTGGATGTTCCTGGGGCTGTTTCAGTACACCTGGGACTTACCCCAAATAAAAACTGCAGAGGGCTCAGGTCCGGAGAATAATGTAGCCATGAGATTCGCTCCTTGAGAGAGATGAGTCCGAGCCAGACCTCTCTCGCAACCACCTTCGAGTCAGAGTAGCTGACTGAGGAGTCACACCATTCTGCTGGAATCGCCGATCCCGCAGGCCGACTCCGCGCCTTTGTGTGAGGTTCTTCCAAGACCAGGATGGTACTCGCCTGAACCTCACGGCATTCACGGCGAAACACTGACCGCCCGGGTCTTGAAAGAAGAATAGGCCAGTGATACAGTGCGCGCTCAGGGCGCATTGCGCAGTGCGCTTGTGGCTGTAAAGGAATCGCTCAGCAACTTCTCCTGATGCTTCAGGAAACCAGACCCTGTATTTCTAGCTGCATGCACTGCCATCAAAAAAGAAGCACGCTTCATCAGAAGACCGCAGGTTTTCTGCACAGGATGCCGACACATCACACTTCCTCAGAAGAATCGCTGTAGGCGGCCCTGGCTTGGCCATCAGCCAAGGAAGGCTTCTGATTGGTGTTGATTCTGCATGGGAAGAAGTGAATGTAATCTGTCGCGGTCCGGACTGCTGCTGCCTTGATGCACTCAAGTTTCTCTCTCAGTCTCCACAAAAAACTTTTTTGGACTAAGTTGGAGGGCGCTGCTTCCCTTTTCGACAGTCTTTTTTTGTTCGCTTGTTGAATCTGGGACCACATTTCAGCTTGTTCAAGCTCTCAACACTACTTCGTTGCATAAACTTGTGAGCTACGTTGAAAATTGTTAGGGCAACATGGCGCACACAAAAGCTGCAACCGAAAACCGGAAAAGAATGGACATGTTTCATGATAGATGCAAATGCGCAAGAATGTTTTATTCGTGTGACTTCCAGCGGAAATGAGCTACTCCTTTTTATCGTGAGACGCTCGGTAGAAAAAAATGAACTTTAAAATGACATCCACATCCCACAAATTTTGGCAACGTTCCACCCCTGTTTTTTATGCCTTTGCATCATCGCTATCTAACGGTTTTGTTGTTTAACTGTTTCGTCAATTTAAATGTTTGAATTTTGTATAAAATAGCTGTAATTTAATTTAATTGTTAACGTGATCTACCCGCAAGACAAGGACGTGCAAGGTAACGCAAAACGTTTAATGACACGAATATTGCAATACTGATATGACGGAATGACCCAAAGGTATAAATGAAATGGTTGCTGAGCTTTCTGCCAAGTATGGCGAGATGCCATAAGTGTCTCGACACAGCATGCGGATGTGGAATGATCCCTAACTTCGCAGAGAAGTGCAAAATTTCCATGTTACTATCTTGTAAATGTCGCTGCGACATTCTGACAAAACCTTGCAAAACTTCCCTTCTACTCTAGATCTCACTGATTTTCTGGGTTCCTGTAACTGCTGCCTGGAATGAATGTTTCTACCACATCTTCATGGCGTTATTTTATTATCTAACTGTCCTTTTTCTGCACGTCTCCACCTTTTTCTACATGTTCTTTTTCCTTTTGGATGTCACTATACCGCACAACACCGCAGAATAGGGATTTTCACAGCCAGTGGCTCATTTATCGAGAGGCTATTTCCCAGAATTGGGGCGCATGGATTTTCCATCCAGCGGTTACGGGCCGTTTGCACTGCCTCTTTGTTTTAATTGGACATAGATAAGCTGAGACCTCGAAAGAGAGCTACAGAAAAGAAAGGGCGGAGGGAAATTTCGCGCGAAAGTATTGCGGCAGCTAGCAAACATAGAATAAAACAACAGAAGAGTGACGAAAGACAGGGATAGCAACTGAAAGTGAGAGAAAGTGCAACAAAGCAGGTAAACTGCAAAAACTTTAATAAGACGATTTTAGCACGCCACACGGTTTTGAAATTACAGCTCCTCTTTCTCCAACCAATGACTTGCTTTCGTATCAGTCACCAACACCATTTTGGTTGCTGTAGGATATGGGCTGCTTTCGGTTTCCCACGGCTATTTTTTTCATCACAAACTGTTTTCTACCACTTACTAACCAACCAGACATCGCACAAGAGTACCACGCTTCCTCCATCCCGGCCAGCTGAAGTGTGTCCGCCTGCCCTTCGTCCCCCGCGGGCAGCCGCTCGCTAAGATGGTTACCGGTCAGTTCAGGGAGGCGGCAGTCGGACCACATTCAATTTTCACCGCAATCGACCTCACCGAGTGTTAATACATCAGGAGTAGACGTTGACTGGTAATGCTGTAAAATAGCCAACTTAACAACATCGAGAGCCCGCGGCGTCTTGGTTTCCTCCGTTTCCAGCGTCAGTCAGTGGCCGACTGCAGTGCACAGAAGAAATGCAATATCAAGTGGCGTCCGCAAGGCTGCCATGGAAACGCCGGATATCCATAGCTGGTTCAGAATGGACCATTTGGTTCATTGCACGTACCAGCGGTTGCTGGATCAAGTAAATGAAGAACGTTCGCCAGCGCTTGTTCTTTGCACGCAAATGCATCCACGCAAGCGCATGACGGCGTTCGCTTTTCGTCGTAGGTAGGATATTTGTAAACTGAACAGAACCACAGTCCTCAGTGTCCTCTTCAATGAATGGCATCTGGTGGCAGCATGCCTTGCGAAACACGAAAAAATGTCCACAGCGCCTCGTCGATCCTCATCGAGCCACCTCTTCGCCCGGTAATCGATGGCCTGACCCTTCAAACGAGCGCAGCCAGCGACGGACGCTCGCTCCAGTCCAAAGGAACCACCGCGGCCCGGCTGGCACGAGATTGGACACCGGACAACGAGCTCGCTTACCTACGGCCCCGCCCGTCCCACGCGGCGAGACAAGGGCGCTTTATTTTTACCGGCAATGCGGCGCAGCCCGGCTCCCATACCCCATTAGACTGATTACATGGCGGGAGCATCGCATGGTTAATCTCTCGCTGGAGATCGCTGACTTGGTGAGCAAAATCTGTTTTGGCCCGGGTAATAACTTCCAGGCCAGTAGGAGCAGCTTATGTCTAATTTCGCCAAACTGGCCGGCGATCCTACCGCCCTATCTCACCCCGGTCCCGGCTTGTGATGATATGCCTGGTCATAACTCCGCCCTTCCATCTCTTACAAAGCCCAGCAGTTACAGCGCTCATTGGACGTTCGCTCCGCCCGATCCCTAAGCCCAAATTTCCGCCGCGTAAGGTAGTTAGACGTCAGTGGCGTTCATCGTTCAGGACAGCACGAGCTGCAGTTTTTTCATGGACGAGTCGCCCTCTCACTTCCATGGAAGCGCGGTGAGCGGTCGCGGGTCCAAGATATGAGAACAGGCATAAAAAATCCTCTGATCAGCGCTCAGCTGACTGAGGATAGGGTGTAGTGACAGGGACTCCTAGGTAGGGTTATAAACTTATCGAAAAGCGGGGCTGTTGTAAAAATGTGACTTTCCATTGAATTCCATTTCACTCTATTGCAAATGAAGGCGCCTTTCCACCATGCAGGGTAAAAAACTGTTTGACACAATTCTCGAACATAAATCGATGGACAATCGCCGACGTAAGAAGGTAAGATTTACACTTCGTGGCCCCAGTATCTAAGACACAGACTGTACACATCCTGCATCCTAGCCAAGGCCATCAGGGGGTATAAAAAACAGGCAGGAGGGCATTGCCGGCCTTCTGAACCGCCGAGGGGGGGGGGGGCCGAAGCCGCTGTGGGTCCTTCTGAACCGCTGACGGAGGTTTCGAAGCCGCTGTGGGCCTTTCTGAACCGCTGACGGGGGCTTCGAAGCCGCTGTGGGCCTTTCTGAACCGCTGACGGAGGTTTCGAAGCCGCTGTGGGTCCTTCTGAACCGCTGACGGGGGCTTCGAAGCCGCTGTGGGTCCTTCTGAACCGCTGACGGGGGCTTCGAAGCCGCGACCCTCACCAGACAGCTCTGCCAGAGCTGTCGGCTGACCACCTGTCGGCAGAGCCGGGAGCAGACAGCGCTGTCTGAAACTGATGCCCACCAGACTCGCGTTAGCGGAGCTGTCTGAGTGGTACGGTCTAGCGTTAGTCTCCAGTGAGTCTTTTAGTGGTGAGGCGGGGACGAATATGACCCAGGATTAGCAAAAACAAGTTGTGTTTTGAAAATGCAGCTTGCGACACCTCATGAAGTATCGATCGCGACTGCCAATGCACAGGTAGTTATGTTCGGCGCCAACCAATTGAGGCTGGAAAAATCTGTAAGCCAAGTGCATCAGAATGGCATCGGAATTGCTGAACGAGGCGGAAACGCTCGGCCCACTGCGTAGCCGCGCGTTTTGGCATGCTCGGCAGTGGTTTCGCTGAAATCGAATTTGCTACAAACGGCTCGGTTTTCGCAGAAAGGCGTCACGTTCCCGACGAGGCTTGAAAACGTTCTCCACCCCCACGCGATTTGCAGCCAGGTCATCCGCTGTTTTAAGACGATTTCAAGCTTGGGGCCGTGTTCCTGCACCCGCAGCTCTCGGAGGAAGCACTTCGTTCTCGTCCTGTCATCGGCGCTCTATTTTTGGACCGTGTTTTCGAAGCTCATTTCCTCCACATTCCCGCCGCAGCGGACTCGACGCGACAGTTCACACCGTTCGTGACCGATTCTTCAGCGTCCCAAAGAAGGGCAGCTCGTGAGAGCCAATCCTCGACTAATGTTCCGTGCTGTTTTTCTCCTCGGTGGACACGTACTGCAAACTGCTGCCGTCTCTCCTTGCCCATAGACATCCCTAAGTGTTTTGCGTCAACCCGACCTTATTGCCGACTTCTACATCCCGTCATATTTTCCTCTCGATCGCCTGAAGACGCCATCAGCAAGCTGCAGTCTATCAGAACTTCTCTTGACGCCATCTCTTTGGAAGTCTCCACCAGCATTGCGAATGCACGTACACAGGTCAGGCAGGCCAACGCTCAACTGCCTCTGAAGTCAAGGAGGCAGAGGTCCGCCAACTTGGAAACGGATGTTAAATGCACGGCAGGGAAGAGCAGAAATGATTACGAGCAGACAGAAACACGAACTTGTCCAGTGGGCGGGGCTGAGACGTCTATATGTTTAGTCTTATCAAAGAAAAGTTAGAGAGAGAGAGAGAGAGAGAGAGATCGTCTCCGGCCATGCCGCCGCCTGCCGCCGGGGTCTCCACAGGACCGCACGCCGCCGCCGTGGTCGCCGTTTCCGAATAAGCGGCGTTTATTCCCGCCGTTTGATGGACGAGCCGCTGCTGATGACGTCACTGGCCAGCGTCGCCATGCTCGCGCTCGGCGGCTCAGGAATGCAAGGCGGCCGAAATGGCGGCAGTTCCTTTTTAGTCGCAATCAAAGAGCCCGGTCGATGCACGAGGAGAGGGAATGATCGGGAAGCTCGGGGCAACATACGGAGGCTTTCTCCCGTCTGACCGCGGAGTCGCGGAGCTGTCGGCGAGCTGCGCTTCCCTCGGGCGACGCCCGCGGCGTTCCGTCCGGTGACCACCGCGCGCCTACCCCGAGCATCGCACTGAGAGAACGAGGCACAGAGGAAGAATAAACGCTCCCATCCCGTCAGTCCCGAGTGGAAGCACTGCGGCCAGCTGCTTAGCCCTCGATGGCCCGGGTTCGCCGGTGTCGCCGACGACGTCCGGTCCGCGCCTGCGGCGGCCGCCGACACGCCCCGCGGGCACCGTCACCCAGCTGGCCGAGTCGGGAGTCGGACTGACCCCTGGTATCCCCCCCGGGGTCGGTCGGGCCGCCTCCGAGCGGCGGGATCAGCCGCCGGGCTTGTCGGAACGGCCCGGAACGGCCCCGGACGTAGGCAAACAGGATTACGCGACGGCCGCCGGGTAATGGATGGCCGGCGAGCGGGCCGCAGCGCGACACGGCGGGGCGATCGTTTCATGAGGCCCGCGCAGGCGGCTCCGGCTGACGGCTGCGGGCCCGCCGTGGGCCCGAGCCGGCCGAACGGCTCCGACTGGACGCCGTCCGAGAGGACTTCGCCTTCCATCTGAGAACAACGCAGCAGCGGAGAGAGGAAGGATCAGCGCGCCTCGGCTGACCTCCCGCCGTGCTCCTGTATTTTCCACCGTCACGAGCGAAGTCGTAAGCCGAGTTGGCTCACTGCGACTAAAAGAAAAAAAAAAACAAATTCGGCGGTAGGTTCGGCCAGGCCGGGTCTAACGCCTTCAGCAAACTTATCACCTTGTGGCCATTGCGGGCCAAATCATAAAGTTTCGACCACATTCTTGGAGCGTTCTACACTGTCATCCGCAATGCGCCAGCTTGCAAGCTCTTTTTCCAAGCCACGATTCTAGAAATAATGTTTTCGCTTCTTCTTGTACTGACTGCAAACAATACCACAGGCACAAAAGACGTTCAGACTACATTTTTTCGGCCCAAAATGCTAATATAAATCAACAAATATCTGTCCGGATTGCCATATATAGAAAAGGAGAGCAAAGGTACCAAACGATATTTGGAATATGCATGCGAAGTTGAAAAGAAAAGAAAAACACCGACAGTCTCACTAGTCATGCGCCGCAGAGGAGCGCGTTATTCGCTTTACCATGCGCTGAGTTTCGGCGGCCAAACTTGCAATCTTTTTCAATCCCTTTTCAGCCTCTTAATTCCCTCTTTTCTCAAAATTCGGAGAACGCTTCTGGGAAATTATAACGCAATGCGTTCTCAGCCCTTCGAATAATGTGCGGAGAGCGTCAGGTTTCCGGTTACGGTGGCCTTTTAACCAAGCATGCAATCTGAAAGGCCAGAAAGTTCCGGACCTTTCCGGATATGGACAGAGCAGTGTTGTGGTGCTGATTTGCACAACGACGTGGCGAAGTCGACGTACAGGGACACAGCTTTCCAAGCGGGAACGAAGCATTGGCACCGTTATCATGCACCAGATGTGCGGCTTTGAGCCCGTCGACAGAAGATATGCAGACAGCATTATGTCCGTCTCTCATGGGAAATGCCTGCTATGTCATTATCGGATAAGCATGCCCCGGCTATCAACTCTCGCTGGCTCTAACGGGAAGCCGTCGCAGGCATCTATTTCCGTTCCGTCCTCACATTCTGCCCCTGATGTAGCCGCGGCCACCTCTTGAGTCATGCATGACCTACAGACAAATCTTGACTTATACATATCTTTGTATTTTCTACAGACGAAAAGTAAAACGGGATGCACTGGCATTTTGCCCACGAAGTTTCAACACAGACATGGAGCAAGCCTCAGTGGAAATATCAAGATGTAAGAACGAGGATTTCCGGCAGATCAGCCCGGTTAGTGAAGCTTTAGTCGTCGGCAGTCTGCACTGATTTCGGAGAAGCCTTTCTGGTCGCGGCATAATCCAGCCCTCGTTGTGATCCACGCTCGTTCCGCACTCCCCACTCACAAGCACAAAACAGCCGCCGCAGGGAGTCGTAAGACCGACCACCGACATCTCCCCGTCCGAAGCCAGTCATGGGCATCGTGGCCAACATTTCGCCCAGCCGGGGCACTCGGCGCGCGGCGGCTGCAGCCAACAATGCCCTCCCGCCCGGGGATTTGAGCGGCGGCCACAAAGCCGGGTCGAATTTCGCGCCCGCGGCGCTGTCCCGGCGCCAAAACCGGGGTCGCCGCGCCAGAATGAGCCTTGGCGGCGGTGGCGGGGCTGGCGGGTGGCCGGCAGCGCGATCCGCCGTCGGCGGCCCCCTGAGCGGGCAGACAAGCGTCCTCCCCCGGTGGCGGGGACGACGCGAGGCGGCGCGCCGGCCGGCGCTGGGGCGGCGGCGACAGGCAAGCAGTTCCCAGCCGACCGAGGCGGGACCGGGGATAATGACAGCAGCGGCAGCGCCGGGCAGACGGCCCCGGCCACGGCAGGGCTCGCGGGTAATGGCCGCGGGAATAGGACGGCAGAGCGCTCCCGACCCGACCGGGCCGGCCTCCGGCCAGCGCTCGAGAACAGACCCGGGGGGTGGAGGAGTAACGCATCTCGGACAACAGTCGACGAGGGCCCGCGGCGTGGCCTGGAACTGTCCCATCTCCACACTCTGAGGTCTCAGCACGTTCGAGGGTTTCGGGCGCGTCGACTGCTGGGTCATTTAGCGGGCCAGTAGTTTCTGTCTTCCCAATTTTCCAGCACGTTCGCAATATCAGCCTGCTCCTAACGCCTCACCGCGAATGCCGGTTATGATCTAGTGATTGCGGACGGATGAGAGAACACGGTTGCGTGCGGGGAACCCATCAGAACCCGCGCCGATGGCGCGGAGAGCGATTCTCGACAGAGGAGGAGATTCTCCGCTGAAATGACAACCCATGATTGCCGGGGTAATGTTCCAGTGTTCCGCGCACCTGGTAGGTGAAGGCTAAGCTCCCTAAGCAGATGCAGGGCCCTCCCTTACCAGTCAAGCTGCCCTTCCGCACGTGGATGGAGTAGTGTTCGCAAAGCGTCGAAAGACGAACCTTTTTCTAACGCAGCAAAGTAATTCTCAAAACTATAAGACGCTGCACGACGGCTTCAGCACTCGATACATGCGTCAGCCTCGGCGTTTATCGTGCAACGGTAGCGGGGCTTAAACAGACATATGACTTCAATAATCTACTTCACAGCGCCTGCATACACATCCAAACATCGTTGTCGCCTCTTCTCCATAAAAAGAAATTTCGCGGCCAAAGGACTGCTGCAGGCTAATTGAAGAAAGTTTTAATGAAGCGCCCTGGAGTGTTTTGCAATCGCTGCAGTTCAAGGCGAGCAGCTTGGCTTGAAAGAGACAGCTTGTAGAATATTTTTGCTGTTTTTAGCCTTTTTGCCAGGCAAAATTAAACCGGAGTTCACATCAAGGTATTCAATTCGCGCTGTACCTCGTGCCATGAAGAGATACGCCACGAGCTTGACGCACGTTAGGCATTTCATATCAAATGCACAAGAAAGCAGTTATGTTTTGACAAACGGGTTCGCATCATGAAGCCAAGGCAAGGACAGCAGGAGTCTGTGTATCAAGTTTTGAAGAACTAATAAACGTGTAACATAGCTTTTTCAAACGCCGTTAAAACCTTATCCGATCTAATTCCTTTCATATCCGCTTTCGTTCCTTCGGATTATGTTTTCCTTGTCTTGGGTTAAATACAATGGAAGAGACAACGTAATACACTGCTTACCGTAAAACAGATAAGCAGGATTTGCCACCTGAAATCCTCTTGAGCTTACCTCGGATATAGCACTGATGTATTACGTGCACCGGAGCATCGCCATAAACATCTCCGTTTTGCATTTTAGAAGTCTACGCATCCGGAAGAGAACGAGCTTGTACACGCTAACCTTTATAACGCGTAGCTCTCATATCTTAAAACGACGATCCACTCGCGAAGAGGAGTAAGCGTTCATCATTCACACCGACCCACCATGCCACTCACCCATGGCGAATCCCTCCTTGGCCCACTGCAGCTGTCCGGCCTGATGATCCACCTCGCAGCGCAAGATGGCGCTGTCGCCCTCGATCACGCTGATGTTGGAGGGACGCACGCGGAACCGTTGCTGCCGACCCAGAGCTGAAACAGGCCACAGCCCACCTCAGTCGGCCTCCTCTGCCGACAGCGGGTCGGCGAGTGCCCTGGACATGCCATACGGCAACGCTGTGGAGGCGAACAGGGAAGAGGGTCGAGTGAGGGTGTCAGAGCTCTCACCCTTTACAAGCCATCAGGTTTTTCGAGCATTTGTTTTTGCCTCCTGAAGATGCTCCTCTTTTCAGGTGCACCACATGTACCGAACCGGCCTGAAAGAGCTCCTAAACAGCTTCTATAGATCGCAACTAACGCAATAAAAATGCAATAAAGGCGAGGGAAAACATGTCACGGGTAATTTCGAAGTTTTTGAGCCTCGAAGTTTTTCAAAATGCCCGCAGCTGTTTGCCAGGTAAACAAGCGGCGACTTCCTGCGTGGGTTCTGAAGCTGCGGGCGCGCGCGGGCCCCGGCACCGTTCGCGCTGCGCAGCAGAGCTCTACGCGGTCCACGTCTGGTACAAAGTTTGGTATCGTGCGTGCCACGCCCATACTCTTATTGCGAGTGTTTGAGAGGATATTCGTGCTGGAAAAAACACCGCTCTTCAGCTTGAATGGAACAGTGTGTGTTTTACGCTGGAGCGAACAGGGCCCGAGTGATCAATGGCGACTGGTAGGTTTTATTAGTTTCCATACATTCACGCCTCTTTATGACGACCAAAATACGCAATTTTTTGAGAGTTTTTAGGGAACCTGTTCAGTGTTACATGTCTGGACAAACAACTCTGCACTGAAATGCAATGCTCATTTGATACAGCCCCGTCCACATTCCAGCAGTATCTGCAGCAGTGACTCCAGCGTCTGCCATACGTTCTCTGGCCGGACCGTGACCTTCGCTGGCTCGGAGTCAGCGGCAGCCGACACCTCGGCGCCCTGGCAAGGCCGATACCGGGTGTGAACTCTCTCCACCAGCCGGTCTCGACATCGCCGCTCCGCGCCTCCGGGCGAGCCGCGGCAGCTCGACCCGGCGCCGCGCGGGCCCAGGCCGCCGGCCGGACGACGGGCCGGTTTCCGCCTCGCCCGACCTCTCCCGGCCCGGCCCGGACCCGGCATCGATCCCGGGCGGCCGGCCACGAGCCGCCCGGTAAGTACCTCGGCGACGATCCCGTCAGTCTCGCTCGACAGATGGTTTGCGCCCACGGCGAGTTTCGTCCGTCGCTGCTACGGCCGGAGGCGGTGTCGTTGCCAGCTCCCGCAGCAAGGTTTTCACTCGGCTGTTGACGGTTTGGTGCCAGCGCTTTGTTTGGACTGTTCGCCGAACGCTACTTAAGTATAGTTTCACAGTATGCTCATCTAAGACGCCAGAGCCCCCACGCACAAAGTTGCAACCGTTTGTGGCGGGCACACCACCTGGAGCCGAACTGTCTGCGTGCAACCCGTTCTCAGTTTGGAGTTCAAATTGCATTTTTATCAAAACCATGATCTGTACCAGTCATGTAATTCAATGTCCTTGATAACCAAGAAGTTAATTTGAGTTAAGCACCAAGCAACATCCTTATACGAAGGACTTTTACATACAATAAATTACGTAACTTTGCGCACGGCAGAATTTACAATGGCATGTGTTTTCTGCTATTCAAACGTTTTTCATTCTTTGTAAAACCATGCTGTTGACGAAGCTTGAACTTCATCACTATGGCTTTATGTAAGCTTGCTTATGACGCCAATCGGAATCAGATTCTCACAAACTACTACCCAAGTAGCGACAGATTTGCCCCCAGTCAACCTCCGCGTTGTTTGCGTTCAGCTTGGGCGCGCCAGGCGGGAGAACTTTGCTGATTTTCTGCTCACGCCTGGCAGCGCCTGCTCGAGTTTTCGGCCAAATAACAGCTCTCCTGTACTATGAATCCACCGTCCGGTGACCATTGGCCGGAACCGGGAGCCTGTTTACATCCTGGCGCCATATTTTACCCGGCTCTTTGGCAAAAGTAATCGTTGGAATTTATTTCCTTTCGTCTGCCTTCACCGTCCATCTCCTCCGCAACGCCCACCTTCTCTGTTAAAGAAAAACATCGTGGGCAAAAACTAGCACTGTTGAAAAGATGCCCAAAATGCAACTCGATATGGCAACATCTTGTGTTCCGTTGTTCTCCAAGAATGAAAAAAACTGCAGATCTTGACTTAACTGCGTGGGCGAGGCTTACCCGGTACGTACAATTCCACTTCTGATTCGGATACCTTTAAAACATTCGGAACATGTCAGGCTGTCAAAACAGCCATTTCCGTGCGCAGGGTCTATTTCGAGATTCCGTCTTTGGCTCGTCAGTGCAGCTGGAACTCCAGGTTGATTTGAAGGGCGCAGGTAATCGAATTCCTGCGCAGTTTCGCTTCACCCTGGATTCAATTACCATAGCTGGTGCTGAGACCTCCTCGGAAGATGAGGTAATCGATTCTGCGAACGTGAACGAGAAATCCTGATATTGCCAGAACAAGAAAATGGTGTCGGAGTCCATCCTGCTAAGTTATACATTATTGAAGTGAACCCAGCGGGGTGAACAAAGAACCAAGCACAGACACTTTTCGTTTTGTCGCGAATTGGGGACGCTTCTCACTCTTTCCGCGATTTCCCGTTGTTTTCAGGGATAACGAATGTCACGGGCTGTCGGGCCCAGTTTCGCGCCACGGTTGCTTTCCTGTTCAGCAGTAGCAAAAAGCTTTTCTGCTCTGGCATGCCCATCGCCCCTGTGCCTCGGCCATTTTCTGTGAACCGAACGGGTTGTGCCTTACAAAACAGCAACAGCTGGGCGATGGTCTCAGCAACTGGATCGGGACTTCTACGATAGCCGGGTCTGATACAGCAATGCGCTCAAGGTCAAGACAAAATGCCGCGTGCGCCGAAAAAATCTCCAGTCGTTAACGAGATTGGGTACAACCGAAGCAAACGAGCTCAGATTGACTGACCTGTTCATCCGCACCTCCCGCATGGGTTCTGCGTCCCAATTAACGCAGTCCATCGCCAGGGTGGATTTGCAGAGGAATATTTGCTAGGCTACAAGCAGCTACTTCTTAGACGTCTGAAAGCCCCCACCCGACCCGCCGAAACTGTTCACCTAGAAACATCGATGAGGTGCAGGTCTGCACAGACCTGCGGCTCACTACGCTTCATGCTCTGCTTCCATCTCACGCAAACAACACGGAATCCTGCGTCCCATGACGTTTTCAGCGTGACAGTGACTGGAGGATTTTGCCATCTTCCAGCTAATAGGATATACACTTTTTCTTCCCCCAGTCTGTCTTGAGATCCAATGGTCCAATTTTGGTGATTCAAACGGCAACCGGTAGCCCAGCACCTTCGAATCTCAGGTATCCTCATTTCTTGACCTCACATCATCAACGGCGTCACAGGTGATCTGGAAACCCTAAATCTTACGATTATCTTTCGAACGCTTAAGAAGCACACCAAGAATAAGAATGGTCAGAACTGGCTGCAGGTAGTAACGAATGGACTCTTTTGCCACAACACTATGTTCCGTGCCAAATCGGAGACAAAATTAACCCACGTCAACAGGTGGAACATGCTCATTGTATTACGTTGGACCTTTTGCATGTTTCTGCTGTGGAAATTCACGAGAAGCTCATACACATATCTCTATTTCCAAAGTCAGACAGTGGCTGAGTCTACTTCGAGAGAGCAGTCTGGTTTAAAAAAGGACGCAGTGTTTGTGATTGTGATTGATTGTGCGAAATGCGAATGCATATCATAAATTTCTTTTCTTCATGGTTAAGAACATGACATAGATAGATGGTGGTTTTAGAAAAATGCCCTGAGACATATAACTTTTCAGCAACAATCTGATCTAACAACAACTGCCTTTGCGGAATCAGGCTTCTACCAATGTAGTTCAAATTCATTTTCCCTCTGTGGCATTTCTGTCCGTTAGATACATATTTAACTAATATCGAGAAATGTTTTATCCGGTTTAAAAGTAGTTGTGTGTTAGCATTTAGCATTGTGGGCAATCTTATCAGATGTTGAATTGAAATTACCAAACTACCCCAGGCTTACCGACATCCCAGCACGTACGATTTGTTCTCATCTGATACCTTCCCTTTACTGTTGCTGTGATGCTTAACTGTCGTCATGAGGTGATACCAAAGTTATCATTCTTTAAATTACATGAAGCTATACTGCTTCAAATCTCGTCAATCGTGAACTTCCTATGAACGCGACCCTTTTGGTTGGCTCATTACAAACTAATTGTTACCGCAATTTTACCTCTTCATCTGTACGAAAACATTCTGGCCTCTACGGCTGAAAAAAATAGCATATGAGTCTGTCAAATATTTCTACTGAAAAAGACGTTCTAGCTGCGACACTGCGCCAAGAAATGTCCAGTGCCTGTCGTCAGTGACAGCATTGTTCAATTTCATCCCAAAAAGCAGTATCAGTTTTCTCACACAAAGGTCTCACCCCCAGAAATAATTCCAGTTACTGAAAGCTTAACAATTGCTGAACTCCCGGAGACCTTTGAAATTCTTTGGAAACCATTAACTCCCGATGCCATCACGGTTCAGCAAGACAACTGTCCCCTGAACGTGCCAAGAATAAAGCACAAAAATGTTAAAAAGAAACTGTGGTGAAGACAGCTTTTGTTAACAGCGTAAAACAATAAAACACGAGCGGAAAACGAGCGACAAGCGAAAGACACCCATACATGGCGGCTTGGAACACACAAGAATCGGTCATGGCAAATGCACTAAAACACGGAACAGGTCACATAACGGTTTCCGGCAGGACGTTTCCAGACGTGGAAAACGTCATCCTTCTGTACCCGAATGACGTCCCGCTCTCCGGCTCATAAGCAGCATCTCAGGCATGAAGAAGCTATGAGCCCGTTTTCATATCGACCGACCTTTAACAGCCTCTTGGTATCAACTCCGGCCGTCTAAGACAGCACTGTCGTGGTCTTCTGAACAGATATGGCCCATCAGGCACCCTCACGAAATGGACCAAAATGACAAATGTCCGCACCGCGGCACACAGAACTCCTCGTCCTCATCAAATAGCGTCTTTACTTATACTTACTGCGTTCGACATTGACAGGTAATGTTTCTTTAAGTATGCGCCTCCGTTTTCCGCGCAGTCAGCTGAGTATGCTGGGCCATATTCCCTCTACAGTCTCACGACCAGGTGTCCTCTGGAAGCATGACTCTCGGAAGCTTTGAACAAGCCGTGGCACGTTCACGCTGAGGACACTGCAGTCGTCATATTTCGTGCAAGAAAATGTGCGTGGCAGGCGGCTGCTCTTAGGACTCGTGAGAGATGACCGTCTCAAACAGCAGAGGAATCAAGAAGAGCGTGAGTTAATCCCTAAAAGAGTGTTTAATATTCAGTGAGTGCTTTACGCTGCGCCACCCAAGCTTTAGATCATTGGTATAAAAATGGTTTTGCAATTTACACAATGTCTCATAACTGTATAACCATGGGGCTTCTACGCCATCTCCAGTGATTTCTGGCGGATTCCATTCTCAGCTGCCGATTTTGTATCTCAGTCCTCAATCCCGATTGGGGCATGGCCGTGGTCAAGACTGGGTACGACGGAGTGACGGTAGTCGAGTCTGGATACGATGACGGTGACGCCATTCGAGAAGCAAACGTTAATTAAAAGAACGGAAAATGCGAAATAAAAAGTACCTGACTATGCAGGTTTCGTGCCAGTGGCATTTAAGTTGCGATATTCAGACTGCTCTATCCCTTATCATGTTTTTCGCGCCGTGTTTCTGAAACACACGATACGTCATAAAGTGATACGCAATGACGTCCTTGTCGATGACGCATTATAAGAGCACTCCTTGTTATTGTGATGCCTGGAATCTTTCCTAAAAAACGTGAACCCTCCAACAAGAATGGGACAGTTTTTTTTTTAGTCCAGACATTTCATTTATTAAATGTTTGCCAAGTTCAAGCAACCCCTTTAGATTTAAATGCGCTTTTGATGACATGATTATTTTTGACTCGACGATATCAGCCACATTGTAACGGCAATCAAGGACTAAGCAGCTGCAAGCAAAAGACATTGCAGACAACTAACGAGACTAGCAAACCGAAAAGACAGCCGCCGAGGCGGCCTGATTCAACTGAAACTGACCTCTTCCAGAACTGATAAAGGCATCAAACTCTGGACTATCGCTCCAGCGGGTCGGTACCGGTCCGCTCACTCTGAGCCGACACCAGTCGGATGGCTGCGGTGGGTTCCACCGCCCTGATGGGCCCGTGCCGGCCGAGCGTCCCAGGCAGAGACGGGCCGTGAATAATGCAGGCAGTACTGGGCCGCCGGCTGAGCGACACGCCCGGCACGGCCGAGACCGCCGGCTGCGGCGGCCCGGCACGGCTCGCACGGCCCGGAGCTGTCCACTGATAAAGGTCCCGCACCGTCCAGTGATAAAGGCCCCATCCACTGATATAGCTCCCATTCGTTGATATGGGTCGCGCACCGTTCACTGATGGTCCCGCGCCGTCCAGTGATTATACGGGCCCCTGAAACTGTTTGACCCAGGTCCCTGGCCGTCAGTGGTAGGTTGAGACAGACCCTTGGCCCTCCTCGTCAAGAGCCTGTTTCACGGATGAGAGAGGCCTCCAACCACCAGGGATGGCTTCATATAGACCGCTGATAGTCAGGGATATGGTGGCATGCCACTGACGGTCCCTGACGGTCCTCTGGCCATAAAGGAGAGACGAAGGACTTCCTGAGCACGCAACATCTCGTTTGCGATGTGTCTGGGACCATCCTTCGATCAGGACCGGGCCTAATGACGTTGCGCTCGGTGAATGAACGACGTGATGTTCCACAAAACCGATGAGGATTATGTAAACCTTTTCTCTCACCGTATTGACATTACAACGCGTGCGACCTTTAACGCTCAATAAATGACTACTTCGTGATTAATGACTTGTTGTTAACGTTGACTAAACGGCCATTACTTTTTTCTAAACGTTCTAGAAACAGCGAAGAAAACAACAATGAAAGCGTGAGAGTTGCGTTTTTTTTCAGAGCGCAAGAACAGGATTATGACAAGTTCACCGAGGTAGAGCATTTCTTTTCAGCGCTTGCAAATCTCCCGTCCTGGATCAGCATTTCCTGTTCAGTGGCAAATAACCATAATCGCATTTGAGCTGTTTGTATTGCTGCTGGCTTCCGGCTTCAGGTGGTGGTAAATGGCCGAACTCACCCGCATACCATGAGGTCTTTTCATTCCTCCTTTGTGCAACAGGTCGAATCGTCTCTATTGCACTTCTGTTACGAGACAACCAAGCAAGCAACAACCGAAGTTTGTGCGGTCACAGGGAAATTACAATCAGCACTCCGTGAGCTCAACAGAAACAACAAACCACAAAGGGCCCGCTGACGACAACCTTCCTTCGGATCCTGCCGCCGTCGGCGGCACACCGCGTGACCATTAACACCTCGCACACTTCAAGCTCTCCCTGGGCTCCTCCAGCGACCTGACAAACTCCGCCACATTCGCGCCAAGCTGGAACAGCGGGAATGCCCGCGCTCTCGGCTGCCCTCGCTGCCGACGGGCGCCGTCGCTGTCGGCACACTGGCGCGTTGGACATATCCCCCGGCCCCCCGGCCGCGGCGGCGAACTCAGACACTGACGTCGCCACTGATGTAGACGTATGACACGAAAACAACTGCAGACTGAACGGGAAGAGCTCAGGCTATGTTGCGTTGTACTGCGAAGTGATGTTCTGTATGAATAAAGTTAGCGTGGTACAAAACGAGGACAAAGGGAGAGCAAAAGAGGAAATGCAGAAGGAAAAAAAGAAAGCAAAAAAGGGAAAAAGAAAGAGAGAGAGAGAGAGATAGAGAGAGAATGTGAAAGACAGAAATACAGGGAAAGAGAAAGAAGGGAAAGAATGGAAGACACACACACACACACACACACACACACACATATATATATATATATATATATATATACACGTGGAATCGCAGTCTCCAGTTTCCTGAAATATTCCCGAGACGCAATGCGCACTTTGGAACTTCAATTTGCTTGGATCACTGAATAACGATGGGACAAAAAGTCCTGCTCCTCCACAGTCCCGGCAGCCCATATCGCCTCATACAGCGGCTCCCGTCTCATAGTCTGCGCATCACCCCTGTTCAAAAACACGTCACGTTCTACATCTCCCCCCAGCCCCTCTCGTCCTCGCAGCGCCTGTCGGTGGCGCCTCGCACGCCCCCAGGTCGCATGTCGGTCCCGTTACGTAGCGGTCGCCCTCCGGCACACCTCATCTCCGCCGCGATCCTGACGTGCCGACCCCCCGACTGGCACGCTTCGAGCCGAGCCGTCGCGGCGTCTTCGATGCCATGATCCAATTACCGCTTCGCCCGAGGCAATTCGGGCGGCAGGCGAGCCTGGCGGAGTGGAAGGTCACGCTCGGGGCAGGCTGAGAGGGGGGGGGGGGGGGAGCGGGGGCCCGCTTCCAGTCCCAGAAAATTCCGACAGATCACGCCGCCAGCCCGTGGCCGGGGCAGAGCACGCGACAGGTCCTCCAGGGATCGGCCGGATGGTAAATTGTTCTAGGCCCCTGGGTTTTAATTCGCCTCACTTGGGAAATGGGAGATTCGAGAGACTCCCAGGCCGTTCCAAGGCCCCGTCTGCGGCCATGACGGCATGACAGTTTCAAGTTTGCACGTACGAGCGCATACTGAAACAAAAACAAGCCATCTTGTAGTTCTCTTCCGTCATTCTCTTCCGAAAACATCGATCATTATACCCTTCAGACCGGTTTGTCAGCACAAACATTCTCAGGGTAAATGTTTTAACTTACCATTAAAAATGCAAACTTTATGGTATCACCCATACCGCGTATGTATTCTTTTCAAAGACGTTCTTGTTTGAACACAATAATATTACGTAATGTATTTCCATATATTTTTCCGTATATTTCCAGGTGAATATATTTCCGTGATTCCCGGGTACCTTGATTCCCTAGTTCTGATTAGATACTGTTAATCCTTAAGATACTGTTATGCCCTTAAAAACAAATTTTAAGCCCAATTGATTTCATACAATGGTCCAGGACTATTCAATGCACCTTTCCACTTCAGCAATTTTAACATTCTCTCCATTTCCCATTCACTCCGCTTATGTAATTTCGGCAAGTATAGTTTTCAGAAACAAGATATATTATTAATCAATTTCTAAGATTATAAACTGGAAACTGGCTATGTAAGAGCAAAGCTCGTGTTTTAGATGCATCGTTTCCTTTAAATGGTCATCAGCATGGCCTGCACGGCGGCTACATGGCGTCTGAGCAAACAGCCGGTGTCCCTTCAAGCTCCCACGAGCTATCTGTCTGGAATGCCAGTTTGAAGTCGCTGCAAATTTATTGTTTATTGAAATCGGTCGGTTCCGACTGCTGGAACTAATTAAATTCAAACAAGTACAATCCGATGGCTAAAACTTTGAGGGACTAAACGGTAAGATTCAAAATTTCTATTTACATGTTCGATAACGTTTGTTTTTGTCCAATAGTTTTCCAATTTCATTGTTACCTCCAGCCAATCTGCCGAATGTGTCGGCACAAACGATAATGCCTTGCAATAGAATCGGAACGCAATATCAATTTAACGCCTGTCGTACTGCTTAAGCCTGCAAATATTCCGTAAAACGTATCACAGCGTGACCATGCCAAAGGTGTTGCACGAAATTAAATTGCGGGAGACAAAGCCAGACTTCCCCGGCAACTTTGACAGAAGTTTCTTTCTGCGTCGCCGTCTCGGAAAAACATCCAGGGTCGTATTCAAATTAGGCCAAGTTTGTCTCCCAAACTTGCGTTACTCCCGGCCGCCGCAAGAAGCTGCAGACGCGTGCCGGAACCTTTGCTCGCATCAATCCCGCCAACACATCGCTCGCGTGCAACACTCCGCGCGTCAACGGCACGCGGGCAAACCGACATACGCACGCGCGCACAATCGGCCGGTGGCGCCGCCCGCGCGCCGGCCGCGTCGCGCACCTGGCGCCCGTTTGTCATCGGCGCCATCTGACACAGACGTCGCCGGCGCGCCGCCGGCCGGCCGCCGCATGAATATTCGACGGCCACCGCCGGCGGGCGCCCCGCCGGGAAAACAAACACGTGTCGGAGGCGGCGGCCGCGCCTGAACGTCCGGCGGGTCACTGGGCCGCTGGGTCGGGCCGGGTCGGGCCGGGGACGCGCCGCGCGGCCGCCCGCCGGCCACCAGTGGGCCAGGCGGAGACGGGCGGTGGCCGGGTGGAGCCAGAACGGGTGCCGGCGAGGGCAGGGTCGGTGCCACGTCTGTGACGGAGCAAAACTGTGGTTGGGTCGTGGGCGTGTTTAAGAAATTTAAGAGCAAAAGATCATTTACATCAAGTGAAAAGGTCTTTGCTCCATTTCTCAGTCAGTTAGAATGCTGCGTTACTTTACGACGATCTACTGCTGCTAGCCTGCCAGTGAGATAGTGTGGTAATCTACAATTTCCTGAAAAAGTGCCGTTTGCGTGAACTTAACTGAATCCAGGAAATTAATAGAACTTAATTGAAATTCAGTAAATTACAGCTGGCGGACGCCTATCATCATGCATTGCAAAAACAGCTCGGGCTTCTTAAGAAAGCTTTCAGCTTTGATGTTTATCTCTATGCATCTATCTAATTTAAAAGCTCGTCAAGCAATGATTATTTAAGAGAGGAAATTTAGGAAACGTACTTGTCCTGAGGCAGGCCCACAAAAACTTAGTAGGACTTGTTGTCTGACGTGCCGCCCCAGGGCAGTTCAAGTGTTTGGGTTAAGCTGAGATGGGAAGAGAGAAAAGATGGAAAGATTCATTCGTTCATTCATAATGATGGAAAAACTTAGGCGAATTTTATCGACAGACATTGATCAAAACGTAGGATGCATATTAAAATATTCGGCTTAACGCCGTCCAAATTTCTTGTTTCACGAACTATATAAACCTACGCCTCAAACGCTGCCATGCCAATATGATACAATTCTTTTTCTTCGCCGCGACATTTGACACCCTGATGCACTAATAAATTCGCTTGTGATTTTCCCGTTCCCCGCACGTCACTGGACGCGTAACGTACCTCCTTGAGCACCAGACTCTGTTCATCACCGTCCGTGACGCGGCCGGGCGCACGAGAGGCACGTGTCGCGGTGGCCGGCCGGCCGGCCGGGCGGTCACGTGCCGGCTGCCATTTCAGGCCTTCGCCCGGGGCGCCCCCGGGGGGCCGGCTCCGTGGACCGGAAGCCGGCGGACGCAGGTCATATTGGCCGGCGCCGTGTTTACCCGGCGTGTTTGTCGCGCTGAGAGGAGCGAGAGCAGCAGCTATCCCCCCCGGCCGACCGCCCCCAGGGCATGGCGAGGGGCGGGACCTTCGCGGCGCCGCCAGCTGGGGCAGGGATGGTCACCGCCAGGGACTAGACTCAAACCTCTCTTCTTGTTCCTATGGCTCAAAAACATCAAAAGGTTCATAAAGCATGATCGAAGTAACCAAGCAACCAACGTCCGTAAATGGAATGCGGCAATATTCAATGGCAAAAGGCTTCTTGATTGAGCACTAATCGAAATATCACATGCACGCCTACCCTCTTGAACACTGGTTTCTCATGAATCCAGATAATAGAGGTAGTCAATGCGAATACCGTAATGGAGACTTGGAATAGATAATTTTTCATATAGACATTCGCGATGCGCACGTTACCAGGAAACGTAAGCCTAGCGCGAGGCGTTTTCCGGGCACTCGGAGCGTCTCGTTGTTGAGGGCGGTCCGGCCTGATTGCCGGCTACCAACGAGTACAGGCTAGCAAGTCGCCGCCCGGGCAGCTCTCAATCGACGAGGCCACAGCGGTCCCGAAAACAAACCGGACAAAAACCAACATCTGGCTATCCACGGACTTAAGAGGCCTCGTTGCGGGCCATCAGCCGCTTAACGCCGTGAATCGGTCCGTTCCGGAACATTGCCAGCCCCGAGGCCACTCTGCCGACCCTTAACTGGTCCAGTCCGCCCTGCCGAGCTCAGCGTCTCGAGGCTGCCGCTGCCGCAGCTGTCGCGCCGAAGCGGGCCGGGCGGCGGACCGGCGTTCTCCGCAGCTGGACGACGTCCCAGCACCCCCGGCCGGCCCGCCTCGGGCAGCGGCGCGGTGCCGTTACAGCGCCGTCAGGCGGCCGCCGGCTCGCTGACGGCTCATTACGGCGCTAAACGGCCGGGCGGCCGCGACGCGCGCGCGCTGCCAGATGGCCGGCGACCCCAGGTCAGCGATGATCAGCCGGCCGGGTCGGTCGCGGCCGCCCGGGCGGGCGTGCCGCGGCAGTCGACGCTGACCGCCGCGGTGACGGGCGGAGCCGCCGCCCTGAAAGTGGAGAGCGAAGCACCGCCGAGCGAGGCAGTGATACTGTGGCTGTGTTCTGTGTGCTTCGCGCCCTGGCTGAACGTCGGGATGTTCTGGACGGGTGGAAGTTTGACATGGCGAAAGTTCTGTATTTACTTGTGATTTTTATCCTGACGTTTCACACGGGCAGCGCTGCTATCACGCCTCGGGTTAACCAGAGCTTGTTCAGCCCTGTCATGTTCCTTAAGCCTCACTCCTCGCCTGCTCTCGTCTCTAATCCGCCCGCTCTGCCGACTGCGCAACAGGCGAGACAATATCTCGAGCGGGATGAAAAAGGCTTGGCGCCTCAGCCCACTTCATTAAAATCGCACGACGCCCTGGCCGCCGTCTGCAGACACCGACCGCTCTCAAAGGCAGGAAGCGCACGTCGCCGCCATATCGGATCCAGCAGCGGCCGGCCCGGCGAAATTCTCACGACCCCCGAACGGGCCGAAAATCTCAGGACCCCAGATTAACACAGTAGCCCGCAGTTAAAAGGCCTGATTTAAGATAATGCCCGGGTAATTTAGGGCTCTGCGCCGGCGAGTGACGCCCGTGATTTATCTCCGAGACGCACCTGTCTCCCTCATATGCCGCGCAACTGATTTAATGACTCCATACTTTGTGCTCGTAAATCCGCCGGGATACGCCGCCGGCGACGGCGGCACCGCTGCCGCCGCACGTTGACGGACTCCGACGGCCCGTCGCGCCGATTCTATCTCGACGTCGGCGGAGACGAATCGGCGCCCGGCCGGCGGCCGCCGGCGCCGACGGCCGGCCACCGGCTTTGTGCCCCGGGGCGATACGGCCGGGGGCGGCGATACGGCGGCCGGTGACGCACGGCGGGCCGCGGCGGCGACGGCCGAGATCGCCGGCTTTGTCTCCGCCGGCTCCGTATCTCTCGATCTCAATTTGAGCCGGCCGCGGCCGCCATTCATTTGGGCCGGCGCGCGGCGCGCCCACGCCAGAGTGGAGAGAGGGGGGCGGGGTCAAATTCTCTGACCTCGTATAGACTTCCAGACTGGTTAGATACTGGTCCTATCTTCGCACCGGTCCGCAAAGCGACTGAGGTAGGTGTTCGTACTTAGGTGGACCTGCTCTCGGAAATCAACGCTGTATTGTCCCCTGACGGACCAACGGACGGACAGCATCGTCCCGAGGAGTTTCGGACACAGCGCTGTGCCTCCCACAGAAAGCGATGGATTACACATCTTCCGATCATCACCGCTTTAAAACGCACCGCCTGGCTGTGAGCCTGGTATATTGTTTTCCGAAGGACTGGCGGACTGTGGCAAGTCATGAAATAACCTCGATCAGGATTTACAATCACTGTAAAGTAGTTGGAGCTACTCCAAGCGGCAGCTCCAACCACTGTCCTCAATAAAGATATGTTTAAACTTGGTTTGAAAGTAACCCAGTTGCAGAGGAAAACAATTTATCGTGTAACAGACCGTTTTCGTCTGTTTGCTCTCAAGTGGACCAGTGGAGACTGACGGATGCCAAAATGTGGTCTTCGGTCAATCCGGAGGACCAGCACACTGGAGCCACACCATTATCCTGCAGTGCACCTTACCAGGAACCCATGGACGGTGACTGCCTTACGGTGCACAGCTTAGGGTGAACACTTCATCCGTCTTCTGGTGGACCACTGAAATCCAACGCTAATTGCCGGACGAGCCCGCGCTACCCTGTACCGGCACTGAGACTGACCGTCGGGCAAGCTATCTCGTGGTTCCTTTGGTGTCAGCAACGCATCGAAAATAAAGATTTCAAAAATATCATTATCACCATCGCTCGTCCCTGCCGATACAGGCTGTTTCATTGTTACAAGAGCATGTATGCGTGGCATTAATATGCGAGTGTGACCACATGTATTCCATAAACGTCAGTATGCATCTGACCCCAACCAGGTATACCCTAGAAGATGTTGGTATTGTTATTTCTTTTGATATTATGTTGTTCGGTCCGACCTGTCAACTTTTACATTCGTTCAGAAGAGACAGTCCGTTTGCACAGTCCATACCAAACCCTCAGTCGGTCTCCTGGACACAAGCCCAGCCACCCACAAACGAAATTCAGAGCGGGCCAAATCTATGCAGCGGGTGACTGGGATGAAAAGGAAAACTTCCCCTCTCCAGCACGGCCGGCGTTTCCAGAGCGATGAGCCATCGCCGCCTGCAGCTCGCCGTTTGAGCAATCCATCTTCGGCGACGGCCCGCTGGGACCGAGGTTCAGGTCGTTACCGCACTGCTTCCTGCACGTTCTCCTGACCGGGCACAGCCGTTCACCTTCTGAACCGACACTCAGCCACTTCCTTACCGGACACGGCCGGTCACCTCGCCGACAGTCAGCCACCTGCTAACCGGGCAGCGTCAGACATCTTTTGACCAGACACAGTCATACACCCCACTGTGCGAAGTCAGAAAATTTTTAATTCACAGTCAGACACTTAACTGTGCGCAGTGAGATCATTTCTAACCGGAAACAGACACCTAACTATTCACGTGCAAACAATGTTTCATCGGACACAGCCCGACACTTTGTAACTGTGCACGGACAGCTATTAACCAAACACATCGTAAATCGGATCAGACACATTCTTACCGGACACTGTCAGTAATATGCGTCACGTGGGAACAGTCACATGCGTCCCATGTCACATGTGTACTCGTCATGACGATCCACATCTCGTTTACCCTGTTGTCTGACCACCAATAACGTGCCCCTAAAATCTCTTTCCCTAATACCATAGCTCCGAAGTGATCAGACCTGCGCGAGGGCGCTCTAACTCACCCAACCGAAAACCAGTCCACCACAGTTAATCCAGATCCAGTCAGCCACCGTCCAGGACACGGCCAGGACACAGCCAGAGACCTCCGCGGGACAAGCGTCTGGCCCAGCAGGGAGGCGCCCGCTCGCCCCAGCCGCTCTTTCCCACGCCGACAGGGCGGCAGCGGGTCTTTTCAATCGGCTATCCCGGCGGCCGCCGTCGCCGCCGCCTGGCCCGCGCCCTCCGGCCGGGCCGGCTGAGAGGCCGGCTCGGCCCCCGTCGTCGGCGATGATTTACAGCCGGTAATTGCGGCGGCCTGTTCGGGAGAGAGCCGACGAGGCGACTGGGCCGTCACACGCGCCCCCAGGGCCAGATCCGGCCGCCGCACTTCTGTTCTGATGGGCAGTTAAACCTGCATCGACGCTGCCATGTGCGTAGAAACTTGACTGAGCCGTCGTCTCTGGCGCAAATAAGACGCAGTCCGCCCCGGTTGATGAATGAGACCGACGAACATTTCTAGCGCGGTTTCCCTCGTGCAGAGAAACCGCAATATAACGCGAGGAAATGGCCTCTTTCTGCTAGCGGCGACATAACAGCGCTCTCGACGTGTGTACTTTACATTTTCCTCGCCGATTTTTCATCTCGGCATCGGGCTGAACCGCTATCGTTTGCGGTCGCCACCGCCGTCGCCCTGGAAACCCCTGAACGCCTCCAGCGGCTCAGCCTGGCCCCACACAAACGGCTGTGGTAAGTGGTTACAGGGTCTGTTTACCGGCATTCCATTCGTGTTTTGGAAACAATGCCCACCGATTCGCTACAGTTGGTTTTCATCCTGCGCACAGAATTTCATTCCAAACAGCTGATACGAATCTGGCCCGTGTGTGATTACCTGCAAAAGGTTGCGTTGTGGAAAACACAATTCCGCAAGCATTACCATTTGTGAGTTTTCTGGGTCGTTTGAGGTACTTTGTTGCATGTGGCACTGTGGAGTTAGAGTGCTGAAAGCTTGCCGTTACCGTTCAACTTACTTTTTTTCGCGGGCTCTGCTTTCGAAGGGAACTTGTAGCGCAGTGACTGAACAAGGGCCCCGAGAGACGCAAAAGCCTGCATTGCAGCGTGTAAGGATACGTCAACACCGTCAACCAACTCCTTCAAAAGACGCGTTTAGTTCGCTGCAAACTTGCATCCCGAGCTCTCCACATCCACATCGGCCTGCCAGTCCCTCCTCGCGCTTGTGGGCCGCAGGGAGCCGCCCAGCGTCGCGTGCCTCGTATCTCGCCGCGTCTGGCTGTGTCGCGGCCGGCTGGATGTTCCGCCCGCTCCAGACACAGAGAGCCTCCGGCGGCGGTCGGCCGCGGCCGGCGCTCGGCGGGGGGTGCCGCCGGCGCGGGAGCGTCCTGGGAGAGCCGGCGTCGACCTCCCACCGGCGCCGCTGTCAACAGCGCGGGCCGGCGGCCGCACGTGCGCCGGCGGCGACCGGCGGCCGCAGCAGATCGGCCAGATACGACGGCTGCCGGCCGCCGGTTAAACGCCCCGCCACGCCGGCCGCCGGTTAAACGCCCCGCCACGGCGGTCGATGGTTATCGGCGGCGGCCGGCCGGCCGGGCGCGGCGCCGCCGGCGCTAAGTAGTTTTTAACGTCGCCGGAGATGTCGATTGATTCGTATGCCGGGTGGGGCGGTCCACTCCGGAGGGAAGGTACGTCAAGCAGAGGCGAGATGAGCCTGAGGGACGGTACAGCAGGGACAGAGAAGGTGCTCCGGAGGGGCGGTACAGCAGGGACAGAAGAGGTGGTCCGGAGGGACGGTACAGCAGGGACAGAAGAGATGGTCCGGAGGGACGGTACAGCAGGGACAGAAGAGGTGGTCCTGAGGGACGGTACAGCAGGGACAGAAGAGGTGGTCCGGAGGGACGGTACAGCAGGGACAGAAGAGGTGGTCCGGAGGAACGGTGTGGCAGGTAGATACAGACGGTCCGGAGGAACGGCAGAGAGGGAGGGGAGAAGGGAGGGACGACAGATAAAGGTGGAAGAAAGAATCGGCAAGGAAGGGCGTTAGTGAAGCACGGTAGATACATGTAGTAAGGCGGAATCTTAGGGAAGCACGGCAGGGAAGAGAGGCGGAAGGGAAAACAAGAAGGGACGGAAAAGACGAACAAGACGGTGCAAGCGGCTGGACACAATAAACGCTGAGAAGGACGGCAAAGAGGGACTTCGAGGAAACGTACGAGAAAGAAGGCACCTCGCGCGAGAGCGACCCTACATCGAACCTGCGTCATAGCTCACGGATTCAAAACAAGCGCACCTTCCATATGTCGGAGCCGGGGCCCATTATCCGCAGCCGGATACGTTTCGGAAGAACAAAGAACACAACCACGGCATAATCCCAGGACTTAAGGGAGACATTCGCCTGGAGAATTCATGAACCTGGCGTAAAGAACCTAACGTAGCTGTGTTAATTCCTCCACATCCCTCCGACTCCGTGCAGGAATCTGCGAGCGCACGCATTGGTAACATCACCATCCTCACACGCAGCGTAGGGACCCGTTCACCACCCTCGGCGGACAGCTCCTCCAGCCAGCGGCTGTCAAAGCTCCACACCCATCAGCGAGGCTCGTCCACGAGCCACTCGCAAATCCCTGCCACTGGCGCCGGCCGGCCACCGCCATGAGCCATTTCCCACACGTAGCGCCGACAGGGTAACTCCAATTCCCGCCGGATAATTCCCTAATTCCCGCGCTGGGGGGCCGCTGCGCCCGCGGAATGCCCGATCGGACACGGGCGTCACGTTCTGGGGAGGGGGGTCGGTGTAATGGTGCGCGGCGGCAGCAAACAACAATTTAAAGGGCGCGCCCGGCCCCAGGCTGACCATTCAATCAGCCAGTGTTTTATTGTGCCGACCCGGAGCGACTGCGAGCCAGTCTCTGGAACGATCCAGGTCCGGGTCGCGTCCGGTGTACAGAGCGGAGCCACCGAGTACGGTCTTTGACACAGCATCAGGTCAGCGGACCGGCCACTCCCTGACACAGCATCAGGTCAGCGGATCGGCCACCCCCTGACACAGCATCAGGTCAGCCGAATGGCCACTCCCTGACACAGCACCAGCTCAGCGGATCGGCCACTCCCTGACACAGCATCAGGTCAGCCGAATGGCCACTCCCTGACACGGCACCGGGTCGGCGGACCGGTCGTCTGCCGCCTGAGAGGCCTCTTCGGAGGCCGAGGCGGACGGGCCGTCCGGCTGATGGGAGCTCGTCTGTGCGTGCATCGGCAAGATGCCCGCCGCGATAAGTGCCGGACAGCGGCCTGCTGATGATGTTGTCCGACCGCGGCCCGGGCGAGCGTGACGGAGGGAAAAACACATACAGCTGAGCTGTCCACGGGGAGCCGAAACACGTGGGATCTGGACAGAGATGGGGAGAGAGAGAGAGAGAGAAAAAAAAAGAAAGAAAGAAAAAAAGAAAGAAAGAAAGAAAGAAAGAGAGGGGCGAGGCGAGGCGAGGCGAAGCAAACGGAACGGGACGAGACGAGACGAGACGAGACAAAAGACGAATTTACTCTTATTTCCTTTAATACAACGGCACACCATTGAATAATACATCGCTAAGTGTTGCACGACCCACTTCGCGGCAAACATTGCCAAAGCATAGCGACGCCGAGAAAACGGAGGCTAAGTGTCGTGGTTACCATGCTCATCTTATGACCGAAAGGTCCCGCGCTGCGGTCCCAAAAAATAAGCGACATTTCGCCGCTCCTCGAGACCACCGGTGAGAGAGGTTACAACGCGAAATGACCCTCGTAGTCGACAGCGTCGTCAAATAGCCCAATAACTAACCAGTGCCAAGAATATATGTGTTCGCCGGGCCCGGAACTACGGCTCCACTAAAATTAGCGTTCCTTGCGTGCGTGGCCATGAGACGTCGGGATGTGGACAACGAATCCCTCCGACCACCTAAGCTCTTCAGACTGAGCTGGCAGCCGCTTCAGTCGTGCTCTCGCAGCCGTGCCGTGGGCGGCGGCCGGGCCGCAGGCTTCCGCCGACAGCCTCTCTACCGCGGCACTCGGAGCCGGGCGTCGCGCCGCATCGCGGCCGGGCGGCGGCGGCGGCGGCGGCGGCGGCGGCGGCGGCGGCTCGGCTCGAGCCCGGTGGCTATTCCGGCCGGCTGCCGGCGGGCCGCGGCCGCCATCGGCCCGGTACGTCCCGCTGATTGAAGCACGCCGGGACGCTAATGGGCTCGGGTGTAAATTGGACGCGGCCGCGCCGGCGGCTTTCAACTGTTGCGGCTGCCGGAGCCGACCGCTGTGACAGTTTAACAAGGTGATGGCTGCGCCGCAGCCTCAAGTGAAGCGCTCTGGAGAAGGTGAGCTAACGCGGGAGACAAAAACGCTTCGCTGTATCCTCCGGTGTTATTGATCAGTTCTCTGGCATTTGCGTTGCTATAGGCATAGTAAAAAATACTTGATAATAAACTTCATGCACATGCTCTAACACTGTAAACACATTACGAAGGCAAATACATCGTTTACACCTCACTGGGCTACCGAGACATTTGTGACCGTAATAGTAATCATAACAGTATCGTAGCATCCCCTGGGATTCACCTCCATGCCTAGTCCATTCAAAACCTCGGTCGTTTGCAGCGGTAACAGCGCCTTGCATCCCACGTGCACAGTTATTGCTCCCCTCGACGTCGAGGAGCGTCGCGTCACGGGAGCAAAACAGGCCCCAATTGTCCACGGCATGAGCGCAATAAGCCTTACGTGACTGCAGGGATCTATTCCACCGCCATCACTCTCCCGAGGGAGCGACAATGCCCGGCGGGGAGTCCAAGTTCCGGCACGAGCGGCGAATATTTGCCGCCCGCCTCGCGCGTGGCTCCAGGTCAAAGGCCAGAGGCCAGGAAGTGCGCCTCCGTACACAGCTCTCCTCCTCTCGGGTGGCTCGACCTGGGACCAGGCCGCCGGCAGCGCAGGTTTCATCACGCGAGCTCAACAAGCCAGAAAACGTGCTGAAACTCGCAAGCGAATTGGCCAACAACACCCAGCGCACTGTAAACCCAGAAAACGGTGCTCAGGGTCTCAACTCTGACTCTCTCCTCTGCGGCGTCGGTTCGCGCCGCGCTCGCCGCCGCGGCGCCGGCGCGACCGCGGCCGCCGCTCGGCTGCGGGAGACGGGGTCGAATTACGGGCGGCCGGGCCGGCCGCCGCCGCCGCCGCACGACCTTTATTGGACGCGTCGGATCGAGTCCGGATTGCAGCCGCCTCGTTGTCGCCTGATTCGGCGCGGCCGGCCGCGGCGCGCTGAATTTCTAGTGTCGGTAATTGGCAGGAGGCGGGCCCGCGGCGTCCGGTCGCCCTGGGTCGTGGGTCAGACCGGGTCGGCTGCGGGATGATCCCCTGTCACGACTGCCGGCGGCAGACCGGAAAAACACTATGACATCCAAGAAATTTGCGGACTTTACCGCGCAACGCCACAAATAGCCTAGAATACATATACGTCATTCCAGGAAAGTGTATGGTGCATATGACTCACATGTATTGTAATATACAACATGATCGTGCACAGTCGCACGATATTTATCGCGCATTTCCGCTCAACATGTTTGGTCACAACTAAACGTCTCTTTGCCAGTCAACGTCGCCGTGGCCAGTTAGGACCGCTGGCTCACATCAACATACTTGAAACAAACCGCACAACTTCTCGACCGTGCTCGAATTTGCTGAAGTCTCTGTGACCTCTTCAGGCTATGTCAACTCGACGACAACGCAAACCAAACAGCCGCCTGGCTCCGTGAGGTTTCCCACTTTCACGTCCGGCGCGTCCTCGCGCCAGGATTCAGCTGCGACGCAGAGCGAAGACAAATGGTCCACCGGGATTTTCCCGAGTATTTGTTACATTCTGGAGGCGGCGTAATCCTGACAGACGCTCCACTGATCATCCAAGCCAGGCTGAAGCTCTAATATGCGCAGAATGTCTTATGCTTCCCGCGTTCAGGCGACTAAGCGTGAAGTGCTTTAGCCAAACCAATGGTGGCGGAATGTTTGCGTGTTTGCAGACGGGAGGAGGCGCAAAAACTACTTTCACGTTCGTTCTTTCCGCGGAGCACCAACAAATGGAGCATGGTGCGCTTTAAAATTCTTCGCCAGCTGGCGTTCCTTGTTCTCATGCCTTCCCCGTCGCTCTCAGTGGGTCAGATACCAGCAACAGTGGGTACTATAAGCGCGTCTCCACTTGACTTGAAAACTCTGCCAGGAACTAGTACAGGAACAGGAACAAGAACATATCTTACAAGATTGGACAAGACGTTTGAAAATGGGCCAGGTTCAGCGGTTGGCTCTGAGCAAGACCACGTTCGGTTAACGCAAACCATAACAGTTTTTCACATCGTATCAACTTGCAGAAATATTGGTTCTTATGTTATCGTCACGCTAGTTCGTTTAGTCTGAAAACATCTTGTGTAACAACATTAGACAACGATTAACTGACTCTGGAGTGTTTTGGTTTTGTCTCCGGGCAATATTGGAGTCTCACGCGACATTTACTGTGACAACAATGAATCTTTCTAGGTCGGCATGGTTTGAAGTTCGAACAGCACTATGTAGCACAAAACAATTCAAATTAGGCTCGCAATTGCATTCCACTGCAGTGAGCATGGACGAATCAGGATTTTACAATGGAGGGAGTTTTTTTAGAAGCGCCAAAAAGGTATTGTGGGGACGTCAAAATGGCACCAAAATGGTGCCATTTTGCTCTTGGGGCCGGAAGGGCGCCACGTTCGATCGCAATAACACTTAAATGGCGCGAAGTGTTCGGCTGTATGCGACGGGCGGCGCCACGACTCACAAGGGCGTTTTGACTCGTCGGCGTTTGAGAGCGGAATGCCTATGTTATATATGGGCATATTACATTGTATATATATGTTATATCATGGTCGCTTCCTCGATGTTACAAGGGCGCCTTTTTAACCGAAGGCCACCTCTGTCATTGCAAGAGTGCACAATGTCAGACAAAGTTAAGGAGTACGTTATGCACGATGTGCACAATGTTAAAGAGATTTAACACTGTGCGATAAAAGTTCCTTTGCATCAACAGACAAAATTCCTCCGTGAAAAACTGAATCAAGCACCATTCTGAAGGTAAGGTTTGACTCTACGCCTCGGTGTTATGAGCGAGCCATTCTAACAAATGGAGCCATTCTACTAAAACGTTGGCGCCTCTGCGATATTACTAGGCCCTCATTTTGAAAAATAACGTGTCATGGTCCTTCACCAGGGTGTCTCTGTGTCGCAGGGGCGCCTTTTGAATGACAGGGTGTCCAAACTTCATCACAGTGACGTCTTCTTGGTACCAAATCAGCACCTTTTAAAGGACAATTCAGTAACACTACAGCACATGGGTATCTATTTTGTGTCGAGGGGGCCTTTTGAACGACAGGGCGCTGACACTTTATCACACAGGCGCCCATACTCTATCGCACAGGCGCCGCCTTGTCCTCAATGGGGCGTCTATTGAACACAGCGCAATCATGTTCTGTCACAGGTGCGCCTCTGCAACCCGACAATGAATGGGGACGTGAAATAGAGCATCACGCTCGGTTTTTCTTGAATAACTTCTGAATCATTTGAGCCAGCTCAACCAGTTTTAGTACCTGTTCATCAGTCTATTTTACATAATTTTGACATCAAAACCATTTTCATGCTAAAACACGTCACGGAGATACCACGTGATAAGTGAACCCTTGCATGCATGTTTTCTCCTCTTCGGGCGGTGGCGCGAACATGCTTCATTTATCTCATAACATTCGCGAATATAACGCACGGATTATTTGGGTTTACACACGACACGGTCCCCAAAAGGATATACAACCAAAACACGTTAACATGCTATGTTATGTCGCCAACATGCTATGTATGGTCATGCTAGGTCATGTGCACGATGACAATTGGACTGACTTGCATTGCAGGTGATAGCAATGGTTGCCGCTGACTTTCCCTATCGTTCAAGCCAGACAAGCAAATCTTTATGCGCCTCTTAGGAAGGTCCACCTAACGCAACGTGAGGACATGTCAGGCCACGTCATAGGTTGGTGTCAAAACAAAGTGAAATAAAATGTCGTTCCGAACTGTTCCAGCGTCTGGTTATTGCGTACTTCACATATTCGGCGATGAAAACGAAGGTGAAACTGGTTTGCGCCTACCACAAAGATTACGAGGCATGAGTCTGGCCAAACCTGAATTGACCAGCAATATGGCTAGATCACTGGAATGACAGTCATGTTTCTTTTCACTCAGGAAGAGCACGAATTTCAACCAGCACACGTGAAGCAAAAACGAAATAACGACACATCAAACAGACAGCGCAGTTACCAGCGTGCTTTCTTGGTCCTGTCACTGCAGTCTGAGCTTCTAGTGCTCACGAAACGCTCTTTTATTTAGAGCTATGCCACCTTGGCGAGCAGCACCGACCACGGCGACAGACGTCTCGTTGGTCAGCTTGACCGCCCGCCCCGTGGAAATGATGTAGCACGGCACGCCAGTCTTTAGCAGTGAGTGCACCAGCTGCTCCAGCTGATCTGCCGTTGGTCAGCCGCTTCAAGTAGGGCAGCTCCACATTACCTGCCTGGGCAGCGCGCGAAACGTCAACCAGATCCCGGCAATTGCTGGACTCGGATGCTGGCTGCGCGCTGTCTTGCTGACCTCAACAGGTCGACGGTCTCGGACCTAACCTGCTGGGCGTCGCTGTCGAGCATTCTCATCACAGTACTCTCCGGATGGGCCATCTGCGTGTTCTCCGCGACGCTGTCTTGGGCAAAAATGAGATGTACATAGCATAGGTCACTGTACGCTCGTCAGATCTCAGCTCTGAGATTCGCAGCGTACATCTCAGATACCGCCCCGCCCCCAGAGAGGGATTCTGCGGGCCCCTTCGCCTAAAAAAAACTAGCTCATAAAGCCAAGATCACATTGGACGCGCTGGAGGGGATGACATGTGCGTTCGCAGTGAGATGCAGACCCTTGCGTCAACACCAGACCGGCGTGTGTTTTACTGCAGCCCACTGGTCAATCCGGCACCGCCTGTCGTGTTTTTACCCCGCGACCGCCTGGGAGGGGGTCAGAAAGGGCACCCCTGTTATCCAGAATCTAACCGTCAAATCTAAACCGGTTTATCACCAATCGATGGCCCCGAGTCTTACGATTCCGAAAAGACTATCTTAGTTCTGGTCGCCTGACTGATGACGTCAAATGTCCCGCAAAACGCATAACACGCATGCCATGACGCATGACGCATGTCAAAACGTTGAAAGGTGTCGCGTCAAGATCAGGTTAGGTCAGATGAAATATTGGTCACATTGTACATGCCAAAGATCGATGCCTACTCGCAGCTGTTTTGATGCACGTGACAAAACGGACGAAAGTGAAACCTTCTGATGATCAGTTTGCATTACCTTCTTTTCATCCAGTCAAGGTCATTCTAGGTCAGGTCAGATACAGTTGCATGCTCTTACTCACAAAGAGAACAGTTACTCGCTGGGATTCTTAACTGCGTCAAGTACGGTGGTGAAATGACATCTCATGATAATTAAATCTGCTCTGTCTGACAGGCTCGTCCGAGCGTAGCGCGCGCGACGGCAGCGCCATCCAGTCTGTGAGAGACCCGCACCTACCAACTTATAAGCAGTATTGCAGGACTAATAAATGTGATAGCGTGGTGCGGTTCGCATGGAAAGGTAGACAAGAAGTTGATTTTTAATGTTTCATATCATTAACCTGGCATACAAATATGATATAATTCGAGGATCTCAAACACCAGAATTCTTCGTTGTCAGAAAATTCCTGGGTGCGAGGCAGGGAATTTTTTTCGAAAATGCAACTTTAAAGATCGTATTTGGATTCAGCGTGTCAAAATGCAACAGACATCAGACAAGAAAAAAGTTTAAAAAAGGGCCACGCCAATATATATATATATATATATATATATATATATATATATATATATATATATATATATATATGTGCATATACATATATGGGACGTCAAATATATTCTTGTTAAAAAATGGAGAGAATCGGTCTAAAATCCTAGTTAAACTCCCATAAATTTGAGAAAACCTCCAGTCATTATGCCATTACACAGACTTTGCTGCTTTCCAAACTGATTTGGTCGCATCTCAGAAGCTGGCCGGCCGACCTCTGAAGTTGGCCGCCTTATAACCGGGCGACAGATGAACAGGGCAACAGTGAACGGCACGTGATCAGCTGTGCCCGGCTTCTTGCCGGTTCCCGCCGGCCAAGGTCTCATCCAGCGCAGCCAAAACAAGTCCTGGCTCAGATTGGTCCGGAGAGTCCCATTCATCCGTCCGAGAGCGTGATTTGTACCTGCGGCATCCAGCGGCAGGACGGCTGGAGACGACATTGTAGGCCGGAGTGGATCTTCCGTAATGCAGACCCAGTAAAGGACAAATACCAAATACTGCGGACGGTCATATGTGTAGTGGTGTTTACGGCAGGAAGGGCAGAGGCCAACTTGACAGAGGCCTCACCAACTTTGGGTAAGTCTTAAATTAGCTATAAAGTATCACGTGACACAAAATCGTCTAAAATGGTTCCAGCCCTACCAAGCCTAAAAACACCCATATGCTGATGATTTAACAGACCACTAACATCCGGCGTCGTACAGTGACATCCGCTCTCAGGCACCAGCCGACCACACCGCTGCCGGTGAACAATTCAGCCCGGACGGACCGACCGATCAGGCCGCCGGCCATCTGCGGACCGGCGGCGGCCCGGCGCCTTTACGGCCGTCCGACGGCGGCGGAGACGATCAACAGGCGAGACGGGCGGCGCCGGCGGCGGTCACGACCGAGAACGGCGCCGCCCCGGCCGCACGGCCCGTCCGCCGAGCACGGCCGCCGTCCGCAGCGGCCGCCTCGGCCCGCGGCCGCGCGGCGTGGCGTCCGTGGCTGCGAGCGCTACGAGAGAACGGCTGCACTCGGACAGTACGAGGGACGCTCTGCGGGTAAAGAATGGGTCCCGTGGGCGTCATGCCGGGTCCGCGCCGTCCTCCGGACACTTCAGATGCATTATTACAAAAATGGCGGCCGTTTTCCTTCAGTGTAATCTACTCAGCTCTCCTCGAGCTGTCGTTAAATTTGCAAACATTGCGTCAGTGACGAGTTTAATCTCACTCTTCCATCACTATAGACTTGTGGCCCCCAGACTGACAAATGCTATAATTTGCGCTACAGAGAGCCAAAGGATCGATTGGTTACTCACTTATGCCTTTGACTGTCAGGCTATATTATTACGGACGTCCTTGAGCAAAAAGTGGCGTGACGGTAAAAAAAACTAACAGTGAAGTCATGGCACCAGTTAGCTGTTTTGCAGTGAGCTGGAGTAACGCTAGTTTTGGATTCAAAGCCCACTTAGTCCGAAAGCAACACGTCAGCCTAAAGCAGGACCAAGAAGAATAAAGCATAAGCAAACCAATTACCACCCTCGTGGAAAACCGCATTTCCTTAGTCACGGTCTGCTCCCTCAAACTTTTCACCGGAAGCCGTATTTCCTCTGTTAGCCACTGCATCTCCCTCCTGAACACATACACACTCCATAGGTCACCCTCAAGTCCTAATCGAGCCAGCGCCCGACTCGCCGCTCCGTCCGTCGAGTCGATCGCTCAGGCCTAACACGATCGCCTATCGAGCCGCCCGAACGACTTGCGAGGCGGTCAGGCCGCCGGCTACGGAAGGCGAGGGCTGTGAACCACTGCCCGGCGGCCCGTCGGACCGCGGCTCGGGCCGCGGCCGCCGGCGGCGTCGGGCGACGTCGCTCCCGACGATCGAGGCCGCCGCTGCCGCCCTGACGACTCGTCGGCGGCGACGAGGCGGGCCGTGCCGTCGTCGATCTCGTCGCGGCTACGAAGGTAGGGCTCAGTGATAAGCTGACGCCTATCACATCCACATGGCGCGAGGTTTTTTTAAGCGGGTACATGTGAGGCTTGATAGCTATAACAAAAATTTCTTAAGCTTACATTCCTCGTGGATTTTCAGTCACGCTTTGGACTGCCAAATAGCATTTGAGTTCATGCATTTTGCCATAAGGTTCACTGTAAAAAGGCTCTTGGCTGGCGTAAAGAGCACTTAACATGAATAGGTACATGAAACTGTGCGTCGGCTGAGTTCGATGGGTTACTTTGGATGAGTGGACTGGAACAAACCACGTGCGAAATTGCGTACATACGCACGAAAGACCAATTATCGTGGCAGAGACTTGTTTCACGATTCAAGGTGAAGTCTTTCAAATCTTGTCCCATCGTCCAGTCCTGCGCAACAAAATAGACACAGGAAAGATGCTTCAAAAGCATGTTACAAATGGTACGCGCTGCTATTACCATATGCCGAACATAGCAAGAACTATAAGCGCGTGCCACGTAGCTAATAAACCTGGGTTAAGATTTTTGCCCTGATGCCTGCGCAGTCAGTTGAAGGGTGAATGAAAATCTCCGTGGTCAAAATGTTAATCTGGAAATGCTGAACTGCGCTCCAAGGGAATTAAATCACTTTCCATACCCAGATCAGAAGGGCTTTGACATTGGTTAATTTGGACTTTGGTGGGTATATTCGGGGAATGGTCTAATGCTAACTCTAAGCTAATGCATGCCTTAACTTTGAAGTGTATTATTACATTCTTCCATTGACAAGACGTAGACTTCTAGTGCAAAGAATACATTTTATCGGCATTAAAGCAGTTGTCACGCATTTTCCAATAACGCTAGGACCGCTGATACAACCAAGCAACAAGCAGCCGGTAACCGTCGGATGGTGGCCACCAGCACTAAAACATTTTGCTGGCTCACTAGTTGCATTTTTTACCAGCAGTTTTTCATACATTTCATAACTCTCTCCTGCAAGGCGAAGGTCAACCTAAGTACCTACCAGTATTTTTATGCCACGCACGCACACACCGTGGGTTCCCGAACCCTTTGTATTTGCGAAGAATGAAAGTGGAATTCTTCTGTTATGCATGGTGAAGACATTCATCCAACTCTAACAATCAGTCATTGTCAAGCATTATCGACGACTATTACAGCGGGTCGTAGGTAATCTAATGACGACAATGCTGTGTATTTTTCTGCTAGAATGTCGTGGAAGTAACGTGCTCATTTTGCACCGAATACACGTCACAGATTCAATGAAACAAACAAGCACTTGGGATGATGCCGGTACGTTTTGGAAAGTAATAATAGAGAAGCTTCAACACGCATGTCAAGATAATTATCATGTCGAGAAAGGAGATAAATGGGTTACTACTCTGCTACTAAAAGCGGCATGCTTTTTGTGACAAGGCACAGGGGTATGACCCTTGAAGTGAAAGCGTTCCGACCTTGAAGAAATGTGTGGTTCCAAGGCGTCATTTAAAAAAACGTTGTTCCATAGGCCAAAATAAATCACGTGCCACCTTCCCCTTTAACACCAAAAACGTGCTGCACCCCACAATATACAGGAAAACGGCTTGTCAAGCCTTTACGCCTACTGACGTCTGGAGATCATCATTTTGGATTAACGCCCACAAACCATTCTGAGGACACAGACACAATGGTGATGAAGTCGAAAAGCGATTAAAGACGAAAGAAAGATAGTCTCGTTGCGGAGGAAGGGACTCGCATAACGAACTGAGCCCAGTCGGGTAAGTGGTGTCTCGACAGTCATTTGAGAATGACCTCTTTGGATAAGTTCTATAACTTCAGTCCATATCCCAGCAGACCAAATCTGGTGGGTTACGAGGCAAAGAGACAACAGTTTCAAACCTTTATTCATTTTAACTGAAGTGTTATGAAATTATTGACACACGAATTGCCTTGAAATTCGAAACTGTCTTTATTATTACAGCTTAATGCTTGCTTTTGCTTATTACAGCAAAAGCAACGGCTTAATGAAAAGTCCTACTTATAGACATTGCCACCCAAAAAACAATTCCTTCAGAATGACTCATATTTTACTGCTAAGAGATCTGAGGCCGCACTGCTTTAAAACGTCAGTTTCCAACTGCAGAAAGACGGTGTTAGGCAAATGACTGGAATTGCACATGACAGCTCGTTGCATGCCTTTGCATCGTTTATTACAACAGCAAGCCTGTCGGTAAAAACATTTCGACCAACGACTTCATTCCACATTAACAGCGGATGCATTCCAAGCGTTCGCCTTTGGCCTGGACTCAAACTCCGCGCATCTTCGGCGCGCGTGCGCCGCCTCACGGCCATCGTCAAGATGAACGATGTGAGGGCGGCACCAGTGGCGAAGCCTAAACAGATCCGGTTATCGCCGTCGGGCACACCGCCGCCTCACCGCCGGCGGCCAGCCGCCTGCATCGCGCGCCGGAAACGATCGGACGTCTACCAGAGGCTAACGGGCACCGATAAGGGCCGCCCGACCCGCCAACGGTGCTCCGGCTTAACGTGTCCGCCCGCCCGTCCCCGGCGGCCGGCCGGCGGCGCTCCATCGGGCGGGGATGGCCGACGTTCGCTGTTTCGCGGCTGCCCGCCTTTTATCTACCTCTGCTCCGCGTCCGAGGCTCTCTTTCTTCAACGCGGCACTCTCCTTCGAAGCCCCGAATAAACCACCAGAAAGTGTCCGATCTCGGGATATCGCTGCCCACTGCGCCGGATCGGTTTAATCAGTTGTTGAAACAGCGGACCACATTCTGGTGGTTACAGTCAGTCTTCAGGCTCTCGTTTCGGCACGTCCTAGCGGAACGACCGCAAGACAAATCGTAGGCTTTGCATTTGCAATTGGCAGTGTCAAGTCTCGGGGGAATCGGGGCCAAGAGAACGTTTGAAGGACCCAGACTCTTCTTAGTGAGCCAAAACAGGCATTTACATCTTCTCTGACAGTATTACTGCCACTTTTTATCTCCGTACAGTGCCATATTTCGAAACATACAAAGTATTCTGCAACAAAAACAAAGAATTAATGAATTCCGGAGTCGCAAATGCACTTCTAACGCCGACGGCTACACTCACTCGACATAAACTTCTGACTCCGCCTACGAGACCAAAGCTGTCTCAGCCACGGCTCACCGCCAGATTCACATCCCACGCCGAGCGACCTCTGAGTGCCCATCCGCTGCATGTTACGGCGAAAACCGCGCGGTGCCGGTCAGAAAGTGAACTTTGTCATCCAAGCCTTTCAGATCAACACAGGCTGCGCCAGAAAACCGACCAACCTTTGGCGTGGTCAGAAACACCGTAGTTCCCTGCATCATGACCCGCCCCTCTGTCTTAATAATGTTGATAATGCCCTCTATAATATGTCTCCCGTTCTCCCGTTATAATGGATAAATCCTGCAAGAATGCAATCGGACTTTGAGACCCACGCGAATCTCGCACACACCCATCCTCCATACCCACACAAATCCATGCTCATACGCCAGCTCATATAGACCCGTACATAACCAATACCACGCGAATCGCGTTTGTCATCGTCGGTGTAAGGTGATAAATGATCGAGGGGAAATATCGGTTAGAAGTAACTTGTCCCGTGGTATTCACTAGTTATTCGCCAAACAGAACAAATGTGGCTGTCCCTCCCTGCCGCCTCCTGGAAACGAACAGCTCTGTCCCTGATGACAAGAATGTCGTTTTCCACGTACAGTCGGGATGGAAGGACTGCCTTTTATCCGACACAGAGGAGTCACTTGAATGGCGGGGGCCCTTCCTAGTCTAAGAGTTACGGCGTGGTCAGGCGAAAGGTGATGACGGCTACCCTCGATGGAAATCTCTAGAAAATAAAACTTACTGTTCACTTTTGAGGTTATGACCGTGTTTTCAGATGGAGGCTGGCCGGGTTTCACCGAGCGTATGTGCGTAGGCGGCCCTGTGCTTGGCACTGGGCGTTGGAGCTTTTTTTACCGCCTCGATATATGGCAGCAAATATGGCGCATAACCTACGTTAGGACAATACCTAAACGTAGTCTTTCATACGGTGCTTGGTATCGCGTTGTTTTATACCTTAGACCTATTATATTCAAACGAATGCATTGCGCAAACCAGGAACGCGTGAAAAATAGCTCGTGAATTACGTATCTGATGTTTTCTGGCATGCATGCCACACATTCTAATGATGGGACCTAGGATTATATTAGCTTTGGGTTTTAAGGCCCGTTTTAATCCTATTCCGATAACCATAACGCTAGTATGCATTCCCGTATGGGGAAGGGGGCTTATTCGGCTCCCCTTCGTTTTCGAGAATTGCCCCTCTGATCTGATCGCAGCAGACGGCAATCGGTTTGCATTGACGTTAACTACATTTTTATGAAAAATAAAAATCTTGTCAGGGATGGATCCAGATGGAGAAAGGCCAGACAGAGGGGTATTATTCACTTATTATAACCCCGATGTTTATAAACCGATTATGTTGCAACTGGCATGAATCAGCCTTTTCAGAAAATTCTTAGGCGATCACAGAGCTTGGAAAATGGGTGAAATATTTTCTTCAAAACTGAATTAATATTAAAGCTTGATTTTGTTTTAAGCTTTCCCTAGTCCTTAAATGCTTCACAAGTACAAATGGTACTAGTGTTCGTATAATGTTGGCATAGGCGGCGCCAGGAGCATGAAAAGAGGGAACTCTCATGGTCGCATGTTCAAGTCATCTTACGACCCATGACTTTAGCTAACCTCAGGTGACCTCAGAGTAACATGGAATGACCTTGGGCTCATTTCATAGCGTTCGAAAATGTTTCGAATCATTAAAATCGATTGCCTTTCAAAAGGTTCTGTTTATGGCCGTCGTGATATGGGGTACGCGCGCGGATATTTTACGTTTTCGCTCTTTGACCCGACCAGATATCTTCCTGAACCTTAAAAAAAAAGTGGGAGACGCTGTGCTGAGCAACATATATTCCAATTTCTAGCTAAAAATGGATGTCAAAAACATTTGCGAAAACTAAACTGTGGCTTTTGAACCTGAACTAATATTGTGATGTGACCTCTCCTCAGCAACAATGTTTATGTATCCTTGCACAGTTATGTACCTGTACACTTATATAAAGATCTTTAACCGTGCCAAAAATAGACTGGGGTGCTCCTCAAAAACATAGCGTGGCTCCGCCCTGGGCGAAATATTTATGACAATTTGACGTAATACGTACGAATAATACACAGGAAAAGGGGCTGGATTTCGTGACGCCGTTTCAGAAACTCGGAAACGGGAACAAAAACCGCAGTGGCTTCTGAACCCCCCCCCCCCCCCTGGAAGGAGGCCCATCTCGCTAAAGGAAAATCTGAATAAACCCATCCGTGTTGTTGGTATTTAACGTTCCTGTGAGGGTTCGGTACCAGAATCAGGAGGCGCCGGAAGATAATCCCAAAAGTGCACCGTGATTCATTTTAAAGTCATGAAGAGGACTGCATCACGAGTTTTAGAATCAAAGCGCTACCGAGCTTCCATAGATGTTCATTTTTTCCTGGACGGTTAATTTGTCTTTCAACACCCAAAATGACATCTTGCACTACACTGTAAGCGCGAATTTACGTGTTAATCCTGATTTTCCTTTCGCTATGCATTTACGCCCGCTCTTACCACAGGCCTTGGACGCAATCCGCTAGTCCGAATACCGGCGCGTTACCTTCGCTTGATGTCCTCGCTTACCTGCAACCGAGGAGAGTGTCAACAGCAACCACGGCCAGGGCGCAGCGTGGAGACCCATCGTGCCGACGCGACGCCGGCCTAAACCACGCGCCGTCACCGGGAGACCCGTCAGGGCACGACCTCCCCGCGCAGAGCAACGTCTCCGAATGTCCCGTGAGAAAGAGCGGCCGCAGAGCTCCGTGCATGGTGACCGCAGCGCTTCCAACGGACGACATTAGAACCACAGGTGTTCCAGTATCAGTGTATAGGTGGCAGTACCATCCCGCTGCCTGAGCGGCACAAGCATTTGCAGTGCTCTCTCATGCACAAGTCTTTTTTTTAAATACGAGCGTCAAAAGCTTGACTTCAAGTGACAATGTCGACTCCATTTTGGTCGTTGCAGACGCAGTATGCGTTCCATACAAATTCGGATTGTCTCCCAGAAATTCTGAGAAACTTTGTGATGTTTCAAATTTGTACGTGAACATCATATGGTAACAATTTCTGAATGTCTATCTGGCGCATTTCTTTCGATTGAGGATGAAATTTAGAAGCATCCTGTGGAATGTGGCGGGCGACTGACTGACGCCCGACGACAGACGGCTCACTGACGCCGGACGAGACACAGGACCTGACCCAAGTCTTTGGACACCTGAGCCCAAGAGGCTGTGTGTCCTAACTCACAAACAAACAAACAAGCAAACGCCCGACGAGAGACAAGATTCGACCCAGGACTTTGGACACTTGAGGGACCTGAGCACAGAAGGCTGTGTGTCCTAACTCACAAACAAACAAACGAACAAACCTCTGGAAAGTGGTAGACGACTGACTGACGCCCAACGAGAGACAAGATTTGACCCAGGACTTTGGACACCTGAGCTCAAGAGGCTGTGTGTCCCAGCTCACAGACAAACAATTCTGGAAGGTAGACTGACGCCCGACCAGACACAAGACTTGACTGAGACGCAGACGTTTAAGTCCACGAGGCTGTCCATCCTAAACCACAGCAAACAAATAAACAAACTGCTGGAAGACAACTGTGGTGCATCAAGGCCTGGTGACATAAGATAAGGCAATTTCAGAGGTGTCAGAAGGTAAGCCTCCTGGGTTTAAATTCGCCTTATTTGGTGGTGAATAGGGAAGTTCTGGCAGTTAATTAAGGGCAGTTCTGGCAATCTGCCAATCTTCAGAATAATTTGTCCCTTTTTAATGCCTTTTCTTGGTTCTGAGACACTAGGAGACTGAGGAGAGGTATGGAGATATTCAGTATTCCAGGGAATACTCAGTACCCTCATGCATGCATGAAATGAAAACATTGTAAACCAGCTTCTGTGGGAATCAAGGGCTGTTCTGCCTTGTAATAACACTGACTGGCAGGATGTTAACATTGAGAAAGGGGGTGGTATATCACATTTCTACTTTTCCACAGACCATGTTTGTTGTTTACATCATGCAGAAGAACATGTGTGCTTTCCTGTCACAGTGTCTTCCTAAAAGACACTGTGACACTGCCAAGATCATTTTCAAAGGAAATTGTAGTATATTTCATTGTAAACAAATGCAACTGAACTTGGGCACCATTTTGTTTACTATGCCCTTACTCCAAGGCTGTCATATGTATTTCTTAACATTTGGTGGCATTATTGTCATGTTGTGTGATACTTGAGGCTATAGACTGATAAGGAACATTCACAGGTCATAATGTTGCACCTGCCAGGGGCACAGTATAGATTGCCACAGGCCACAGGTCAATAAAGGGTGTGATCAGATTGGTTCTGTTGAAGAGAGGTTAATTCACATGTCTAAATAGATTAGGTTAGGTTAGGCATCTTTTTAATCTTGTTTATGTTCCATTAAGTTTGATTACATTGATGACATCAATGGACTGAAGTGCCTTGGAAATTTTCCTTTTGAACTCATTACTGGACTGTCCTAGCAGAAACCAAACAAATTTGGTGTAGCAATCATTGGTCAGCATCAAATGAAATGACAATATTCATTGGTAATTTTTTAACATTCTTTATCTTGGAATGATGCCATGCACTGCTGTATTGCAAGTATTTGCTTTAAAACAGTCTGCTGCATGATTTGGCTCTATTTATACTCTTTTGCCTGAAAATAAGAGCATGGAGGAAATGTGTTACTTTAAATGCCTTTAAAGTAATTTAAATGCCCTTAAAGTAAATGTGTTACTTTAAATGCCTTTGTTATTTTATCATTGGTCTCAGTTTTGTCCTCCTTAATGTATTAATCTGTCATTGGTCAAGGTTGAAATACTGAGCAAATGACACTTTTGTGAGGCTCAAAAAATGACAAAGATGTCAGTCTGAACCTTTAGAAACCTTTTGATTGTGCATTAGCCCGTACAGTGGAAGGGGGTTTCACACTAACATGCACTGCAAGAGGGGCACAAAAGTGCCCCCCTCTGATCTCAGAAACAAAAAGAGCTAGAAACACCAGATTTTATAAGCAGGGTGGGGCCATAACGATATACATTGTGTGCAATTTCCATGGCCCTAGGTCAATATCTTCGAGTCAAATGGAGTCAAAAAGGTCAACTTTAGACACGTTCTTAGCCTGTACAGGCCATTCCGTACGACTTTCCGAACAGAACGGGAAAGGGTGTTTGTTTAGGACTTAAAACATGGAATACGACAATTTCAGTTCATTTGACATCTTCACTGAGGATTTCGAGCCGAGATCATGTCAGGTCATAGACCTATGGCATCATTTTTCCATCTCTTACAAGTCAGATTTGGGGCAGCACGGGATAGCTTGAGCATAAATAAGGGCCCTACCCGCATATTTTGGCACATTTTTAGTGAAGGTAGCCGACATTGGTACATTTGGTCACCTTGTACATTTATGAATTTATATATATATATATATATATATATATATATATATATATATATATATATATATATATATATATATATATATATATATATATATATATATATATATATATATATGCATGTAAGTGTCAATATGCCAAACATGTTTTTAGTAGTGTCTTTGAATGCATGTTTCATACAAATCGACATATTGCAAAGCAAATCTGGACCAGGTCACAAAATAGTTCCCCTTGACCTTTAATGACCTCGATCCAAAATGACCCTGATGCATATAAGTGTATCCATGTGCACACACGTTTTCATTAAGGTCTTTGAATGCATATTTTATGCAAATCAACATGTCACAAAACAAATCTGGGCCAGGTCACAAGATATTTGACCTTGACGTATGACGACCTTGACCTTTACTGACCCTGGTCTATCTAAGCGTATCAGCGTGCACGCACGCGTTTTTATTAGAGTCTTTGAATGCATATTTCATACAAATCGACATGTTGCAAAGCAAATCTGGATCAGGTCATAAGTTGCTTGGTCTTGACCTTTGATGACCTTGGCCCGTATTGACCCTGGCTTTGGTCTTGGTACATCCATCACTCATGCCCGAATGACGTCGTGTGATTGTGTTCAAATGGTAATCTTAGGTGGAACGTTGGTCCTGTCACAAAGTTCCCATAGGTCAGCGACTACCGTCGTTTTCGTTATGTTTGTGTGACTTCAGATGCTTGAAACTTCAAAAATTCCCGGCCGGTTCTCGATTTCTCTGCGTCAATCGACGAGTTATTCAATTGCCATAAACGTCGCAAAGTAGCAGCAACCAGCTCCGATCCGTTCTCGAGATATTCAAGAAAAACAGGTGGGGGCATCGTAGGCATGCATCATTCTCATCAAGGATTTTCATGGTAGTAACATTTTGCCTTTACAGACTGCTACAGCATGTCAGCAATGAGAGCAGCCATTACATTGTGGCATTGCCCAATGCTTCCTAGAGTTCCACTGCTTGGCCTGGTCGGGCCTCTTCTCTCCAGAAAGGCCCCTCCTGCCATTCCCAGCTACATCTCGCCCTCCTCTGCCTCTCCACCCACTGCCTGTGCTGCTGCTGGGTGTGCCTTCTGCACGGCCTCGGCGACGTCACCACCGCCTGACGACGCCACGCCGCTGGCGCGCCAGCTGTCGGCACGAATCCGGGCGACGGGGGCGATGACGGTGGCCGAGTACATGCGCGAGGTGCTAGTCCACCCGCTGCAGGGCTACTACACCCGACAGACGAGCGTGGGCGAGGCGGCGGACTTCGTCACGGCGCCGGAGATCGCCGGCATGTACGGCGAGGTGAGCCGGCGGGCGCCGCGCCCGACTCAGGGACCGCGCTCGCTCGCGAGGAGAAGGGTGTCGCCTGCTCTCAGCGGCCCGGCGACAGACTGAAAAACTGCTCTCGCTCGGGAGAGAAGGGCTGTTATGTGTGGTGTGGGCCTCTGACAGGAATGGTGGCCCAGACGGAACCGATGGCTTTCATTCGGATTTTGCCCGTGGAGCAGATAATGCGGAAGTGTGAAAGTGTCAGACCTGAAAACACGACATGGAAGAGGAAATGCATGACACCGTTTTCCTCATTTTTAAGAGCTTGCCAGAACAGCTGCTTTACAGAACTAATTACCTCAGAATTATCCCGTGTGCTCTTGCTGCTTTTGAAGATTTCCGTTGCCTACAGTCATTTTACAGACTAAATGACACGTTGATTTAGTATGATTTATGATTTATGATTTACAACCTATGATTTAGTCTAAAAGGATTATGCCCCTCCAGAAGTGGTAGGGGCACATGGACAGGCTTTGATGCAGTCAGTTTCATAAAGCAAATGTATTGGCATGGTTTTAAAATTGAGCAAAATGGGCGTCATAGCCCTTCCTCTGCCATTCTGACATCTGTGGGGAGGATCATTGTTACTGAACTTCATTCGCGGAGGACGATGGATCTTGGCTCCTGGGGAGCACAAGAGGTTCTCAGTCTTCCTCCTCAGCCTCCACTGTGCACGTGAACTGACAGTGCCGTGTCTTCGTGCATAGATGCTCGGTGTGTGGCTGGTGAATGAATGGCAGAAGTTGGGCTCGCCACAGCCCCTGCAGCTAGTGGAGCTCGGACCAGGACGAGGCACTCTCATGGCCGACATACTCAAGGTGGGGCTCTCTGATGGCCGACAGGTTCAAGGTGTGGTGCTCTGATGGCCGACAGGCTCAAGGAGGGGTGCTCTGATGGCCGACAGGCTTAAGGTTGGGTACACTCATGGCTTGCATTCTCAAGGTGGGACATTCTTGGCTGAGATGCTCAAGGTGGAGCACTCTGGTGGCTTACATACGCAAGTGAGGGCTCCAATGGTCGAGATGTTCGATGTGGGGCATTCTCATGGCCAACGTATGCAATGTGGGGCACTCGGATGACTGGCGTGCTCAGCGCAGGGCACTGTGGTGGAGACCCATTCATTATGGCGCACTTTCATGGCTGACTTTCGTGCTGCAGTGAAGAACCACATTGTAACCGTGTTTGGTGAGGGTTGTTTCTCCATAAAGAAGTTACTCAGAAGACTGGTTACTGGTGCGCCACTCATGAGGACCCAGTCTGGCTGTCACGGTATGTACCTTACTCACCTGTGCCAAAATCCGACCTTTGTTCTCTTCCTTCCTCAGGTGGTGAACCAGTTGGCTGGAGGCGCACAGTTCTCAGTACACTTGGTAGAAGTAAGCAGGGCCCTGGCGGAGACGCAAGCACGCACGCTCGGCGTGCAGATGACTTCATCGCCCGACGACCAGTCAGAAACCGGAGGCCAAGACACGTCACAGCAAAGCGGCCTGTCAGATAGCGACGCGCGGTTGACGTCACCGCCCGATGACCAGTCAGAGACCAGCGCACGACCACGCGATCTTTCCAGCCAACCAAGCGGCGCCATACCGAGAGCATCGTCGCCCGACAGCCAATTAGACGCGGAGGGGCGGAGCTCGTCCTCGCCGGGTGACCAATCGGAGCCAGACGGGGCGGGGACGTGCGATCTGCTGCGCGGCACGTCGCGCTGTGGCCGAGACGTGTTTTGGCACGCTCGGCTGCAGGACGTGCCGCCCTGCGTTCTCCCTCGTCGTGGTCAACGAATTCTTCGACGCGATGCCCGTCCACCAGTTTCGGGTGAGCTGCCGAGGGCGGAGGGCACTCACGTCTCCTGATCCTTCACGTGGTCACGTGCTGGTGGCAGGCGAAGAGTCCGCGTATGCCGTCAGTGTACCGTTGATCTCATCGAAAAATATCAACCGGTATCAAGTCCGGTTTAGCATGGACTCTAATCGTAGCGCCACCTAAGCCAATACATTTGGGGCGCAGTTACAAAAATAATTGAAAAACTTGACACGAGTTGCCGCTTCTGCGCTTACCGCTTGCGCGGTGTCAATTCTCGCGACGGTGGTCGCGGAGGCTGCGTTCAGCGGCACTCCTTAGACGTGACGCACCCCTGACCTCCGGCTGGACCCGACAGCGGACCGAGGACGGCTGGAGGGAGGTGCTGGTGGACGTGACGGAGCACGACCCGAACCGGTTCCGGTTCGTGCTGGCCCGCGGCCGCACGCCGGCCTGCTTCTTCATTGACGTGAGCTGTGAAAGCGGCGGCAGGGGGCTGGGCAAGGCCTCTGTTTAAGAGGTTAGGTTGTGGAGGCATGTCTGCCTAAGGATACGTTGACTGTCTCCTGGGCTCAGTTGGTTCCAGGCACGTCGCCTGCGTGCTTCGTTGATCGGAAACAGGTAATTTCTGGCACTGATGCTCACCGCCGCACGATGATCTAGTGACCTGGTTTTGTGACAGATCTTGTTAACAGACATTGACGTGATCGCGGATTGTAACATGTAAACCGTATACTGGCCTAAACTGTAAACTGGCCTTGTCACATGACTTGATGGGCCAGCTTTTTGGCTTAGTCTACTCCGTGACCCTCTGGTACCATCCGGCGACCTGATTTTAAGACCTAACCCAGTAATCCGGTCCTGTGACTTGACTTCGGCCAGCAACCTAGTCCCATGACCTGACCCTGCGACCTGGCCTCTTGAATGACCCGTGCCGCCTTGTTTCCCCGCGCAGGAGGAGGAGGTCGCAGGGCGAGACGAGCTGGAGGTGTGTCCGGCCGCCGGCGCCGCCGTCTCCCTGCTGGCCGCCCGGCTGGCCGAGGACGGCGGCGCCGCGCTCATCTGCGACTACGGCCATGCCGGCGACCGGGGCGACACCTTGCGGGCGTTCCGGAAGCACAAGTGCGTGGATCCGCTGCAGGCGCCCGGCGGCGCTGACGTCACCTGCGACGTGGACTTTGCGCGGCTGGCGCGGTCGGCCGGGCCGGACGTGCTGGCGTTCGGCCCGGTCACGCAGCGCCGGTTCCTGGCCGAGATGGGCCTGGCCGCGCGGCTGGAGGTGAGGGCGGCGCCGTTCCGTCTGCCGGGGGAGGTGGGCAGGCGGCGGTGGGACGTGGTGGCAGGCTGGTGCACCGTTATTGGGCCTGTGCCGGTTCGTTCGTGCGAGGTTCGTTGCCACAAGATGCACGATAGAGCAGGGCTGGCCTGTTATGTAATGTGTGAGTAACCTCTATGGGATTGGTTAGTTTTCGTTTCGCGAGAGACGAAGGAATTGCCTTCCTTAGTTATGTGCCATTTGGCACACACCGCACTGAGCAGTCCAGCCGAATGTCTGCCACTAATTGCGTAAAGGTCGTAGACCCCTGCACATTTCGGTCCCGAGGTTATCAGACGGCGTAACAGACCCGGATCCGCCCGGTCTGAGGCCATCGCGCAGGAAGGCTTCACAGGTCTCATGCGACATTGACAGCGTGTCTTAGTGGAGCGGGCCGCTCGATGATGTCATCTCCCGATTCGTCCGATGATTCAGGTCCGCCATTGGGGGGGGGGGACTGCTGTGCACACAGCAACGAAATCTTGGTGTCCGTTGAACCTAGCCGTCAAACCTTCGGAATGACGTAAACCCAGGGATGTCATGGTGCCATGTTGCCATGATGGGTACTTAGTTCTCGCCCACTTTCAAGCTTTAAGTATGTGGCCATTTCCGTCTTGATTCGCCCCTTCACTCCATGAACGCGCCCAAAGTACTCTGCAACTGCTCGGAGACACTGATGTGACCTTCCGATGTATTATGACCTCTCGGTGACCGTCCTTTGACCCCGCCGTGACCTTCTCGGGACTTTTGTGATCTGACATTGACCTCATGTGAGCTGTCCGTGACCCGGCGGTGGCGTTTTCGCGACCTTTTCCCGGCCTGTGCTCGTGCCGTGACCTCTCGGTGTGACCCCTGTGACCGGGCTTGACCTCGTGTCGCAGCGTCTGCTGGCCACCGCCGGCCCAGAGCGGGCCGACCGGCTGCGCGCCGCCTACAGCATGCTTACCGACGACATGGGCGAGCGGTTCAAGATGCTGGCGCTGCTGCCGGCCACGGCGGCGCCGATCCTGGCGCGCTGGCCGCCGGCTGGGTTCGCGGGGTCAGCGCAGGTCAGCTGAGCAGGAGATCGTCCCTTCGTCTGCACCGGGCCAGCTGACCAGGGAGGGCGGCAGACGACCGTCTCGCCAGAGGGAGGGAGAAGGCAGTGCCGTCACCTGCACCAGGCCTAGTCAGGAGGATCATCACCTGCGCCAGGTCTAGTCTGGGAGGATCATCACCCGCACCAGGCCTAGTCAGAGAGGATCGCCAACTGCACTGGGCCTAGTCAGGGAGGATCACCACCTGCACCAGGCCTAGTGAAGGAGGCCCACCACCTGCGCCAGGCCTAGTGAGGGAGGATCATAACCTGCGCCAGGCTTAGTCAGGGAGGATCGCCACCTGCATCAGGCCTGGACATGGAGGATCACCACCTGCATTAGGCCTAGTCAGAGAGGCGAATTGCGGCCGGGAGACACTGTTTTTACCCCGGGTCTACGTTGAGATGCGATGCCAGTGAGAGCGAGGGATGGTTAATACATTGTTGACGAGTGCTGTCAAGCGTTTTTGGAAATGGGGTTGTGGGTGGCTAGGGCCGGAGGTAACCAGGCCCTGCAAACGACTGTAAGCTGGTGCGAGAATCGGTCCACTGATAAGTCCTAGCATGTTCTAAGGCATCTGATGACTTAAAACAATATTTCAACAATGGACAGTTTCAATCAATTTCAATTTCAATTTCAATTTCGGTCACGTAGGACCTGAATTTCTCAGTGGACATTGTTAACCCAGGATGGCCGAGTGGTACACAGACGCCAGTTGCCAGCGGATTGGCACAGGCAGGTGTGGTTTATTTGCGGTCAGCTGCCGACATGTGTGGTTATCGGTGAGCGGTGAGCTATAGGTGACACTTATCTGCAGCTGCATCAAAGGCGTGACGCATCTGTCGGTAGACCGCTCCAGACATCACCCAAGTGCAAATAGATCATTGTATTGGTCTGCTGTAACAACTGCTGGCAGTCGCCTATAGACGTCATTTACCTGCGCGCAGTTTTTGCAGACCTTCCGTGATTTATCTTCATGAGGCATGAGCCACACTCTGCTGGTATTCACCCAATAGGTCACTGAATGTTACTCCACCATTGCTGCCAATAACCGGGGATTTCGTGTACCATTGGTTGAGGCTATGCAACCGCTTAAAGGCGCGGTCCAAGCGTGGAGGCGTGTTAGACCGGACCTCCTTCCCAGATCTGTGAGTTCAAAAACGAGCACGCACCAGAGCACGACCTCGCGTCCCGAGGGAGTTCTGCTGCAGCTCGAGGCGGTGCTCGCGACGCTGTGTCACCCGCCGACTAGGCACGCTGAACACCATAAACTGGCCGAAGCGGCACATGATGGAGGCCAGTGGCGGAAGAACAGACGAGTGTACCGCGCAAAATCGACCGGACCACGCCCTGCGTGCGACACCCGTTCGCGCCTCTGGCACGCGTCGGCCGTCGCCACCGGTCCCTGTCCGTTCCCGCGCCGTCCGTCACCGGCCGCCTCTCCGTCGCGATGTCGCCGGCGGCCGCGATCTGCGCCGGCCGGCGGCCCGGTCGGCAGGCCACGCGCCGCCGCCGGCCCGCCAGCTGGGCGCGCAGCTGTGGAACAAAAACGGCGACACCCGTGGGACTCGGCGAACCGGTCGCCGGGCCGCAGCAGTGCCCTGTCGTATGACGCACGAGCGCAGCATTCCGATGCAAGTGTGGCATGTCCGCGCCGCGGCCAGCTGTTCCGTGTTGCGCTAACGGGAGCGCTTTCGTCGCCGGAACGCTGCACGCCAAAGAGCGCCAAGCCATCGTTGGTTGAGGCACAGCCGCCGCTTACACAGACATTTATTTCGGGTCAGGAATCGTCTCCACGTGACTCCAGTCGCCGCAGCCCGACCCGACATCGGGAAACAGCCATGTCTCTGACGCGGCTGACGCGCTCCGAGATTGACATCCTCGCCACATTCGTGCCGGTTCGGCGCGAGACAGTACCCGGTGGGACGACCACGCTTGAACGGCACGACAGACCGGCTGGATTCGGCAGACTGAACTAGTGACCAATGCATTTGGTCGGGACCAGCGAATTACATGGCCCACGAATTGCGTGAAGCGGGCTTGTGGCCCGACGGCTGCGGTCACGTCGGCCAGTGGCTGGAGGGGACGCTGTTTCAGAGTTCCAGCTCGCACTCACTAGCTCTGGCTCGAGAAGATGAACTGAAAGATCATCTTTAGTGTTTCAATGAAATGAAGCTGAAACGCAGAAAGATCATCTTTCTGTGTTTCAATGAACTGAAACTGAAACACTGAAAGATCCCGAATTCGATTACACGGACCACCACGTCTGCTGATTACGGTACAGAACACAAATCCAACGGGCTTCATCCGGACAACATCGATGGCGGAACCCGTCTGAAGGAGCGGGTGGACCAGTGTCAGACTGCCGGGTCTGTCCTGACCCCACAGACCCGGATGAGAGGCGCCCGGCGGGCCCAGGGTCGCGGGGGAGGCGACATGTCCGTCCGGCGTCCCATCATTAGCTGAGTGGCTCCCCGTCACGCCGGAGCGTGATCATCACGGGGCAATCACGATATTGGCAGCCGGCTGCACGCTGCACGGCCCACGGCCGGCGGGCCTTACAGGACACCGAGCTGGCGCGCCGCACAGATAATACCGCCGCCAGCGGCACGGGCGGACTGGGACCGCCGTCCCGACATCGACACACACACGCTTCGCCTGGCGCCGTCCTGGGCCCGGCGGCCACCCGGCGACCGACCGTGGCCTCGGCAGGCGGCGGCCTCTCCAGCCGGCGGCGGCGGCGGCGGCGGCGGCGGCGGCGGCGGCGGCAGCAGACAGTCGCCGCTGCAGCCCGCTCAGACCCGGCCCGGGGCGTGCGCCGCCGCTGCCATCCTCTCATCCTCTGATCTCCCAGATGCCCGAGGTCGCCGCGTCCGCTCGAGCCCGGCAACGGCCAGTCGGGGTCACAGAGCCGCTCAGCAGTCGCTCCGGGCCCCTGAGCGGATTCCAGCCCGGGCGCGGAGCCCGGACACCGGCGGCCGCGCAGGGCTGGTTCCCGGTGGCGGAGCGTGGCCCGAGGTCACTGCCGTCCGCTGTCCGCCATATGCGGGGCGTTCAGGGTTGCGCGTGCATGGGCGTCGTGTCGCCCATGCTGGGAGTCTCCGACGCCGACCTGCTGTCACTCCCCCGGGGACTGTCGGCCTGCGGGGGCCGGCACAGGCCGTCAGCGGTCAGCGGCTGATGTCAGCGGACGTCACGCTGTGTTTCTGGAGCGTCCGAGGGTGCTCTGAGACGTCCAGTGCACATCAGGCGCAGCAGAGAACCATTACTCTTTCAGCCGAAATGCATCAGTAAACGCAAGATGACAATCGACAGAAAAGAAACGCAGCGATTTCTGGAGCTCGTTTTGAAACGGCATTGTTGCGATGTCACATATTGTACTGACCGCGCCAAAGGACGACGCTTCGTGAAATAAGTGCAAACACGTGGTATAGTTCACACACATCGTCGCGCAACACTGCTCGAAACTGGGGGTCCTCAGCCATCCTGAACCAAAGTTCACTTTTCAAGCACCTTTCCGGTTTGCCATGACGGTGCTACGGACCCGCCGGCCCGCCCATTAGCGGCCTCCTTCGGCCACAAACTCTGTCGGCCTGGCCGGAGTATGACATTCAGTTCCCACCGCCGCCTCCCTTCCCGCGAAAGCGATACCTGTTGCGTGTACGTGCGACCGGAGGAGGCCTCGGAGAGGCGCATCTTCTCCGGGTTGGAAGTGACCTCGTCCGACTGATGCAGGAACAGGATGCCGAAGTTCAGCTGCGGGATCTCGGCGAACACCGTCAGCAGCCACATCATCATCACCAGACCGACCAGCAGGTACGCTGAGGAAAACAGATACGGCGTCAGCAGCCACATCACCACATGGATGAGCGGGCACTCTTTGAAGGGCGGTACAGCCATCAGCAACAACCAAAATACGCACAACAGCTACATCAACAGGCCAACAAGAAGGCACCTCACTAGTGTGCCATCATCGGTCATAAACATTTATTAAATCGCCACTGGTGGTTACTTGTTGACCACCAAGACAAATTCAAGCAGAATACCGCAATATAACCCTCTACGCAAAAAAATGGGAGCATTCATCAACAGGCGCGGATCACGGATTCTGGAACTGCGGGGTACGACGTCAAGCAAGGGTACAAGCTCTGGACAGAACCAGAACCAGAAAGGACACCCGGTCACACTGGGCCCCCAAACTCCGCTGCACTCCATCCCCAGATCCGTGCATGACCAATTTCAGCAACCCTATTTGCGCCGTTCACTGGCATGATGAATACAAGCCGGACACAGTTTGCCTGTCAGTAATGGAGGAAATCAAGACAGCGCTGTTCATGCCACAGAGAAAAATCACTTACATCGTCCAAATTGTGTTGCTTCGCGGCCTGACCGATCTGACCTGTGATGACCTGGTGAACCGCTCTTACGTCAAGGCGCAGCTTCGCCAAGTTCAGGGATCAATACTGGACGTCAGAGGACGTGAGGATCGCAGTCTGGACAATAATGAGTGAAACAACGGGCAGCTTCAATTGACCAAACTTCGACCAACTTGCGGGTAAGCACGCCTTTGAAAGCACACACCAACGCACCTACAGCCCCAGTGATTCCGCCACGCGGTTCGTCCTTTGAATCAGTAATTACAGCCGGGACTGATATCAATGAGTGGATGATAAAACTGCATTTACGCTCCAACTCTATTTCGAGCGCCAAAATCCAGCCACCTCGCTAAAGGAGAATTGTTAAAGTATATGACACGCCATAGACTCCGATGTCTCGTCAACCCAGTACCATTTATTTCGTGAAAGCCTCCCGTATCTCCGTCATCAACGCAATTCCATTTCAAATAGCCAATCGTGAGGTAATCCCTCCGGACAGCCAACTTTAGCCCAAACGACCACCCCTGATCTAACTGCGAACGTGGCGGATTTGTGAGGTTCCTTGACGAGGGTATGACGTCACTCCACACGACGCCGGCAGAATACGAAGCGGACGACGCTGAGACGAAGATCCCTCGAGACTGGCCGCAGGAACTGACCGATGGCCGCTCCGTCGTACCGGACACTGTGATATGTACCCAATGGCGGAAGTCAACTCGTGCACAGCACATCTTGGTTATACAATGTACGATGGACTAGACTCTGGACCGTCCTACGCCAATGGTAAAAAGCAACAGCAGTCACTTCCTAAGCACAGAGTCTTTCAGAGTACCTGTATTGAAGGACACTGGCCATGGGCACGGTGCACAGAGGCGGCCATCGCCATTACAAGACATGCCATTGGATCCAGATGGAATACAGGTTATTCCCATTTTCTACTGGCCCCTTCGCTGACCTGGCCGGCGGGCGTGTCAGCGCATCTTCACGGACACGTCGTGTCCCGACGGCGCCCAGCGACATCCAAGTGACTACGCCTGGCGCGGTCAACTCAGGAGACTAGCCCGCGTCCAGTCGGAATCCGGCGGCTTATCGGGCCAGCACCCACCTGCGGTGGCCACCTTGTACGCGGACCTCTACCACAGCCGGTGATGGCCACCGTGTACACGGGCCTGTACCACCAGCACCCATTGGAGATGGCTGCCTTGCACACGGGCCTCTACCACCAGTACCCACCAGTGATGACAACCCTGTAGACGGGCCTGTACCGCCAGTACCCACCGGTGATGGCCACCTTGCAGACGGGCCTGTACCGCCAGTACCCACCGGTGATGGCCACCTTGTAGACGGGCCGGTACGGCTGGCCGGGCCGGTCGCCGGGGATGTAGTCGCCCAGGCCGACCGTGGTCAGCGAGATGAAGCAGTAGTAGAGCGAGTCGAGCAGGGTCCAGTCGGGCTCGAGCCAGCTGAACACGGCCGCCGGCACCAGGAAGAAGAGGCCCACCACCAGCGCGCCCACCACGGCCAGGTGCAGCAGGCGGATGTTGAACGGCTGGTACAGGTGGCCCAGCCGCGAGTTCAGCCACTGCCGACACGGCGCGGCCGCTGGGTCGGGGGCGGCGGCCGCGGGGCGAGCGCCAGCAGGCCGGGGTGGCCGGCAGGGCGGCACATCGGGGACGTGGCACATCGACTGGGCGCCGAAGACGGGGCTGCGCTGGGCACGAGTCACATGCAGCGACGCCAAGGAAGGAACGCACATCTCCATTGGAAAGGGTATCATATTCCGACGGCAGACGCCTTCGTTAGCCTAGATTTTATCGACGACGTAGCGGTGCCACATTAGCTGACCGGCAGTACCAGAAAAACAGCTGATAAACTTGTTTCTCTTCCGCATGCTCTCATCGTGTTGCGCAACTTATCTCTGCTCACTATTAAACCACGTCCATGATTTCGCAATCGTTGCCCATGGTACTGTTTCGGTATTGCCACACATTTGCTTTGTGTCATGATGGAATACATTTTTGCTAAATCGCGGTAGAACCAAGGCAATCAAACCTGTCCTCGCCACTGTTTCTGTCAGCGAGACGTCACGAGGAATACATAATGTCTTGTACTGACGTTTAGGGCGTCTGTAGACGGCACCATCAGCTTCTCGACAAAGGCGGAGAGCATCACCAGCGTCAGCGGTATCCCGATCAGGGCGAACACGATGCAGAAGATCTTGCCACCCTCAGACAGAGGGGTCACGTGACCATAGCCTGCAAGTGGGCACAGTGAATCAGCGGACGGAACTGGGTCTTCGCTACAACTGTATACACAAAGGAGGTTTTTATGGAGATCGAATGAAGACTGCGTGAGTAAAAAGTGTTTGTTTATGAGTGCCCTCAATACCAAGCGAGATATGCGGTTTTGACTGTTCCAGTAGACCAGAATTTCGGTCCAAAGAGGCGACTTCTGGCACGTGGAACCAGGCTTTTAAACGGCGTCACTGGAAGTTCAGATGACAAGGTTAAAATATATAAATAGCGTTTTGCGCCGTACAGCATAGTTGAATGGGCTGTTATGATGTTACTCAGTTTGTTTGCTAAACGCTGTGTTGAGCCGATAAGGAACGATCTGACGGTAAACTGGAGCTTTGCCTTAGACCTGGTGGCAATATGTCCCCATTTGGTAACGTTTTAAAATGTGCCAGAAGCCCAGTATTCTTTTCCAGTGGCTGTAACTGCGAATCTCACGAAACCCTCTCAACTAGCATTTATTGACAGAACTACATCAGCACTAGTTCTTCTCATCCGTGCGTCTTTAAAATGCTCCAAAAATAATTTCTCCGTCGGACTTGTTCGCAGGCTTACACTACAATTTTCCGTTTTAAGACATCCTTTTTTAACGTTTTGTGTTATTAATTAGAGGCTTTCACTACCATAACAAATTTTAACCATTATTATACAACAACAAATATTCCATCTAGCGTATTAATAAGGGTGTCAGGAATACACATTCCTCACAATAGTGATACGTCTTTAAAAAATACGGAGCAGGGGCTCATGTTCCATTTCGTCTTTTTACAATGTGCAAGACCACAAGCTGGGTCGCAAATGCTCGAGTTCATGCATTTCTTGCAATAAATACCAATCTAACTTCCGCATAACATCCAATGTGTTCGAAAATGAATCGTGAGCACGAGTCATTTGCTGGTTTGTTTGCCTGAACAAGAAAAAAGACATTACGAGTGGAAGAAGAAACAATCGCAGTTACATTCAAAATCATACTTATTGAGTTTGTCATTACTGATCGCTGTTATCCATGTCCAACCGAAGTTTCATATTATCATCACGCTATTCGAAGTTATACCAGCGACACCTGCAACTGATGGACAGCCATCCACCGCTACGTACCTATAGTCGTGACGACGGTGGCAGAGAAGAAGAAGCTCTGCCCGAAGCTCCAGTTGGGTGCGGTGGAGGCGTTTCTGTACGCTGACACACCCCGATTGTTGGCAATCACCACCTCTCGAACCAGGGCCTCTAAGGCCGCGTCTGTAACCGTACCGAAAACGGACCGGTGACAGGAACGATTCTACGGCACCGGAAGAAGGCGCCCAATTTCCAGACCTCGTTACCCCAGGAGGCATCGTGCAGCATGGTGACAAAACATCCCACACTGATGCATCATATTCAACTAATGCTTGATTTGTAATATTTCAGTAGAATTTGGTTTCGCCTGGCCCAATGCGCCAACGCGGGCTTTACACGATAAACGAGGTCCCTGGGCTCTGAGGAGATCGAGGCGAAGTGATTGCACTCGGAATGAATGTAATCAACCCGCTGAATACCGATTCTCTCGACGATGTGGTCGGGGATTGCAACCACAACAAACAGCAGGTAGCGAGACACCCAAAGCGCAATACGTAAAACATCACAGATGTCTCCACGACGATGTCTGTTCATGCACTGGAACACGCTGAACATGCCGTTTTTGAAATCAGTGACGTCAGTTCCGGTCTCATTGTTAACCACGTTACTGCACTCCATCTGACAGCTGATACCGCCGCTTGTTGTTGATCATTGGGAATGAAGGTCGCTCCAACTTCTGAATCTTATGGCGCCCAATCGGCCACACAAATCGCAATTCGAGGTCGAACACAGCATGTATATGATTCGTTTACGAGCGGTGCGATGCCCGTCAGCGGCAGTTATCGAAACCATGTTACCATAGTTACAATATCTAAACACGCCTTAATCGGCTGGTTTTCTTCTCATCGCCGGCCCGCTGACGGTTTACCGACACACGGTCGCAAGACACACAAGCAAGCGTGCAATTAGCCCATTCCTCATCTCTGGATATGTGGCGAGAGTGTGCCGGGACTCGGGGCGATTTCCGGGAATCCAGCCAGCCAGCAGCGGAGCTCCAGAGCCGCGGCGGCCAGACAAGCCCTGAACCGCATCACGATCTTCAGGGTCGGACCGCGTCCGAGCTCTGCCATTCCGTGTCGGGCCACTCCGAAACTCAGCCCGCAGGCATTCAGTGTCGGGCCAGGCCGCGTCCGAACTGGGCCACTCAGTGTCAAGCTGGTTCGAAACTCAGCCCGCTGCCGCTCAGTGGCAGACTCGGCCGCTGAGCGTCGGCCTCGGCCGCTCGATGTCAGGGAACTCGAGATCTCGGACCGCTCGGACCAGAATGAGTCGGTCCGAGCTCGAAGCCGGCTCGGCAGACGAACTGTGGCCGTTGACATGGGCTGCGGTCACCAGTCGCCGGATCCAAACGTAGGCCAGATCTCGGAAAGACGAGTCAGGCCAAGCCAGAATGCATGCGTTCTTGTTGGGCATTAGAAGCGTAACAATCTTGCAACAATCCAAGACCAACAAAAGTTGGCAGTGAGCAGGGTGCCTAGAAGCTGGCACGTGAGAAAACGATTACACGGACAGGCGTGCTGGGGTGCTGGACCCCCCCCCCATCCGCGATAAAATTTTGCATTGACTCTCTGACGATGGCTACATAGAAATGGTATGAAGATAGTCAGCCTTATCCTAAGCCCGGACGCTCCTCCGCCAAAGTCCTGCTGCACATTTTAGACACGAACACGTGTAAATGATGACGTTCTCTGTTTCCTTCTCACTTTTTTCCTCTCGACTTTGACATGCATTTCCAATTATATCACTATTTCAGGTAAAAACAAAACCTGCTGACAGTTCAAGTAACTATCATGGCTTGAAAAAACATTGCTTTTAGTGCCAAAATCTTTCGAAAACTGAAAACTTCGAGACCTTTACGTCCCCGGCACAGGAAACGTCATAACAGGAACCATAACATTCACAAATCAAGGACTCTGTAGTTTACAGTAGTCACCACCAGACTTGTGCACGATTCTATCAGAATAGGAATAGATTCTTGAACCAATTCCGTTTTGGCCAGAGTCGGAATCGGAATCAAAATCAAAGTTGAATTACTCGATTGTCTACGAAATCAGAATTGTAATAAATTTTAAAATGGGACTCCCAAGTTGCAGTCCAGTGAACAAGACAATGGTTTACGAACTTTCAACCACAAGTGGTAAGAAGGCCTCTTCACAATACCACGGGTTAGGCATTTTGACACACCAAATTTCTCCACATGGAATAATGCCGTGACCATGTATTCACTTTTCTGTATGCTTCCCACATATCGTTGATTGCGTGAAAGCAAAGCACAGCCAAATAATTTCTATGCATGGAACATTCATACGTGTTTTTTTTTTTGAAGAAATGTGTTGATATTTACATCTATAATGATATTTTAGCCGCTGATAAAATAACAGTTTATTAATACTTTTGTAGCACATTTTGTCGACAAGTATGTAGAGTTTTTGGAAATGATCTTAGCGGAATCTATTCTGGAGTCGACATTTCGTTCTGATCCGGAATCTGAATCGATTCAGTGTTTCTTCCGTTCTGGAAAACCGCACTTAGTCGGAATCGGGCCTGATTCAGTTTTGGGAGAACCACGTTGAGTCACAATCAGAATTAATTCAGCAAGCCAGGAGTCGGGTTCGGAACCGACAGCCCCCGAAGTGGAATCTGGCAAAAGTCCGGCCACCAGATGTAAAAAAAGAAAATGGACGTGGCTCTGCCTCCCACGTCAGATACAGCCGAAAATTTTACCGGCTCTGTGCGTCATAGCTCCGTCAGCTGAGACCCGATTTAAGCTCGCTGACGTACATCGCGCCCAAGCCTCGGACGACCTTTTTTGTTCTAGGAGGCGCGCTGAGCTGGATCTGAGATAACTGAATAAATGTCAGCAATTTTCTGAGCCCGGCGATTGCCGCCACTCGTCAGCTACTGGATACGCCGGGCGGAAGGCCGAACGACGAGCCGCTTGGCCTGGACGAGAAGGTCTTCTTTGTTTCCGGAACTCCTCTTGTAAGTTTAGAGAATACTGGTTGCTCGATAAATGAAGGAAACGCATTTACGAAGAGCACACGAAACACAATCGTAGAAATTCCCTTTCAAGTACCGGTCTGCATGTTCAGCAGTGGTTTGAAAGCATACGCGTTCCGTACCACCGGGAACCGTTCAGGTCGTAGCACCATATTCGGGTGCATGCATAATTTTTTAGGCTCGCATGTTACGTTTGTCAGATGTCACAACACACTGCAAATCAGTTTCTTGCCTTGTTTATAGAACGTACAGCCTTAATCACGGTACGTACATCGTCCCGACCTTGGCTGTCGCTGGACCATGTCTGGAACACATGACCTTGACTTCTGGAAGTTCTCTGACGATCCAGCTTACAAGGACGACACTGGCTGTCACCGCTGGGCTTACGTCTACGGACGTCTGAGAATACGCATGTGACGCATGACGTAGGACGCTAAACAACCCGGCCGCGCCTTTGTTTACCCGGTCCAACAAAACCTTTGTCCCGCCCAGGCCGCGATGAGGAGCAGGCGCCTTAAAGGGCAAACAGCCGACTGGGGGATCAGGCTGGAGTTTTTGCCAGAGCAGCTCACGAGGAAGACAGTCTGACAGCCGGGCACAGCCTCGAAGACTGGTGGACGGTTCTTTCCGAGTTTGCCGAACTGGTACCGGAAACGCCTGGGGAAGCATTAGTAATTCCTGTCTGGGGGCTCTACGTTATTTTCCTATGAGTGAGTAAAAGGTAGCATCTACGGCATCGAAATGATTCATACACGTTGTGGGTGACACTTGAATTACGGAAGTACTAGGGCTTGCCGCTTATTTCGTTAAGTAAGGTTTATGAAAACTGAACAGTCCAGCTTTACAATGTACCAGCTTCGAAACAGTCTGACCTTTAGGATCTTTGGATGGTTCTGGGCTTTGAGGCACGGATTGTCACAAGTGACGGTAACGTGCTCCTTGCTGAATGCTCTTATGCATGGCAGACCCCGTTTCAAAACGTACTTGGCTTTGTTTTGCATTTCACTCTGGTGATCTGACCTTAGTGATTGTCTCGGCGTCCGACACAAAAAGGTAGAAAACAAGGGAAATAGCCATTTTGATCTAAGCCCATGAACATTGTTCTTAAACGCACACAGGATGTTGTGTGATGTGCTGTTCAGTTTCTTTGGAGAGCATATCCATTCCTAGTCAGTCACTGGGTGGCCAGGACAGCCTTTGAAAACCAAGACCACTCTGACAACGAAATGTGCTGAATTGTTGACTACGCGGATCGTAGGTTTTGAGTTGCGCGCGTGTTATTCGTTTTATTTGACTGTGAAATGGGCCAGTAACTGCCGCCGACATCCTATTCCTTTTCTCGATAAATCCACGTTAGTACATCCAGCACTTCACCAAACGGTCTATTACAGACACACTGCAATCAACGCTTTTTGGATTGACATGAAACAAAGAAAAGGACGTGCTATACGTTGATGTGACTTTCATTGAAAAAATCAAGAACATCTATGCGATACTGAAGTGGTATTGATAAAGGGTTCAAGAATAAGTGATTGTCTGCTTCCAGGCAGCGTAGCGCCCAAACCGCGGACCGGAAGCATTTGGCTGTCGATGGAAACAAAACGTATATGGTATACGGACGGTATACGGAGCTACACGGTGGTATTTTTTCTAATTCGCTACGATCCCTGGATCGCCAGTGCCACTCCCAATCCTGAAAAACGCTCAGAAAGGCATTTTCACAATACCATAGCTTGGCGTGGAACGTGCCATGCGCAATGAAACGTGCTGTGTGCCACACGGTTGCCCGTTCAATTGTCATTCCAACTTGACCGTTTCGAGCCGATCCGACCCGTGGTTGCCGAGAAAACTCGTCGGAACTGAAACAATGTTTACGCTGTTTGTGTTTTTCGTTCTACGTGTTATTGCTATGGGCGAAAAATCATCTCTGAAGCAAGCGGCTCACGCCAACGAGGTGTCGCAGCGGAAAGAAAATTAACGGATTTTCTGGTGGTGCGCGAGACATTTCGAGCGGTGCACAGCACGTGCATATCGGTCAATCCGTTCGGGCCCTGAACCGTAACAAAGATTCGACGACAGGCAGACACACTGTTTCTCAAATAGTATAAAGAAAATAGTATACAGACTGGGGCTTGCCGCTTACTTCGCCCAGGAAGGTTCATGAACACTGAACTGCCCAGTTTCAAAAAGCTGTTTCGAAACAGTCTGACTTCTGGGATCTTTAGTCGGTTTTGGGCTTTGGAGCGCGGACTGTCCCAAATGACGGTAAAGTTCTCCTTGCTTGATACTCCTATGCATGACAGAACCTGTTTCTGAATGCACTTGATTGTATTTCGCATCTCGCTTTGATGATCTGATCTTAGTGACTGCCTCGACGTCCGACACAGAAAGGCAAAAAAGATGGGAAATAGTTGCTTTGCTCCTTGCCCAAGAGCAAGAACCTTTAAACACACACACAGGATGTCATGCAATGTGCTGTTCAGTTTCTTTTGAGAAAATATCCGTTTCGAGTTACTGTCCGTGGTTTACCAAGGCAGGTTTCTGAGACCAAGGCTTCCTTGACAACGAAAAGTGCCGAGTTTTTTACCTCGCGGATCCTAGGTTTACAGCCGCGCGTGCGCTATTCATTTTATTGGGCTGAGGCTTGAGCCAGGGACTGCAGCCGTCATGAATTCATTTTCGCGATAAATCCGCGTGAAGACATGCAGGACTTTACGTAACGTTACCTAACGACTTATTATAGACATGCTGCAATAAATACGACGATTTTTGGGTTGATATGGAGTACAAAAGAACGGGCTACACATTGATCTGATTTTCATTCAAAAAGTCTAGAGCATCATGTGACATTAAAGTGGAATCGATCATGGGCTCGAAAATACGTGAATCGTCTGCTTCCAGGCAGCGTGGAGCCCAAACCTCGGACAGGAACCATTGGCTGTCGGTGGAAACAAAAGACAGTACACGGATCGACACAGTGATGATTTTTCGCTGTGATCTCTGGATGGCCCACGTCCAATCGTGAAAAACGCCCGGAAACGGTATTTTCACATTACAGTCGCTTGCGCATGGCACGTGCCGCGCGCAGTGACACGTGTTGTGTGCCACGCGATTGCCCGTCTACTTGCCATTCCAAGCTGTCACGTTTCGAGCCGATCCGGTTTTCAGTTCAATGAAATGTCCGGTTTCCAAAACAATCATTTTAGACGCATTCTGACCTTTGTGATCTCTGAATGAATTCGAGCTTTTTGGCCCGGATTGTTACTGTCCACTGTCCTCACCACAATTTAACATTATCACACCGTCCACAAAGGACGCACTTCCTAGGTTTTGAGCCGTGCGTGCGATATTCGTTTTATTTGGCTGTGAACTGGGCCGGTAACTCCAGCCGACATCTTATTTCTTTTTCACGTTAGAAGATACAGGACTTTACCAAACGACCTACTGCGGACACAATACGACAAAATGCGATGATTTTTTTAGGTTGATATGGAACACAGGAGTAAGGGCTACACGTCGATGTGATTTTCAGTGCAAAAAGTCAACAGCCGCTATGCAATATTGGAGTCGAAAAAAGGGATCAAGAATGAATGAATCGTCCGCTTTCGGACGGGGTGGCATCCGAACCGTGGGCCGGAACCACTGGGCTTTCGGTTCGAACGAAAGACGGTACACGGAGTTAAACCGTGATGCTTTTTCCGAGTCGCTACGATCTCTGCACCGCCAGCACCACACCAAATCTTGAACAACACCCAGAAACGGCATTTTCGCATTACCGTCGCTAGTGCGTGGCACGTGCCGCGCGCTTTGAAAAGTGATGTACGAGTATCCCACGCGATTGCCCGTTTAATTGCTATTCCCAGTTGACGCGTTTCGAGCCGATCCGACCCGTCGTTGTCGAGATAATCCGTCGGAACCGAAACGATGTTTGACGCTGTTCGGCGTTTTACGTGTAATTTCTATGGCCTAAAATTGACCCTTGAAGCTCGCGGCATGCGTCAACGACGTGTCGCAGCGCGACAAAAATTGGTAAATTTTTTGGTGGCGCGCGAGACCTTTGAAAAGGTGCACGGCACGTGCCGGTCCGTCAATCCATTTGGGCCCTGGGTTGGAGAAAAGATTTGTGGACAGACAGACAGACAGACCGACACACGTTACTCATAAAGTATGCGGACAGTAAAGTATTTTGACAGCTGATGCCATTTTCATTGCCATTTTCACACAGACCCATGAGAAACCCTTCCTTGTGATTGAAAGATCCTGAGCGTATTCCACTGTGCAACACCATAAAACGTTTCGGCCGTCGTCCACGACGTGCGTGTGTATCTACCGTCGATGCCCACCGGATCGAATGCAGCCCCTCCTGTTCACATTTCTGGCACCTCACCCGGCCACGACGGCACCCGGCGGCCGCTCCTCACCGCGGCAGCACGGCAGCCTGGCCAACCGCCGGCCGTCCGTCACTCACCTGGCACGCAGCGGTGATTCTGCAGAAACAGGCTGATGTCGCGGTCCAGCTGGACCTTCAGCCTCTCCTCGCCCGGCTTCTCCAGGTAGCTGAAGATGAACGCGCCCAGCGCCACGTACAGCACGTACAGCACCGTGTAGCCGGCGAGCAGGCACGTGCTGCGCCGCACGCACAGGCAGCGGCGCACGTGCGCGCGCCGGCCCTGCGCGGCCAGCGGGGAGTACGGGCCCGAGGCGCCCTCCGTCGCCATCACGCCGAGGGCTGTCGCTGGTTTAGGGCTCAGGCCGGGTGCGGCTGGAACTTCTGGTCCAGTTGGGGCCAGCTGCAGGTCACGACTGGGGTCCGTGTCCCGGCTGGGGCGCGCAGCGGACCGTCTGATGTTTCGCCCCCTGGCCGGCTTCACGCAGAGCCTCCGGCCAGCTGAGTCTCACTCGGGCCTCGCGAGCCCTCGCCGGCTGCCACACAGCGTGCCGGCCCGGCCGGCGGCCGTCCTGCAACGCCGAGCGGCGGGCGGCGTCTGCGGCGGCCGCGTGTTTGGACGGCGCACTCAGGCCGACCGTTCTAGAGCGCGGCGCGGCGTCGAGTGCGCTTCAGCCGGCCCGGCGGCCGACATCTGAGGTCGCAAGTGGTCCCCGCGGCCCTCGGCGCCGGCCGCCCGCCTGCGGTAGACGGGTTCAATCACAGCCGACACGACCCGTTCTCAAGGAGCATTTGCCACCACGGCGAGCGAGCTTACCGGGCTAATCCATCTTGTGGCAAGAAAGCCACCTTCACGGACGCAAAGGAACTGCTGGCAATGCGCCACCTCGCTGAGGGGAGAATGGCACGTCACAAACAATTACGACGTAATGCAAAATGCGTGTTGCCGTTGCCATGGTCGCCGCCATGATGAATCGGGGTTGACTTACCACAGTCCGGCCGAGGTTACTTTGCAAACCTGTCCAGGCAAAATTGGGACGTCACCTCGCTCACGCGCGACTACAAAGTTACCTCAGAAACGACGACTGAGCTACACTAAGTTACTCTGAAACTGACAATAACCCGGATCTGCAACTCGGGAGACTAATTTTGGCGCCTTGTGAACGGGACACAGGGCTGGGCGGTGAGCAGAAAGAAGGCTGCTGCAGCCTGCGCGTAACGAGCAGTAGTGGCCCTATTGGCCGCGGAAATGTACTCGATCAAGAATGGTATTCCTGTCAGACTCCACTTCCCAGGATTACAGAAACAGCACAGCACAATCTTCACGGACATAATGAACCACAAGGAGAGGTTCTGGATACATCTCGTTTGAAAGCATGGACAACATTCAGTACCCACAAAAAGGCCGCCACGCAAATGCATTCCTGAAACCTATATCCGAAGGATTCTAGATTTTTCATCGCGAGCTTAGCCGAGTGCGCGACGTCATTATACGCCCAAACGTTGAATAACACCGTCAAGCCCACGCAAGTTATTTTAACATGCTGGCTGGCACGGTAATAGGGTTCACGTTTACATCCACCTCTACAGCGCAGATAAAGACGGATTTCGACCCCCTCCTCCCACACACACACACCACCCAATTTCTCCGACGATATGAGGAAAATTTTCCCAATATTCTTTAAACATGCAAGGAATTCCAGGTTCAGAATAAGTCGCTTTACTTTTTTGCACAACACCTACCCACTTCCCCCCCCCCCCGCCCATCGTCATTGCCGGATCAACGCCTCGACGTCGTTCGATGGCCGTGTAATCGTGCCCATCGTCATCTATGTGCATTCCCTGGTACAGACCGATGATCGTCGAAATCATGGCTGGAGGTCCCAGGGCAGTGGTGGGGGCAGATCCTCCCCCTAATTTTCTGAGATTCAAATATTTAGCTAAAGGTAATGGCTGGAACGAAATAGTCTGAAATCCTCACCTCCCACCCAACCCTACCAGGGACTTCCGGAACTTCCACCCAGGCTCCAGCTGTAGCTGGAGTTCGGAGCTGACGTAAGACGACATGCCTACGCCGCGAGGACACTCCTAAGTCGCGAAGTACCCACATTCTCGCCACTGCCACCGCTGTGCACGCGGCCGTGCTGACACGTGCGCGCTGTTTGGCAGGTGGCGTCCCCTCGCGTCACCATCCAGCGTGCCGACGCTGCGGGCTTCGTTTTGCCCATGCATGAGCAACGGAGGCGCGGGAACTCCTCTTCAGTTGGGGGTGGGGGGGGGGCAAAGAAGCATTGTGGGTCAATTCTTTCTAGTCAATGTCCACAGGGTCAGTGTTAAATTTTGAAAAAGTTTGGGGCCGTAGCCCGTTTCCTCCCTCCCCACCCACTTCCCGCGCCCTTGATGAGCAATACGGAGTTGCCTTTTCTGGCGGAGGAGGTGGGGGAAGTCTTGAAGTCGCCCCTTCATTTCACTCATCCATGGGCGAAATGAAGGGGCAAGCTCTCCAGAGTTACAAACAACCCTAAAAGCCAATGCTCACAGGCCTCCCAGCTCACGTGCTCACGCTCCGGCTCCTCGGTCGCTGGGCGCACTGGTCCCACACGCTGCTGCCGCAGTCCCGGACGGTCCCACGCGCGGCTGACCCCGGTCCGGCCGGCGCGGTGCCCCGCGATTGCGCCGCAGCTGCCGCCCGGCCGTCACAAGTGCACGCGCCGCGCCGACCGGACCCGGTGCCCGGCCGAGCAGCCGCCGGCCGCCCCGCCCACCGAGCCGTGACGTCAGCGGGCGCCGTCAGCTGCCGGCCGTCAGATTACCGCAGTCGCCGGCCGCAGTACACGCGGGAATAAACAGAATGGGGTGCGCTGCCGCCAGTGCACGGGGCAACGGCGTAACAGGGCTAACTAAGCTGGCAGAGCCAGCCGAAAATCGTTCCGAACCAGTAGCGGTTCTAGGTTTTCCTAATTTTTTTTTTGTCCGGCGCCCCTATAAAGAAAGGCCCTCCGGAGTGGATGGAGACCCCATGTGTTGATCGAGGTGTGGCGCCGCGACGGCGACGGCGGCTGGAGGCAGTAATACGTCTCGCCTCACACAAACTCATTCAGCTGCGTCGGCGACAGCCGACGTGCAGTTTCGTGGACGCTCACCAGGGGCGCTGTATTACACGGGATTCTAGCGTTGGCTGAAGCAAGTGAACTAGCTTCCTCCGTGGCCGCCTTGTGCCGTATGCTTCCAGGGGAAGCGCGGTTGGGGATGCGGCGCGGCGTGGGACATCTTTGCGGGCATGTTCCCTGCTACGTTGATGAATGCGGATCAAAATGAGCACATTCCTCCTGTTTAACCAGGCATTTAATTTTATCAACGGTGTTATTCCAGGCAGATTATGCGTGGTTTTCTGGGAACATAAGTCGCATCAAGAAGGCAGGAAAAACTAAAGGAAATCCCGACGAATATTTTCTATAAGCCACACAAGCCCAAAGCAACACAGCACCTCTACGCCACGCAATAGGCGCACACGCACATCCATCAAGGGCAGTGCTCTGTACGGATATCCGACTGTGTTCGGACCGTAATCCGCATTTCGCAGTGAAAACTGATGTGTGCACGGACCGCGCCCGAGCTACCAGCAGGAAAAATCCTCGTCGGGATCTAGCCAGCACAGGCCAGAAACACTTGACTAAATCATACGCCAGATAGCAACACTATTTGATCTGGCCAACCTTTCCTGATATTTCAGAGCGAAATCGATAGCACGCCCCTATGAGCGCGCCCGGCTGGTATCGCACGTAATTCCAGGCGACACGGCAGATCAATGATATCAGCTATCTCCTCATCTTTCCGTCACGACAGCCGCCACGTGATAAGACATGGTGGACATCGCGACAGTAACGGAAACCTTGCGATTCAGATGTCACACATGGACAGCAGTTTCAAAGTAAGCGAACAACGACTGTGCAAGCGGCTGAAACCCTCAAGGCTACAACCCAGCTCAGATGCACCAGGACCATAACTCCCCCCCCCCCCGCCCAGCTACACCAGGACAACTTTCGCGCCAGCTCAGTTACACCAGGGCCACAACTTTTTCCCGCCCCAGGTCCAGCTTCACCGGCACCACAGCTTCGCCCAGCCCAGCCACACCAAAGCCACAATTTCTCCCCGGGCCCACCGACACCAGGGCCACATTTCCCGACAGCTCAGCAGACTCAGGAGCCGGCTCACCACCGGAGGAGGCGCACGCAGCTTCTGGGCGGCGGCGGCAGCGCTACTGTGTCCGTCGCCGCCGGCTGACTGGCCGGACCCGCCTGACCTCGGCTGGCCGGCGGCGCACACCCCGGGCCGCCTTCATGCGGGTCAGCGGCCGACCCGGCCCGGCCCGGCCCGGCGCACAAATGGGCCACGGAGGCCAGCCGGACGCACGGATGCGGGCCGTCCGTCGGCCAGCTTCGGGTCGGCCCTGACGACCTGGCAGGGGGGGACTCGAGGTACCTGTTCCAAAACATAAATGCGAGCGTGCTTGCCCATGCCAGTGTGATCTCCAATTACGGAGTATTTTTTTATGTAAATGTTATAAACACCGACACAGTCGATCAGGTGCTCATTCGGCAAAATTGCACTGATATGTTGAGCGAAAACATTATACCTATCACCGGTTAATACGCGTCATGGCTGGATTTCACGTGGTTTAAGGAATTCGGAAAGCGGAACCTCCATTGAGTGAATATTTGGATACGGGACCAGAACCATTACCTGAAGAGAAATTATCAAACATCATGTTGAGGATCTCCATTCACTGTTTTACGAAGTATCCACGGTTGAATTAGCACGGTTAGCACAGGATGTGGTCTCAAACATTGGCCGGACATCACTGATTAATGATGCACACATATATATGTAAATATACATTACATATATATATATACATATATATTATATGTACATATGCATATAATTAATAATTAGTGAGCAGTTGGCACCAAGTTACCAACACCCTGGAAGCTTTAATTCATTAAGGTCAATCATCTTCCACTGACGCAATACGAGTGGTTGGTGATAATTAACTTGCTGCTCAAACTGTTTCTGCCGCGACGTAACGGGTAACCAGAAGCTACTGAGATTGAGCTTCTTGACATTTTGTAACACCCATTTTAAAGACACTTGTTATGTGTTGATATCAGGTGGAAAATCCCTTGAAGGGCTTTTCACGATATTCGTATTTCAGTTTAACTGTGAATCATTTTTTCCAGCTGCCAAAATAAAATCAGTGTCATACAGCACCATGCGCCGCATCAATGTCAACAGTAAACACCACTGCGATCGTAGCAGGCTATACACGATGCAGCATTTCATGAATACGTTCCCATAAATGTTTATTGCCATGTTCGTATGTACGTCAGCAGATGCGGATGCCCTGATCACCAGGGAAAAGCTAGTGTTGAATACATCACATTCAGCATGCACATCTAAAACAATGGCACACTGTCAATGATTTCAACTAGAAGCTTGACAATGAAGTAGGCAAAAATATAGAAGGTAAAACACTCGCACTGTGCAAGCAGCAAATGCTCAACTTTGCAACAGTCACGTGCAAAAAAAACTAAAAAGCACCTTCCGTAACAATCTGCCGGAAAGCGATGCAGGAGACGACTCTTTGCAAGATGGCGCGGGGGTCGCTCAGTGACACGAGTGTTTTTGAGACTGTAATGGACGATGAGCATGTTTTTGGTTCGCTGCAAATAGGACATCAGCCAATACCCATTTCTACACCGGTGAGGGCATCACGGCATCATATACAGAAGTTCAGTGCAACTCCAAAATCAAATTTCTTTAGACGACGAAAGAGTAATGACAAGATTGCAGTAAACCGGAGGGTGGTGTCTCATGCAGCCTCCTTTGTCTCAGTCGTACGTCAAGGGATGGAGACGCCTACCATTGACCATGCCTCACAGGGCGTCTCGCATCTTCCAGCATCAACGACTCGTCGATCAACAGACATTATCGCAGAAGTGGCAATATGTTCTGGCCGGGCCTCACCACGTGGTGCTACGTCATCAAAACGTAAAGCTGGTTTCAGACGACGGAATCCCGTGCATTCCACGTGCGATGAATTCATGCTTGAGCGCTCAACAACAAGGGCGCGGAAAGCCGGGGGGGGGGGGCAGGGGTGCAACCGCTCCCCCAGCTTTCTTGAAATTTGACACTGAACATATGGATGTTGACTGGAAAGAATCCATCCAAAATGCTTCTTTGCTCATTCCCCTCCCCAACTGTGGAGGAGTCCCAGTACCCCTGCTCAGCTACTGCAGCACGAGGTCATTTGGGGCATGATAACGGACGCCACATCTTGGAGTGGCTGGGGTTAAGTCGGACGCAGTTCTAAAGAGCAATCTGAGAACAAACGTTAGATTTCTGAACAAGAAAGTCGCGCGAAGACCGATAGACGACGCAACTGCGTGCGTTTATTGGACACGTATGAGGCGGGGGATAGTGCCGTGTGTACACTGACTGTGTGTCTGAGTGTGCGTATGTAAGCACATGTGCAGGGAACGTGAACTCGTCACTCTGAAACGAGCACGACATTGTGAGAAACAACTGAACCGATGTGCGTTCAGATTCAATCTCTGCTTACCCCTTAAGGCGATGTCCTCGAGTTCAAGTCAAGGTCGGCATTGCCAGGGCGCGCCAGGAACGGCACACTCAGGGGCACGGGAACTAGACTCAAGTGGGAGGGGGGGGACAAATTTCAGCCGATGCCTGGCCGTTTTCAGGATCAAGACACGTTATTATGCAACGGTTCACATCAGTTCTGAGGGTAAACTGACCCAACTATCCAATGACATTGTGCAAACCAAAGCAGTACGGCTCTCCCCATGGCATAATCATTCGAGCAATATGGCACCACAAAATTATCGGGAACGCAGCTGGCGTTCTCCGCTCGTATGTGGTGCTCAGTAACACGCCTCGGCAGGATGCTGCTATGAAAATAATTGCCTGGACACAGGGACGTAGCCAGGAGGGAGCATGGGGCCACGCCTTCCCCCCTAAGCCAAACGGTCTACCCTAGATATATAGCGATTTTGCAGGAATGCGGAATAATGATCATATATATGTTGCAAAAACAAACACTGTTTGTTTTCCTGTGCGTTCGATATGAGGCGAATCCTATAAAATTCCTGTTTTTTTTCTTATAAACTCCGCCACCTGCCAGTGGCATATGACGAAATTTGACATTTGTCGCCCCTGAGGAAAATCCTGGCCACATGTCTGCCCGGACAGAGCCAGTCTTTCTTGCGGCCGCTTCGTCCGCAAGGGCTACGTGGTGTAGAACAGTGTGGCTGTTCGTGAGCAGCGTCCCGACCTGCCACACGGCAGGCCGAAAGTCCGCTAGAAGACCCGAATGGTCCATGGCCCACTCGTGTCACTGTTCTTTTCGCTGTCGGTGGTGGCATGGCACAATGTTGTACATTTCTTTTCGGGGTTTTGAGTCAACTTCCCACGTCTGGATCATACAAATGCCAAGCAAAGGTATCATGTAGTGATCCTGTTAAGCATGTACTATCTCATGTATTATCGCATATCATGAATAACAGAACGCCAATTTATGTTTTGCCAGATCAACTGCGAAGAGACGCCCTAGCTCTCTTGTTGAGACACATGTTTAAAAGTTGGTCTAGCGTCCAAATTTAGTACCCAAATCCTTCGGGACCCGCAGCCTTCGTGCCCACTACGATGTCTGCGTTCTTGGCCAAACGGCATTGCCGCGACCGCGCGCCGCCGGCGGCCCCCGAGATTGAGCAACGCCGGCGGGCACCCGCGACCGCGCATCGCCGGTAGGCCCCCGCGGCTGGGCATCGTCGGCATGACCTTGCGATCGTGCACCACTGGCGGTGTTCAGATACAAAGACATGTTACGACTGCGGCGCCCTTTGATCACCCCTTCCAAAAATTCAGATAAATTTGGAACATCTAGGCACAGATCTGAGAGTGGATCAGATCTACTGATGGCTGCCATCAGCAATTAACATTAGCAGAAACAAAAGCGTGTCTGTATCCCGGTAACACCTACCATGAGCATTTCGCATTTCATCTAAAAAGGCCGGTAAGGTAAGCTGAGAAACTACACGCTTCATTGCAAAGTAAAATAATATGATATTCATTTCAATGCAACCCCGAGGCATATCAAAACAACAAAACCATCGGGTGGTGCGGCCCCACAGGTCTTCGTCTTTATATACGTGCTCACAAGCCAGCAGACAACCGACAAATACGCGCTAGTTGAGTCATTCCACGTCAAATCGCAACAGAACTGACTCGACCACTTTCGATTTTGATGAAATTTGGTATGCTCATAATACTGATTAAGAAAAAAAGGCTAATCACAAATTCTTAGCTCCGGGTGACCTATGGGGCACAAGTTACTGGTCACGAAAGGTCGCCGATTTTTGCAGACTACGTGATTCAGATACCTGTAATTCGGTGGCAGCCTGTCACAGAAAAGTGCTAATAGCGCCATTCGAAAGAGAAATGTTCCAGCTGTCATTAATAGGTTGATTTTTTTCGGTGATATCAGGATGACGTTTTGCTTGACTAGGTCACATGTAACGTTTTCGGTTTTAACCACGTCTACCCAGGCCAATCTTCCCGGGAACACAGCACAATATATCCCCAAATACGTACAATACGCGTCGCAAAAAAGCATTTCCGGGAAAATCGAATTTTTTCACATATCTTGAATTTAGTGTTGTCAAGTGGCTCTTGAGGAATATTTCATGAGGCTATTTCACGAGTATTGGTTGACTTCGCACCTTTCGTTAGTCGGATTCTTCTACAATTTGGTATGAACAATGCCCTGCGTACCTACTACACATCAGCTTAGTTTCAAATTGCTTAACCAGAAAGTCAAAGGTCGCGACACCCCGCGACCACCAATCGATCCCCGCAATCCAAATCTGACATACCCGTTCCTCACATTTGGACGACAGTGAGCCTAACAGGTTCAGGAAGAAACTAGACGTTCCCTGTAATGCCGGCGTGTCATATAATCTTCATAAGATTACCACTGTTACGCTGTCAGACTGAACATTTTAGGCGTTACCTGGAAACGCTCGAAGTTTGTCGGACAAATAGCGTAACTGCAGCAAATGGAGACCATTACGCAGCTCGCCTAGGCATTACTGGAAACGCCTGGTTGACATTTGGCAAATATCGTCATCAATGATAAAAACAATTGCAGTGACGTATTTAGGAGGAAAGGGTGGACATTGAGTAGAAAAATCACGATTTTTCTGGGCGCCAAATTCCAATACTGTCATTGAACCACGTATGACCAAATTTTGTATACGTACAAATTTTTATCTGCACATTGCCCAATTATTTAGCTATACATCGATATGAAGTTTTAAGATCTATCTTAAAAATTCTGTTTTTGGCAGACATTTTTCTTGTACCCTCAACATGGCCAAAAATGGCATGAGGTGCCTCCCAAAAACGTTACTTGGCTCCGTCCCTGAGCAAAAAAAACTTTGAAATTTTGTCACGGCACGTAGAAAGAACAGTTAGGAAAAGTCACCAAGTTTCGTGAAGCTGCGTTAAAAACCCTGGAATTGGCAAGCAAAAAACCCGAGGGGGGCGGATTCAGCCCCCCTGCCGGGAATAGGGCTAAGCACGCAACTACCTGGTTGCTTTGACAAACCGGAAGATCGTTTCCGCGAAAGCCGCGCTCACGCTGGAACACGTGAAGAATCATTTTTCTTCATCCGGCGTCCGAGCTGTAGGCAATTTTCCACCGAATCACGCAGGGAGTAGCTGTCGAGATCCTCTAAGTATGGATGCTGTTCCGGAGTCGGAAGTTGGACAGCTGATTTTGAATGGGTTTGGGTGAAGGAAAAACAGCCGAAAACGGGTCTAAGGATAATATCCAGGCAATAAAAGAGAAGTACGACCAAAAACTAGACGAAAGCTACAAAAATGTGAAAAGTAAGGCACTCGGTGACGGCTGCGGCAACCAGTAAAAACATAAGTATTTGGGTAATATATTAATACCCAATGGTCGACAAATGAATAACAAACATGGAACGGCTGAAAACCTCATGGTCGACGCATGAGGAGTTAGTGTAGTTAGCGCTATCCTGTGAGGCGAAAGCATAAGGAACAATATTGGATAATTCAATCGAACATCAAATATAAAACGGATATACAGAACATTCTATACTCGGTTTAGTCAAGCGTTACTCGGAATGTCCAGTGCTCTCCTGACGTTCCATGAAGTGTCCAAATATGATATATAACGGGTGGTCACTGGGAAATGAGGCACTTTTTAACCATAAGTATTTCTTGAACATTACAGGTCTGGCATTCGGTTCGTGCATGCTACCCAATGTTGGCTTCAAAATCATACAAAAAGTTGTGGGAAATTGCAGTTTAATTGAAGTCATGAAGCCAATATCAAAGCGAGGCGCTCGTGAGATTGTTGTGAAACTTGCCCATGAGAACTCAGGTTGGCCCAAATTACTTATTTGGACGCACTGTAAACCCTTTGGGATCCCGCGAGTGACTGTTTAAAGAACGCTAACAGCGCTCGAGAGACGTGGTAATGCTTCTGATGCTGGCAAACACCACCCACCAACCAAAATCAGCATCAAAAGACAGCAGCAGCTGATTCGAGCTGCAACTGGGAAACGAGGGATGTCGCAACGCGTTCTGGCTGGAAGGCCTGGAATAGCGAAAGCGTGCGTGAGAAAAAAACCTTGGCAAAATTTTTTGGAAAAAAGCAAATAAGATTCAGCATCGAAAGAGCCAGAAGGCACCCTAGACCATCCAAAAAACGGGAAGTCACTCAAAAGACCCGCATCAGGAAACTGTCGTGCGGTCACGTGCCAAATCGAGAAGAATGTGACATCGCCATGGACGACGAAAGCAACTTCACCTACCACGGGAGTCATATGCCAGGAGACCTTGGATATTCTGTTAAACTTGGTGGAGACTGCCCAGCAAAAGTACAGCTGAGATCAGAGTGCAAGTCTCCCCGTAAACTTCTTGTATGACTTGCCATCTCTCCAAGGGGTGTGAAATGTCCGGTTATCATGCCCAGTACCCGTAATGCTGAGGGCAACGTGTACCTTGAGAAGTGTTTACGAGATGTATTCATACCATTTTCAGATGAAAACTGTCCAGACAGGGGTACACTGTTCTGACCGCACTTGGCCCGCGCTAATTATGCCAAGAAATCCTCGAGGTGTTGGAAGAGACCAGAGTGCCGTATGTGGCGCGTGACACCAATCTCCCTTGTGTGCCCAGCTGGGTCTTACTCAGGACGTCTGGGACATCAGGGCATCATTAAACAGACGGTGTATCGAGGAGGCTGGTATGCAACATCTGACCACGCCCTGAAGCTCATGATACGCCAGGTGATCGCTGCTCTGGATCCAGAGGTGCTGCGCAAAATGCCGATGCGCGTGCCTGGGCGCGTGCGCGCTGCCGAACAAAATAGGAATGATGGAAATGATCTAATAAGCAAGAAGTAACCACATTATCCATGAATGCATTCCTGCCAAGTTTAATATTCATGTGGTAATAAATGTGCTCACAGTACGACTTTAAATATTGTCTCATCTCCCCGTGCCCACCCGTTATCCGTCAGGTAAATGGCGTAGTAAGGTAATTACCGAAAACGCCAGCGACTTCGTAAGCATTTCATGTAACGTCTAAAATTTTCGATCAGAAAGCGTAATGACGGCAGTTTTACGAAGGTTACATCGAACGCCGGCATTGCATAAAAAGCCTAGGTTTTTTACCGCAATGCCGGATTCCGCCAAACACACAGATATATATATATATATATATATATATATATATATATATATATATGTCTTCGATTCCACCTTCGACATATATATATATATATATATATATATATATATATATATATATATATACACATACACACACAACCGACGGTCAATACGATCATATTACTATATGTTATGACGTGAGATGACTTCAAATATGGGAAAGTGTATATATCCATGAAAACTCAACGAGCAGCTAATTCTAAACGAACAGTTAATTCTAATATCACCTTAGAACTACTAGGAGCTGAGCGTTAGGCCTTGGTCTCAAGGCTTCAATTAGTCTTCTAATCCACATACTTATTTCACTACTGACAACATATGTTACATGCAAACCTGGTACACCGCAAATAATTTTCGTATAGTTACTTGTGCCAACTTTTCATCACTCTGAAGATGAGATGAGTGTCTCGAAACGTGAGTATATGAATAAATGAATTGCTCTGTACATCTGATACGCAGTCTGGAGGAATTTGCTAAAAGAAACGTCCGAGAACTTGAACGAACATCAAGAAACTGGCAAATTCGGAACATGCGGTCGTTTTTAACGAAACATGTATCAAAGAAAACGTACTGCCACACTACGTGAATATATATATATATATATATATATATATATATATATATATATACATATGCTGTACATTCATTCCATTTGTAACTATTCCAACATTAAAAGAATGATGTGATGACAGAAAAATCAACGCCTATGGAATCTCCGATATCTGGAAATTCCGATACTTCAGCAATACACCGGGTGTTTCAAATACCGGGTGAACAACATACCTATGTGAAAATCGGAATTAGAGCCGTAAAAAACTGAATGGTCTGCGGCCAACAGGTTATCCAAGACGATCGAAGTCCATTACCTCGGTTGACCTTCAGAAAAGCTTCGATGCTCGACTAAGATTGTCTTGGTTCGCTTAAAGGGCTAAAAACACCCGATAGACTCATTCACGTGGAAATGTGAATAACGGGTATGTCAGATCTGGATGGCAGGGGTCGATTGGTGGTGGAATGTCATGGCCTTAGAACTTTCTGGTCAAACAATTTGAAACCAAAGTAATGTATAGCAGACACACAGTACATTGTGGAAAGCAAATTGTAGAGAAATTCGAGAAACGAAAGGCACAAAAATATATTAATATTTTCCCTATAGCTTCAGGGCATATTTCCCAAGCGCCGTAAGACAACGCTACATTCAAGATATCTGAAAAGTTTCAGTTTGCCCAGAAATGTTTATGCCATGCTTATTGTAAGCATTTTGAGACATAATGTGCTAGATTTTCGTGAAGATCAAGGGTTACAAACTGAAAGCTGGAACAGTTCGCTTACGAATGGCGTTAATCGCACCTTTCTGTAACAACATCACCGAGTTATGGGTATTTCAATTATGCTATGTCTGCAAAAATTGGTGGTCTTTCATGACTTGTAACTCTAAACTCGGAGGCCACCCAGGGCTAAAAATTTGTGGATGGCCATTTTTTACTTTTTTATTTTGGTACCACGAACATTCTGAATTTCATCAAACTCGAAAGGCGTCGGGTCAATTTTTCTCGATTTGACCCAGTTGTCACACATGGACCAAAGATTTACATCAAAGTAGCTGCCAAACTGCTTCCAGTTACCAGATTTATTACTGCTTGTCTACTGCCCTCTGTTCAAAGGTAGGTTGAACGGGATGAACGGATAGTAATCTCATTATCGTGGTAAGAAAGCATGATTCTGAATAGCAGCGACGATGTACAAGGTTTAGCATGACCCGGGCCATTCATTAAGGTTGGCAGAGACGTCACTCCTTCCCCACAACTTTCAAGCTGGGGGGGGGGGGGGCAGCTGCCTCTTACCCATTCGGTTCCCGAGTTCCTGGGCATGCGTCTCAACAAAAGAGTTCGTCTTCCATAAACCTCACACCAGCACTCATTACGATCAGCCAATACTAAAATATTTGGGCAACCTGTACAATTCACTGAGTATATCTAACAACGCAGGACGCAAGTCTGCCAGCGAAACGAGATTCCGTGCCACTGAAGCGGTGCTTGTTCACCCCACATCCGTCGTATCTGACAAGCTGGACGAAGAAATCTAAGGTTCCGGGCACGCTCCGGGTAGGTTTGATCGTTTACAGCCTGAATAACGTGGTATCTCTCGTGATGTGCCTCCTTATAGCCGAGTTTATCACAGCAATATATTACCCCAACCGCCTGGAACGCCATTTGCCGCCACTATGACCGAGAAGTGCAGCGCCGAATGATGGAATTGGCGTGTGTAGACGTCGGTTTCAAGTCTCACCGGGCGTCAGTTATTTGATGCGAGGCCAGAATATTCTGTTGATCACGGGTCGGCAACGTTACGCAGCTGCACGATTCCAGAGAAATCTCAAGGCGTTATCTTGTTTCGTGCCGTGGCCAAAACCACCCCATTTTTGAAAAAGTATTTTTGCATAAAAGTTATAATTTGGGAAACCATGCTTGGCATTGGTTTTGATCCTGACCATAAATACTGCAAGACACTACCAATACGATTCTTAAGATATACCGGGGAACAACCACTACACACTTCACCTCAAGCAAGGAAAAATTTGTAAATATTCGTCCGACTATCGAGCCACCTCCTCCAATGAAATATGCGGGACAGCTGGCTGAGGTTCTCGATTGAAAGGCCTCTTTAGCTTCAGCAGCAGCAGCAGCACACAGCACTGTAAACCGTACATAGGGCGATTGGTGCCCCATTTATTTATTTATTTATTTATTTATTTATTTATTTATTTATTTATTCGTTTATTTATGTATTTATTCCTTCATTTATATGTACGGATACATATATGGATACACACACACACACACACACACACACACACACACACACATATATATATATATATATATATATATATATATATATATATATATATATATGACTATGACCACATCAACCAGTCTACTGTGGTGGGAATCGGAACTGAGGTATGATGCTATTCCATTTACCACCGCTGCTTGCAAGCACTGACATACCGCAGTCCGGGCCTGCTCCAGAGCACAAACAAACGTCCCAGTGTCCTGCACCAGAACGCTGATCTAGTTGCCAGCAGGAGCCAGCAATAACGTGCCACGGTATTACCCAAAACCAATCGCTGTGTCCAGACTACGACACACTTGCAGCCTGCCATAACACTGTGCCCATGTCGTGTTACGGTGACCTGGTTAAAACGTCTCCTGTTAAAACAGGGGAAAACGGACCAATCCAGAAATGCAGTGTAAGCTTTCGCCACTCCGTGACCGCCTAGTGCCTTGTTCCATCCAGATATCAAATCCCATCCGGGATTAGACGTCTGAAGCGGGCCCTCTGCTGGCGATTTCAGCGGCTCCGTCTCAAGATCTGCGTTCTCGGAACCGGTAATGAAACAGCGGCGTGAGCAGGGAAACCGGGCCGAGAAGCCGGCTTTGTCGCAGTCTGACCGGACTGGCCGAACTGACGGGCAGGCGAGCTGGCGATCAGACTAGCGAAAGTGGCCAGACCGCTGATCGAACTGATGGAAAGGCCGACTGGTCACAAAACTGATGCGACGGCAGACCGACGAACAGACTAACGGAATAGAAGGCTGATGACAACGCAGATGGAATGGCAGACCGGTGTCAAGAATGATGGCAGGATACACTGATGATCGGACTGACGGCATGACAGACTGATGAGCTCATTTGAAAATGACACTGAGGTATGACGAAGGTGACAAAGCAAACGGAAGCAACGACCAGTGTTCGGGATGATCGAGCGACGGCGCGCTGACCTGATCGAGATGGAGTTCAACTGAACACACATCGAAGACGGATCACAATGTGCCATTTTGTTTTGCGCCATCAAGGGAGGTAATCCTGTTGAAGATTAAATGGTTATCTACCAGAACAAGTCCAATGTCCCTCGCCCCCCGCCTCGGGCAATTGGCGAACCAACATCCAGTTTAGCGGCGGTGTTCTGCTTATCCAAAGGGATCGGTCTAGCCTTTCAGCAGTCACACAGCTACGGAAGTCCAGGGGGCACGTGCCCTCCCCCCAAAAAAATGACAGGGGCCGGGGCCAGAGAGGTCCAGTGCCAGGAGTGTCTAATACCTGTATATGTCATATTAAAATCGAAAAAGAGGGAATAAGATTAGGAAAATCGCATTTGACTTACACAACTTCCTCATGACTTGCATAGCAGGGGCGCTGTGCTTGACCAGCGGCTCAGGGTATGGGCCCGACGTCTGTGCAGAGGACCGATGCTGGTTGTGCTACATGTCAGGGTCCTGGCACCAATGATGACCAATGGGCCCGATGTTCATGTCAGGAGCGTTCGTTGTGCTAGGGGTCTGTTGCCCGCCTTCGGGTCGCCGCGTTCGTGGTGCTAGAGGCCGAGATTTCGTGCCAGGAGCGCGGTGATCGTTTCACCAAACATTGGCCTACTTCCATGGTGTTTGAAGTTACGGGGATGTGGCGGAGGTTCCGGCCCCCTTCAGGTTCGAGTATTTTACGTTTTCAAGGCCCAAAAATAAGAACAACTGGGAATAACAAAGAACCGAAAATCAATCTCATTATTGTGTGTGTATGCGTGTGTGTGTGCGTGTCTATCATATATTGTTCTCTTAGCATTTCCAAGACGAAATCGACCTTTTCTGCGCATTTGCATTTTTAATGCACGGTTCCAAACAAAATACTAAACTATCCTCGAGGCTAAAGGAGTATAAATTTGCAACGCTTAGAGCACAATTTATCCCTTTCTCCCCTGTTAGCAAGCGGCGAGTCTCTGCCGATATTCGGGGTCTTGTTTTCCGCGTTCAAGCTTGACTATGGATTATGAAAGGCCACGGTGAGTGTCGTAGCCGTTCCAGTAATGTGTGGGTGTTGCTGAGTTTAGTGTGCCTCCATCTTCATGAAATTATGGAAATAATGTTTTTTTCGCCAAAAGGACTAGCTGAATATCTTTATTTCCCCGTATTTATCACTCATAGAACGTTTCGTCCTTACTATACATTTCTGCCCTTGCCTTTACATGGCTTCCTCGGGAAAACCGTTCCTAGTTATGAATGGGACCCACAGAAATAAAGTGAATGTAATCCGCGGAATCTGTCGTTTTTATGAAGGCCCTGGTCAGGGGAAAGTCTCTACCTTTGTGCCCCTCCGGAAATGACAGTCTGGCTGCGCCACTGTCTTTCAGGATACCACGCGAATTTTCCGCGATACACGTCGCACTCGGAAAAAATCTGAGTGCTTATTTACGAGCTAATCAGCCGCTGAATCGGGCTATGGAGATCTCTCCGAAACGACTGCACGCGCTTTCGCCTTTTCAGAATTTCGACTGCTCGATGGTGGGTTGGCTCCGATGGCTGATTGTGTTGGCTGTCTGGGATGCAGGAACGGTCGACATCACTTTCGGCGTGACCTTCAGAGGCGCAGCTAAGGTTTTCTTACGGGGAGGGGAGGGGGGCGGAGGTCAGGATGAGCTGAAATCATACGAAAACCGCCTGCCGGGAAGACGATGTGCAATGGTTTTCGCAAAAACCGCGGACCTAAGACGAGGGCCCGGCCCTTCCCCCCCCCCCGCCTTCGCCTCTGGTGACTTTCCACAGCACTGGGCGTCGCCAAAAGAGACACAGAATCGTTCCGCCGCCTTTTCGAGAATCAAGATTTCGGTCATCTTGGCCACAGTGGATCCCTTTCCTCGAAACTTTTGACCGTGGCGGCGGCCTTGATCGCTTGAGACGACGCAATCACACAGCCTGAAGACTTGATACCACAAATCAAAAAGGAAATGAAGCCTCTCACGTATGAAGAAAGTCGCAGGGACATTTGAGCAACGGTTACCAAAAGCTCGAGCCATGTGTATGGCTGTGTCGGGCCGAGCCGTTCGTTGAGCAGAGTTACATTCTCGAGGACGCTTGTTAGCAGTTCCTCTGCTTGTCCACCACAACAAGGAGCACACAAACAAAACCAGATATAAGATGAAGGCTACTAAAACTGCATCTTCCAATGACCGTATTTTTTACGAAAGACAGTGTCAGTTCAACAAGGGGTGGACCGTAAAACCAAAACCAGTTCAGGGTGCATAAGCGGCTAATACACTTTCGGCTAATAAAGTATGGTTAAGATATACCAAAACATGCACCCCACACCGAAATCCCGATCGGAACAATACGTTCGGGAAGGATGTTGACCGTTTTCTCCAGCAGCGCTTTAGAAACCAAATGCACAATGTTGCAACGGAAAAGGCATCACAAGCCAGAAGATAGCTTCGGTTTACCATGTCAAGCTACGTCAAGCTGCGCATGCCGTTACCTTGGACGCACTTACCCAACACGCAGGGATGCTCCTTCAGGAACGCTTGCTTCCACCTGCCAAGCCTGCGGGTCAGCTCGGCCTCAATAGGCTCTTCGATTGCGCTGAAGACAGCAGCGCCCACCGCCAGAAACACCAAGTACAACGACGCCAGGCAAGCCAGCCGGCGGCCGCCGCATCGCCGCTCGCGCGCCATCGGGTCAGAGGTCGCGGATGCCACCGCCTCGGGCGCCGTCGGCCGGCCGGTCACGTGGTCTGGCGGGGCCCGACTGCGTCCCGCCGCTGCCGGTGCGCCCGGGACCAAGCATTGATTGCCGGCCGGCTGTGGGCGCGCCTGCCGCACGTCAGGCGCCTGGCCGCAGGCTGAACGGTCAGGCGCTTCGGCGGCCGCGCGGACGGCGGGTTCGAGAGGTCGCGTACCTTTCAGGCCGTCGAGAGCGTTGGGGCGAAACGGTGGAGCGCTGGGTGCAAAACGATTTCGAGCGTATCGGGCGAGATGGATGTTGGAAACCCACTCGTTTGGGACCCATTATATCGCCAGTGCCGCACAAGGAACGTCGACCGGCAAGCACACCGTCGGTTTTGATGACTCATTTCGAGATGAACCACGCATCGTATTGCTGATGCGATCCAACATGTACGGCATGCAGTTGGTTCATCACCGCCGTAAGGCTGATTCTCGCGCTGAGACCTGACGCGAAACCTCGTCAGCGCACGTTGGCACACAGCCGGCAGCCGTCAACAGTGCTAGCTGTCAAACAGGGCTCCTGGCGTCCTTGAGCTGAGGGGGAAATCGCGGAAAGTGGGCTCATTTGGCTGTCAAATTCGGTGCCGAGGTTGGGGACCTCATGAAGAAACACACCTGCTCCCGTCGGTACACAGTCGACTCTCAGATGAGCAGAGCTGCCTCCAGGGTGTTGCAGGCCATGCAGGGTGACGGCTCTGTCAACTGGGAACAATTTTAACAAAAGCATTACCGAATTAAAGATATTGCACGGCCCTTTCGACTCTGGAAGCACCTCTATGTCGATGAGCCCAGCAATCGGTACCCCGGCAACGATTATCTCTTGCGCACATGCTGTGTGCGTGCTTTGTGTGAGGCACATGGCTACCTGAATGGACGTTACATTCAGTATTTGCTGGCTTTGAAGTATTCCAAAAAATGTGTTCAAGCGGGAATTAAGGTTAAATCGAAGCATACCCAGAAACAGTTTTAGCTAGCTGAAGAGGGAGAAACGACCCTCCTTAAGGGTTGTAGGAACTGGACAAAAGGGCTAGGAAAAAAAATAGGACATGACACGAAACTTATTGGTTCAAAGTCCTCCATCAACGACATCTTTATGACAGTTCTGAGCAAAACTACAGCGTGTCGTAAACTAACTGAAAAACAATTCGGCTCCGGTGTTCTGCAGCTTCCAAACCACCCATACTGCAAACGATTGGGACGCGTCCCCTGCCTTACGCTCCAGTTGGAAGCTCACTGAGAGGTTAATGCTGCTATTCAGGCGCGGATCAACCGGCTCGAGATGCGTTCCGTTTTTCCTTTTTATCGAAGTCCTTAATTCCCTAAATTTTAAAGACATCTGGGATTCAAGAGACTATTCTTTTTGAGAGGCCTTTCCAAAATTGTAAACCCACATTCACGCTTGATTTTGAGCTTGATCTTGAACTTGATTGCTTTTGATAGCCAATGGCGTAATTACCGGGGGAAGGAAGAGGACATGTCCCCCCATTTTTTTGGCCCATAGTGCGCCATTAACTTTAACTAACTTTAACTTTAACTAACACTTTACGCCACGACAGAAAAAGGGTTTCGAAAGAAAATTAAAAATGATGTCTCTTAAGCCCGTTCCTCAATAAATACAGAGCCGGGAAGTTTTTCCCTTCTCCTTTTTGCTGAGGGAGGGCCTTTTTAACCCTTTATTAACCCTCAGCCTCCAGGCGCTCCCCCTCCCCCTCCGTACTCTGATCACCCACTCCTCGTGGACACGGCACCCGCTACAGGTAAGCACTCTCATTCAGGCCAGGTAATTCCGAAATGCCCGGCGCCCCCCGTTTCTTGTACAGATAAGACGCCTTTAAAGAATCTGGCTCCCCTCACAGAGCAGGCACTTACCTCACAGACCAGGCAAGGTGCAGTCACCGTTTACAGGCCAGGTGTCTCCCCCCCCCGCACAGATAAGGCGCCCTTGAGGGTCCGGTGCCCTTGGCGAGCGAGGCTCGCCTTACACATGAGGCGTCCTTCGTGGGCTCGGCGCTCTTAGCGAGCGAGGCGCCCCGTACACATCAAGCAGCCCTCATATATTTGGCGCCCCCTCTACAGACCAGGGACTCGTGCGGGACACCTCGAGGACCAGAAATGTCTGCGATGTGTGCGGTTTCGTATCGAGCAGTACTGACGGCTGCGTGTATTCAACACTCGACTAAACGCGGAACCGTGCGCCGGCCCCCCTAGGCCCGTTGCCGCGACCCGCACAGAGCGGACTTAGGAGTGCCCCAGCCTCGGGCGTTATGCGACCGGGCTCGCATGCAGGCGAGGCGACCGGGACACCACAGAACACCACACGATGCAGGCGCCCCGTACAGACCAGGCGCCCCCGTGCAGGTCAGGCGCCCCTCGGGGGCTCGGCGCCCTTGGCGAGTGAGGCGTCCGTACACATTAGGCGTCTCTCATGTATCTGATGCCACCTCTACAGGCCAGGCGCTCACACGGGACACCTCACAGATCAGACACGTCTACGCTACAGGCGCCCCTTTCAGACCAGACCCCCCTACCGACCAGGCAGGGGGTCTTTCAGACCCTACCCCCTACTCTCCATATATTTGGTACTTCATCTATGGACCAGACGCTTGTACGGGACCTGTACATGTATCTAAATAAAAAATGTATTGATGTATGCGCCTTGACATCCGTAATATGTAAGTAAACTACCAATTTCATTCTACACCGATGGCTCTCCTGCTGGAGATCGGCGTTCGCCTTGGAGGTTGGCGCCCCTGGATAGATGGTCCTCCCCTCCCCACTTCCCGTCGCGCTCCTACACTCCTGTCGAAAGTACCGAGCAACGAATGCGTTCCGTCTCATGGTAGTGTCACCTAGCGGCCAGAATAGGAAATAATTGTACTATCATCACAGAACAATAAAGATGGCGTTATGGCAGTGCCGTATGACGGATTAACAGCTCACGACCTTCTCACTGTCTGCCCTTCCCTTTTCTGGTCCACGTTTCGACATTCCTGTTTTCCATTTATCATTGAGACTATTGTTATAGTCGGCTACCCTCTCAGGTACGTCTCCCAGCCACCGAAAGGTAACAGAAAGACCTGAGTTCATCAGACCACGGCACCACCGAACGTTCTGTCGAATACTGTCGCCGTATGGGGCTCGCGAACTTGTGAACTTGCTCAGGGCGCGGGAACTCTGGAACTCCCGCCAGCGGGGCTCGCTTGAAGGCTCGGGAACTTGCCTGGGCTATGCGTGGCTGTGCAAAGGTCTCGTTTTCCACTCCTTTTTACGAAACATCCGCTACTACCCCACAGTAAAAGAGTCCTATTCAAATTACTAGTTAATGGGCGATGTGGCTGAGGAGTCGCATGTATTTTCTGATTCCAATCCTACGGTGGGTGGATTCGGAATTGGATTCGGATTCTACATTTGAATAGATTCGAATAGATTCGAGTTTTTGGATCGAAGTCTCGAAATTTTTGAACGTCGCATATTTCCCACTTATAAACTGATTTCATTGGTTTCTGGCCGACTGTTCTCAACGCCTCTGCCAGAGGAGCATTTTTATCTCGGCCAAAAAATGGAGGGGGCACTGGTACCAGTTTGTGCAGGTGTCTAAGTGTGTAGGTGTGTAGGTTTTTGATGAGGTTTACGGAAAGCTTATGGCAAGGTGGGCATGGTACCACGGCATTCCGCTAAATACTTGTTTGTGCGTAAGATAGCTATCCGACCTATTAACAGGCTAATAATCGTGCCGAGTAAAGGCTCTCTTACTTTCGTTCCCACAAAAACCCAGCGAAACATGATGGACGGTAGTGGCGGAGTAAAACCAGTGACCACGACAGTGAGCCTGGGACGGCGCAGGGACCTTCGGACGGTCGGGGGCCCTGGGACAGTTTTGATCCCTGAGACAATCCGGGCCCTGGGTCAGTCAGGAGTTCTTGGATTCAAGGCCCTGGGATGGTCAGGAGCGCTGAAACAGTAATGTAAAGGAACATAAGTATAGAAGCAAAGTAAATAGGTTGAATGCACCGTTCACTTAGCGATAAGCCAAGTGTCCAGTTTACTACTGCGTGGTAGAATGCAAACCACGCCGAAGGCTAAAAGGAAAAAGAAAAGGAGCCTCATTCCGTAACACGTCACAAACGCGTCACACGTCCCGCAACGCGTTTTGCCGGTTTAAATTTGATGACGTACCAAGACACTGCAACACTTCCCTATTGCAAAACGCTTCAAAAAACCAGCTCTCTTCTCAGACCTTGTCAGACTGAAATGGCAAAGTTTTATTCGACAACGACTCCTGGCACTAATCCTCCGCATAACCTGAAAACGAACAGAAACGTGACCAGCATGTTAACGACGATACACGACTCAGTAACAATCCAACCGCATACATGAGGGCGGTTTCCGAATTCTCGCGGAACAAATATGCAGGGAGAGGACAGAGGTAAGCCTCAGCGAGTACCTCTGAACATCGCACGGGGGCGAACTGAAGGAAAAATAGCGCGCCTGAGAGAGTAGCTAAGAACAAACGCACACAGGGACGACAGGTAAGCAACAGGAGTGCGTTTCAAGGAGTAGCCCTAGGCGGACGCGTGCGGGAGCGAATCGGGAGGCCGACCTCCCACCAATTGCCGATCTTTGACTAATGTGAGTTCGGGGTCACGTAGCGAAGGGTCAGCCAGCCAATGGAAGACGGGAAAAAGGGCGAGAGTCAATAAACGTATAAAACTAGCAATAGCCGGCGTAAAGACCGGGGATCGAACCCTGCCTGCTCGCATATGTCTGAAGCATCCTCCCGCTGAATTGTCTTTTCGCGCCAGTCTCGCGTGTAAGAGCGAGAAGATGACTGAAGACGCGGAGCATAACTATAGAATTTTGTGTATAATTCATTTTTATCGCTTTAATTGGTAATGAATGCATTACATTTCCTTAAGTTTCTAAACATTTTTCGGAAAAGCATGTACTGAAAACGCTATCAACGACATTTTCGGACCAATCAAGTCTATTCATGAAACGTCGATCACGGTGGAACATTCTTAGTAAGTAACGCTGCTTTAGTGTCACTGAGGTCTTAGTATTGAACTGACGAGCAGTGGACTTTCAGCCTGTAAGTGCGGTGATTTGTCACGTGAATACCTCATACTCGTGCCCTAGAAGATGCATTATAAAGTGAATTGTCGACGATGTGGCCTCGTCTCGTCTGCAATGATGGCGGCCTCCACCGTAAAGGTCACTTGGAACTCTCCGAACCCACTGAGGTGGTTCTGCAGACTGTGGATCAAACACTTGGTCCGGACTGCATCGCATATATTCAAAAGTTATTTGCGTGTTTCAAATGTTTCGGAAAATCGGCCCAAACCTTTGCTCGTTCTCTCCCGTTTCAACATCGGCCGCTCCACGGGTCGGACGAAACATTTCTGGGGTGCATGCAAACGCTGATCGATCGCCCAGCTCATGAATTACGAAGTGGGCGGGAAATCTGTCGCCGGATGGCTAAAATATTGGCCGCCATAACTGAGCGAATCGATCGCGATCTGACAGAGATAACGCTCCGCGGGGGAATTCACAGTCGTCGTAAGGCACTGGTATAGTTTGCATCACTTAGCCGGATTGCGACAGAGATGTAAAGCTATGGCTGACGTTTCTCTTCCCCTGCCTCTGCTGATGCAGGACGCAGAAGTGTAGTGTTCCCGTTAGCGCAAAAGTCGCGATTTTTGTATTCCAATTCCCGTTTGACCGCGGAATATGAATTCCCGAAATAACTGCACTGATAGTAACTCGGTCAGGTTAAAACGGAAGTCAAAAAACACACGAGACTACCTTACCTTTACTTGACATACTGTGCGGCCCGTAAGACGGCGCCTGTGATCCTCCGAATGACTTCTTCTGCCCAGGACTGAGTCGACTGGTCCCAAGACCAGAGCGTTCTGAGGTTCGGTCTTGGTCTCCCGGCGGCGAACAGCTGCCGGCTGGTCTCTGTCGGCAAACGTGAGCGTGCCATCATGTCCCACCATCCGTCCATAACTGGCGAAACGGCTGCGTCTGAACGCCATGTCTTTGCAACAGCGTAAACCTTCATAAGGCTCATTTCTGTGCGACATGATGTTCTTGGATGCACCAGCTTAGTTTCCAGCAACGGTGTCGTAACGCTCACATTTAAGTGTGCGAACAGGCAATTTGAAAACATTTTTGTGCAGTCAGTGCTATAGATAGGGTACATAGTGGGTGTCCCCTAAAATATGAGGCAAGCTTTATTGTTTCTTCAAGATACTTTGGAAGCCAGTTATTCACTTAAAGTTAGCACTACCAGAAACCTGGCACAGTATTCCATTAGATCGGCACAACATGTCTCACGGAACGTTAATTCTGTTCGGCAAGCGACGGCTTGAAAAAATGGAGGAATTGAAAAGAATCACGCAATTTTACAAAACACAAAAAGAAAAAGACGATACCTTCACGTTCAGTCACTTCCCATTAGAAGGATCATCAGAATCCACCATACCCAAGATTACCATGGAAGCCGGCTATGACTAATTTCTCGAAAGAAAGACGATAAGTGGGAGGGGCCGAAAAAACAGCGTCGAACAGGGTTCAGAGGATCAAGCGGGAAATGAACACTAAGGCTGGCTTCTCCCGGAGAGTTCTAGTTGCAGAATGCGGCGTGTCTAAGAGTCGCATTCGACGGAACATCGAAAACGAAAGTTATTTGAGTTACTTTAAGTTAGAGAGGGCAGTCTTGTAGGCATCAGAGCAAAAGCACACGGTTTTGGAAAGAAGCTGGAAACTCGATCGCAAGCGCTTCAGCTCAGAGCATGAGTTTGGAGTCGTTATGGACGACCAGGCATGCTTCGGCATTTCCGGCTAAGTTCTCCACGAACTGAGAGTTTATCACCACATGTTAGTCTGTGTCCATCTGAGTTCCGGTACGCTGGGAGGTAAAATTTTGTTTGCGAGTGAAGGTCACCAACACCCTCCTCAGCATCACCTCATCTTTGATAATAGGGAACCGGTTTCTGCTATTCGCCAGACTGTGCTGCTCGCCAAACATTGCTAACAGAGTGCATCGAACGACGCCTTAGGCCCTTTCTATACAGATTGGACCCTGAGAAGGACATATTCTTCAGGACCGAGGACCGACTATCATCATGGAGGGCTGCCACTATCATCATGATACGTTATATCTGAATGCTGTAGGGGTCAGTTATCCCGTATGTTTAGGAGGATGGCAGCCATCCGAACACGTCCAGGATCAGACGGATCGAGCCAGTTTGGAACATTCTGGATCAACAGGTGTACGAGGGAAACCGGAAATCACCATCCAAGAAGTCGCTGGGAAGAAGGATTGGAAGGAGGCTGGAGGAGGTAGACATGAATATCGCGCGCGAGACGATCCAGCACGTGCGCGGCATGATTTCCGTGCCAGCGACCGCGGTGGGGCTGTAAGGTAAGGCTGTCACTGGTAACAGAAAATGTATGCCGCATGCAATTTCACACTGGTATCTTCACACAATATCAAATGAGAACTGTTGGGAATTTGTGTCAAAATTTAGGGGACATCCGTAGTATAGCCACATAGCGTTAATGTCAAATTATAATGTTCAGGGAAAGGGGGGACCAGCGCAGCGCCGCAGCACCTCAATGGTTCCGATACCCGTGATATGAAATGAGTTATACAAATAATGCAAATATATATTACAAATAATAAACGAGTTAGCCCGTGACTTTGAGTCAAGTGGCCCTCTGGGAATTACGAGCACTGGTGGACAGGCTTATGCCTGATTCACCTGAAGTGAACCGATTCAATGCGGGTCCAAAGCCATTCAGTTTTAATTCAGTTCAAAACGATAGGAGAGCATTTATTTATGTGCCTATATTCTATACGTATATATATATATATATATATATATATATATATATACATCCCAAGCAAAATTCGGCTGGGTCCATGACATTTAGGTTCTGATTAATTTTTGACTATCCTGCATATTGTCAAAATGGAGCGCAAAACAGTCTGCTGGTTGTCAGGAAGTATGAATTTATACATCCGTAAATCAAGTAACCAAATTAGCTTGATAAAATCAGAACTGGTCTTTAAAGGCTCTCTTGAAAATTCGGATTCAGATCAAAATCTCTCAAAACCCAGAATTGTAAATTCAAACTTGAAAACTCAGACCAAAATCTCTACTGAAAATGGCCCATGGCCGAAACCTTGAGCTCTTGTTAATAAACAAACATGTAGCTTTTGCGTGTAAACCCAAGTCTCCGCCAGCATAAAGAAGGTTGTCTATTTTCGTAACCAAGAGCTGATTAGGTCATCATAGGTCATCTAAGATCAACCAAGTTCCACTAAACAAAGTGCAAATATCATTTGGGTAGATATGGATTAGAGGGCAAAATGTTTTATCTTCAGCAACTGACCTTGGATGACCTAGGCTTACCTGACGCAGCTTGCGTGGATCTTGAGGCATTCGTCATGCAGTGAAAGTCCCATCCAATTTCCTTATATGGCATTAGTAAAATGTTGCATTTCCAGTGCCTGACCTTGACTGACCTCGATTACCCTAGCCTAGTTTGACTGTGTAAATACATTCATACTGTAGATTAATTCCTCTCAAGGTTCGTTGAGAACCAATGAATGGATCTCAAGCAGAAGGCAGAATGCTTGATGCTGATCATTTCATCACTTGATCGTTTGGCCTCGACTGGCCTGACATAGACTGTCTGTGCCCTAGCATTACATGTTTATAGCTCGGGCTAACTCTCCACAAAGTTTTCCAGCCCGATACCCAGCAGCAACAGTTCCGTACACAACACATTGCCCGTCCCACGGTCCGACATACGACGGAAAGGCCGTCCGCCTTTCGACGATGGATCGACCCTGCGACCGGCCCCCCGAATCCGCCGGGCCGCATCAGAAAAAGTTGTGGGCCCATTTTCGGATTTTAAAAGACGACGATGCGCCAGAAATTCAGTGGGAGATAGACGATACTACAGAGCTCTGACGTTGACGTGAAATTTACCGAAGGAAGATAGGAAGGGAAGGGCTTTTTTGCACTACCTTCGATAGTGCAAGTGCTAGGAATGCGCAAGAAACGAGAAGAAAGGGAACATTACACTGTCAACAACGGGACGGAATAACGAGCAATGCTGGAGCTGCGAGAAAACCCCGCCAGCTAAGTTTGTAATGAGACTCCCGCGGCCTGCCAAGCTGACTGACTGATTGACTGGTTGATTTATTGATGTATTTCGATGTGGAATGGTTTTCGGCTTAGTTCCCAGTTTGTTGGCATAGAAAATTTCAGCAGCAGTGAGTCACAGCCGTAAGCACTAGGAGGAATGCGCAAGAAGAAAATAATGACGGAAGCTTTACATGTTCAGAAACAGTACGTAAAACTTTTCATTATTTAAATTAATTAATTAAGCTAAATTTAAAAATTTAATAGTAAAGTTTAAGAAGGGGCTTTGGGAAAACTTTCCCAGATGATGCTTAGTTGGATTTTGTAATGACATTGTCGCGAACGGGTCGAAATTCAAACGAGAAACATGCATCAGTGACCGCTCCGAGCAGGCAGACAAATCACATTACCACTCGTGATCACGCTGATTGACACGGCTTGCCAGCAGAACAACGCCAAATTCACCGGAAGCCTTCCGGTCGCATCGCCAGCGACGTGATTTGCAAAGTCCCCGCTTCGGCGCATTATCGACTCTCAGCCGGCATTAACGATGCACCCCGCGCGCCGCCGGAGGCGCCCCTCTGTGCCGTTTGTGTCGTTCAGCGACGCCTTTGTCATGCAAACGCCGCCGCCGAGGGAGGTGGACAGTCGACGGCCGGGGGCAGTCGACACGAGTCCCCGTATCTCGGGTCGCGCCTCCATCGTGACGGCCTTCTGCTTCTGAAAAAGAAGAAGCTCCCGCAGCTCCGCGGCCCGTCTTCAGGCAGGAGCAGCCCGATGAGGACCGGTCCTTGATGTGCAGCGCGATGTGAAGGAGGCAGCGGAGGCTGCTGCAGGCAGTGAACGGCTCTGTGTGTGGTGGTTGGGGGGGGGGGTCGTCGCCTAGGAAGTGTGACGGCTGGTCTGCTCAAGTTTGAGGTACCAAGAAATGAAGCGTTCTGGTCACGCCGACGTGGATGTCGCAGAAACAATGCTATTCCGAAGTTATGCGGTCAGTCTCAAACATACCATCAAAAATAGCCGGCACATCAACCGAATTCAATTCGGTGCTGCATGCATTTCAAACGTTTCACATTCCAGCCAAGAATGGGTTATCCAGCTTGCATTGTTCCGTGGCCACCTTGCAACTAACTACAGAACGAACATACAAGCGAGCCAAAGACAGCTAAAGCCAACGTCAGGGCTAAGTGTGATGTCATTGGCGAGGGGTAACAGCTACTCCATCAAAAGAACGGCTCATCATTTGGGCACGACTTCATTACTAGGGATCGAATTATTCCATCTATTATAGATTACCAATGAATTACTGAGATGCCTACTGCATATTCTTCACTAAAGATTAATTTTAAAATCCCAAGTTAATTGGGCGACCGAGTCAACAATGGTACATTAACGTAATTACGCTCGTAAGTGGAATAAAATTAAGACATCATTGGAGCTCCAGAGCAAACAAGAAAGCCCTACTTTTACTGGTTCACTTCTCAGAATATTCGCCAACACCGGTGACACCATCAGCGTCTAGCTTCGGTTCAGGCCGCCGTCTGAACTCTTCAAAGCCAAATTACGAAATTAATCTACGTGGTTCTTTCAGGTGCCGATATTAAAGACCACGCAGGATGTCGGGGCAAGCACGATTTTGTAAATTTATTCCCTTAACATAAGCATCGCCCGCTGTTGAACATGAGTAGCACATGGTTCATATCGCTGAAGCCTGTGTGGTAAAACCGGGGTGAAAGTAATCTTCGAGTTAAACATCCGCCGCTTCAGTTTCAAACCCTTCTTCCGTGAACTTGGCTGGAACAAGTGAGCTCTGCCTGCGGCGTGCAGGTGGACACACGCCGCGCGCCGTTCCAGTTCCCGCACGGACTTCCGGACAAACGAGGACGTCACCCGTCCTGCACGGTTAACCGGCCAGCTCTCCACGCTCTGGCTGGTGGCGCACTTCTCGTCCTGCGGGCCACCTGCGCCTAGTTCACGAGCCCCGCAGCCGGCTCTGATTTCTGTACTCCATGGTCGGGTCCATGGGCGTAGCCAGGGTCTTGCCAAATAGGGTGCCAGTACAAATCTAACGTACCTCAAAACTGAAAACTCCTCGGATTTCGGCCACTTTATTTTCATGTTTCGGAGATTATTTCTCATTTTCGTTTTTGGCGCGTAAAGAAACATTTCATTGCCAACCCCAAGGGAGCTTCATGGTTCCCTTCTGCTCCTTGGCTACGCCCATCGTTCCGGTCTGAGGCGGACTCCAATGTGCAGCGTTCCCTACACTGCCACTCGTTCCTCTGCCGCCTCGCAGAGAGTATCGACGGCACGCTTATGAGACAGACTGGATTATTTATGGCGGGACAGTGGAGGGAGTTTTTTATTGCTCCGAGGCTGGAGCGTACGACAGGGCTCACAGCGGGGGACCTTCTTCCTCCAGGGGCTGCGACAATAAAACTGTCACGGGGTCTTGTATTGCATCGGCGTGCCTGCGATCCTTGGGGAGCCGTGAGTCGAATCGAATCGGTCCGGTGATTGGCCAAAGAGTGAATGAGTCAGGCAAATGGCCTTGAGAGAATTTCGATGCATTTCTAAACAGTCGCTCTGATGAAGCATGCCGGGGAATACAATGGCGTGTAGTAAGAAGGCAAGAAAACAATGTATACTGACGATAATGAAAGAACTGCAGGAGCAGGGTTATCTCCTGCCTTTCACTGTGAATAGTTAGCTCATCAGTGATCATGATGCCGACCACGTCCGTCCCCCTTTTTCGGAAATTGGCATCCCCTCCTAAACTTTCGAAAATCCCGGTTACTCCGCTTGGTGCGAGATCTCGACTACAGGCTTAGCCAATCAGAACGTCGACCAGTTAGAGACGCCTCTGAGTCGCGGTCTGGACACACTGAGACCGCTTCCGGCTAGGTCGATGATCTGGATAATTTACGTCACCTAGAGGTGACCTGGGCCGAAACCTCGGTCTGGCAGGCCATAAAGTTGATAAGAGCAACAAAGTTCATGAGCCTGAGATCGACAGCATAGATGAAGAGATGAAATTGCCAGCCATGCATTGCACTGATTCGTAAGTAAACACTGTTTCAGGGGATTAAGTGTGTAAACAGTAATCAATGCGTTTTTCCCCCTCCAAGTATTGACAACTCCGCGAACTTTCCTTCATATACGCAATCACAGATTCCTGCTTTGCTATCAAGCTTCTCCAACGTTAAGAATACACTGGACCTTCACGCACCATTTAGCATGACAACGGACATATTCAGCAAGACTGCACCCGTGAGATACGCCCTCTGCAAAGGCGTCCGCCTTGTCGGAGACAGACAGCGGGGCCTTGGGGCGTGGGGTGGCCTGCGCGAGTCCCCTCCGAGCTTTACAGCGCCGCAATAAAACGCGGTGAGTCAATAGGTTTTATTGTGCCGCGATTACACGACACACCCGGGATTACACCCGGGACACGACACACGCCGCCCGGCGCCGCGAGGGCAGACTGGATCCCAGTCAAGACTGGAACACACGACCGCTGGTGCTGGTTGAGGATCACGTGGCTCTGGCGACGGCTGGTGCACGGTCGGCCTTCTCTGCGCTCAGAGCTTGCGCTTCTCGGCGCGGGCACATTGATCACTGACGGCTCCTGGAATCTCTGTCACACCTCCTGGAATACAGTATTCCGGTATCTTGGATTGTGTACAAGAGGTAAAAGAAATAAAATCGTGGTGTTTTAATGTCACCTTATCAATATCGGCTCTTGGAAACCCTCAGCTGCTGTTGTAAGAAATTTAAAGTTCGGATATAACCATATGCAATGGTCATTTCGATAGCGGTTGCTTTCATTCTATGGCCTTGAAAGCACCAAAATATAAACACGATAAGACCAATGGAATCAATCTCCTTGCGCTAGTTGAGTAAGTCGTTGCAGCCATTTTCCGGGAAGACTATGTCATGAGTATACGACAAAGTTCAGTCTCCCCGAGACGGTCCTGACTGAGCTCGACGAACGTAAAAACCGCGCGCAGAGGGCGGTTCGTGCACACATTTAACACAGGCTGATGACTCAAACTGAGATAAATGCGACTAGTTCCAACCCTGTATGCGTTGTAAGGACCCTCCCCTTTGGTACTGTTCAGACGCAATTCAGCAAACTGCTTCCCGTCGCCCAGCGAACTAACCGTGCACTTGAAAGGAGCCGCTGTTTTTATGTTTTTATGTCTTCTTTGAGAGCTGACAGTTGACAAGGCGGAGACATGACGATGTGTGCAGTCACCGTCAGGATTCCGTAACTACCCGAACGGATTGATAACAATAAGCGTTCTGAAAGTTCAACGCAGTCATGAGCAACAAGTGGCGACTCAAACATTTCACGCCATTCCGCGCTTGGCAAGCGCTGTTTGTTTCCAGTATATGTGCAGACTGCAACGCAGAAAGTGGTTTGCAATACTTCAAATATTCGAGCGACACTTAAATAATTAGTAAATATAAATTATGCTAGGGATTCGATAAAGCACTGTGTTGCAGTCAATAGGAAGTGCAAATGAGATACCGGGAAGCCCTTATGGAAATTTCAAAGTAAGCGGGCGTGAATGCCTTCGCGGGACGACTGGATGTCCTGTTTCAGTCGTTAGCAAGTGTTCCACTGTTAAAGCCATCTCAGGCGGGTTCCAGACACTTCTGAATGTGCCAGTTGTGTAGGACATGCCGTTCTCACCGTGTATGTTCCCCAGCCTCCCCGGGTTACGGATTACGCTGGGTTCGTTGAGATGCGCTGGCTGGCCGATGGCCATGTCATTCCTTGCGTCCTGCCACTCGATGGGATCAGTGGACCCTCCCGACCCCATTTTCTGGTGGATGATTTTAGTTCCCCGTTGGCACACGGAAGGTAAGACTGACGATCAATGATACCGCGGGGGGGGGCAGTAGTGGGTCAATCTCAGGCCTGTTAATGAACAAAGACCTCAGCGACATTGAGCACGAATCGGAATGGGACAACAAGAGTGAAGCGGGCCACGAGTCCAGTGCGAACCGCACAGTCACGCCAACAGACGCCCAACTGATTCATCTGTATTATCCAGAGAGGCGGAATATCTATTTCACGGGAACATGCGCGGATCAGGGCAGCCTTGCGTCGTGTTCAAACCCTCATCCTTGAATACATGAATGCATTCTTCGTGGGTAAAACAAGGCGTCGCTGCAGTCCCAAACAGTGAGTGAGTGAGGGAGTGGGAGAGAGAAAAAGGGAGAGAAAAAGAAAGAAAGAAAGAGAGAAAGAGAGAGAAGGACGAATAGCTCATGATGCTTTATCTTCTTAATCCATGTGACAGAGTAATAACGCTATGTATGATTAGCATGATTACCTAGATTACCTTTTCCTTGCAGCACCGACACGAACTGGCTGTGTGCATTCATTTGCCTGCATGGATAATCTCGAATTAACAGCCTTGACAAGGACTCGTTTGCCTTTGAGCAGTTGGTTTATTCATAGGTCTAGTGATGTTCCCGCCACATAGTACGCAAGGCAGATTCGAGATCAGTATTATTTGGTCGTTCCCAATGCACGTTAACGCTGACAAGTAAGGAAACGGTCAAAACACTGTGTCTCCTACCTTTGTGAACGGCAGAGTACTTTTTTATCTTTTCTTTTTCGTTTTTTATTTGTTTTATTTGTTTTCTTCTTCTTTTTTTCTGTTTAAACGATATCAAAAATCCGAACAAATATCATTCATGGGGACCACTAAATTGATGATGTTACATTCGTTCTCACATTCTCTTGTACTGACAACTATGGCGAGAAGGCAGACATGCCCTAACCATCTTGAATCGTAGATTATTTTTTATGGCAAATACATTCATATTGCAATGATCAATTTATTCCGTGAAGTGACAAACAAAGTGATAAAATTCCCTTGGAGTCTCATGTAAGATCGAACTGAGTTGAATCAGCCATAAACCACCACTCATCAAGCAGCACAGACACCAGGGACTCCTTGTGCAGGAACTTCCCTTCTCGTTGCGCATTATGACTCAGTCCTCTTTCCTTCAGGGGAGACTCGTAACAGCCATTTGATCCAGGGACAAAGCCGTCATGCGGCCACCGAGGTCAGTGACGGAGGAGAATCGTGTCGTAGCAATTTCGACCAGCACGCTTTGGTCATGCTGACGCATAGATCCGCGTATTTGATGCGATGCGCTTGCGCAGAAGCCGTGTCAGCGTTTGGGATGGAACTGCCGCAAAGAGTACTTCTGGGAGCTCCTGCAGCGCGTGTTATGATTTTGCTGAGGGTCTTGACTCATCCTGTACTCGTTCTCTGATTGACTGATTCGTCATATAGTTTTGACCCTCCCGACTGCCATGCCATCTTTCATGCCATGAACAGTAATGAGCATGCGATGTAAAAAAAACGGTCTTAAATTACTGCATTCAGAGTTGATTGAACATTGTCAAGCTCTTCGGACTCGTCCTGTCGAAAGGAGGTGTTAAACGCCGAACAATGGTTCTCCTTTCAAGGCCAGTTCAGAAATGATGCCGTACCATGAAACACATTAACGAATGATAAGCCAGACTGGGTCACTCTGTTTAATTTAAATAATATTTAAATAAATAATATTTAAATATTTATATAAATATCTAAATAAAAATATTATGTATATTAAATATAAATATTTATATAAAAATTTAAATATAATATAAATATTTAAATAATTAAATAAATAAATAATATTTAAACTCACTCTGTTTAAGACCGCTCAGACCCGTCGGCACCCCCTGGTTTGTTACGGCGGAGTCACCCAGGCTTGTTGTCAGGCGTGGTATTGCAGGCTATCGCGAGCCGCGCGCAAAAACGCGACCGATACACGGCGGTGGGCCCACACGCGTCTGGATGGCGCCTGACTGGGAGCCGCCGCAGCTGTCTGGTTCCGCCGCGTGTGCACCGCCCGGCGAATGCGGCCAGCGATGTCGAGCCCGCACGCCATGGCGTCATCATTAAGGTAAACAGCGTCCTTTGAAGCTGTGCGAGTGTGCGGCTCGGTGAACGTGCCCGTCATTCGCAGCGAGCGCTTACCTGTCCGTCGGGTCGTTCCGTTCGCTGGCCGGGCCTTTCGGCAACGTAAGGCCGCTAGTCTGTCAGACGATTTGCATTGCTCGGTGGTCGGACCTTTCAGCCACGGTACACAGCCCGTCAGCTGAGTCACCTGACAAAGGATCTTGACCTGACCATTCCACGTCATGTTGCTGCGTCTGCCTAACAGATATTTGCCAGGCAGGTGCCGAGTAATCGACGCAATGACGCAACGAAGTACATCTAGACCTTCGTTTTTCGCCGACAGAACACCGCACCGATGTGAGCATTATGTTTTGAATGTTGCAAGCATGACATTTTTTAATGTTACTGTATTTTTTATTTAAAGCGAACATGTCTCACAGCTAAAGGGCAGTGAGGTATAACACTAGTGATTGTTAACACAAGCACCTCGCCATCCATTTAAGAAAGTCATTATCAGTAATGTGGCCAAAGGTGTCAGAGGGGTCAGTTGACCCCCATGGTCAGAGATTTCCAAAAATCGTCCAATCATCACAAATGATTCGTTTGAGAAAAAACATTCCAGACTAAAAAGCAACGTACCACAGTATCCCCATGATGCCCTCACCACATTTGTAAGAAGCCTGGAGATCATGCTGGGTGCAAAATTAAATTTGCATTCAATTTTGCTAAATAAATTACCAGATAGATAAGGTAACTGATGCTGCCATTTCATACTGTCATAAGTGCAATGTGAAATCACTTGAAATGCAGTTAGTATTTGTAAAAATATACAGCTCTTTCGATTTCTAGCACTATTCATTAATCCCAAGACCGTTTCATGTTTTCAGGATTCAGTACTTAATATTTACCTTTTATTATATCCTTAGATGTACATGACGTGTCTGTAAGACGTCTGGGATTATACTGCAAGCAAATTTAAGTTTGCATATAATTCTGGAAAATAACTTATGTATTATATATATATATATATATATATATATATATATATATATGTGTGTGTAGTGTAATTGAACTTTCCCTTCCTTGATGCAGTGACTATAATATCCACTCACTTTAACTGTGTTTTCTAGCCATATTCAGGAGTCTGAACTTTGACGCGTGCTGTTATATCGTAAAATATGTAAAATGAATTTGAAAACATGCCACTGACATGGGCCGTGTTCATATAATACTAATGTTACAGGCACAACAGATAGCATATGCTTTTGTTTACAGACAAACGCGGCTGAGCGAAGATCCGCTTCCACCTGGCACCTGGGTTCCTACCATCTTGGGTCATCACTTAATGAATTCAGTGGAAGCCAAGAGGTTCTGCATTAAAACAAAGCAAATCAAAAATGGCTGAGATATTTGCATTTGCAGAACCACCATGCAGCAACTGAGATGTATTGCATGCTACAAAAACCGAACAAAAAATCGAAATAAAAGCGAATCAAAATGAAAAAAATTCTGCCTCTCTCACGATACCAAAAAGTGGTATTTAACCAGACTGAGTAATCAGCTTGGTTTGGCGAATCGCATCGCATCGCTGCTGCCAAGGAAACCTAGACCATTCAAAAGTTTTCTATCAGGGGCTTCATCGAAATGCAAATAAATAAGCTGATAATTTTGTTATATGTCAGCAGTAATTGTTGGCTTGCGATAAAAACTTGTCAATAGTCGGGTACACGTCCTTCCGACTTTGCTTCCAAATTTTCAGTTGCTGCATCCGAACCCAAAACGAATGATTCTAATTCATAACAAGTTCTAGTTTGCCATAAGAGACTGATAATCAATGTGCAAACTGTATCTGTTCTCAGATACCAATATTGCGGTATCTGATGACAGTCGGTATATTACGTCGGTTGGTTTTTCCTTCTTTCCTTTTTTCCTTCCTCTTTTTATTTTCTACATTACTTTTTGATGGGAATAGATATTTTTCAGCAAAACAATTGCTGGAAACTTAATCAGCAACACTTTTCGGAAAAGCATGATCGACTTTTCGAAAACTGACCAAGGTGGGACATTCCGTTTAAGCACGGGCTATCTGTGTACTGAGCGGGGGCCAAGGGCGTCACGGCAACTCGCCGGACGACGGAACGACAAGCCTGAAACGGTGACGAAAGCGATTGAAGTAAATCGCCTGGAAACGGGTCTCCGTTCGTTCGAGGCTGCCGAAAGGCGGTGCAAGGAGATGGTGAACGGACGGATTTATTTATTGTTTATTTATTGCAAATTATGGGATTCTCCCAAGCTATGACCGGAGTCAATGGGGCTTTTCTGGATCCCGGGCCAAATATTTGTATTACATGTAATAAATGATAATACGATAGGAATAATAAAAACAGTTCATGATACAGTAATATGATAAAAGTAAAACAGTAAAATGATATAATAATATCAAAAACAAAATACGTCGCGCAAATAACAAAAAACACATACCTCCTTGAAGAGGTATCCGAGAAGGACAAAATACTGCTCCTCGAGCAAGACCTTTTCTTGGTGTATCAGTCTCATTTGGGATCGGACGTGAAGCTACATATGCTCGAGTGACCAAATTATGAAACATTTGTGGTTATCTTCTCATTGGTAGCGGGATTAAAACGTTCTTTTTAACAATTTTAACAATAAAAACCCTTCAGGATGGCCTTAGATACGAACAAATTTTCCACGCCAACATCATCTCGCCACTGCGTTCGACAGCCCCTCGGTCGGAGACAGCAATGTTGCTTCGAACTGCATTGCATGAACAGTGTTACGAACCTAATGCACTGCTGTGGTCACGTACACTGTCAAATTCCGAGCGAAATGTCCTACACGTCAAGCTGTCTGAAGAGCTCCCGTTACAATGGCTCCACCGCATGCCGCATGCAAGGTCGCCATTGCGTTCCGCCCGTTACGGCGGCCGTCTATGGACGCCTCGTCAGCAGCGTCATCAAGAGGTCGTCGCGTGCGGCGCCTGGCGGCCGCTCCGCCGTGCGGCCAGCAGGGCGGGGCACCTCGTCCCGGCCAGCCTGACCGACTCACGACCGTCCGCCGTCTCATCGCCTCGGGCCGCTCTCTGACAGACGGCGGTCCTCCGGAGCGGCGGCCGGCGCGGCCGCTCGGCGCCGCCCGTCGGCCCTCAGACTGCCGTCACGCGCCACCTGCCCGTCACGGCGGCCGTGACGCCGCCGCAGCGCCACGGCGGCGCGTGTCCGAGCGGCGGACACGCGCCGGCCGGACGGGGCCAGCGGCCGTGAGTAACGCCGCGTGACGCTGCGGGCCCGGCGCGGCAGGCGACGTCGGCGCGCGATATAGAGCCGTCACGTGACGCCGCCACCTGGCGGGCGCCGCCCGTGCGGGCTCATCCATTTGCGTCCGGTGCTGGCCGGCGCGCGGATGAGTTACCGGACGAGCCTCCGTTATTGGGCCATTTGCGCCGATGGCGAGCGGAGGGCAGCGGCTGCAAATCAGACGGGCAGGACGGCCAGACGTCGCTGCCGCATGCACGTGTAGGTCATTACCGGGTGCAGGTGATTACGGGGCCCTCATGGTGGCTCTGGCGCGGGGTCATGTCTGGTCATGGCAACGTCAACGACATCAACGTCATGGCAAACCTGGTCGGTGTCTGGGTGTAACGTGAGACCGGAAGACGCATTAGCAAGATACGTCCATCTGTTGGGAACTGTCGACAAATGGGCGTCATCTTCGCGTCTGTCTGAACTAAAGGTTCAGGAGATGTACCAGTGGCTGGAACGACAACCATACACAAGAGACTTTAACCTCCGAAAGTTCGAGGGTATAAACACCAAAAACAAGGAAAGAACGGGTTGTTAAGTTGTCACGTAAATAATAACCACGTTGAAGGCAGATGCGAAGTAAAAATCTTCTACGCTGTACATGCGCAGCCACAGCGCTGCACTCTTCGGTAAGATCACGCCAACAGTGTTGGTCATTGGTCAATAAAATGGCATCTAATCATTTGCCTTCTCGGAGGAATTCAGGTCACAGCAAAGCCAAGCAACAACACAAGGAGGCGACAACTGGAACATAATATTTACCACAAGAAGGCAATATCACTACTCCGCGATGAAAAACTACCAGCGCAGGAACTTCCATTCTGACTGCGAAGCTTATCTCTCCGTTAACAGTGACTCTGGCCGGTGCTCGGCTTCCAAGATTGAACGTTGTGCATGAAATATTTAAGGTTGAGAGTTAAGGCGGGCTCTCCGCCTGACCTTTCTCGGGTGATGCATTGACCCTGCGGCAGTGATTTATTGGCGGCTAGAAGGATGCCTGGTCGGGCTGCGCCAATCGCTTTTTAATTCCCTGCTCGGCCTCCCAAAAACCGGGCTCGTGTGTTTGCGGGCTGACGCGAATGTCAGACCGTCTGGGCTGAGGCTGAAATATGACCCAGTACTCTTTTGGATTTTCGCCATCTGAATGTAGCAGCTTCTGCCATCCGCACGGCCTCCATTGAGCTTAACTGCATCGATATCAGATATTCCTGATCAAATCAATTACGTATTTTTGAAGCAAATGTTTCACCTTTGTTGATTTTTCACAGATAGACTTGATGGGTCCGACAAATGTTGCTCATAACGTTTTCAGCATTTTCGCTCATGGCGTCACGCAACAGCTGTGAGCAGAACATTGCCGAATGGGACACGCGAGAAAACCGTGGGAAATCGTTATCAGCATTTGTAACAGAGGAGTTTTGAGACGTACTTCAATTCGGCAAGTTCAAACCTGCGTTTTAAATAGCCCCCAGTTGTTTCACAACTTGGCGCTGCATTCATCGCACTAGGAATCGATGCGACCGACAAACCATGATGCTGTTTTTTATCTGCTTTCAGGTTGTTGGCGCATTAGGAAACGCATGGCATTAATCAGGACGAATGAAATCTGAACGTGGCAGTATCGGGTAGCTTTTTCGTAGCTCCGTGGTAGCTTTTTTAACCCATTCATCAGCTGTCCTAAAAACAGTCGAGATCAAGTGAAATCGTGTGCTGTGCAGAAAAAAAATAAATAATGAGAAGGAAATCGATAACCTGATAAGGAAGACACCTGATCAAGAAATGTTTCCTAGTGTTGCATATCAGCGGGAACTCAGCATGCAGCCGAAACTTGACCATTCCAGGAGGCATTCACCTGAACTGAAACACGTGCTCCGGAAAGGCGTAATAAATTTCTCACTGTGAGCTGTGTTTTGTTATTTGCCATCCCATAATTATGCACATATATATATATATATATATATATATATATATATATACGTTTATATATACATATACTTTAATTACTCTCAGTTTTCAGTTACGCGTGATGTAAAGGCCATAAGAAAATTCCAAAAATTCCACGACTTCCTCAGCTTTCTATCACCAGCCGCCGCTCGTCGTTGGAAAAAAAAATGGTTGGTGGTTAGAAACAACTGATGCTGCTGAACACAACCCGTTGCTGTGTTTCTAACGTTTATCCTCGCCATGTGTCAAAATACGCCGTTACGACCGCAACTTTTGACAAGTAACAGCGAATTTAGCGTGCTGCAAAGCTGCAAACGCCAGAGCGTTGGTTTTGACGCGAGCTTTGCAGAAAGCAGCCCCAGTAGCCATGCAGGCGTGCACAGTGCGGTTTCCGGTCATAATTCAAGGCACTGAATAAGACCACTAGCGGGCGACAATGACGTGGTAAAAACACCCCGCCAGGGGACGGAAATCTGCAAATCTTACAACCGCACGCGACAGCTCACAGAACATGGCTGTCCAAGCTGAAAAGAGAAACGTGACATGACCTTTGAGTTCATTGGACTGGCACCCCGACCTGAGCGAGATTCGCATTTGCAAACAGGCTATGGAACCAGCTGGTAGCGCACGGCCTTGGCAGGCTGTATGGCCCAAATGTGGCCGCGGCAGTGCAACCATGATACGTGGTATACAGGTCGAACAAACGAGCCATTCGCAGCTGGTTCAGAAATCCATGAATGGCAATGGCCAATGTATGACGGGTGTGGAGGGAGATTGGGAGCAAACTACACTTTTAGACGAACCTTTCGTATGCGTTCCAGTCAGACCGCCTGTCAATCGTTATATATGTCAGTGTTGCCTGAGGAATGTGTGGTATTATGCTGATCGTGGTCGACTGGGGCCGGAAGGTCACCGGTTCGAGCCAGACTGACGATGAGACTTTCCCTGCTCACGACAGTTAGCGTTCGAGGCCGCGAGACCGTGTCGAGAGCGTCGATAAATGCCTCACCATAGTCAAGATAGCACCAGTACATGACCAGTCACCGGTCAGGACAGATGACCTGCACAGTTGCCATCTCGCGGCCCTGCTGAGGAAGCGCACCGCCGTGCGGTATGCAGAGGGGCTGGAGGCAGGAGGGGGGGGGGACGATGTGGCCCGTCGCCGCCGTCGGGCCGGGCCGCGAAACACCAATCATCGGGGTCGTGCGCCGCGACGCTGGTCACTGGAGCGGAAGATGATGCGGCACCTGTCGACCTCCGCGCCGAGAAAGGTGCTGAACAGTGTCGAAAAAAGCAGAGCCCGACCACCGAACAGAACAGCAGAGACAAACGGAGGAGCGTCCATTGCCAGGCTGAAGATCAGACGAGACCATGGACTTTATATCTTATTCGTGTAATCACTGCAGAAATCACGCGTTTTTGACAGAAAAAGAAGCAAAGATGCCATATTTTTGGCAATTCCTGACTGAGACTTGGCACTTACATCACGAATGATATGAGCCGCAGCCTCCAGCTGCTAAAACTGGATACAGAAATGGGATTACAGGCTCCGGTAAGCTGGGATCGTTTGGCGTTTTGGCATTTGGTATATCCAATCGGAATAATACGAAATCGGAACAGTTATAACAAACAGCAGATTATGGGCCTGTCGTTATTTGTGGCCTAAAACAAACCTCGACCCGAGCCGCTTTGGTGCCAATAATGGACTATTTTAGTGCAGCTGAAATAAAGCCAATATTTGTTTTTTTATCAAATCGCATCCCTGCCGGCCGAAAGCCGAACAAAGCCTTCAGTCGGTTACAATCGCACGAGCCTCGGGGCAGAATGGACCAGCTGCAGGGGAGTAGCGTTGACAGAAAGTCAGCCAAGATATCAGGCCTCGCAAGCAGTCCTCAAATCAGGACACCACTTCTGGACCTATGATTGTGGGTGTCTCCACCTGCCTCAGACAGTGCTGGCGGTCGGGCGCCGGCGCGGTGGCGCCAGCTCCGGCTTCGAGGCCCGCCGTCGTCACCTGCCTTTGATTACGGCGCCAGCTGCGGAGACGCCGGCCTGCTCGGCGGTCCACCGATACGTCTGCTCTCAGCTCGCGTTACGCCCGAGACGGCGTGCTCGTCCCAGACGCCTGCAGCGCCGCCGACGCAGGGGCGTAGCCAGAGGGGGACGAGGGGGCCATGGCCATCCTTAGGGTTGAAAATTTGATGTTTCTTCGCGCGTCAAAAATGGAAATAAGCAACAGTTTCCGCAACAAAAAACAAAGTGGCCGGAATCCGAGACGTTTTCGGCTTTGAGGGGGCTGGCTCTGTCCTGCCTCCTCCTTGACAAAATCCAACCACGCCCCTGCGCCGAAGGTGAGCGACGAGCCGCCGCCCGCGGCCTCTGCGCCGCCGAGGCGTCCGTGATTGCTGCGGGCCGTTATGACACGCGTCGGCGCGCTGTTTGATCCTGTTTACGCCTCCGATGCGCCGCCTTAATGCACAAGGTTTTAGCGAGTATGTTCGGCCTCATCGCTGGCCGGCTCACGTCGTGAAGGCGCCAGGTCTCTGAGCCCTGTTTCTACGCGGCGAGTTGGGTGCGTTAGAAATTGGAAGAACCCCAAACATTTGGAATTGCATACGTCTGTCAAAATGTCAGCTGTCAATTCCTGCGACATTCCTGCGCCTTTTGATGACGTTCCTCGCGTTTCCACTGCCATCGCTGCTACGTGACCGTTTAAGCCTTTGCCCATCCGTATCAGTATTCAGTTTCGAACTTCAGTCTTCACCTGGCGTTTGGCGCCACAGCCCTGTAGACAGCTGCCAGTTGTCGGCCTGTTCATGGACCAGATGCAGCTGGTTATCGAGGTTATCGTCCCGCTTTTGACGACGCGCGTGCCAAGCTCGGCCCCGGCAGTTCACAGCGCAGCAACAGCTGGATGCGTCTCGGCGCTGAATTATTCAGCGGCATATAAATTCATGAGCGACCTCTTGCCTGTTCCTCGGAAGATATGGCTGCTCCATTTAAACGTGGCGAGTCCTGCGGAAATGCGAGAAGATAACGTTATTTGATAATATCGGAAGCACATGCAGGACTCCACTCATTTAGCAGCCGATGGTGCTTAAAGCCTGTTAGAGGGACAAAAGGAGGGTGGAGGGTTCCGATGACTTCAGAATCTCTGCCGACGACGACACTAGCTCTAAACCCTTTCGGTCTCGGTGGCGGGAGCCGGCGTACCCGTCTCAGTGCGCAGATACCACGGCCGATCTGCTGCAGCGCAATGAAAAAGAAGACCCGACGATCGACGTCCTCTCAAGAGTAACCGACGCTCTTCGGGTCTAGCGTTTGTGCCCTTGAGAAACGTGACGAAATTTCTCGGTATTCGCGTGGCTCCAGCACCGCTCCATCCTCCCGCACGTCTCCGCTCGCGCCGTCGCTCGCCTATGCCGAGGAGTGACGCAGTCCGCGCAGCTGGCGCCTCCTCAGGAGCTGCGGTCCTCCCCAGGAGCAGGAGCTCTGCCCTGCCGGCGGGCCGGACCCTGTTCGCCGCGTTATTACGGCCCCAGCTCGCGCTGCGAATACGACGGAGGGGAGATATAAATTTCCTTCCGACTCTCCCAATAACAAGGCAGCGCACAAAGGATAATCCTTGGAAACCGCCGCCGCATCGATTTTCGCGCCAAATTGTCGCTTGGCGGGAAGGGTTGCTTGCGTGAATCGGACGGGGAAGTGACGCAACAAATGCCCACACCGTCTAGTGTTCCTGGCGATACACAGCATCCTATGGCTTAGTAGGAACAGGATAGGTCCTGAAAGAACAAATTTCAATGGAATGGATACATCAGAGCTACCCAAGTTTCATGCACCGCAGCGCATGGATTTTTCTCGAAAATGATACACTTTTGCTTTGTGAGCGTGCATGAAGCAAGGCAAAAAACAACTGACCCTGATGACGCCGGGTTGCGACATGCACAACGAACTCGTGTTGTTATGTGCACTGCGCAGTGTGCACTTACGCCATCCTAAACTTGAAAAAACCCAGAACGAAATGAAATGAAAAACTCCTTGCCACTCTGGGTTGCTTCACTGTCCTGAACTGCGCACAGAACATGTGATGTGGCTCCGTGCAACTTCATGCAATTATGCCGCCTGACTACTGCATCTGGCGCCCTTCCGTGGAAGTTCTTGGACTTTCGGCTTTGCGGAAAGTCTTCCAGAGCAGTCGGGAACAAAAGCATGCCGTCGCCTGCGGGAGCGAGCCCGAAAGTCTGCCGCGGGTCTTTGTCGGCAACAAGTTGTGCAGCGCGAGGCGGTGACAATTTCGCCCGAGTTGGGCGGCCCATTCAGCTGGCTGCGAGAGCGACCGTCATGGTGCGGCCGGTCGCCGGGCCGCACCGCCTGAGCGTATTAGCCGGGGCCGGCTGGTGCGCCGAACGCGCCGAGGACCGCTGGAGGGCCCTCGCGGTGGTGGCGGGGAACGGTGGAGTGTCGGGGCGCGCCCGGGGGCAAACAGAGTGGCAATTATTGGCGCCCGCCACACCGCGCACTCTAAAAAAAGCCCCTCTGGCTGGTGATTGACCATATGCGAGGTTTGCTGTGTCTTAGCCGCTGGGTATGGGATATCAACATGGAAGGATGTCTGATGTAGGTACAGTGCAATGTATAGGTGCGAATAAATTTTTTGATTGACAACCGATTTTCCTTTCGAGCATGGAATATATGAACGGTTACATCGTTCATGAAACGCAGTCTGGATTAACCTTCGACGTGCTGGGTTTGGGCGGGAGTAGCGTGAATCGTCAGACTTTTTTCCCATCTACCTTTTCTTGAGCTCAAAACTCAAACCAAACGGGATAGCGTCTCTCACTTTCGGCACCCCTCGGTACATCGACTGCGCGCGCCTTCGTAAAAACTTTTGCCATTTCTCCAGCCAGATGTCACCTTGGATGAGGTCACCCCGGTTCCGGCCTCCTCGGCGTGTTGACGGCGCACAGGTGGCCCTCCGCAAAAACGCCGGCGTGATAAACACCGGCGTCCGAGCGCCGCCTCCGGAGGAGCTCGCGCTGCGGCGGCGTCCGGAGCGTCGTCCGGCCGGCGCGCGAGGCAGGGAGTCGGCGCATCGTGAGCGCGCGTCCCGTCCCGCACGCCGGTGACGACGCGGCGCGTGAGGAGGCCGTGACTGCCGGGCGGCGAGGCGGGATCCTGGGCACGCCGGCCGCGGCGGAATGTGTTTGCGAGGCGTGCGGAGTTTGCGAATCGCGTCCAGCTTTCACAGAGACGCGAAATGAGTTTGGAAGGAATTGATCTCACGGACCAAGGACTTTAGACAGCCCGTCAATGGTAGCCAGAACATATATATATATATATATATATATATATATATATATATATATATATATGTGTGTGTGTGTGTGTGTGTGTGTATGTGCGTGTGTGTGTGAGTATGTGTGTGAGAGAGTGTAATACCGTGGTACAGATGACCAGTACCATGGTATCTAAATGGTGTACACTGTTTTATGGTTATCCAGATTATCTGCAATTTTAGGATCCAAATACCTGCATTATGGTATCCATACACCATAGTTCCAGTTCCAAATGGATTGCATCGGTAAAGGCTGCTTCGGTCTGATATCACTACCATTCCTCAGAAAACAATTTCGTCCAGATGCTGAATACAATGCTCTCAAATGTTTCGGAAAATTAACCAACGCAACATACTTTGACCTTAAACCTTACATTCTTTGCCACAGATAGGCACAGGAAGACAGTGATCGAAGACAAACGGCCGAAAATACCTTCCCACGCGCGCGGAGCGCAGTGACATGAACTTCCCGCGGTGGCGACGGGAAGTTCACGCGACAAACCGCTCCGCAGAGCCTCCTGACCACAGGCAGCCACTTCCAGGACCTCGACACACTGTCCGGGCGGGACGTCCATCAACCACGACACACGTGTCACCTATCGAAGGCGTCCCACATCAATTAACCACCGGGACGGGCGGGCGTCGGGCGCAGCTGCACCTGAGGCTGGTCAGTTTCGAGACGGCCCAGGACACCTGCCGGGCCGACTGGCCGGCCCGCGGCTCGGCCGACGGCGCGGTGTCCACGACGCGGCCGAACGCCGTCCGGGCCCGGACGGCATGCGCTGGTGGCTCGTCCGGGCTCGTTCGAGAAAGGCTGAACGTCGGACGTGGACGGAATCCCGCATCAGGCCACGTCACCTTGTCTCCTACGCCGACTTCACTACGAAAGCTCGCATACTTGCAACGCATGGGTTTTAAGAGTACCCTCGAAGTTGGTAAAAAATCAATAAACGGCTGTTCGTGCGTCATTTGCTAGCAAAAAAAGTAAAAATAACAGAATCAGAACAAAAAGCGTACTCATAAACCGGCATCGGTACAGCCTAAGATGAAGCATGCCATGGCAGCAGACCTCGCATCAGTCGTGGTACAGTGCTCAGAAGAAGGTTGGACTTGTTTCTGCTATTTCTACCTTCCATAGTTCTGCTTATGATCCGTGGCGTTATCACTAATCCAATGTCATTATGAAATTGATCCGTTCCATCTTTTTGTCTTTGTTTTGTGTCGAGATCTGCGGCATCAATGACTTTATTTATGATCTTGACTACATGTGAACACCGGAGCCATTTCACGACAGGAACTTCCCCAGAAAGCCCACGACGCTTCTTCGCCGACCGTCCAGACAACTCTCGTACAGCATCGTATCACAGCCACTCTGCCAGCATCGTTGCCGAGTGAAATCGACCACTGCCTTTCCGCACAGGCGGAATCTCGTCACGAAGGAGACCGTCTCACCAGAACCGCCTCTCGAGCGATGGTGGTTCACCGCAACGATGTTACCGGCCACCTCACCACCTTCTCACTTCCTCATCCCGTACTCTGCGTGGTTGTAATGTGTGCGAGTGTGTGCTGGAAGGGAGGGAGTTCAGGAATGGGGCTTACAGGGCGCAGTGGTGTGACTATTTCAGGAACCAAAGTTATCACTTCCGGCTGCTGAGTTTCTGCGATTATTGAGTACCATCTCTGCAGCAAGGGCATTGCACGTGGGTATAACGGGCACATAGACTTGCAGCCTCACCGTGTAGGAAGTTAGCCGCGGGGCCTGGGAGGTGAACGTCTGGCTAGCGGTCATGCCGACGTTCCCAGACATTTCCGCTTCTCTTCGGAACTCCAGGCGTGTTCTCACGCGGACGTGGAAATTCCCGCGCGTTGCGTCGCAAAGGCTTGCATGCATACTGAAAAGGCTGATTCGACCTATGAAAGGCGAGTATATTCAGCTTTGTCGTCGTGCCGGTTTAAACAGTGAAATACAGATTGCGTGCATCCAGCTTGTCGACACGCACCAGCCGACTCTGAAAATGGATGGTTTGGAAGCTCAGGAGCCTGCTTAGGCAAATGGAGCTCATGAAAACCAAACATTGGGCCACATAATACTTTTCCTCAACATTTCACATGTAAGCACGTCGATGGGATTTGCATCCTAAGCTTGATATGGCTTCGCCTCATGCTTGGGCCCATCAACGACATGCATACATTCAAATTAAATTGGTACCCAGAAATATGTTTTTTTCAGGGCTTTCTTTTTTACAGTGTTGCGTAAAGCTTTGAACCATAGTGTACCAGTTGGCCCATACGACCCACTAAAGTAGAAATGTTGTTTCTTATCGGCCCATATTTCAGATGAACACGCACGTCATGTGCTATCATTTTCAGTACGCAGATGTCTTCTCACCATCTCGTACTGCGTGTCTTTCTTTTTTACGCTATATTGATTACACAGATAAAACCCTGCAGTTCAGCCCAAGGTAATGTTGCTGCTAGACCAATTTAATTACAGCGTGCCAAAAGAAGGCGGTGTATTTTATATTCCGTTAATGACTGGCCCTTGTGACTATTCTTCACGCCGACGGTTCTGCACGTGTCACACGCCCCTGCCCGAGGACAGTGACACGCGTCACCGCGGGTACTGGACACGCGCCGTGCCGGTCTTCATCCATCAGGACGGGTGAGAGGGGGGGGGGGGGCGAGTGGCCTGCGGCCATCCACCTGCTGACCCCCGACCCCCGCCGGCTCCACGTGATGTGATTTACAGGACCGTCCAGCTGCCGACTTCCCGGAAAGTCCGAGTCGATGGGGGACCCGCTGGAACAAAGGGCTCGCCGATCGCGACATGCAAAACAGTGCTCACATGGACTTCACTAGTTATGCCTGGACTGGTTTTATGATAGGTTACCGGAAGCATCAGCCGGAAATGTCACCTCGTGAAATGAATCGGGCGTCCGCCGCATGCATTGCCTGGGGTCGAGTCATTTGGAAATGTGTCATGCACGCGCTCTCTCAGACCCCCCACTGGTCATGCATCTGTCCATGAATGGTGAGTAAGGAAATGGTTTTACTGGGTCGATCCAGCATTGGTGGGGTCAGAGCTAATTGGGCTATATGTAAGATGTCCCTCTGGTACCAGCGTTTGCATGGTTGCAATGTTTGCCCTACTGTTCGGTAATATATTGTATTTCCAGCTGATTACTTCTCCCGGCCATCACCAGGCAGCTGCAGGAATCATGTGAGGCAAATCGTGCTAAAACAGGAGCCGAGAAGGAGTCGCGCGGTAAGTATCCGTGAAGCAAGGAGAAAACTTAGGCTCTTCTAAATGTAATGAAGGACACGGAAGCCGAAAAACAACACTACATGTCCGTGAAGGCGATCAAGAGGATCGATATAAATCTCGACAGAAGGTGCCACGTCAAAAATGCATGCGTCTCATCACCTCCGTGACAATGCAATTTGCCCGTTTTGTGATTAATAGTTAAACCAACTCCTTTCTGCGGAACCTTAGTAAAATCTGCAAAATATAAGGCTACATTAGATCAGTGCAATATTGTCCAATTTAAGGATGAGATGGGAAGTGTTTGAAAGTAGATATAGCTTTTACGTATCTTCAGCTATATTTTATATACGTTAAGCTAGTGCATTCGGATCATATAAATTGATCGGCAGACATTGCAAGGACGAGCCATGAACATTAAATGAATTAGACACGTTGCCGATGTAACTTAACAACAGCAAAGCGCAGCACGTAATGAAGTATGAGTCGCGAACTTCCAGTGTTGTCGGATTCGGCGTCTCAGTTCGTCATGTTTAATGGCATGCATCACGAATTATTTTTTGGATCACTTACATGAACTGAATTTATTCTGCGCCAAGAAATCATGTCACTTTATTTCTCTTCACGGCACTCATTATTTACCTTAAGTCGTGATCTCATTTTTCTGATCATCATTTTTGGAAGAGATTAAAAGTGATGTTTAAGTTTAAGTGAAATTTAAGTCTAATAGAAGTTTAAGTAAGTGGAGTCCAAGTTGCATCGTAAACTTCAGCGGATTTCGGCTAATTTCAAAACTGAAAATACTTCATTCTTCCCACTTCATCTCTCTAACAGTCTTTCACTGGCCACATGATGCATAAAATCAGAACCGACCGAGCTACCCGTGGCTGTCACTCGCCAATCCCATGCGTCTGGATAAACTGAAACGGCCGTAGTCAGTCTGAATGGGGCCCGCAGGAGTTCAAATCGTGTTAGCCGGGATTTCACCGAGCGCCAATACATCGGAACAAAATGGGGGTGCAACGAGCACTGTCATTCTCACAACTGCCGAGCATATTGGATGCCTCCCGAGCGGTGGAGAGATCTGAGTCGATGGTGGCACGCTGTAAAGGCCAGGAGTGTGAAAGACTTGGGAAGTGGAGAGATGTAGAAGGGTGACAGACGTCGAAAACTTGGCTGGCCGCTAACTCATGCGTTGTTGTGTTATGCACGGAGCCGTCTAACTACTTCCGTGTACCGCTGATGCTATTTTCCGTGGTGCTTTGGAAAATGGGTTGCACTGGACGACATGCAGTGTCCTTAACCTCACGTGCTGCTTCTCTCCTTCTGCTCCTCCCCCCCCCCCCATTCCACCCTGCATTGTCTCATACTCTATTCTTGCCGTCCTTCGAAAAAGATGCTCTATCCGATCAAAAATTATTTATCCTTCACGGAAGTTTATATTGTTCTTGGGTCATGCGTGGGACGATAGACGACATAGCGGTGACAAATCCTGTAAGCCTAACTGTCAAGCGATGACCCGGCCTCGTAAAGAAATATGATGGATGGCTGGCCCGTATCTTAACCGCTTCCTCGAGTTTATTGCTAAGCTAGGCTTCTGAGACACTCCCAATACCCGCTGATGGCAGAAGGACGCTGACCCCTTGACGGGGCAACTCGTGACTGATGCACTTCTGTATTCAATAGAGATGGTTGAATGCAAGTGGTTCTCGGGATGTTGCTTTTTCAGTGTAATGGCTTGGGTGTTCTTGTGGTAGAATAGCATCAGTCCAGTCGTGATGCTGGCAAATCCCGTCTACATTTCATTGAGTTGTTGGTGGTACTTAAGCATGTTTAAGACACCCTAAGGCCAATATAATGTTTCTTACTTCCCAGATGCTTTTGTCCTGTGACAGCCGGTCTCGATTCCCGAGGCTTATCGCGTTTCTGGGAAGTCGAGGCACTGGTTAACTGAAGACTGGTTCACCTTATCTCTCATGGTCCCTGTTGCACGTCACATAACGCAATTCACAGATGCGCCCCTCAGAACACACCCGACAGCGCAACTCCTCTAAACACAAGTGACAAAAGACTTCCGCCGGGACGGAATCGTCGGAATCGGCGGCGTCAGGTCCCGAGTTTGGGCAGATGGGCCCGTCAGCGGCGCTGTCGGCCGGCGGGACGACGCCCGACGACAGCCGGACTCCCACGGCAGTCGTCTGCCGTCAAGGTGATGCCCTCCGCCCCGAAGTTTTCCCGGGGAAAAACGGCGACCGGCGCCAGTCCCGGCGCAGCCTTTCAGCTTAATCAGGTCCGACTTGAGAAGCGCAGCTTCGGCGCTAAGTCGCGCCAGCCGTCTCGTCAAAACACCGTCAGCACGGTCTCCCGCGGCCGACCGGCCGGCCAGCCGTGCGTCGGTGCCGAGCAGGAGACGCTGTCTGCCGGCCGCAGGGTCCCGACGTCGGCGACGGTGCCGGACCCGTCGGCGACGGCACCGTCTCGTCCCGGCTCGACGGTCGGCGTCGTCGAAGGGCGCATTAAACCCCGCGCTGTAATCAGTCGCCGGCCTGCCGTTTTGAGGCGGGGCCGGCGGCCGCCGGGCAGCAGACCGGAGCCGCCACGGCCAGCGCGAGACGGCGCTCAATATTTCATTACGTTTTTGGAGGGAGATGAGTCAGCGGCCGGCCGGCGGCGTCCGCAGTGCGCCAGCGGCCGGGCCGCTGCCGCGTCTCAGGGGACCGCCAGCCGCCCGCCGCTCGTGAAACATGGCCGTGTCACGCGCCCTCGGGCTACTGATGGCGACGTCCGCGGCCGGGCTGGACGAAGTGGAATGCGGCACTCAGGGCCGGTCCCCTGCGGCGACTCAAGAACAGCGGGGACGTGCTCCGGCTGGCATGTGGGTCATGGGTTGCCGCGGCTCCGCCCTGGAAAATGCCACCATCGCGTCTCGGTAGATTGCCGGAATTGATCCGCTGCGTCATTGTCAGAGGGGGTTTGGTGGGCAGAATCTGGAATAGAAAAGCCTCAAGCTAAAACGTTGGCTTGTTATCTGACTGGACGAAAACGTCCGTACGTCCTTGCGCTGGACTGCTCCAAAATTGCGTAAAATAAATAATGCAAGAATAGCCCTGCCGCCACAAAGGGCCCGCCTGTGACAAAGCTCAGAGGTGTCAAAAATAGTTCCGTGATAGTTCGAAGAGAATCGGTGGCCTTCCGATGCTCATAGCGTGACGAATGATTAATAATGGATAGACTAGGTCCGGCTGTATAAAATGGTTTTCTTCCAGGAGTTTTTTGTTTATTATTAACTGAGCAATGTATGCGAAGGAAATGCCTGTTACGTGTTCCTCATCGGCAATGTATTGGTTACTGGTTATTGGCACAGAAATTGGTTACTGGTTCGATGTTCTTTTGTGCGTGGATGCAGTGATGAAAACTAAATTGTGTTCCCACCTTAACACTAGCATCTCTCAGGGCTTCCTCGCGCTCGTATAATAATTGGGGCGACCTGTGTGTGGATGGCTGCGTTGAATAAATCACCATCACGAGGAAATGTATCACGCCTTTTCGGCACCATTAGACGAACGGCACAACACGCTCTTCTTAAGCGGCTGGCGTGTCGTCTTTTCAGAGCATTTCGTTTGATATTTTACGTCGAACATGACCAATGGACTGAATCAGTAAAGTAGCCGTAGCGCAGTCCTCATACCATTGAGTGACGAACCGAGTACGCCTGTTCTTGCGTTACAAATTCCGCATGCAAATCAACAGAGGACGCCTGGACCGTCGAATCGATGAAGTCATTTCCGCGTCTGCACAGCCTATCAACGTTCATCCTGCCTCTGCTGCCGTCATTGGCTCAATCGGAGGGAGACACGGGGGGTGGGGGAGCTCGCCGACTCGATACAAGCTGCGCTGCAGGGGAGGCAGCTCGCTGAAAGGTTCGTCGCGACTCGAGACAGCTCCCGGTAACTCCGCTGCGCAAACAGGCGGGCGGCGCCGGCTAACTTTGCGGCCAATTTGCTGCGCTTGGCGGTGTCAGCGCTGCAATTGGCACGTCGCGGCGCGTATCCAGACGCCAAACAAAACGAGGACATCGACCTATTTTACCCCACACACGTGGTGTATGCTCGCAGAGAAATCCACAGCGCGATTTTCAGCTCCGAGGGATATGCCTGTATTTGACGCCGGTGAAATCGCCGGCGCTCTGGTCTTGAACAGAATGTTCCGTAAATGTATTGAATTGTGTGAGGTCGGTGGAATTATAAAGTACGAGGGTGATATGTGTGCATGCCTGCCTTCGGCAAGGATTTAATATTGCGCCAATGGCGATACAGGGAAAGAATGGATTTCAGAAGGCATTCGCATCCCCACAAATTTTGACCAAGTTCCGCCCTTTGCGTACCAGCATGCAGTGACGCAGCAAGCGGCAAGAAGGGTGACGGCGTTCCCACACTTTGAAAAACATTTAACGTGGAATTTATGCCGTTCCATTGAACAAGAATCATTTTAAAGCATGACTTATATGAGCGCAACCAGGAACTTCTTAAAGGGTGCTCAGTGGGAACTGAAATCGCTCACAAGGTGCTCAGTGGGAATTGAAATCGTAAGAAAATCGCCTGCTGGAAAGACGATGTGCAGCGGGTTTCACTAAGAAGACTCCTGTTGATCACCGGTACGCATTCCTGCACACGGGGTATGGCAAAACACTTCGCTCGGTGCGTCCATGCTACTGAACAGGAAAAAATGCGGGCCTAAGGTTGGCGGGCCCCTGCCCCCTTGTGTTCCGGGTGGCAACATGTGTTATATATATATATATATATATATATATATATATATATATATATATATATCGTGTATTCGTATTTTGTTATGACCGTGGCATATTTGGTTGCAACGGAAATTATTATCTTGCTTCCGTTATTTGTATGTCCGTATGACCATAACTTTCGTTGCAACAAAATATGCAACGACCCTAGCAAAATACGATTAAAATTATATATATATATATATATATATATATATATATATATATATATATATGCCAAATATAACAAAATATGCCACTACCCTAGCAAAATACGACTAAAATTGCATGTATATGCACACATATATACCATTTTATTCTTATTTTGTTAGGATATTTTGTTGCAACGGAAGTTATGATCTTGACCTCAAACAAAAATGAAACCTGCGGCACGATTTTTTGACACTGACAATACGGCATTTGTCAGTCGTCACGACCACCCGACATGAAGACCACGATGTCGCTCATCAGTTACGTGAATGTCCTGACTCATCGTATGTCATTGTTTGACCATTATTTCAAGCCTGCGGTGTCATTTTTCGTCCCAACGTTGCCTGGATGCAAGAGTCCAAGGTCAAATTATGAGTCCTAAAGGGGCGTGGTATTTTTACGGTTTTATAAACCTGCATTAAAAATGTGGCAAAAAATGCCTGGAACCTCCGATGTCATGTGATAATTCGCACTGATCCATGCAAATGTCGTGATCAGAGCGAACAACTGTACCGGATATTGTTACAAGACGTCAAGGTCAAATCGTGGCATATGCTGGGTCAAAACTTTTGTGTGAATAATGGCGTTCGTATGAGCGGGTCAACTATCAGATGTGATCAGGACGAAAAAACAGTGCTTGATTTTTCAGCGTTATGTCAAGATCAAACCAAACGTCAACTTCATTTGGCGCAGAAATTTTACGTAAACGATTTTGGACATTCTTGCTTGCATACAGATCACGGCGCGCAAAAGGCAGGGTCAGGATATTCGGCGTGAAACGGAACCAACAATTTGACCTCAGTTCAAGGTTATATTGAAACCAGGAGCTGACGTTCAAACCCACCTGACGCTTGTCTTGATAAGAGCTTTCGTTTGAGGGGTGTTTGATGTTGTACGTTGAGCGGGGGTCTTTGTTGTCGCACAGTTGCCACCATTCACCGCTTCGACGTAATGAAGCGTTGTGCTGAGCATTCTTGTCACTGAGTGGTATACGAATAGCATTTTTTGCTGATATTATCTGAATCAAAAGCACTAAAAACAAAGGCATCATGCATTTCGGCTCCGGGCCTTACTGTCATGTGTATTCTATTGGTGCTGCGGACTCCTGCATCCACTGCTTATTTTCCGGTCCGTTTCAACGACTAGCACCAATCCCAATTTTGCTCCACGGAATTCACATAACGCGCTTTGTTGTTTGATGATTATTATGTCATATTAATGTACGTAGACATACGCTGCAGGATTTCGCCGCCCATGCGCGTTGTTATCGCTTCTCCAGCACTTTGGCTCCAAATATAGCTGCCTGGATCTATTGCCGACCGTTGGAAATTCGTCCCATTTGATGAACTGCGCATCCTTGACTTCACAACTTGTCCCAAACGCTGTGAAGTCAGTACGTAGTTGAACGTCGCCCCGGGGGCTCTTCCACGAGAATGCACTACGTGTGTGGGGTAATGCGGGCCGACGCGCCCGTTTCGTTTGACGTCCGAATACGCGCTGCCGCGGCTTGCCCAGGCCGCCTTCAAGGCCCTGGAAGCCTGGAGACTTGGTCGGGGGCTGCAGTGGACGTCCGGCGGCAGGGCGGGGCGACCGCCCGTGTCCCGGCACCATCCTCTGCCGACTGATCGGTGCCAGACTGCTTCGTCCACAGTGGTCGATTATCGGATGTCTGCGTTCGTCCCTCTGCAGTTGAGAGCGAGAGAGGGGACAGCCGAGTCCGGATCCAGTTCGGGCTTAATGTGTTTGGTTCTGCTTACAGTGGTCGCTTTTCTCTGTAGCACCTGAAAGGCAAACTGTGCTAGCCGGAAGGCTTGGCCAGTTTTTTTTAAAGGAAAACCCGCAAGCATTTGTCATGAGAAAACTGAAATCTGTCATTGCGTTATTGTTAGGCCACAACACACAAGTGACACATCTACCACAACGGTGGGAAAACTGATGCCAACGTTTACGCAATCCAATTTTCACGCTTACCATGAATGGAAAGCGGTGGCCTGTCGCCGTTTGCGTTTCGTAATTAGTCCGAAATATTTGACTGTGGCGTCCGATGTGGTCAGCCTGGTCTAACCGTGCTGTGTGAATCTGACGTGCCACTGAACGAATAGTTGCACAAAATGAATTGTTAATGAAAGGCTTAATTAAGACTTGAAAAGACGTAGGCGTAGGAACGGGCATAGGCTTAGACAAGGCTTAGGCATAGGCATAGGGAAGGGGACCATGCCCCCCTACATTTCTCAGGAAATCAGACACTAGATCTATGGGAAAGAAGCATTTGTCCCCCCCCCCTTTTATTGGATGCTCCTACGCCCCTGTAAAAAGTATTGCGGTCTTGTGAGCGGGGCATTTTACAGGGCACTTTAAGGAGCAAACATTGTGAAAATGATTGATAGTGGGCCTTTCCAGGAGACGGACTTTCCTCGTTCGTGCTGAAGCCGAGACTGGTTTGCAGCCGCTCTGGCGTGTCTTCCTAAAAAAATCCTAGAAATCCACGCTTCCGGGAAAGTAACGGACGCGACTCCTGGTTTTTGCTGCCCGGAATCGTCCGAACAATGGTAGCCTCGTTTCGAGCATGGTTTTCTTTGCGGAAAAGCCTGTTTTTACACTGGGTGCAGAAAGAGAGACGGCTGTCGGACGTGTAACGCTCTCCAGTTTTCTGGACATCTTGTCAATGACGTTATTGTTTGCTGATGTCTCCACTGAGTTCGGAGAAAGTTTCCTTTTAAAAGTGAGCAAGGAAAACGCGAAACGTGAGCGTACTTCTAACAGTAACTTTGTTTTTCAAGTGAGCACTTTTTGACTGGAGCTACGCATTTTTCCCCTTGGGTGCTGATTTACACAGATTTTTCAGGGGGCGGCGCCGGGGCCTTGACACAGGCAAACAAATAAGAGGCTTCTACGAGTTTCCACCCATCCTCTCAAATGGTGTGTTATTCATTTATCTTCTTCCAGTAGCCTTTAGGAAGCCGTTTCCATCGCTTTCTTTTGCGTCATTGTTAACGACGTCTTCTCAGGGACTGATGACGGAATTGCCTACAGCCGACCAAACGTGACTTGCTTGACACGAAAATTAAGTCACCGACTGACATAATACTGTAACCCGCCTTCCATTTTACATGTAGCGTGCTTCCACGAAAGGAAGGGATTTTGTCTGCATCGCGTATGATTTGACTAAACCGCATGGCTGGGTCACCCTTGGGCTGAATTCGCTCGAGGACGCTCTTGCCCACTTTTCCTCAGGCGTCTGTTGCCAGGAAGCAGCTAAAAATAACGAAAGTAAGTAGCGAAAAGTAATGAAATTGAATTATAGAAATATAACCAACGACGATTTTATCCGAGAATATTTGTTTTTATGCTTCATCTTTGATAAGGCCTATTTTTTGCCCGATTTACCTTGGCCTGTTAGTTTTGCCAGTATCTATGTGGTTGATTGTAATATACTGGTTGTCAATGTGTCCATCATTTTAAGTGACAAATATCTAATGATTTAAACCACCCATTATGTGTACAGGTTTTCTTCCCATATAAATTCATTGATTCATAGCTAGTTATAATAGTTAATAACTCAAATAATGTAAAAAAACTTTTGTTTCAAGTTTGTTGCGGTTTAAACACCATTCGGTATGGGGCGGACTGGTAACATAGTTGTTTTCCTAATAACCGAGATAAACAAGGCGCAACAACGTTTTTCTTATGATATGATCACCAAAACGAGACCCTTTTGCATAACAAGAAACCTGAAGAAACTTGCTTCTAGATTCTGCACCATTTTTTTTTTACTAACAACGCTTTTATGGCGTTACTGAGCAACAACATCCATGACATTTCTACATTGCCTATCCTTCACAACCGCCACTGAAATGCACACGGCCAAACTTACGTTAAAGACAGGACAGGGACATTTATGAATCATAAAAGTGGCGGTTGACGAGAAGTGACCTTGGATTGCTCGTGGACCGTTAAATTGGAACACAGCTGTTGCAGCTATCAAACTGCGCTGGAGCCATCTGTCGTAGGTTAAACACAGCCATATGGTGGCCTGAAAATATGAAAGATAACGGTCGTGTGTAAGCCCTTGTAGCTAAAGGGCTCAGCAAAGTGCCGGCGGTACGACATCATTTGCTATACTTCTGGTCCTAAATTTAAAAGGACAGGAGCTTGCGGAGAAGAAGGGATGCACCCTTTAGCGTTTTGCTTTCGTCTCTTTAAGAGGCCCGTTTTGTTTCTCCTCAACGCTCATAGGTCGAGCGTAGAGGAGAAGCATCTCCATCAGCATCAGCAAGCCTTGAAATTAGCCTCACCACTTTGAGCCGCGCCGGCTCGATATGTTCCCTTCCAGTCGAAACGTCAATGCCTCCTCCGTGATAAATCTTCAATCGCTCTGCCCTGCCACACGCCACTATCAGAAGGAGAAGTTTTTGATCTATGAGGTCATATTTCCGGCGGAGAACTTGGTCGATTTGCATCTGTAAGAAGCGTCCGTTCCAAACGACCGCCAGGAGTTTTCATTGTTTCCATGGCAGAGGATCATTAGCGGAGAGAACTTCTGGGCCTATTGCTTATCTGTAGTGCATGTTTCTTTCACCGACATTTGTGCGTGACGCTGGTAGTTTCCGGCCCCGTGCAACGCGATTTGTCGTAGCCGCTGTGACAAGCCGCACGGCGTGACCTTCACTCGGAATCGAACGCTCCAGAGGTTTTAAATCCTCAGATTCTCGGCCGCACGGTACCGGCGCGCAGCACTTAACGCCGTCAGCGACGCGACAGAAGCCGCTGCACCTTCCCGCCGCCAGTCTATGAGAGGAGACATCAGTGCTGTTTATCAGAGACGAGTTCCCCGGCCCGGGCGCCGTTCGGCGCGTATAATTCCGCCATCGGCGGCGGCCGCGCCGCTCGGCCCGCCGTATGGGATCGGCCCGTTATTTATGGCGCGGGGTGCGAGCGTGTTTTATTGGCCGGCCAGCGGCGGTGCCGGGCGCGCGAGGACAGCCCGTGATGGAGGAAGTCCGAACACCGGGACGGTGGCACTAATAAAAACGTCGCGTGGTGCTGTCTGGCCGTGCGACTCAGATACGTGGTGAAATGATGTCAGTTATTATGAAGGACAACTCCAGATGGCGTCGTTACTATGATTAATAGGGAGCTTTTGGGGCTAACAACAGCTATTGGCGAGCAGCATGACTCTTAATCAAGACGGGATCACCCGTTTCCAGTATGGCGCTGGCTGAAATATGCATAAACGCCCATCCTTATATATCAATTAACAAATGATTATCTTCGCGTGAACGAGAGAAATGAACACAAATTAATGAAAGATAAAACAGGAAAATTACAGGTCATTGATCACCCTTTCTGCCAAAACACGTTGTCTGAGTGGATTTGATTTCCTGCACTGGCTGCAACACTGGAATCCTTTGATTAAGGGATGTTTTTCATTATATAACTTCATAATCTTACCGTGCCTTCAACATGGCTTGCCTGTTATGCATGTAGAGTTACTCCAACACCAATCAGACCACGAGAAGATCCAGATTGGCCCACTTTCCTGATCACTTTTCGCTCTCTTGCGTGAAATTGGGAGCTAGTGTCCGACTTGAAACGGGCAATGACTTCCAGCATTTGGTGCAAGCTCTCAAGATACTTGAAAATGCTTGACTGAGCACAAATGAGTTTATAATTCACTCGCAGAAATGGTAAGTACTTTATAACATCATCTCCAACAACATATTTCTTGCTTGCAACAGCAAACGTAAAGAAAAGAGCCGCATCAAATGGTGACTTTTACTTTCACAGCGGTATATATTCCTGCCTTGAAGGGATCAAGTACACGGTCATGTTAGATTTTAGCGAGATACGTGTCACAAACATGATTTTCTGCTTTCTTCCGCTGACCATGACGTGCTCAGCGACGCCATTAGAACTTGAAAATATTTAGGAAATCAGAGTTATCCTTGAAATTAGGTATGGATTCACCCCGTAATCTGAGGGATTCATGAACATCCAAGTAAGCGGTCTGGCCTTGATGCAATTAACGTGGGTTTATTTCCTAACTGTAGCAACGAAGTATCTATTAAATGTTAGCATTTATTCATTTCCATATAGCATGATAAATCAGCTTGCATGCACTACCGCTACGCATATATGAGCCTAACAAATTGCACCAAAGCGGCTTACACCTACTTGTCTTTGCATTCATTGCGCGAGAACACTTCGCCGCCTGCGCCGCCTACCACTACGAACTCCGAACGTCAGCTGATTTCGCAGCCCCAGCACGCTTCTGTGATTTTCCAAGAGAATTCCAGCACGGCCAGGGGACGGACTGGATGCCTTAGATTCTCTGAGTACTCTGATCCGAACCCACTGGAGAACGCCCGTTCATGTGCGGCCTGTTCCGGGTCAGCAGCTCATCTGTTTACAGCGTCCTGAATGGAGGCGGCGTTACACCGAGAAGACGTTTGCTTTGACACATCGCCGCAGCTTGAACAGCGGGGAGACCGTTTACGATAAATCAGTGATCCGCCAAAGAGTTGCTCTCCAGTGATGACACAGCATCGATGGCCTCGTTTGTTTATCGCTTAATAGTCCGCGAAAGAAGTCGAACGCTGTTTCTGCTGCTAAATGTTTTGATTTCGGCCTCGAACTGGCGTCGCCTCGTGTTTGGGTCGGCCTGATGCTGGTGGTCGCCAGTCTTTGATGCCATTTGATCGGTCTTTCGCGGCGGGCCGACGCTGGCGGAATTATTTACGCTTTGCGATCTCCGTGACAGCACATTGCCACCTACATCTGACAGGTAATGAAAATGGATGGCCGTTTGCGGAGTCACCTCGTGACGGTGATTTTTTATGAGCCATGAGCGAAACATAACGCGGCTGGGGTGCACCTGCTGCCCGCGAGCAGTCCATGAAGCGCAGACAGCCGGCGCCGTAGAGGGCTAGTGTCCAAACGTCCAAACAAACGGCAGGCGCGCACGGCACGTTATGAACGGCGATGCCAATAAGCAGTCGGATCAGGAAGTAGAAAGAGCATGCTAGCGGTGAATCGACGCAAGAAAACGTAACGTGCATGAGAAAACTAGCGAGGCGACCGTTGCAAAAGAACTGTACTCAGTTCTACGCAGTTGTTGGTGTTCCTGATGGACTACCCTTGCACACGGTAACCGCACCCGGATTTCGAGTTTACCGTGCGCGCGTGTTGACACGTAACCTGGGGCGATCAGTATCGAAACCTCACGGGAGGGGATTCCCTCCAAGCATCGGCGCCCGATCCAGCGACAGCTGCGCGCCGCGGCCGGGGGCCGGCGGACTAATCATCTAATCCGGCGTGCGGTCACCAGCACAATGGATGACTCCCGGTCACGGTCCGCTCCCCTGGCTAATGTCCCCTGCCGGCGCGCGCTGACACCCCTGGCCGCCGAGGTCACTGCCGCGGCGATCAGGGGGCGGGGGGGGGGGGGATCCGGCTTCGTGTGGTAAAGGGCAGATCCGAGTTCCAGCGAGGTCTGAAGAGAATGTGTTGCGGAACTCAGGAGAGGTGAAGCGGTGCGATGCCATTCGAAAGCAGGCTTGTGCCTGATTCTGGATCAGACCAGAATCAGATAAAGAAGATGCACAGCAAGCTTCTCTCGTTACCTGCCCAGCAAGGTGTTTTGCTTGTGATGGGCGAACGGAAATTATTTGGTGACTTTCGCCGATAGCATAATTGCTAGGGGCCCGCAAGTTATTTTTGCTGAAGTCGATATTTTTGTCTCCCGTTTCAGATATACTAAATGTTGGCACTTGCAAGCATGGGTGTGGCTACTTGCCAGAAATGGGGGAGGACAAGCCGAAATTCTGGAGGACGAACTGACCCAAAATCTTGTTCAACAGGAAAATGCGAAAAACGTCCGTTTTCCGACCAAATTTTTGTGGTCAGAGGTCCATTTTGATAAAACTGAAGGGGACATGTCCCCCCTTAGCCACCCCCGCATTTATACCCATGCTTGCTATAAACGAAAATGGGAGTATGCCAACGTTTTTTTCAACTCCATTTTTTTAATGTCGCCTTTGGGTGTGGAACGCAGGTTGCATTCTTTTGCATAGAGTGTTTTTGAGGGATTCAGCTGCATGAAATGCAAGAAAACTGTAAAGTAATTACCTGCTGATTCTGAATCAAATTAAACCAACACTAAATCGACTCAGGAATTTAGCACCTTTGGCGTGAATAAGAATCTGAGTTGGTTCAGTTCTAACCTACTGTAAATCAGAATTAGAACTGAATCGCATACTTGTCCGAAGAATCAGCCATGAATCGACTTATCAAAAATACCACAGAGTTCAATGAGAAGTTAAACAAATGCCTTTTCAAAGCACTTTTTGTGTTATATGTACTTCAGCATTCAACGGAAATATATCTTATATTATATTATATATATATATATATATATATATATATATATATATATATATATATATAATGAGTCGAATCACTTCAGATGAATCAAGCTCAAGCCTGTTTGAAAGGTCGACTTGTGAGTCTGTACTGTGAGAATGAAGATATACGTTTCGCTTGTAAGACAAACAAAGATCTAGAGACAAGGTTAATGGTCCGTAAGACGAAAATAAATGATGCATGCACCCAACTTCTCTTAAATGTCTGGCATGCGTTTGATGAAGTTACATAGAAACAGCCTGAACATCTTCTTTCCAGTTCCCAACGGTCCTGCGCCTATGATACACACAAGAGCTCGGAATCACCAGATGTATACAAGCAGATAAAGTATTCCATGCACATTCAAAAATTCAACTTTGAATGATGTATACAAAATCTACAGATTCAAATTCCACCAGGAAGCGAATTCCCGACATCTTTTGTGTTTTCATCACGCACCGAGATTTCTTCACGATAATAATTCGGAGTGTCACGCAAAGTGTCTCGCTCGACAGGCGATGCCTGTGACAATGATCGCACGCTGTTTAGAGAAAACGTCTCTGTAACCGCAGCTGAACATCTGGGGCAGTACTTTAGTTGACCAATGTGCGCATGACGGTAAAACGTTCTTTAGAGCGGTCCAAGGCCTGGCAAGGTCGAAAGCGCAAACACTGAGGTTGCAGTGTTTGCGTGGCGGGGATGTGTACGCTCTTCCGGTTTATATTTCTCTTTCTATTTTCCTTGCATTTCATGTTGCTGAATTCCTTCAAGACACCCCATGCAGAGAAATTCCGTCTGCATTCCACACTCGAAGGCGACGCAGAGAAAAGGGAACTGAAATGAAATGTTGGCATATTTCCACTTTTGTTCCTTGCAAGTGGCAACATTTAGTATATTTGGAACGGATGACAGGATTATCACACTCTCCAAACGATTCATGATTCCAGTAAAAATAACTTGCCCGTCCGTAGCAATTATGCTATCGGAAGTCACCAAATATTTTTCGTCCGTTTATAACTAGCAAGACGCCTTCTTGAGCGTATAACACTCGAGGCTTACATCACATTTAGTATATCTGATCTGTAACGAAGTATTGAAGCACTCACGCTGTTTTGTCACATTTCGCAATACAGACGCAGATAGCTGTCGCTGATTTCAGCACTACAGTAAGAGCATTGGAAGATGAGATCCACGGGTGCCCATGAAATTTGTCACTGCCCTTAATGCGCAGAAAAAAAAACATCGAAGAGCAAATGACACTTGAACCACACAACACTTCACGTCGCAGACCACTCCCACGAATGGTCTATGTAAACTGAGAGAGGACCTGATACAGCATTACGTGTCCGCTGCTGTCGATCCCGTGCACCAACAGCGGTGGTCAATTAGCCCCGATACTCGGCTGGTGCTAAGAGGATGACGCCCGGTTGATTACGACGCGTCTCCACTGTTGGTGCCTCCAGCGCCGGAGCTGAGTACGGCGACTGCCGTGATGCAAGCCCTGACTGAGAGGTTCCGATTCGCCGGTCACGACTCCCCGGCTCAGCGGACCGCGCTGGCCATGAGATTGACTCCGGCGAAAAGAATTTCAATTTAAATTTTACGGTGCGTGTCGGAGCCCGAGACTCTCGGCCTGCGCCAGCGGCACCCACGGCGGCTTAGTGCGAGCACGGTCCGATGGCCCAAGTTGGATGATCTCTTCGCCGCCTGAGGTCAGCGCAGAGGTCGGCGGGTGAATTTGCGTCTCACGCCCGGCACAGCACGTGCGTAGGCGTATAGAAGGCAGGCAAATCTACACGTTGGTTCCTTGGTGGGATATTACTGGCGCTTCCATTCAATTAGAACACCTGTAAGTGATGAGATAAATAATCATACCAAGCAAAATGCTTTTGTTCCGCACGCTACAAGAAGGGTGACGGGATGAAAGAAGAGAGAGTAGGACTAGAAAACAAAGGAAGAGAGGGGAAAATTGGGGGAAAAAGAGACTGAAAAAGGTATACCAAGAAAGAAAGAAAGAACAGAAAGAGTGGGTGAAAGGGAGATGGTAGGCAGAAGGGAGATGCTGAAAAGGGAATGGGAAAGATGCCCTTTCGCCTATACGTGCCCTGCCATACCGTACGCCGGCGCCTGTGCGCCGTCAGCGCGCTGTTTTGGCGCGCCGTGCCGCGGCGTCCCGCGCTCGCCGACCGGCCTGACACAGTGGCACGGCCTCGACACAGTCGTTACCGTCCAGATCGGTCCGTCACGGGCCGGGCGCGCCCACACCGATCACAGTGACGGCCGGACACCGGCCGGCCCGCCCACGCGGCCGGCAGCCAGCGTTCCGGCCGCCCCCCCCCCTGTGGCGGGGCCGGGAGCCAGCCACCGGCCGACGGCAGCTCCAGCAGGACAGGCCACCTTCAGACGGCAGCTCCAGCAGGACAGGCCACCTTCAGACAGCAGCTCCAGCAGGACAGGCCACCTTCAGACAGCAGCTCCAGCAGGACAGGCCACCTTCAGACAGCAGCTCCAGCAGGACAGGCCACCTTCAGACAGCAGCTCCAGCAGGACAGGCCACCTTCAGACAGCAGCTCCAGCAGGACAGGCCACCTTCAGACAGCAGCTCCAGCAGGACAGGCTGCCGACAGACGGCAGCTCCAGCAGGACAGACCGCCGACAGACCGCAGCTCCAGCAGGACAGACCGTCGACAGACTGCAGCTCCAGCAGGACAGACCGCCGACAGACGGCAGCTCCAGCAGGACAGGCCACCTTCAGACGGCAGCTCCAGCAGGACAGGCCCCCTTCAGACGGCAGCTCCAGCAGGACAGACCGCCGACAGACCGCAGCTCCAGCAGGACATGCCACCGACAGACTGCAGCTCCAGCAGGACAGACCATCGACAGACCCCAGCTCCAGCAGGACAGACCGCCGACAGACGGCAGCTCCAGCAGGACAGACTGCCGACAGACGGCAGCTCCAGCAAGACGGACTGCCGACAGACGGCAGCTCCAGCAACAGGACAGGCCATTGTCAGACGGTAACTCCAGCAGCAGGATAAACCACCGACAGACGGCAGTTCTAGCAGTACAGACCACCGACCGACGACGGTTGCAGTGCCAGCAACCGTCGACAGACCACCAGGAGACGAATCAGTGCCTCCTGAAAAGCTGAACCAAGAGCGAAGTCCGTGCACCGGCCCAACTTTGGTCGGAGCTCACGACGTCTGATCCGGAGCTGCTGAACCCTGTCCTCTCCGCAGCGTCAAACCGGCGACAGTCAGCCGAGACTGGACGACACGGCCGCGATAGGACGTGCCGCCGGAACTGAGGACGGCTGGCCGGTCTGCCGCGTGAGAGGTTTTCCCTGCCGTGGCCCGGCACACCCTGATCTGCCCCAATATGGAGGCACGGACCCACTTCTGAGGGAGGGGCCAGGAAAACGGCGATGACTGGCGAGTGAAAAGCATGTAGATCAGATGGCCTCGAAATGGCTGACGACAGCGACCACCGGGGATAACGTCGCTTTTCCTGTTTATTCGTTACACAAAGCACAAAACTCTGTTTTGAGGCCGGCAGCAGGCGATCAGCAAACGATCTGACCTGTCGCTGGGGGTATGAGCTCCGTCTGGCTCCACAGCGGTGCGGTCGGACCGCAGCGAGGCCGCTCCCGGTGCGAGCGGAGCGGTGCGGGTCGGCGCCGGACCAGAGCCGGCCAGACGGCGGCCGCCGCCCTGATCCGCGGCGTCGCTCCGGACGCCGCCGCCGGCCGTTAAGCAGCCTACGAGCGACTGTCGCGATTACGCGCCCCCCGCCGTGTAATTGCTCGCGCCGTAATCGCTGCAATGTTAATTGGATTGCTCGCCGGGCGCCGCTCGCAGCGCTTTATGGAGACTTCCTGCGGAACCGGTCGGCGAAGCGTGCCGGCCGGCCGCCGCCGCTGCCGATTCCCGCCCGGCTCACGCCCCGGCGGAATCCGCCGTCTGCGGCCGGCCGCCGCGGCCGGCCGCGGCGCGCCGCTTCCGGCCAGTCCGAGGCGTGTTTCCGCGGCAGCGCGCGCCGCCGCGTCGGTGGCGGCGGATTCCGCGGCGAGGCCGGTCCGAGCGGCCGCTGCCGCGTCGCTGGCGGCGTCCAGAGGCCGGCCCGGCCGCCGCTGCAGTGTATCGCTGCCGGGTTTTTGCGCGGCCTTGTTTAGACGAGGGTGGTCGGGCGTCGTTTGTCCGGCCGAGATTAACTGTCCGGCTTCCGTCCAGGCCCCCGCCGCGCCGGGCCTCCATTACGCCGCCGGCCGGCCATTAAAGGCGGCAGCCATTAAAGGCGGCTCCATTGTCGGCCGGAGAGCTGCTCAGCAACAGTTCGACGGACGCCGCGACACTGACGGGGGGGGGGGGGCGCTAGTGCGTTGAAAGGGAAGAAATAGGAGCTAGAGAGAGACCCAGGAGCTGAAGTGGAAAGAGAAGGCGAAAGAGATGGGAAGAGAGATGGAGACAAAATCAGGAGTGAGTGACGAAAGAGAGAGCATAGTGGCGACGTGGAATAAGAGGAAGCAGAACAGTCGGACAATCGCGAGAGAAAACTGACTATAAAGTCATTCAGCAAAGTCGCCGAGTTATCTATCCTGCTTTAGATCTGGTCACATTATCACTGTTAATTCCGGGCTTCTTCCGTGAATTTATAGTGCATTTCTTCAAAGCTAAATGAGAACGACCGCGTTTCTAATACTATTCAAAGAAAATGTATCATCTCGTTGTATCAAAGCGTTATCCCTAATGTCTATTTGTGATAGAACAGCTGGGAATGGGGACACGGATTTTCCACTGCAGTGTTTGATATGATTTCCTGTTAATCATTTCTCGCGTTAAAAATAACTTCTCCTAAGCCTTCTGCACAGCTCGGCAGTGGCTGGTTAGTTCTTAGACATCTGTCAGTCGTGTCTAGTATGATATTTTAGGATATATCGGCAATACTTTTTACGACATTGCGTCTTTATTACAAGGCAAGCTGAATTCCGAACAAGTCTTACTTCAGCCAGCGCAAAAGAAACAAAAAACAAAAGAAATTGACCGAACCCTCCCAACCCTGCCAGACTCGGTCCGGACTTAACGCTTTTCTGCAGGCCTGTAAATTCGTAACCACTTGACATTGAATGAAATCATGAACTTTTGGCAGAAAGATTGCTATTTATCGTAGTGCTGATAATAATGATATAATGGTTGACTGGAGCTAGAAAACCTACGTCGTGGATTGTCCCTAATAAACTGAATCTAAGTACTAAATAGACAATGATGGTAAATGAACAGTAATAAATAATAGCAAATGTAATTAGAGCTCAGTTTGTCGAAAACTGGGAACTGACTTTTCATTACGTAGCCTTGCACGACTAAAAATACGCGTAACATGATTCTGGGGATATGATTTTTTCTGTTCTACGTTCCTGCAATGTTCTTGGACCACTCAGAAATGTCATCAGACGATCTAGTCGGTATACTCTACGTTTCAATCCGTTATTCCTTGCAAAAACATCGACGAATGCCTGTTTTTAAAGTCGTGGTACGAATGGTAAGACAAATGTTCAAAAGGATACTTAAAAACACCTCCATACAAGACGGTTTCCTGGTCTTGAAACCAGGAAAAACACAGGGGAGCTCATCTAAGTTGTAAATCCATTTTCTCGGCACAAAATGTGCTTGCTTGCCCGGCAATTATCACAAGGAAAGGGAGAAAAAAACTGCATCCTTTCGCGACGGTTCCGGCGCAAATTGCAATGAACTGTTATAAGGAATGCGATATAAATAACTGTTTATGTGACTGCTGTCATGTGAAGCTGCGCAATGCACAATGCAATGATTGTACCCAAAGCGTTCTCTCAGTCTGTCATCTTTCGAATCTCGAATTACGACGAGATGTTACTTTTCAGCATTGTCGCAAATTTGTATCGAAAATTCAGTCCTGCCTTAAGCAAACTTTTTAATGTTCAAAGGGGTGGCATGAAAATAGTTTTCGTGAAACTGTCTTTATCCCCTCATTGTACAGATCTTTATAACTTTAAAGAAATGGCACATACAGTCCTCCAAAAGTGTGCCAATCACTTGCTGTTTTTTCTTCGACAGAAAAGTGAGTTGCCAGCTATGTCAAACCTGGCCACTGTGTTTGCAAACGTTCCCGTACAATACGCGCATTTTGGGACCGGTAGGACAATTTTCCCTGTTTACCATTGATTATAAGTTGACGGTAAATTTCCATGCTGTGCCAGTCCTGTAATCGCGGCTTCCACAGCCTCACTGGAGCTGCAAGCGTTTCCTCGAAGTCGAAAATCGTGCCGAGGCTGCCACGAGTGCGGAAAACACAGCCACACCATCTGACTGGTGATAACGGCAGACCGTTTGTTTTGCGCACGCACAGACACTCAGGCCGGCCCCTCAGCCGCTTGAAGGGCCCTCCACGTGTGCTCCCCGAATTGCCACGCACACAATTCGTCCGTAAGATATCATCGGAGTGTCAGTCAGTCGTGGTGCGCCACCTCCGTTCGGCTCAGTGAGGCAGACAAGACAGAAAGGGCTGGGAGAAAATTTTGGATTTCTAGGATCCTGATAGGACCACGGTAAACACCGCATATAGTACATAGTCATGTAATCCATCAAAGCTTGCGTGCGTCATTCATCACTGTTAGGACGGCTAACTTAGACAGCATGAGCGTAGCGTAGAATAATCCCTTGAAGCTTGCGACATCATTCAGAGGTGCAGGCGATCTCTGGGGCCTTTGACTGGATATTCTGACAAATTTATAGATTGATGATTTGTGGATGGCAAACGTAATTTGTTTCCGCATCCGGGCAAAAAGTAATGCCACTTTCGTCTCCATTTCGTCCATTGCCGTTTTCGTCAAACGTTCAATCTCAGAGGCGGATATAGCATTCTGAAGTTCATCGCCAAATGTGTTTCGCTCGTCACTGAACCGGTGCCCTCTCAGGATTTCGCGCCCCCGCTGCGTTTGTGACGTCACTCGTCCAATCGCCGGCAGTCTGGCGCAGAAATCAATGCCGGCCGCAGTTTGTAAAGATTATCCTTTGTGCGTCAGCTCGTTATTGAGGAGAACACTGTCCGGAATTTATCTCTCCCCACAGGCGTATTCATAGCGGCCGCCCGGACAGTAATGACCTCGGCTGCTCTAATTGGTACCGCTGTGTGGGCCCGTGACTCGGCCAGCGCCAGTCAGCGACGCCCAGGGCCCCCTGCAGCTGAGAGCAGAATAGCCTCCGGGCGGGTTCGGTGCCGCGGCGGCGTCGGCCTGACACAGGGGGACATCCAGGCGCCGCTGCTCCGACGTCGGAGGCCGGGCCAGGGTAATGCGCCGCTCGTGCTGCGACGGCAACGACACTCGTACCTCGTCGCCCTTGTTAGGAGATGGGGCTCCTCTACGGACGGCTCCAGAGGGATGCGGAGGCCTCTGCTGGAGTACTTTTTGCGGAGCTCCTTTTGCAGTCTGTCATGGACGCAAAAGGATGTCACCGAATCCTCTTGTCAAATAAAAAAAACAATGTCAAAAAAATCAAAAAAATGTCACCGACGACCTCTTGTCCCCAAATCTTTTATTTTCTGATCTTTTTGTCATGTGTTTTGTCCCAGTGTAGTATGCCTATCCAATGTCTCGTATAACCGTAGTTCTACCTCGCTCTGAATGACCGTCCTATTTCGATAATGCTGAGTGTGTTTTCTTGCGACAAAGAGACATATTTTAACTAATGCGACAAGGTTGACGAAGCCCCGTTGTTCGGTACCACTTTCATATCCACACATAAATACTGAACTTTGCAGAGTGCAGACTTTCACAAATGATGATTCGTAACTGTTGCGTTCGTCCCTGGTCCTAGGGGCATCTAAGAGCATTCGTGAAAAATGCTTGACATGTGTTTTTAACAAATGGCGGTACCGAACGCTGCATTCCTAGGAAAAGTATATGTTGTACCGAACGCTGCGCCACAAAACGCTTCTTTACTGGACCAATGTAAAAGCGACAAAAAAGCAGAAATATCTAAATATGAGGGAATTTAGCTCGACTGCGGCTAGGCATAGGAAGCATGCCATCAGTCAGTACTGTTCTTCCGTAATAGGGTCTATCCATTAAGGCCACTCCATAAAAGATGCTTTTGTAGACACCTCGCCACCAGAGTTCTTCATGAAGCTCCTCAGTGCATTGCTGTCGCCTGAAGCTCCCGACGCAGAAGGCTCGATCCCTGGAAACCTCCATTGTTATCCCCATGTAGGTGACATGACGATTTATTGTGAGTTCTATGGTGTTGTATGGCAAAAAAATACCTCGGAATGGCCTGGGTCGTTTAAGAACGTTACAGCACCACTGGCCATGGGTCAAACATCTAGTGGGGGGGGGGGGGGCACATTGAGGTTTTTAGGCTCATCATTCCAGGCATTGCCGATAAACATAATGTTACACTGTGGAAGAAGTTCCCCGTAATCTTTGTGTTAAATTTGCTCCGGATGTTCTGATTAGTCGATGAGCAGATTTTTTCACTTACTTTGACATTTAGGCCACGGTAAACCCATTTGACACTGCTGATGGTCCTTATCTATCTCCTCCCCCTCCTCTCCACGCGCCAACCGAATCAAGTTTTTTTTTGTCAAACTTTTTTAATTTATCACCGAGGAAAGGTAGGCCCTAATTCATTTATAAGATCCAGCTGGGACCGGACTGCCAACATCCATTGATCATCGGCAGAAGACGCAGCTGTCAGCGTCCTGTCATAATTGAAAACTTCCAATTCAGGTCAGCGCAGACCATTAAAACAAAAACATCCCAATTATCGCCGTCTCGGCCCCCTCCATTCGCCCACGCGTCACTCCGCAGGTGTCGCGCCTTCCCCCAAACCGAACCCATCCAGCTGGCGCATGCGCGCCAGCGCGCCCGGGCCAGCAGCTCGCCTCGCGGAGTTTATAGTCAGTCGCTACCGTCGGGCGGAGCGGGGTGTACCGGGCTGACGCTGCGAGGGGATGTAGTGTGCGCGCGTCCAGCAGTCTTCTGCTAACGGAAGGACCGCCCGACAGGGGACTGGCTTCTGCGAACTCCAGCTCAGGATGTAAAAGTCGCGATTCGTGGAACGTCGGCGCGACTGCACTGGATAAATATTTCGCCGACCAGTTCACGATGTGGCTGCTTCGCCTTGGATTCCTTGTTGCAGTCGCCTTGCCAGGTGAGCGCAGCGATAGGAATGGAATGTTGTCGTGTATTTGCATTCTTAATGGGTGCGGTGTCTACCCATAGGGAGACCTGTACTTTTACTCTGAGGAGCCGGTGCATACCATGCTGCTCGGCTTCCTCCACTCTACATGTGATTGCACGGGTTCGATCAAAAGTTTACTGAGATTGGTAGAAATTTGCCTTTCTATTTCCTCGAACCGTTCGAATGTGGAACAGAGCGACATGAAACCGGATGGGGACTTGCTCACTAATTTTCGATGAGTTTAACCCTACTCCAGCGTCATGGTGCATGCGCAGCGCATGCAAACACATTCCTTAGAACGTTGCTGTTCGCCCGGATCGACGTGGTTCAGATTTTGCGCGCAACATCCAGCATTATTCTACGTTGCTCGTCCCTTGGGAATAATGTGGATAGGGTCACGTTTTGGGCATTATTTGTTGGTAAGCAAATACTGATTGCAATATATCTGCGTTGGCGCAGGCATCAGAGCAGCGGAAATAAAGCAGGAGGCACGTGTATGCGTTGACTGTGGGAGCTCACTTATAAAGTATCGTTTTCGTCGTAGTTAAACTTGTGTTTTGAACCCGTGGTCAGTAACTTCCGCTCCCCCTGGTCAGAAGCCTCGATGCCATAAATTTGAAAGTGGTCACGTGATCTTTGCAGTGCATCGGACGGGAAACGAAAGAGAGGCACTCGTATGATCGATATTGCGTTTTGCCTACAATTGCGTTTCTGTTGACTTATGATGTATGATATATGATAATGTCCTATTATATGACTAGACTTTGTTATTCCTCCGCCAATTAACAGTGTGGGAGGAAACTGGTCTAGGTCTAACTAGGTCCTGAGTCCTCTATCGCACATGACGTCCTTTGACCAGTCTCGTTTCATTTATGACTAGCGCTGCGCCTAAGATAAGATTGTCGCAATAATTATGACGGTACCATGAGCTCCTTTGTCCAATCTGTCCAAAGCGTCGTTCTTGAGCTGCGCACTGAGCTTTACCTCCACCATTCGCAGAGTCATTACAGCTTGGTTCGGTATAACTTTCCATATGCGATGTGTTGGACTAAGCACTATCCATGCGACACGCCTACCCATGGCATTTGCCTGCATATTCGTTTTACCCGCATGTGGATACAATGCGTGTGCTTGAACGGCAAGCCGTCAGTGTCGACTTGTTCATAGGGAACCGCGGCTCGCTTTACCTTTGCCCGTACTTCTCTGACCTGGCCTGAACTAATCACGACTGGGAGTCCGTCCCTGGGGTGTGCCGTTAATTAGGCGACAGAGTCCGGACACGGGAAGAAACGTCCTACGAGATCCCAATTTCTCTGTGAAATTTCCCTGAGGACCGTCACCGGACTGATGTCTAACTTTACAAGCCGCGGCTCTTTTCATTGATCCTTTCCAGTTAGACCGAAGACTTCTTCCGTAATGCGCCAAATGGCTTGCAATTCGAGTGCTCTCTCTGACACAGTGAGCCGTTTGCTGAGGGATGTGCTGATGTTAGCCTATGAAGTTTGAGGCGTCCTGGGTGTTGCCGGAGTTTGAAGGCTGTTTTCCAGACTCATGCACCTAGCTGATCCCGGCGACACAGGCTCGGCCTTTGACATGATTATGATGGCACTCGCTAACATTGGCTAAAGCATGGCCCACCGTCGCGTGTCAACGCCCTGTCCTAACAGAATATTACTGCGAACGTTTTATGAGATGTTCCAGTTTTTCGACGGAAGGCGAATTCTACAGGTTTTGACCACGTCTTGGCATATTGTACGTTTTCATATGTTGCATCATGCATGCTGCAATGAAGTGCCTTACTGAAGGGACGTATCTGAAAATGATTTATATAGCACAGTCACGAACCATTAAGCGCAGTTAAACAGTCTGAAAGACGTACTCGCATAGCTCGACACTGGAATTCTCCGCATTGGCAAACGCTGTTGTGGCTTTGCTTTACGGCGGCGTACATTGCATGCTTGTCGTCGGAAGTCCAGCACCACGCGTGAGGCTCAGGAGCAGACGGCGTGTGCGGAAACGTACCCCAGGTGACTCACGGGATTTTGTGATCTGCGCCTCTGTCACACGTTTTGTGACGTCACAGTACGCACGCAACAGATCAGTGCTAGTTGCTCCTCGGCCTCTATGAAGGATCGCACGGGCATGTAGACACCGACATGGGCTATGAAACGTGACGAACGTTGTTAAACGAATGAACGTTATTACGAACGTTATTAAAGTTCCTAAGACCAGAGTCATTTCTGGCACATTCCTTTTATATGGCGGCATGGGACGAAGGTAAAGAAATTGCCGAAAGTTGGTGGAGTTGATCCCTTTCGTTCACGGCGAGCTGCTACATCCATGATCCTGGGCCTTTGCCACAGCAGCCACAGAAAGCAGGAGCACTCGACCGCTCATAGGTCCGGTCGCCGGGGTCACCGTGGCTGGCCCCGGGCGGCGGGCCCCTCCAGAGCCCAGACCAAAGGCCCGGCGGCCGACGGTCCTCTGCAGTTCCGCACGGCGCCCGGCAGCCGCCGCCGACCGCCGTCCGACCGCCTCATCGCCGGCTGTCAGCTGGCACGCACTCGGCGTAAATATAGCAGACCGGAGCCAATTAGGCGGCGGGCAGGTGCCGGCCGGCCGCAGATGACGGCGATCGGCCGCCCCGCTGTGAAGCGGTCCGGCCGACGAGGCGTCCGCCCCCGCGCCACCGACCACCGCGCCGACAGTCTGCCCGGACTCCCACTGATTCCTCTGGACTGCCCTGGACCCCCGAGGACTCCCCGACTCCGGCGGACTCCCCCCGGACTCCCGCGGCCCCCGGGCCGCCCTGGACTCCAACGAGTTCCGGTGGACTCCCGCGGCCCGCCGACCCCCAGGAGGTCGTAACGGAGACCCGTTCGGCCGCCAGCTGGCCGCTTCGTTAGACGGCGACGGCCGGCCGGGGCCCGTCCGGAGTCGGGTAATTGAGCGTTTCGGCAGGGTTTACTGCCGGACGGACGGACGAGACTGACCGGCGGCCGGCGCAGATGTCGACCGTGACCCCTGTCCGCGACGACACGTGCCGCACCTGCCCTCGTTTGCCGCCTCTGACGGCCCCTTCCGGCTCCTCGTGCCTTTAGCCTCGTGCCGTGACGGCCACGTCCGGAGGTGCTGGAGCTCCGTCCGGCTCCTGAGCCGCCCCGGGCTGCCCCAGCTGGCGTCGGGCCGGGCCGCAGCGCGCTGGGAACTGGGCCTGCAGCCGCGCACGGAAGAGGGCTGCGTAACGGCGTGTCCGTTAGTCTCGCCGTGCACGAGGTTTTGTGCCGGTCGCGGTATTCGGCTGGGCGCTGCCGACACGGACTTGATGCACCTTTAATTTACCATTCACGCCGCCTCGGGCGCCGCGCGAATCAATTCCGTCTCCATCTGCCGGCCATTCGCACACCGACGGCGATTACCGTTTTTATTGTGCTGCCGCATTACCGGCTCAAAGCCGGGCTTCTCACCGAATTACGCCAAATTCCGAATGGAGTTCGCTGAACTGTTCTCAGTCGTTGGCGCCGGCGGCCATAATACTGTTACCGGCGTGTCAGAACGTCCTTTTTATGAGACGTGAACGTGCAGCTTCGGGCCGTGGAAGAAATAACACGGCCATTGTCGGCACACGATTTTGAGTCGAGTGGTCAAATATTCAAGCTTTCTGGATGTTTGCTTTCAAGGCTTCCTCGAAGTGAAATAATGTGTGACATAACGTCTGAAATATGTTGCGAAGAGAAAAGCTACCCTTTTGAATATCATCATCTGCACATTCAGCTGTAGTATCATTTAAGGTCTTCTAATCGAAATGATATTCCTGTGAACCTAATGGCCTAGCATCGTTGTATCCATACGCAATCAGGCTACCATTTTAGTGTCATTGCAAGCTCCGAAGACCACAAGACACCTTCTAGAACAAAACTGCATATCATGAAACAGAACAAGCCGCTGGTCCGCTAGATGTGTACCCCAGCCGTCCTGAGACAGTGACCGACTCCGGTGGTGACCTGGACCAGCTCGCTCCAGATGCGCCGCCAGGTCCGTGGTGGCCGCGCCGGTGCAGCTGCCCCGTCCGGCGCGGCCAGCTGTGTGAACACCCCAATTACGACCGGGTGCGGTCACGCCTGCCGCCAGCGCTTTGTCGGCGCCCCCCCCCCGAGTTTCCGCCCGCCGCGGCGGCTTATTATAGAGTCCGGCCGGCCGCGACATGCGCCGGCAATGAGCGATTGTGCGGCGTTTTTGTCTCACGCCGCACGCCCCGCTGTGGCGGGCGGCGGTGGTCGGCGCGCGGCCAGCCGGCGGCGGGCTAAGATTTGCACGTGACGGGGACGGAGATGTGCCGCGCGGCCCAGCTCGGGGGTCCGCCCGCCCGGCGGCCGGCTCGCCTCGTAACTCGGCGTCCGGTCGCGGCGCCGGGCCCGTTTCTCGGCGCGGCCGGAGTTTATCTGCTGGTGCCGCTCCGGCGCGCGCGCCGCGCTATTTACGAGCCAAGTTTCTCTGATCGGCTTGATGACTTAATTCCGCTCGTTCCGGCTGGCCGAGGCGATACGACAGGACGAATCGCTGCTCGCCCCCCCCCCCCCTTCTGTCTCGACTCAGCACTGAGCGCTGCCTGGAACCGGCCTGAGGTCACCGTCGTGACTGCTCGTCGGATCGTTCCGTGCGCCTGCATGAGCTCTCCTGATGGCCGGGTTCCGATCGGTCAGTTCAAGTGCGCTCGTCGCTGGGTTGGTTCGTGCTCCCCCACTCGACGGATTTAATACGGTGAACCGCGTCAGCCAACGTGTGGGCTGGCGGTTCCCTTCATACGTAATAAACAGACGGGACGTCCCATTTAAAGACCGCTGGTGCTGCCGCGGATTTCCGGCAGCCTGTTATTAAGGAATAGCTGGCCTGTAACGTGTAAGTGAATGATTGGAGAGTGATTGATTGTCCTGCCGGCGGGGTAGAACGAAGTGTCAAGGCGCGCAGCAAACCCGCGATTAAGTCTGATGCTCTCATATTTGTGTGGTGTGGCTCGCTATTACATAAGACATAACGTGAGAGACTGTCCTGTACGATAAAGCGAGGGCGTCTGACGAATTCCTGAGTCCTGACCACGTCCAACCGGGTGTCCAAAGGAATCAGTCACTCGCCCTCGGAGGCCTATTGGAAGACCAGGAGTGAGTTGGTTGAACGCTCTGAGTGTGAGTTTCTTTCCTGTGCGGATCATGTTGACACTGGTCGGGAGAAAGATCGGGCTCAGAATGGTTTTATAAATGTGAGGAACACCTTTATCCAAAACGACGGCAGACATCCTGCTGCGCATCATGGAGAGCGTAGTAAAAGCAACGCGAAGTAGGCACAGCAAACATCGCAATGAAGTTTGCCATCACAGGAAATGCCTGTGTATGTCAGATTTATTCTAGTCCTTGTAATGTGGGCAGTGCGTAGACATCACATTATTCCATTTTCACAGTTTGGCGACCATAATATTTGACCGTAGTCACTTCTGGGACTGCTGTATAATTGCCTTCATTTCGATTACTTAATCTAATATTTTTATTCGCTGCCAACGAGCCATGGTTGACTCGTTGCTTTGGATAAACAGCACGAACGACTCTTTTGGCGTGCGTGCGTCACAAAGTGTACGGCTGAGTGAAACGCAAAGGCAAGAATGGAAGGCTTGTGACGAGCTAATTTCAGGCCGAACGGATGCAGCCCCACAGGTTATCTACAATGAATTTTAATTGCAGTGCAACGTTGTTCAAAACTGCAAGATGGTCCCTTTTGATCCCTATCACAGGGGAAATGATGGACGATGTAACGGCATACTGGTCGCGACAATATAATACGATTTCGATAAGATAGTGAAACATCAAACGGAAAACTCGCAACGAGGAAAACGTGTTTCAAACATTCAAACTGCAGCCGTGTTCGACAACGGCTCGGGCGCGGCGGCTTACAGCACAGGCGGCCGTTGTAACTGGCGCTCCGCTGCTGTGACGGTGGGTCAAGGTGCGCGGTTTCTCGACCGTCACGGAAGACTCAGAGCCGCGTGCCGCGCCGCCAGGCCGGACCTCACGGCCGCCACCGCGCCATGGGCGTGGGCGGATGCCCCAAGGGCAACGAGGCTGTTTGCCGTGCTCGAATGCCGTGGAAGCCGCACATGTTGTGGCACGGCCGCACTGGGTACGATTTTTTCCGGTGCGTGGTTTCGAAACCGCAACGCTTCCCCCGGCGTGAGAGCGGCTGGCAGCGGCGGCGCGTAATGGGGCACATTGACGTATTTCAGCGATATTAAAGGCCGCCGGTCCTAGGGTCGCCAACCTGTGGAACGAAACGATTCTTTCTCATCGGTAAAAATGCTCGTCTCGTGACGTACCGGCAGGGCAAAATCTGTGGTCCTTCATGCTCGGATGTTCACGCAGCGAATGGTGTTTGTATGCGTCATGAAGCCGTCCTCGACGTAGACAATTCATGGGACCAAAAAGCAAATGTTAAAATTTGCGAAATGTCTTCAGTTTTTAACTGTTGATCTCTGCCGCGATTGTCGTTTTAATGACTGTGTGCCGTGTCCCCTGATCATTACCAACGTCGGTTACGCTAGCTGAAATGCGCGTCTGACCGGCAGAGCCGTGCTCAGCATTCCCACTCACGTCCCGGCACTGGCCGCAATCTCTTGCCTCCGTTCATCGCGGCTCGTCCGGCCGGCTCTCAGGGCGCGCGCCGCCGGCCGGCGTGCCCTGGGGCGCTGTTGGCTGCCCCCGCCCGGCACTCGGCCGGCGGGCGGCTGCACTCGGCGCCTGCCGCGCCCGCCTTATCCGCGCCGCTCGCCGCTAACTGGATAGGCACCTGAGCGGCGCCGCCTGCAGAGCAGAGCGGGCGCCGGCCGTGAGCGGATCGCCGCCGCTGCGCCGCCGAGACCGCCGGCCGTCAGCAGGACGTGACCCGGCCACGGTCACGTCCCGGCCGGCCGGTCCGGAGGGCCGGACCGTCAGGACACCTCCGGCCCGGACCGCCGCAGCCGGCGGCGCCGGACCGCCGTGCGGGCGAGGAACTGTCGCCAAGGCCGCGTGCCTCTGCAGTCGCCCTGCAGGCATTGTTCGGCGGCGGCCGGCACATTTATCACACTCCGCTCCACTTGCCAAGTTTCCTGCGCGGCCGCCGCCACCGTCGGTCGGCTGCCGGCGGGCCGGCGCGCCGCTCAGCCGGCCGACTGCGGCGCGGCCGGCCCGCCGACACGCCGTCACGCCCGGCGGCCGCGGCGTGACGGCGTGACGGCCGGCCAGCGTCGCGGCACTAACGGCGGGGGCGGACGGCCTCCGCGGCCCTGCTCCGGCGTGGGATCGCGCCGGCCGCCGCGGCGTTGGCCGGCACAGGGGCGGGCTGCGTGATTTCGGGGGCTGCTTAGTGTGCTGTTGGTCTGATTGTGTGCTCGATCATTGGTAGGATACTGTTTCACGCAGTTTTTTGTCGTTCTACATTTCAGAGCACGCTGTTCATTTTTCCTTTTCGGGTTATTCGCGGAGAGAATTCATTCCTGATAAAGCATTAGTCACGGTAGTCACGATCGTCAAGCAATAATCCATGACTCTTAAAAAATGGGCGCGGCTCTGAAATTTCGACCAAAAATGTACTTTGTGTATCACTTGGTCCCCTCACGATCTCCGGCGGTTCACTGTCTGTCTACATTAGTTAGCCTTGAGAGATGCTTCAGTATTCGGAAGACAAATACTTTTTAAATACCGGGTTTGAATCTGAGTTTTGAAGTTTGGGTGTCATTGCTGTTACCTAAACAGCTCGCAAGGACAAGCGCATTCCAATTTTCTATGGAAACTCAAAACAGATTCTCATGGTTATTCACCATGTGGATGCGCACCACTTCCAGTACATTCTGATCCTCTTTCTTATTTCCAATTATTTCATGCAATAATTTTTCACGTATTCACACGGTTGCCTGCCCTGCTGTTGATTGCCCTTAAACTGATCCTCTTCCCCATAAAGACCGCTGAAATCGCTGACGCCGGCCGGGGCCGCGTTTAACAGCCAAAGACTATGGCCTGGAGTAACGTCGCCTGCTGTCGGCGGCCTCGTCAGCCAGTGTCGAGCACGTGCCGACCGGGCCCTGCGCGCGCCATTAGGGCTGGCACGTGCGGCGCTTGTTGCATAATTGCCGCCTGACAGGCTGGCGCGCGGCTCTGACGGATGGCGGCGGCGGCGGCGGCGGCGAGAGGCGTCAAACGGATGGGGGGCAGGAGACGCCAGATGTGGCCGCCGCCGCCGCCGCCGCCGTCTCCGCCTCCGCTCGCCCCGCCTGTCCAGGTGCTGGATTACCTGCGCGCTGCGTTTGGAAGGCAAAAGAGGAGCCGCACGGAAAATGTGTCTGGGTAGAGGAATGGAAGGAACCGAGAGAAATGGGAAAGGACAGGGCGGAAAGAAAGAGAGAAGGTGGAGAAGAGGGAAAGAGACGAACCAGGTGTCGACAGGAAAATATAAATATGTTGTCATGAACATCATGTCGTCTGGTCTCCGTAAGAATCACCGTTACTACCACGTCCCATTTACAACTCACCACAACATATCAGCTTTCACACACAGGAGAAATATAATTGCGAAATTAACCCGTCCCGTACCAGTGGTGAAATCCACCTTCCCCGTACCGGGAATAGTTGTGTGAACACCCCCACCCCTCTCTAACTCGCGAACCATGCGTCGGAGGAAAATGAAGTGTACATGATTGGAACGCAGTTGAAGAGCAGAGCCCAAAACCGGCAACATTTTTGAAAACTGGCCGGAATTTTAAGGAAATATAACCTAGGATTTCAAAATTAGGGTTTTGTTATTTGTCAATAGCTCAGCAACTAATTCACATTTTGCCTCAAATTATGCCTTTCACGATGCCTAATAACACGCCAAACAACCCTTTTCGATTAAAGGTACCTCTTTTTGACCTTCGGCGCGTGTCGTGTCATGTCACGCCACCGTTCCAAAATGGCGCATTTGCAAAATGTATGTCTTCTTTTTCTTCGTACTGATGAGCGTGTTTTTATGGCTAATTTACACTTGAGAGGATGCTGATGAGATACCTAAGCTCTTTATAGATACCCTAGCACGATTTCACGTTGAACCAAAAGTCGGTGGAGGTCAACTAAGTTCAGTTTTTCAAGTGATACAGCTCGAGAAATCCAAAGTTTTAGCATGGTCTATGTGGCAAGTGGAAAACTTTTCGGAGTTCAAGAAGGGTCAGTGGAGGCCAAGAGAGGTCATGTGAGGTCACCAGCCGACGTTTTCCGACACCACTTGATGCGCCTGCCGTGGGGAGATGCATCAAGTAAGGTGCATGTAGCTATGTAGGATTTTTTTTAATGGAACCATGTTTTCGCAGTTTATCTCTAGCATTGTTTTTACACATTGCAGCGGCCCATTTAAGGCCAGCACCAACTCTTTAGTGCATTGCTCAGGTCAGAAGGGATCAGTGATCTCGAATGATCTCTAGTGATCTTTTTGTTCTGCGTTGTGAGATAACATTATTTTGGACCTAGAATTCGAATTGAGCATCTCTTTGGACTTTTCTTGCAAATTACTTATTCTGGGCAAAATGTTTGGATTTATAACATGAACCCATATTGGTGGGTTATGACCTAAGCCAAGGGCACGGGTGCCCTGGTGACATGATGGTAGCACATGGAAGAAGTCATATTGTTGGTAATATCTAAGCATCACATTTCCGTAAAAAGGCGTTCAGATTTAGACAAAGTCTCAGAAAGGGGCTAAAATTGGCCTGATCTCAGTTTCCTGACCCGAATTTTCTCGAAAAATCTAAAGCATACGAATTTCGTGTTACATCATATGCTATAACTCCTGCAAGTTTTATGGAACTCTGATCAACCCAGAAAAAGCTATAGGGGTTCAAAGTTTGCTGGAGGTTTACCTCTTTGACCCAACCTAGATCAATGACTTGATCTGATCTGGGCTGAAATTTTGACATGATATGTGCAATGAATGATTGAAAGGGTACTGTAAATTCGGCGGCTCTGTGTTTTTTGCATTTTCCATTATGGCGGAAAAACCTGATGGGGATGTTCAGACACCTCCTGGTACGTGGCAGGCTAAGATAAGGTGTAAATGTTCAAAGGTGCGTAAATGCTCTGTGCCCGTCCTCTCCGCTTTGTCCATAGCAATGCTGGACTTCAAGACATTCTTTTAGGCATGCCGAACAATTGTAATGTGTGGAACAGTGCTAATGCTAATGGTAATGCCAAAAATGTTAAAGGTAATTGTAATGGTAATGCTAATGCTAATGGTAATGTTAATGTCAATGCTAATGCTAATGCTAATGCTAATCAGTAATAAAAACAGAGACAAGCTAATGCACTAAACAGCAATGCTGCAACTTGCCGATTATACAAGAAAGGCAGTTTCTTCATATTATATTTGCCGTTCGCTGCCTTGCAAACGACATTTTCGGGAAGGGTTAAACACGTTGCTTTGCATGGCAGAGCCTGTGATGAGACTCTCCATTCAGAAACTTCAGTCGTTCGTGTGTTTTGATTTTTATTGGAGATTTACGTCATTTTGTCTACATATAAAAAACTCTCAGCTCCAATAGCTTGCAACCTGCAAAATATTCCAAATGAATATATTATGATAATCCAGCAATACAGAAGTCCCAGCGCTGAGTACTGTGCACTGCTTCAAGACTTTTTCATTTTTGTTTTATTTGGCACTTCATAAATGTGTTAGAAGTATTTGTGGTGCTTGTGCAGTACAGATCTTCATGCGTATTTTCGGTTTCATTTTACGGCGTCATTTACGCGATGCCCCGTTTGTTTGCCCGTTCGACGCTGCTCGTTGTGATGCACGTTTCCATCAGGCTACATAGCAGTTGGCTCCGTGAAGTGGTGATTTTAGCGATTTTTGGGACTCCCCATTCGGAAGGAATGGCGTCGTAGTAAAGATTGCCGTGGTCTGAAGGGAACGTTTTTGAGGATGTTTCTGTGTGGTATGTTTTTTCCTCCGTCTGAAATCCTGTTTTTCTGACCAGAAAGCCTATTTTTATGTTTTGACTCAACCAGAAACCCACAAGTTTGTCGTTTTTTACCGTTTGCTTGATATCACAGTCCATTTCTGAAAATCTAACCGACGGAGAATTTTGGGCTGACGTAATTGGTGAACATTGAAACCCCTTTTCTCTATTTGCCGCCGGGACGCGCCATAAGAGGTACTCTTCGGTTGCCACCCTGGTTTTCCGCCATTTTCATAAAGATCCACTAACTGGAGCCGGAACGGCTTTCAAATTGTGCTGATTTGTTATGACAGTCGTAAAAAGGGAGGACATTTCTACGCCAACCTCTGTGTGATTCATTGTGACATGTTTCAGGAACTGAAAAATAGCCGCACTTATATGATTGCGGTCATATCGATGTGGTCTCGCCAAGCGCAGCAGCGTGGTATGGGCGCGGTCCGCTACCCTCTCGTTGGGGGGGGGGAGAGAAGAGCTACCCGAACTCGGAGGGTGGGGATTTAACCACCTGCCCTCTGCAGAGATGAAGTCGGAGACGTCCATATTGGGATGCTTTGAAAGTGCAAGAGCCTTTCTTTGCGCGGCTTTTGGTTTCCTGTTGACGCCGATTTTTCCTGTTTGTAATAAATTGCCAGATGATAGCCTTCCTTCTCTTGGTGTAAGTATAGATATACGCTCCAGACCCGCCGACGCTTCAGTTTATTCAGCGCACCGCTCGGCTCCTGAAATCGCCCAGCCCCGAGCTTTCGCAGCTCGCCGGCGGTCAGTCGAGATCGCGGGATTCATCAATTGCGCGCCTCGGCCGCGCACTCGATCACCGTGACAAACGGACGAGGAGGCGAGCCGCAGCCTCGCGGCGCTGCCAGGCCGAACGGCGGACCAATCCAACACGACTGGGCTCGCAAACGGCCGCGGCCGGCCGGCCAGAGGGGGAAAAACAGCTGCCGGACACTGGGGGCGTGAAGAGCAGGACTGTTGTGTAGATTCCTCCGTTTTCGTTCATTCGGGCTGCGAAGTGTCAGCTTTGTCAAAGAAGGAACACAGAGTGTTGTGGACATTGCTGCACACCAGAACTGGAAAGAAAAGTACGCCATTTATGTCACGTTTGTTGCAGATAGCGTGGTTGTATCAGTTGGTTTCATCGATAAGTTTCCAGCGAAAGTTGAACTCAAAATCAGCATCGGTCATTGTTTCCCTTGCGTTTAGTTCTATGGTTCAGCAATAACTCAGCATCGGGGAGGCATCACTGGCGCCCCGCGACACATGGAGGGGCTCGTATCCGGAGCAAGAGCCAAACATCAGATCGGTCAGACTTTGTCACGTAGGCTCTTTCATCCTGTGAACGGCGTGTTCAACGTCACATGGGGATCACAGCGATGGCGGATGCCGTTAGTACGCGGCTTGGGTGTCATTTGGGGATGAAAGCGATGGTTGGTCCTCACAGTCCACAATCTTGATGCTTTCTGCTGATCACAGAACGATGGTTGATCATCATGTGTGTTCTCGATATCCCCCGGGAATCAGAGCCATGGCTGGCCTTCATAGTTACAGTCCGGATATCTTCTGGCGTTTAGAACCGTGGTTGATCCAGACGGTCTGCAGTCTGGACGTCTTCAGAGGATCATAGTTCCGGGGACCAGGCGATGACCGACTCTAACCGCTGGCAGTCCGAATACCCTCTGGCGACCAGAGACTGCAGAGCTCCAATCTAGGTCGTAATCGCACCCTGGGGCGAACAGACGGCGAGCTCAGTACTTCTCCAAAAGCCAGGACTGCGTTGCGGTTATCCTGTGTCACCGCGTGCTGTCCTATGGTAGCAGCATCCCCGGCCCGCTGAAGCGATGCTGTCACGAGCTGAGGTCCGCCCCCGCCACGCCTCGCAGGAGACACGCTCCGGCGGTGTCCGCCCAGCCGGAAACGCTCGCAAAAACAGCGCAGTCTAATGACCCATTGGATATCCGGCGCGCTTAAATGGCCGAGCGCTGTCCGGGACGTCTTCACGTATGTGTGTGTGTTACCTGTGTGTTTTGCAGCGGAGAATGTGGTGCTTATAATATTTATTCATGCATGCTCATGATTATTTGAAAAGTTTTGGCTAGACCGGCAAACTGTCGTGACGGACTGAATTTTCACCTTCGTAAAACGGTGCTCTGCAATCAGTTCGGGATTCGGCAACCAGAGCGTACGTAACGAAGCTGGAAAACATGGTTCCAATCTGGTCGATTTTACCAGTGTTGTGGTGGAATGCGTTTTTGGGCTGAGTCACCAGCTAGAGAGATGAGCGGTACAGTCTAGCCGTGTTCCCGGACGGCCGGTCGTCCGATCCTAACGAGCCGCTTTGTGCTGTTCCCTTGACTTCCCGTGTGCAGTCGCTGTTAAGTACGTCTTTGGCCTGAGCTGGGAAAATTTAAGTGTAACGTCGATTGTCACAAGAGTTAAGTGCTTGTCAGCACCTTGGTTTGAGAGTGGACTGCCGCTGTCAGAAACGTTTCCTTCTTGGTGGTTGTTGGCCAATATGCTGTATAGTGTGGCTGGTGGCTCTGGGAATAACCTGGAATATGGTGGCAGAGGAATAACCAGACCCTTCGGCCAAGGGCGCTCTTCACTGTTTCTTCATTGCTGTCGAACATAAACAGCTGCCTGAAAACGAGGCACATCGACCGCAGTTGTCGCAATATCAAAAGCAGCAGTCAGGTGTTCACTTTTAGTGAACGTTTCCGCGACTTTGCGGTGCCATTGCAAATTTATGTGCAATTTGAGTCGTAACTCTGCACACTCATTCTGCCTTGTATTAATTGCTGCGTGAATATGATAATATCCGACAATTGTGACCGATGTGTTTTCTTTTATAGCAATTATTTACGTCTGCCTGCATTTACAAGCGTGTTGATGACAAATAAGCATTTGAAGATGGCTGATCACAGCTTTCCACATTAGTCAAGAATGGACCTGTTTTCACATCTGAAACTTCACCTGACCTGTGACAATGTTTACCTATTTTATCCCACTGCTCTGCGAGAGTGCTTTGAAATCAGGGCTCGAGCGATGAGGAATGCTTGTTGCACGGGTTCTGATGTCTACGCCCAATTGCGTGCTTTCGGGTTAAGGACATAAGTTTGAGGCTAATGCATACCTTCCGCCTGTGACTTGATCCGTCGTGAATTGGCTTACTTTGCGCGTTTATCTGATGAAGCACAGAACTGGGAAATTTCGTATTCAGGAGAAAACCGGAACCTCAGGGAATGCCGGTAGACATCTTACGGAACGGAACAAGCACGATTTTGCAAAGTCGGGGAAAATTAGAGACCAGCTGTTCCACAGTGGTACGGTGGGGACAGTCTCAGTAGTTATCTGAAGCATTGGTACCGATGCTGTTATAAATGATACGATAGAAGAATGGTGGAGAACTGCGGTTTGACCTGCCGTTCACCCCATTTGGTGAATCCTTTCTTGTTGCAAAACTTTATTTAAATATCTTGTGATATAACTACAATATAAGAAGCTGTATTTGCTGATTAAATCGTTCTTTGTGTTCAAGAAAAACGTCATTTAATTTATTTGTGTTTGTTCTGGTTAGAGCTTTCTTAAGCGTTAAATATGTTCCGTGTTATGTTCTTGCAGAACTTTACGAACTACATTTGGTTGCACGGCGTGTTTATTTTAGCAGTCGTTAATGAAATCCTCGCAGCGCTTGTTTGATTTGTATCTCGCAGCGCTTGTCTGGAACAAAGTGTACAAAGCGGCTTACGAACCCGAAAAGATCAACTGCGGGCAGCAGCCGTCTGCCGAAAAAGGCCGAAAAGATCACAGGCGAAGCAGCCGGCTTCGCCGGCTGTGCGATTGAGACCGCTGCTCGGGCTAGGAAGGGAGCGCCAAAAAACGGGCGGCCGCCCACTCCGAACGGACAAAAACGGGGGCAGGTGGCGTGTCACGTCGGCCGCGTGCAATCAGTGAAGGAGAGATCCTGAAATTATCTTGTTTATGGGCGGAGCTTTCGCGTAGGTGCGCATCTCGGCCCGCTGCCGCCAGGAATGACGACTCTATCAGATCCATCCGGCACATCAGGGATGGGACGGGGAAGGGGAAGCGGCTGGTGGAATGCTGTGATGGATTTCACGCCACGTTGGCTTGAGTTTTAACTCTGCAGCTTTGTGCATCGAAATGAAACGAAAAGCTTGAGACACCCAACATCAACACTATCTTCATGCTCCAAAGCAAGAATATATTCGATATATTTATGCTTAAATATATATATATGTATATATATATATGCATGTAATCAGGTGGATTTGAACATCATCTATGATCTCAGCGCCCCATATCAGTTGCAATCATTCCAGTTGTCGGCATGAAAGTTATCGGCTGTGCCAGACCAGAAGGACTAAGGAGGCAGTTTTCTCGTCCAGACTGTCAGCCGTTCTCTGCACCCAGCAGCAGTGTGCGGATGTGCGGCGCTGGATTCGGTCTAGCCATGCACACCCTTGACAAAGGGTAGCCCTTGAGCCGATAATTCAGGGTTGTCGGTGGACGGTCCCGCCCGTCAGATGTCGCATCATTTCGTGACGCTGACTGGAGCGGGAACAGGGGATGGGGACGGGGACCTCGGCAGCTTGGCAACATCTAGCATTCGGGTCCGGGGTGTCATCCTCGGTTGATCTGCGAGTTGTCAAGAATTGTTGACGCCACCTCGCTGGAAACTTCACTATGTTCACTCCTAATGTTCTTAATCAATTCTTAATTAAATCGTAACTAATGTTCCTCCGCATCTTGGTGACACAGTATGGTGTGAGTATGCAACAGAATAGCAGGCTGATTTGCAAGTGTGCATCTGTTCCTTATTGCAGGCATCGACTGCCTTCGACTTTACAAGGTGGTCATCCCGGCCCACGTCAAGCGTGGAGACGATGTTGACCTGGCTTGTCTGTACGACCTGGAAGGAAAGGCACTATACTCCATCAAGTGGTACAAGGACGGCAAAGAGTTCTACAGATTTGAGCCGTTGACGCAGCAGCCCAAGAAGGAGTTCCCCCAGACCGGCATCAGGGTGGATGTAAGTGTTCCACAGAAATTAGTCCGGCAAATGAAAGGTTGTCAGAGGGGCTCCCTGTTGTGGTGTGCCTTACAAACATTTGCATTACCTTGTAATGTGTGCGCTGGACATGTGGCTGTCGTAGCCGAGTAGTCCATTCCGTTTTAAGTCCTTTTTGGCATGGCATTTACGCCTGCCGTTCGTCTTCCGCAAAGTTGACCGACTGTAGTCCTGTTCATCGTCGGCAAGTTGACAGTGGCGTATGACCCTTCACCCGCCATTCCAGTCATTCCGCCATCCACCATCAAGCAGCCCAGTCATCCCATGGGCATCTAATCTCTCGATGCCGGTTTGCCTCGCGCTTGAATCGGTGCCGGCGTAGCGAGCTAGCGGGGACCCTGCACGGTGCCTTCAACGATCACTGCCTTTCCAGATGTCGGCCTCCAACGACACGCACGTGCGCCTGCAGAAGGCCACGCTCAGGTACGACGGCCGCTACATGTGCGAGGTCTCCACAGAGGCGCCCAACTTCGCCAGCGAACAGGGCAAGGGCGAGGTGCAGGTCGTAGGTGAGCCAGTCAGAGCCACGCCAAAGCGCGCGGGGTCTGCGGGAAGCGGGGCGGAACTTCCAACCGCGCCTGCTGTCGTCGCGTGTGAAGCTAGCGAAGCGGAAACTTTTCCGTGCAGGCAGCGGCGACTGGATAGGGAAAAGAGGAAAGACGGCCGAGCCGGTTCCAGGTAATCCATTTTGTGCAAAACGCTTCATGGAGGCCTAATAAAAACGGGGCCTTTGTTTCCCGAGACAATGGACCGGCCACGGTGGGTCCGCCGGTCTAAATTGCCTCTCGGCCGGCGGAGTGATGTGCTACCCTGATCGGTGGTCCCGGCCCGGCCCCGGCCGCACGGGCTGCAAGAGTCTGGTCTGATTGCATCACCGCGCGGCTCTGAACTCTGTCCAGCACGAGTCGCCCTGGGGATGGTCGCCGAGTCAATGGAGGCCCGTCGAGGCTCCGAGGAACGGCGCGAAAATGAGGTGCTGAGGTCTAGGCACGAGTCCTGGGCAGGACCTCACCATGTCCCAGGCAGGACCGCACCCATAACTGCCCTCGAGGGGACCGCACCATGTTTCGAACAGGGACGGTACACGGTCCGTCTTGGAGGGGACCGTATACCGTCTCTTGAACAGGGCCATATGTCCTGGAAGGGACCATATACCGTGTCCCGCGCGCCGTGCCGTATCCTGGATAGGGCGGCAGCGTGCCCGGGAGCGACCGTATCGTGTCCTGAACAGAGAGGTACCGTATCCTGGAGACGACCGCACCGCGTGTCCGGGACGGACCTAGCCTCGTCCGGTCCGACACTCGCGCCGGACCTGGCCGCCGGCCAACACCAGCGGGCGGAGATTTGTTTCACATTCATCGCAATCAGCCTAATTGGACGCCGTCCGTCGGATCCGGATCCTGGCCGTCTCGGCCGGCTTCAGCAGCCTTGGCGGAGTCCGGCGCGGCCCGTGCGTACATTTTCCGGCAGACGGGAGCTCAGCCGGTCCTCCTGCGGCCCGTGCGTACACGTTCCGGCAGACGGGAGCTCAGCCGCCCCTCCTGCGGCCCGTGCGTACACTTTCCGGCAGACAGGAGCTCAGCCGCCCCTCCTGCGGCCCGTGCGTACACGCTCCGGCAGACGGGAGCTCAGCCGCCCCTCCCGCGGCCCGTGCCTTTCGGAGAAGACAGCCGCCCCTCCTGCGGCCCGTGCGTACACGCTCCGGCAGACGGGAGCTCAGCCGCCCCTCCCGCGGCCCGTGCGTACACTTTCCGGCAGACGGCAGCTCAGCCGCTCCTCCTGTGGCCCATGCGTACACACTCCGGCAGACAGGAGCTCAGCCGCTCCTCCTGCGTGCAGGATACGATTTTATCGAGACATGCTCTTGTCTCGTTGGGTTAGTCTGTTGTCTGTTTGTCTTGTCTGTACTTGTCACCCGACTAATTATCTCGTCGCAGTTAGTCGGGTGCAATGAACTCGTTGGTTGTAGTGCTGCTTCGATTGATGCTGCGGAAAACCTGCCTGTCCTCAGAGGGTCGTAAAAAACCAGACCATTTGTACCTTTCATCCGCGTAGTTATTCGAGGCAGACTTATCAAGATAGCATGATGCCGATTGCGTTTTAATAGCATTCATAAACTTTGGGTGAAATCAATTAATTATGGCATTATTTGTTTCGATGAAGAATCCCAAGAACTGCAGTCGGTGTAGATCACCTTGTTGTGTATGGAAAGCGGCCCGAATGATTTGTTCTGAAAATGCATTCCCTTTCTCTGAGTTTTGTCACGATTATCTGTCTGTCACTTCTACCAGACTTGTTTTTGTTAAAAGTACCTTGCTCAAATGCACGTTGGTCCGGTTTTAAATGATGCTTTCGACAACTTAACTTGGGTTTACTGATCATGTACTGCGGTTTCCCGAAGACTTCACTTCATATAGCTCCGTGAGGCAAACGGCATCTCAGCCAGTAAATGATCCTGTGGAAGTCAAACGTTGTCGTGCCGTGCGCGCAAATACGATTTCATGTATTTCTCCGCTTCCTTCTTGTCATGCAACTCCTTAGGCCGATGAGAACCCTCCAAAACTCAGAACACCGCTGGCTGTGCCTCCTCCCCCCCGCCTGGCCCGTGACGTCAGCTGACCCCCCCGCCTGACCCGGCCGTTGGTGGACCGGCAGTGTTTCCGGCCGAAGGCCCAGTCATCACCGGAGGCAAGTCCCGGTACGAGGTCGGCGACAGGGTCAAGGTCAACTGCACCTCGCACAGGAGCAAACCGGCCGCCGAGCTCATGTGGTACATCAACAATGAGGAGGTGAGCAGTGTGCTGTGGCACTCGTATGGGTCTCCGCCTGGCCAGAACACTAAGTGCGAATATTCCCCCCATTAGAAGATGCGCGGTTGCACGGTTGGCGTCATGCAGAAAGCTATGACGTGTATGTAAACCGTGGACTTCTAATGGGGGGAAATGGGAGCTGCTGTTCTTTGCAGCCTGTGCGTAAGCATGTGTGTGCGTACGCACTGACGTTGGTGCGTACCAGTGTACGTGGCGCGCATGCGCGAGTGTATATTTTCGCATCTGTCCGTCTGTGTGTCTGTCACTGGGTCGGCCCGCACACGCCCCTGTTTGGACAGATGGGTCCGGCTGGCGGCCTGGGGAGGGGATACGGACGGGAATTCGCCAGTCACCACACCGCTCCATTGCTGCCAAATACAAAGCTGAATGGCTCTGTGACCCCAGTAATGCGCGCCAAATGTCGCCGCACCGTAAAATACCCGGTATTTGACATTGGGTGTCGGGTAACGGTCCAACGGCACGCTCTCGTAAAATAATGCCTGAAATAGCGGAGCTTCCGTAAAAGCGGACGTTTTCGCAGTTGTGTCGAACAGCGGCGTTAGAATTCCGCCCACCAGCTGCCCGGTTACGATCTATTGAATTAGTGACGCGAAATATATCCCGGTCACGTGCTTGTTTTTCTGGGACGCCTCGCAAAAACACGGGCAAGGATTTCAGCGCTCTTGGCATCTCGCAGGCAGCGCGGCGAAAAACCGGCAGGGAAGTTTGTCGCCGAGCGGCCTGGCCCAGCTGTCGCCCGGGGCGGGAGACATCTGCGCCGCGGCTCGTCGGCGAAGCGCCGCTTTGGCTCCCCTGAGGCCGGCAACAGCGGCCGGGGATCGTCCAATGCCCGCTGAAATATCGCGACCGCCGCGCGCTGAAATATTGTGACAGATGTCGCCGGCCGGTCTGTTAAATGCGGCGCGTCTCCTGACGATGACTGCTCTCAGACGGTGGTCGTGCTGCGAGAGGCGTTCTCCTGTGGGGTGCGGTGGTTCGAATTCAGTTTGCAGCGCGTGAGAAAGCCATAGGCTTCCCGATTTCAGCCGTCAGGTGCCCAAGGCTTATGTTGGCTGGATGTCAAGCATGCGTTAAAATGTTATTCAGCACACATCACGTCATCGAGCGTTATAGAAAGACGCTGTACAAAACCGATAGAAAAATGACCTACCGCTTCCTCGGTTTGTTCCCCCATTGTGTCCGAGTTCTGTACTTTTATGAACATTCTGCAGTTACTGAATTGTTTTAGCGGTTGGGAATATGCCATGAGCTAATTCGGAAACATTGATTGTAAAGTCGACAGGAAATAGAACGCTATTCACGAATAGACTTCAGACCACCGTGTGCAAAAGGACTGAAACAATCTTATTCCCAAAATCCATGAGACGGAAATGTCACTGTTGTTAGCTGAGCATTCACATATCGTTTTGATTTTCACGCTGCGTCGCTAGCCTTATTGGTGCGGCATGGAGTAAGCTGACGTATCTGTTCCGAATCTTTAACTGGACAGGGTTTGCCGCATTCCTCGCATATCAGCAGCTGGACCTGTGTAGTCGGGCAGCTGGTGACCCAGGCTCCGTCTGAGACTGGTAGATCAGCGGTAGATTGTGGGTGATGAAATGCCTCTTTTCCCCGCAACTGGTCGGCCGTTAATGTGGTACTAACACAGCTGTGGTGTGTAATAAAAGAAGCTGTCAGCGTCGATTGTAAAATGGTTACGTCGGTGATCACTTGTGGGGTTCTTTCAGTTAATTATTTTTGCATTTATTTTGCCAGATAACTGTCTGGTCGCCTTTCATCGGTCTGACTTCTCTTTGTATCGTAATCGCGGCATCTGTCCAATATTTGTTTGGTTTGGCTCACGGGTTATGAATAGAGCTCCTTCGACCACTTCAGATCATTTGGGAGCTACGGGATTAGGGAGAGAGATTGGAGTGGCACTGTAACTATGCCGGAAAGAAGGACAAGGATCGGGGTTGAAGGTGATGAAAGGGCACGTGTACTTGCGTTGTGAATCACACACATCCATACGGATGCACTTATTGGTCGCACGTAGCTTCTCTTTTATGTCCTGCTGATACTGCGTAAATGCGACGTAGTATTATGGAGAGACTTTGACATGGCTTGAAGTCTTAAATGGACGCCAAAAGGGCCGATGGCTTCTCAGCCCCAAAACTTCCTACGTCGCTTTTTGTGGCATGTTACGTCATTTCGTACTGGCAGACTGTGATGTCTTAGCGCGATGTTAACGACACGTGAGCCAGTGGCCTCCCAGACATAGTGCCGGACCCATCTCTCGAAATCTTTTTTTCGCTGCCAGGACTCCGTGTCTTCGGAACACTCTGTGATGTGCTCATCGTGTTCTGGGGCCTTTTTTGCTGCTCTAAAGGACTCTGTGTCGCTCTTCCATCAGTGCTTGGGATTCTGACTTGCGTACAACATTTCCCACGTAGCAGCAATAATTCGTCCGGAAGCGAATGTATTGTCGGCGTCCTGACACGAAAACTGTCCCGGATGCACCGTCCCGTGTCAGTTTGTCAGTCAGTCGGTTTATCAGTCCATCAGGTCCCCTCTGATGGTTGGTCTGCCGGGCCCCGTCTAGCAAGTGATTACGCACTTGCAATTGGTCTACCTACTGCTCTTCAACACTTTGTCGCCTGATCCCCTTTGACTGTTTAGTCGATCTGCCTGGGCCCGTTTGACATTTCAGTTGATCTACATGGTCCCCTTTGCCAGTTTGCCGGTTCAGTTGATCTTGCTGGTCCCGTTTGACAGTTTAGTTGATCTGAGTGGTCTTCTTTGACAGTTCATTTGTTGTGGCCGGTCCCGTTTGACAGTTCGGTCGGTCTGCCCGGCCCTGTTTGACCGTTCAGTTGCTCTGCCTCGTTCCGTTTGACAGGTCGGCTGGTCTGCATGGTCCCGTCTCCGGTTGCCGTGGCCCCTGTGTCGGCTGGTGGACCCGTTCAGTCTGACGCCGCTCTGACCGCGCCGTCCTCCGGCAGGCCGCGTTGGAGCACCTGGAGCTCTGGCCGCCGACCATCCACGAGGACGGCCTGGAGTCGGTCACGGTCGGCCTGCACTTCCGCGTGCGGCCGCACCACTTCCAGCGCGGCAACATCAAGCTCAAGTGCGTCTCGCAGATCGCCGACCTGCTCTACTGGAAGAGCCGCGAGGAGAGCGCCGTCGGCGACCGGCCGCCCGAGGTCTCGCACGTGCTCGACAGCGCCGCCACCAACCGGAAAAGTACGTGTTCCGGCCGGGCGAGCTCTGTCCTGTCCGTGGGCAGTGGCAGAGGCGTAGCCAGGGAGGCTAAGGGGCCCATAGTTTCTCCTTTGAGGTTGAGAATATTAGTTTCTTTGTTTACCAAAAGTGGAAATAAACAACAAAATTTCTCGAGCTCGGAAAAAGTGGCCAAATGCTTAGTCTTCAGTAAGATATTTTCTTGGAACAATGAAGCATATATAAGACGTAACAAGAGAGGTTAGATTTGTCCTGGCCCCTCCCTGGCGACATCAGTTATGGCTACGCCCCTGGCCAGTGGTGTGCCGTGTCGGCGTGTGAACTCGGGCGTGAGCGAGCTGCCTGCCGGCCTCGGCGGACGGTGTCTCCCGTCGTGTCACGCGGTGTGGCCGGCGCGGCTGTCATCAGGCCGCGCCAGAGGGCGGTTCGCGGTCAGTCGCGGCCGCGGCGCGTCGTCGCCGGCGTCCGGCGGGCGCCGCCGGCTAGGCTGTCACGTCCTCCTCCAGAGTCGCCCCGACAAAAACGGCCGCCGGCTGGGTCGTGTCGGCGCCGGCCGCTCCCCAGAGACGGTGACGCTGTCCAGAGGCGGCCGACGGTCTCGTTCTCACGGCTCGCTCGGCCCCGGTCGTCCCCCGGCGGTGGCGCTCGGACACCGCTGAATTATGAGTCATCGGCGCGATTCGGCTTTAACGGCTTCTCAAAGGAGGTCATTATTCTCACGGCAGCGCCGGCTATTGGCAATAAAACGGCCGACTCCCGGCGACCGATTCGACGGATGACACACAGCCGTGCGCCGACTGCCGACAGCTGGGGCGGGCGCCGACGACGCGTCCGAGCCGTTTTTGTTGCGCCGAAACGGCGGCAAAAACAATTCGTCGGCGCCGACGCCGGCCGGGGCGCGCCCGTCGCCCATATCCGCCGTACATTTCAATCTGCGTCGGGGGGCGGGCGCGCACTTTGTATTCATACGCTGCTGATTCTTTCGACGCGGCGTTGACGGGATATTGAAGGTGGCTCCTGCGTCGGTGCGAATTCTCGCGGCGCGGCACGCGAGTCGGGTCGGGCGGCGCAGCTCGGCCGGGCCGGGCGCCGGCGGCTCGGGTTTGATGAAGTGGTTAACAGCGGCCGGACGCTGAATCCATCTTCATCGCCGCCGCGGACGTCGCCGAGCCGGCTGACGGGTCGGCGCTGCGGCGACGAAAAATGGCCCGCCCGGCCTGCCTGGCCGGCCTCGGCCGCCCTCGCCGCCGCCGCCGCCGGCGGCGGTGCCCGTCTGACTCTACAGAAGGGCCGGCGCGGCCGGCGCGCCTGTCCTGTTGTGGTTGGGCTGCGGTATAGGCAGGCTGGGCCAGCCCCGGTGGCCGGGCCAGCCGTTGCCCATCGGCGTTCAAAGGTGTGAGGTTTCGCAGATTTGTATCAGCTCGGACGCGCTGTCATTTCGTGTTTTTGTTTCTTTCACTCTCTAAAACACTCCACGTGTTTGTGTGAAAGGAAAATGTGAGTGGAACCACGAAAAGAAGATCCCAGAACGGGCATCTCTGTTTGACCCGAGGCCGAGAGGTCATCCAGTCACGGGGCGGCCGTGTCGTGGAGTTGCACGGCACGATAAAGATTCTCCTGCGCTATCTGTAGTAGAGTTGCTCTATATTTGGGAACACCTGGGTGGCGGGGTCAAGAAGCCACCAAGAAGCTCGGCTTAGTGTGGATCCTGATACTAATGCCACCCACTTTAGCACGTTTGGGCTAAATTCATTTCGGAAAACAAATAATGAAAAAGATCAGAAGAAGCACTTCCCTTTGCAATTTTCGCCATATTGGCAGGCGACGAACGCATTCGTGGGGCAGTTTGTACAGTAGTTTGTCACTTTCTTCTGTCGGCACGTCGTTTCTTGGGGACAGTTGCGCGCAGTGCGGCCATATGTCAAGATTAATGCCCGATAATCACCGTGCGTGGTGCCTATTGCCATCGTTTGCACGGGGCCCTGACACGGCACTGAATGGTGCCGTCCGCCGGCGCAGTGACAGTCAATATCGGCCGAGGACCCCGCCGCCGGCTCATAACGCCCGGCCTCATCGTCTCAGCCGGCGACGGCGGGAGGCGGAGTTTTTCCGCGCGGGTATTGGAGGCCGGCGCCCGGCTGGTTTTTGGCCCGGCCGGCGATATGTTTCCGGGAACGGCGCCTCTTTAGGGGGAAATTACGCCCAACTGCATGTCGTTGCCGGGTATCACCTGCCATTTGTTTAGCGCTCCCGGCGCTCATTGGTGTCATCAGAAATATCCGGGCCGTTTCGGACTGCGAACTTTCTGAACGGCCTCTTGTGAGAAGCTGCAAAATGGAGCGTGGCTCCCATTTGCCGTGGGCTGCTAATTTATTGCCTTAGTATCTCTTTGGTGAAATGCGTCGGGTCGTGGTGCTTTAAGCGGATGGACGACCGTTTGTGACAGTCCATTGTTAATTGAACAATAATGGCGCGGATTTCAAACAAATGAAACCGGTTCAGCCATCCTTCGTAAAACGTTTCTGCCATTTTTATTTGTGGCTGGAAAGACGTGCGACTCCTTAAATAAAGGTCTTTGTTAACTCGTTTTATGACGTTTGCCGTATAATTTCGAGCCCTTGAAGTCTGCCCACGGGCATGTCCCGGTCACGTGACATTTCGCCGTTACAGGCTCCGGCTGTCCGCTGTGTCACAAGATAGCCAACTGGATCATCCTGGTGGTGAGCTTGATACTGGCCCGATGAGGGGCGTCGGCGGATGTTGACCGGGCTGCGACGCCGACCGCGCTGCCCCAGCGCGCGCCGGCCACGCGCTCCGTACCGCCACGCCGCGCCGGCTGACCCCACTGCGGGTCACGCCACAGGGTCAGAGGTTAGGCGGCCTTGACCTGCCGACCGCCCCCGGCGGTGGCGACCGGACAGCCCGGCCGGTGGCGGCCGCTGCATCTGTTCATTGGTGTTCTCCGAGCGTGAGTCCCGTGGCGCCGGAGCGCCTGTTCTTGCTGTTGGCGGCGACCTGAGGGCGGGCGGTGCGGCGCGCCGTCGGGCCGGCGGCGGCACGTGTTCGGTGTTAGCGGAGGATATGGTCGTGCCCGCAGAGACTGGCTACCCTCCCTCGTATCAATGTGATAAGACTAGTCTCTGGCCAAAGAGCGAAGGGAGTCGGCCGATGCGTCAAGACTGGTTGTAGGGGGTCCGACTGTCGGCCTGGTGATTCAGTTCGTTGGCATGATTTGGGAAAACGTATTAACGGCGAGCCGTGGCCAGTGAGGTGCAACTCCGTCATTACTTCGTCTGGCATGAAATCTGGTGCCGATTTTCAGCAAGTTTGGCTAAGTTCTTTTGATATTTTTCGTGTAAGAAGCTTTCTGTTAGATGTCAGTGCTTTTATATGTGGGCACTGAATGGTATGCCGTTTTGCCTCTGTATGACCGCTACGCATAGACGTTTTATGCCATGACATTTGTTTTTGTGCGAGTTTAGTCAAGTGAAAAATGGCGAGTGCTGAGTGGGTGACATCCAATATGCTGATAAATATGTGTACTTCCTTAACTCCACCTGTAGTAGATGGAAATGGCATCGGACACTCACGGACGAAAGCCAGACCGTTACCGCCTACTGGCTCTCACCGGGCATTGCCGCACCGACAGTGCAACGCCCCGTGTTTAGATACTTGTTGGGCTTTCGCGGAACCGTCAGCTGACCGCAACCCTCGCGCGAAAAACATTCCGGCGTGTCGCAATGGTCTGTTCAGACGGCCGGTTCTCCCCCGAGGGCGTCCATCACCGGCTCGGGCCGGCGCCGAAGCCGCCGACGCCTCGTGCCGCGCTAAAACCGCCCATACGTCACTCAAACTCGTTTGCGAAAGTGCACTTTCTCATTTCATACACCACCATGATTTACTCGGGGCCTGGCCGCAGCGGGCGGGCCGGGCGGGCCGGGTGTCCGGCCGGTGTGCGGCCCTCGTAGCTCCGCCGGACCAGCCAGCTGCGGCGGCCGGCCGGCCTGTCCAGGAAGTACTCCGGCCATCACCGCCTGACGGAAGCCGCCGCCGCCGCCGCCGCCGCCGCTGTGTGTATTGGCGCTGACACGGCTTCGCCCGGAGTTGTGAAGGAGCACGTGAAATATGGAGCGAAATGTTGGGATGAGGAGTAGCTGTCTGTCCGGCGGTATATGTTTTCAGTGTTAATACATGCTTTATTTATCGCCTTGTCTTGGTGCCGGGACGTTAGGGTTAATGTGATGCTGCTCGCGCAAGCGTCAGCGTGCGCTTGTGGGCGTTTTAGTCACATCGGACGGACGGGCACAGAAACTAATGCTAAAAATAGCGCCGTTCGTGCTCTTGACTCCAGATGGCAGGCTTGACCGCTTCTTCAGATCCCCGCCCGTACCACTAACGGTACGTGTTTTTACTGGCTGAGAGAACACCGAAATTGTTCACGTCGTCAGTGTTCGCTGCAACTTTTCCTCCCCCTCGGAATGTGACTGCCTCCCGGAATGTGACTGAAAAGGGCTTGTCGGTACTTCGCAATAGCCATGTTATTTTTTCTTCGCAGTTTGTTGTCGAAACGTCCTGTTTGTCTTACAGAAGACTGCCGGCGCAAGCCGAAATACGGTGATGTCACGAGGGATGTGCGCTGTTAGGGAACCGGAAACAATGAGAAATCGCCCTCAAACGACCGATGCGGAACTGGCGTTCGGGCACTTTCCTTTGTGCAACTACGGTTAGGGCCTCGATATGTGTTTTGCGCCTGAGATTCAGGGCATTGGGTATATTTCACCAAACTCCTCGACACTTTCACGACAGAGAGGAATTTCATCTGGCATGGTAACTGCCGTTTTTGAAGAAGATATTTATTACCACTTATAAGAACCCATTCATATTAGCCCGTCCGCACTGTGTCTAGAGATGCCTCAGCGCGGCCGCAAAGGGGTGGGATTTCAGTTGACGTAGAGAGTAATTGCAGAGCGATTGCAGCGTCTCCATTGGACAGATGAGCGATTACAGACTGGTTTGTGTCGCAGTTCCCGGCAAGCTGTTTGGGCAGCTTTTCGGAGCACGTGGTCCGTGGTCGGCAGTTTTGGCGTCGAACTTCAACAGATTGTATACGATGACACCAGAATTGCCTAGCGACGTGATGTGCTCTGGCGGTAGGTCAATGGCCCGTAAATACGTCGGATGATCCAATAACTTCCGGTGGATCGCCGAAATCGTTTGTTAAAATGCAAGGTAAATCGCTGTGCTGTTTGCAGTGCACGGCAGGAAGACTTCCCTGATATAAGAATGTTTGAAAGTCCACTTAAATGTTCGGTTTTGTCTCTGGATTCTTCAGGATACTTTGGACTGCACAAAGCTATGCTCTTGATCGTTCCCCAAGGCAACAAAAAGCGTGCGCTCAGCAACACCGTTTGGAAGCCGAAAATTGGTAATGCATTTAATTGTTAACAAACCGTCATTCCAGTGCGCCAGTTTTGGTTGTAAACCTCCCAGTGGTGGCTCGCTGCGTTGCTGTTTATCAAAACTGTCCGAGACGGAAGGTACTATCGGCATTGTCACTTAGCATCCCTCCTGATCTCGACTTAATGTGCCCTCACGGCACACTCGCCACAAAAAGCCTCCTTCATGACCTGAGAGGCGTACAAGTCCACTCTGAGGGAAGATGCCGCCAGTTCACTGAAGCAGCAGCGCTAGCACCCGCGAAATGAGACGATTCCCGGGAGCTGTCGGCCTGACACGCCCTGACACGGCGGGGGGGGGGGGCGACACCGGCAGCCGGCCGTCCAGCCGCCTCCGCGGACCGGCTCAGCGGCGTGCGGCCCCGCGCCGCCACAGTGGCGACACGCCGCCGACGGCCGGGCGCCGACGGCGGGCGTTTGTCACGGTGCCGCCGTCGTGACGGACGCGACATTGTGCCAGTGCCGAGGACCCTCCAGCTCGCGCCGCCCGCGGCCGCCCGGCCGCCGGCAGGCCGGCTTTGTTTCGGTCGACATTCACGGCGCGGCGGCCGTGAATGCGACGCAGGAGTGGCCCTGTGGCGACGGCACCGCCGCCGCGCCTTTTCGAGAACGTGGAACGACCGCCGCTCCGTCGACTCGGCGAGGCGGCGGGACGGAGGCGAGCACTCCGAGGTGACGTGAAAAATGACGAGGCAGCAACGCAAACAAGCACGTGCAACGGCAGACGCAGGCGTCAACATCAACATCATTAGCGGCCTCAACGCTGCGTCTCGGCCTGGAAGCTTTCGGCCTTGAAACGTCCACTTCGGTGGAGTCGTTTCCACAGCCGCGGGAAACGCGGTGTATTGCGGGACAGCCTGGCCGTCGCGGCGGCGCGGCGGCGGGCTCAGTGCCGCTGCTTCCCTCTCGCTGTCCGTGTTTAGACGGTAGTTAATGGCGGCGTCACGGACGCGGCTGTCGCGGCGCAGCGTCGCTGCTCGCCGCACCTGCGCCGCTCGGCCGGCCGGTTTTGCCGACTCGAGGCAGCTGCGCCCCTGAAAGGGGCTTCGATTACAGATCAAACCGTAAATCTGCCTGCGGGCGGGGTCGAGCTGTTTGCCGCGCACCATTAGCAGGGGCCGACGACAGCCGACGTGGCCAAATTGCCCGCGAACAGGACGCTACACCGCGTCTCGGCGCAGGCTAATTCCGCTATGCCGGCAGCCGGCGGCCTGTTTGCTCCGGGCCTGTTTGCCCAGAGGGCAGGCCGGACGGACGGCGGCTACACGGCGAGTGGGCGCCGCCTGTAAAACGGAACTCGTTCAGCTATCGGGACCGGGATCGGTGATGTCTCACCGTCGACAGCAGAGGGGAGACGTTTGCTCTAGTGTTTCGGTCGGCGACAGATTTCAGCGCCCTACCATGATGATTAGCTACGGAACGCATTTGCCTGCATGGCTTAAAAAGGGATGTTGAAATTTAGCGCTTCTGTATCCCTCTCAGAACAACAGCAGCACGTCAGGTGCAAGAGACAAAGACGCAAAAGACAACGGACTTTTTCCGTACTATACAAAATACTATTTCATGCATCTTGAATGATACTTAAGTCTTCCATTTCCTTTGAAAAGCAATGCTACTCAGGAAATAAACTTTATTAAATAAAAGACCGACGGTTAAGTTACCGACTCATCCAATGTAAGTCCATCTTTCTTTCTTGTTGAAGTCCCTAAAAACATCAAAGCTCTCGAGAATCTCAAAACAGAAAATCCACTCACGCAAGCAAATCCAAATAAGACGCACAACGTCTGTTGTTTGTTGTCCAACTTGCCTATTCATCAGCGTCAACCAACCTAGGACTCTCGTATCAACGAGCAATAGATTTTGCGACTGCTGGAGAGCAAAAAGTAGGTGCATCCGAACAGTGGCAACTTGGAACAATAAATCAATCGCTGGATCAACTCATGAGTAAATATTTAGTCTGCGTTCCTGGCGCACTTTGACATCAACAGTTTCAGGGAACCTCGGGCTCCCGAAGTGCTTCGATTTAGCATGTTTCTTTGCAATGAACCCAAATGTTGGATGCATATTTCACTTGGAGATTACCTCACTAAGGTGTCCGATAGGATTGCCCTACGTCGATCTCCCTATCGTAGCGGCAGCTTGTTTCCTGGATTTACAATCAATTAACAATGCAATTACATGCAACAACAGTTATGAAGTGTTGCAGTTAGTGCAAATCCATCCTATCGCATGCAGCCATAATAAATCGACAAGACGATGTGTTTCATGTCGAGCGGAACATCCTTGTTAATCCCATCACGTGCATGCAAATCCTTGCATCACAAGCGGATGGGGCAGAACGGTGTCACCAGGCGATGGGACCACTAATGTCCCTCCAGCACGACTGGAGGATGAGGGGCCCGATCTTCAGGGGCACCCCCGGCACTGCCTCAGTCAGCGCCGCCGGGCGGCCGGGCTCTCTGCGGCCAGGAGGAGGGACAAGCGGCGCCGATCTGTCGGTGGCCCGCCCCGCCGTACGTCATCGACGCGTCACAGGGACCGGAGACACCGCACAGCCGCTCCTTCCGCAGCTGACGTCAGCGGAGGAGCAGGCGGGGGGGGGGGGCATACGGACAGAGCCTTCAGTTTTGGAGGAACGTGTGTAACGTGGAGGTGAGTTAGCTCGTAGCCATATGCTTTGGGAAATTAGGTAGAATCTGGGTATTTTGGGA